>CM046045.1:64405543-64675319 GCA_025215565.1 Flaveria ramosissima
TCCTACTAACCAAGTTGTATGCCAATTTTTTATGGTACTGTTCAGGGGCTAAGCTGTAAGATATTAAACTTTAGTGACTCCGATATATAGGATTTAAAAAGAGAATTAAAAATAACAAATAAAAATGACAAGCAGTAAAAAATAACAGTAACAGTAAAAAAATAACAGTAAAAAGTAAAAATAAAGGGTAAGAGTAGGACATACAAATAATAGTCGCAGCAGTTAGTTAACGAAATAAGGAAATCTTCACCTAATACGTAGGTTTATGCACACTGTCGGAGGTGAAGAAGGGTAAAAAAGACTCTTTTTTTTGTAAATGAAGTATATTATGAAGAACGAGGGATGAAACTACGGACTGAATGAAAAGCTAAGGAGTGTCGGAAGGGATTTAGTGTGCCATCGAGATGATAAGAAAGTAGAGATTTTTTATTAAGTTATCTAGTGCATCTTACAATGAAGGGAATGCGCTCTATTTATAGGGAAGATACAACAATTATTCTATATTCGTAAAGAAAGAAACAACGACTACAATTTAAAGTTAATAAGATGACAAACTATATTATTTACAATGGAATAAAGGAATAATGTCAGGAGCATCTATCTCTGAGCCATTGATTCCACTAGGGACTGTCTTCCATTTTATTTTTGAGTGGATGATTGACTGTTTTCTACTGGTTCAACTAGGGGCTGTCTTCCATGTAAGATTATTCTTTATTTTTAAAAATCTCTATGATTGCTGTTTACAAAGACTAGTGTACCTGGATTATTATTTTATTCTTCATCAGAATCTGCTAGGTTTTTAATATGTTTTAATTCGATGAGGTCACGTTCCCCTACAAATGGTAGAAGCATACTACAATTCTGTTGAGCATATATCTGTATATAATGCCCTTTAGTAATAAGCTTAAATTGTTTCCAATGAAAAATATTCCGGTAGATATGGGGTTTGCTGATGTTTTTTTAATGAACTTTTATAAGGTGTTGATTTGTATTTTTGGAGGAACATTGGGCATAATCTCTGTATCTATATGGGACTTATCTAACCAGGGCATATTAGAAAATTTTATATATATGTAGTAACTACTGATTTTTCTAAATAATCACTGGTAGTAGCTTGGTAGTCAATAAATATTCTTTTTCGTGAAAGTCTGTAAGTGTAGAAATCGACATAGGGAAATGAAACAAAAATCTTACAACCTATAATAGGAGGAAATATATGTGTAGCAATGTTTCCTGTTGTAATTACAAACTTTTCATCCAATCGGTTAAGGATACGCTCTGTTTCGCTGTTTAATCTAAATTCCATGTAATCAATCATACCATGATGGTAAAATTGAACTATCTCATCTTCGGATAATACCCGTGTAGGAGGAAATAATTGTAAAAGAAGATGACCTCTTCCATTTCCCTCATCATCTATTCTTTCAACAACCTTAACCTTGCATTTAATGTGTCTTCAAAGGCTAGGTCAACTAGTTTTTGTTGTATTTCGTATAGAATTGAAGGAAATTCTGTACAAATCTTTTGCGAGATGATTTGTTTAAATCCTGGAAAACGGTCAATTATCGGTTTATAACAATGTCTCCAAGGTGTATCAAGAATCCTTATTTTAAAATGTCATAACTCCTATTTAAAACTGTATTATTTCTTTCTTTTTGCTCGAGCTTTTGTAATAACTGTCTATCTTTTAATTCGAGCATTTCTATCTTTTGTTTTAAAAGACTATTTTCAATTCTTTCCTGTATAAAATGTGTGTTTTTTTCTTGTTTTAAAAGTTGCCTTGCAACTTTGCAATCAACTCTTCTTGTGCTTTACTTATTTTTTCAGGATCAGCTTTTGTTATTTCTAAAAATGTTTGAACTTTTTCGGGTTCAATGTAAAAATTGTTTATCCCAAAATGTTCTCTCGCTGTTTCTAAGGCTTGTGAAAAATTTGTAAAGCATTTATAGATTTGCTTGGGACACTGAATATATTTAGCCACTGTTTCCCATTTATTAAAAATGCTAATTTTAGTACCACGAAAAATAACATAATGGGTAAACTTGAGCCTCTGTTTTTCAGGTGTTTCTGTTCTTTGTTCGTGTAAATAATTACTTAAAGCATTTAACACCTGAACTTTGAAAGTTGAAACTTGAGGCATGGTTTGGATGTGCTAGAGATTATCTAGCAGGCACTGTTGTTTTTCAGCTAACATCATTCCGATGATTGATCAGAACTTTGTATTCAGATCATTACACTTTTGTAAACCGTAGCTACCAAATGTAATCATCGAATTATGTGTGTTTTGTGTATTTGTCCTTTGTGTAAACTATTTATTCTTTGGAAGTCAAACATCTGTATTCTTCTATTGACTCGGATTATAGAATTGTGTAGTATTGTTGAAGTCAGTAATTAAGGCGGGAAACTATCTAAAACTTTGTGTTGTTGATGCCCTCATTTACTAACTCATAAGCTTTTCTGTATTCTCTTCTTCAGATGATATACTCATTGGAGAAGGCTGTGTAGGCTGTATAAGCTTACCTTTTCCTTTATCTTCTTCCTATCCACCTAAGCACAAAAGTTTATTAATGTTTCAAGACAACATATCGGCTATCCCATTGTTTTTCCTTTAATATGTTCAAAATTTATAACATATCCACTTTCTTGAATGATATTTTGTAAATTAACCCATCGAGTCCTGTTACCTTTTTACTCTGATAATTTTTTAAAAACTTTACAATGGCTTCACAATCAGTTATAACTGTAAATTCTTTATGTAGAAAAATTCTAAAATTTTCTAAATCATAGATTAATGCTTGAATTTCGAAATCAATGCTTGCCCAACTTGTCTGTTAGGGACCGTGTACGGACGGAGTACTAACTGATTCTGCGTTTATACCGGATCAAATAGTGCGGAATCCTATTTGATTGGTGATCCAATCAGTGAGAACGATAACCCGATCGATGTAAGATTGAACTAAACGTGAGAACGAGTAGGAATCGATCAGGAACGAACTATGACTTGGACAGGCTGTTTAGGACGTTCTGGACGGCTAGGGTTTATGTGTATACACAATATCTCTTCAAGTGTTTTGTTTTTCCACGAATTAGGTGGTATTTATAGGTTAGGGTTTTTCATTCGTACGACTGAACCATTCGCATGGTTCAGTCGTGCGACTGAATCATGCGATTGAATCATACGCACGACTGAAGGTTCAGTCGTGCGTCTGAGTCAATCTTATGTCTCAATCGAACGACTGATCTAGTATCCTGGTTCAGTCGTGTGACTGGTCTATAAGCATGATGTATTCATGCGTATGGTCCATAAGTATGGTCCATTTGCATGACTAATCACCCGACTAGGTTGTACATAGTACTCAATAATTATTGACTTAGAATTATGTACAACAACCTCAAACCTATATAAGAAGTTCATATATATGAATCAAAGATAAAAAAACATCAAATCATATTTCATATTTCATTGAACCATTTCATTACATATGCGTAAGACATGAAAGACTTTTACATTTAAGCTCATAAACTAGGAACAACATGTATCTACAAACTCCCCCTTGGACCTAGTTTACTCTATCGTCTAACATTCTGCACATGTTCGTGGAACTTCTTGTACTTCTCCTCTCTTGTGACTCCTGCATGTATATCAAATGCAAAACAGAGTCTTATGACATGTTGGAACTGGAGAGCTTGTACAATATACTGAGTGTCATAGAACAATGGCCACTTGTATAGTGTGTAGACATCTTCAGCCGACAAGTTTGTAAGCCACATTGGGTCAAATACCCGGATAGTGTCAATCTTTCCATCTCTGTTCAATACTATGACAGCTTCGCCCGTCCACCAAACATAATACCACCATTTGAAGTGGGGAGTGAAATCCTGAGGCATTTCCCGTAAGGGAATCTTGGACATTGTGCGCGGGGGACTCCACTTCAGCATCACTTTAGGTCTTCCAGAAATAGGATCAACTTCAGACTTATGAATGAACCTCTTCGGTTGTTGAGGTCTGAAGTTTACCCACCTGGTGTGGTATTCCTTCTTTAATGCAACCTCGAACCATCCTGACATCTTCCTCGGATTAGCATACAGAAGATCTAAACATGCCAGATGGTTGAGATCAAAACCAGGAAGAGTCTTTAGATCATGTGGATATCTGAAGTACTCAATTCCTTTCTCCCTCTTAACAGCATAGACTTCCAAGTCTTCAAAATATGCCCACGCGATAATCTTGCCTGACACTTTCTGATGTCTTTTGACTCTGTAGAGCTTTGTGTAGGCATTCTGCTTTGGTGGCACGCGCTGGGCTTTCATTTCAGCAAAGCAAGCGGCCCATTCAGCTTTCTTGAGATCAACATTAGCATCTGAAGCTTGGGCTTTACTTTCATTCTTTTCGTTCTCTTTCTCTATCTCTTCTAACTTATCAAAAGTACCACTGCCAAAAGTTTCACCCAAGTTGGGGATAACATGTCCTTCAGGGTCAGTGTACTCTGGATAGTGCTCAGCTGTAACATCTTCTATCTCAATCTCATCTACATCATGTAGCTCCTCATCACTTAGGACATCGACTTCTGGAGCATCTTTGACAATTTCATCCGGATTGAGTCTGAACATCTCAGCTAGCTGGTCATCGGTCAGATCATGAATAATTTCCCCTTCTTCGGGTGTGTAGCTCACTGACCTTCTGACGATCCCTTGCAAGTCAAGAATCATGGTAAGTTGAGTCTTAACTTGCTGAAGGGGTTCGACATCATACTCGTCTATCTGTTGAGCTTCATTTTTGTTTGATTAAACATTACGCACATCACACATGAGTCATTATATAACACATTAAAACATGAATAAACATAAATGATCATTAATTACATTAATGTAATATATAATTCAATTACAAAAGTTTTTAAATACATAAACATCTAATCATTACTTTTGTCTTGCTCAGTCGTTTCTTCAGCTGGAGGAGCTGAGGACGAGGCTCCTTGATCTTGGTTTCTTTTAGTATGCCTCTCATTAGCTTGAGGATTTGAGGCTGACGCAGGTGAATCACCTTCCTGATCATCATCATCCTCTTTATCTTTACTGCTCAGTCCTCTTTCATCAACATCTTCATCAGAATCATCTTCATCCTCATCATCATCATCATCATCATCACCATCATCATCATCACCATCATCACCATCCTTTATCTTCAATGGCTCGCTCTTTGATCCCTTAAGCTTTAGGAGTATCTTCTTGTTTTTCTTCTCCAGATCCTCAATCCTCTTTACCGATGCCATCACCAGCTCATTTTGACTAGTAAGCGCCTGGTGAGCTCGGTCTAAAGCCTTCTCATACTGAGCATTCTTCTCAGTCAGCTGTGTAATTTGCTTTCCTTGGGCGTTGTTGACTGCTATCAGCTGGTTAATCTGATTTGCTCGCATGTGATTTGTAGCTAACAGCTTTAGCACCAACCTATTGAGGTTTGCCAGCTGTTCCTTTAACCCAACAGTGGGTAGAGTGGAGTCATGTGTCATTGGGGCTTGGGTGGAGGTACCAGCTTGGTGGGTGGTGGTAGTGGTGGTAGATGTGGTGAATATGGGAGGTGGAATGTGGTGGAGTGGCTGTGGTAGTGGTGGTGGATGGAGTGATAGTTGTAGTGGGAGGAGTAGTGGTGGAAGTAGTAGCTGTGGTAGTGGTAGTAGGTGATGTGGGAGTGGTGGTAGCTGTGACAGTGGTGGTGGTTGTGGTAGAAGATGTAATCACTGTAAATCTCAGCCTCTTTCCCTTTCTGCCATGAGACTGTGCCATTCTCTTCTTCCTGGAGCCCTTTGCAGTAGGCGCTCCCCCTCGGCTGCTGGACTGGTCAGGGGTGTAAGTAGGATCAGTAACATCAGCATCAGCACCCCTCGACTCAGCCTGACGTCCGCCAACCACCTCTATCCCTCTGTTTGTGGCCACAACCCGGCTCCCGACAGTCCTCACTAAAGGCTCATCATCTGACTCCTCATCCTCATCGATCAAGAAGTCTTGGTGGAAGGCAACACTTTCAGTTCCACTAGGTGCCTTACCACCTTGACCTTGATCATCGTTGTTGTCTTCGTCGTCGTCTTCGTCTGTGGGTGCCATGATGGGCTCAACGTCCGAGTCACTGTCGTCGTGACGCCACTTCTTGCGAGATGACGCCACGTACTACGCGTTGGCCAAGTGACCAAACAGTCTCCTCACTGGGGGCTTTACTTGCTTCCCCCGGTAGACCTTCATCCGACCCAGTGTCGTATCATCCATAATCTCCAAAGCAACTGCATCCTCCCTTTCTTTAGGCAATGAAGGAAGCTTCTGATCAATGATCATCTATAGAAATCTGGGGTACATGCAGAACCCCTCCTTCCTCTTTGCCTCTATGTTCTCGACCATATATGAGAATATCATCTAGGAGAAGCTGAACGAGTGGTTCAGCACCAGAGCAACATAGGCATTCTGGACGCAATGCACTTGATGATCACGTGAGCTAAGTACTTAAACTGGGGTCACATGTTGCTTTTATTGAGCACACATGCGTTGATGTCCCCAGTGTACTTCATCCGCAGAAAGCAGCCTCTAACTGTCAGAGGGTGTAACTTGGTCGGGTGGTCACCATCTTCACCTAGATCCAGGACTTGCCTAAGATCGGCTGCAGTAAACTGATGTTCTGTCCGAAGATCGAGCTCCAAATGCTGTAGGGCTCAGTGGACCGATCAACAGTAGCCCCTTCCCAGAAGGTCTGCTGGAGTGATCTGTATGGAGTGCACGGTGTAGATATGGCCTTGAAGATTCTCGATCTCCTGAGGAAGGCAATGATCCCTGCAAACTCGGAAGCATTCCGAGTGGTAGCATCTAAGTGAGCACAGATGTTGTGCTTGGGGCTCATGGACCATCTATCAGCCATGTTGCTGCAACACAAGAAACATATACATTAGATTAGTGCATAACAGAAGCCAGTAGAAACTTAAACTGTTTTGATCAAACTGGCTCAGTTGTGCGACTGAACCATACGACTGAGTTTAGTCGTGCGATTGAGCCTGCGACTGAGTTCAGTCGTGCGATTGAGCCTGCGACTGAGTTCAGTCGTGCGATTGAGCCTGCGACTGAGTTCAGTCGTGTGCTATGCCATGCGGTTGAATCAGTCGTGCGACTGAACCCATGCGCATGATTCATACGTGCGATTGAATCGTTCGTCTGGCTCAATCGTGCGACTGAAGTTCATTAACATGTCCATTCGCATCCTACACTGTTGAACACTCCAACCTTGAATCTTAGTCAAAACTTGATGTTAGACGTCGTGTTTAGACTCATTAGGTTCGCAGGGACTCTAAATATCACTTAATGTCCTTTATTTCAATGATTATGTCCATTTAAGTGGTCTATTTGAAGAGTTTTATTGATTTCTCGATTTGAGTCAATTAGGTCAGTTAGGGTTTGATTCCACTGGTCACATAGATAGATTTCAGTCTCACAATACCTGTAGATGAATGAGAAAACGGATAGGATCACAATCGGCAAGTAATCAAGGTCAGACGAAATTTGGGCAAAGTGTGTGTGCGTATGTGCGATTTTCAGAGAACTTGAAGGGTGGTAAGGGTTACGACTGACTGACCCCTCTATTTATACTGCTTTTAATGTTAAGTCGTGCGACTGAACCCATACGCATGCTTCAATCGTGCGACTGGGGTTTAGTCGTGCGACTGGCTCATACTTCTTCATCCAATCGTACGAATGGTTCATTCAGGTGATCCAATCGTATGGATGTTCCATACTCATGGTCCAATCGTATGATTGCCCCATTCTCATGGTCCAATCGTGCGATTAGCTCATACTTATGGTCCAATCGTGCGAATGACTCATACTTATGGTCCAATCGTCTGATTGGCTCATACTTATGAGTTTGACCTCATACATTTTCACACACTTAAAGTTTTACCTTTTGATATAAGATTATGAACAATGATCATCTCAGACATGACCTTTTAATTTGACACATTTGTTCACCTCAGACGTGATCCTTTTAATTTAAAACCATTTGATCACCTCAGGCATGATCTTTTTAATTGAAAACCTTTGATCACCCTCAGACATGATCCTTTTAATTTGAAAATCTTTGATCACTTCAGACGTGATCCTTTTAATTTGAAACTGATTGGTCACCTCAGACGTGACCCCTTTTAGTGAGTGATTCACAGAGTTCATCTAGATGTATAGTCCGACTTTTACCTAACAAAAGACTAGAAAATTAGAAAAAAACAACTTGAAATTTAAAAAAAGACATACTTTTGGGTTTTTGATTAGAGATGGATTGATATCTTTTAGAAAACCGTCTAGCAGATTTTTCTTCCTGAACAACACAGCTTCAAGTTAATTTTATCATTTATGGAACGATTCATTATGGAATCATACATGTATATCAGAATCATTTGGGACATATGAATAAAACATTTTGATGCTAGATTCTTGTTTTGACCGAGAGTCAATAGCAATTTTAGGAAATCATACTAGAGCTATAAGATGCACACAATGATTTTGACTGTCAAGAATTGCAGCCACGATGTTTGTCAGTATATTTGTCCTCTTAAATCCATACACAGATTTTTTACTCACATTGGTGATGAGTTAGGTTATATTATTTCAACAAGCATTTGTGGATCCCACACTTATATGGTAATCAACATTTCCTAGGAGATTTTTGAGCGGTCTACGGGTATTTGACAAGAAGAAACTATTCTAAGAGCTTTCAAAAAGATGCCAAGCCTCAGGTCAGTGCCATCGCACAACAGAGAGGCGCAAACAACAACGAATTCTAGAATATTTAGGTTATGCTTATCCTCAGGTCAGTGTCATCGCACAGCAGAGAGGCACACAACCTATCTTCTTGTGAGAGCATTTTTTTCTTTTGCACGTAATGCACCAACAACATTAGTCATTAGCTTGATTGCGCTTAACAAATTTTTTTTTGCTTTGCTCATTTTTATGGTCATACGCACACATTTGTGGCGTTTATTTTGCTCGTCACCCCTTATTGGAAATACGTTGATTGTGTTAACTAGGGATAAGATAGGAACCCACAGCAAGTTGAACAACTTAGTTTGAATTTAAATCACCAATGAGGTCTATTCAATAATTGTGTTGAATCTACCGACACATCATATAATGGACTAGCAACCTCTAGGTCTATTTTCTCTATGTTACCTTAGTAGCAAACTAGTTTAACTATCATTTTTCCTTTTATTTAGCTTATACTTCTCAGACTTACACTTTGAATTTTGCATCTTAATCATTTAAGTTCTTTTGAGATCCTAAACAATTTGTTCCCTGTGTACTATCATTTTCCATAAGCGTTGAATCAGAATCACAGATTTGATTTCATTTCTTTTGGCTAAGCTGCTCTCCTCCCTCGTTTTTTTAAGTAATTAAATACTGCACGAATTAAATACTAAACTAACCTATTCTCCCCCTAAAATTCTAAAACCGAAAATCTTTTTGTGTTTTTGGATTTTAATAGACAGGAAAATAAAATAAATAAGAAAATAAAAAGAAACTAAAAAACTTGTCGGACTACGCACTTTCTTCTTCTAGAATCACATCAATTTTCTTTTTCACGCCATTAAACTCTAAAAGATATAAAAACCGCGGTTTATCAAATGCTTTTGTGTAGAGGTCGGCGCGTTGAAAATCCGTATTAATTTTAACAACATCGATTAATTGCTTTTCAAAACAGTCACGTATAAAGTGATATTTAATAGCGATGTGTTTAGTTTTAGGATGTTGGACCGGATTTTTGGTGACAGCAATAGCAGCAGAATTATCAACAAAAAATAGGGGTGTTAGAAAATTGCAAACCGTAGTCACGCATTTGCTGTTGAATCCAGATGATTTGTGAACAGCAACTTGCAGCAACAACATATTCAGCTTCACAAGTTAACAGAGCAACTGATGTCTGCTTCTTACACTGCCAGGTGACTAATCGTCTACCAAAGAACTGACATCCCGCAGATGTTGACTTGTAATTTACAGGATCGGGTTTGTCACTTAAACACTTGGATTTCTCTCAAACTCACTTATAGAACACTCAAATCAGATGAAGTAAAGTCTTTTATAAGAGTTGATATAAGTAGCAAAGAACACACAGAAATAATTTTCAAGGCACTTGTATATATTACTTCTCAACTCAAAGTATTGCAAGACTCTTACAAGCATATTACATGAGTTACAATGAGAAACTATATATACTAGATCCTATAGCCGAATATACTTTGATACCAGCTGGAAACCTAAGACTAAAGCATATACTACAATGCTAAAGTTAAGGTATCTTAGATAAAGTATTATCTAAGATATGGTAGTCATGACATGTCCATGACTTACCTTTTGTCATCAACTAAAGATGGCAACTGTACTAACTTATAAAGGTAAACAGTGGAATAAAGTATGGTCAACTACATGGCTTTTGAGAAAACGCCATGCAGTATCTCAGAGGTCTGCAGCGGAGTGTCAGGGAGACCATACTTATGTCCACTGGATAATAGTAATGTCTTCCGAAGGTAAGTTGGCTTCGGAAGAACAAGTTCTTTCAAAGCCACTTATACTTCGGAAGAGGCTTCTATACATCCGAGGCTTGAGGACTTTTATACTTCGGAAGTTGACTTATGATCTATCATTCTAAGTCTTGATATTCGGAAGTAAGTTCTTTGTCTTCGGAAGCTGGAGTTTTCCTTTGGAAGTTAGTTTTACACTTTGTCTTCGGAAGAGCTCCTTTTTTCTTCGGAAGTTCCACACTTAGCTTCGGAAGTCCTTTATTAGTTGTACCAAAATAATCTAAGTGATTTGGTTTTGGTTGCACCAGCCTTTCTAGATCCAACAAACTCCCCCTAGGCTGATGCTACCAAAACCTCACTTGTTTCTGCTTCTCAAAGCTTTCAACACAAGGGACATAAGATATTTGTCTGTTTCTTTGTTCTTCCCTGAAGTGGTGCTAAGAAGCTTGTACAAGTCATTAGTGGATAGGAGATCTACTCTATCACTCTGAATGTCATGTACCCTCTGTTGCATCCCCCTAAAAAGAGTTAGTTGACGGGAGTTATAGTCATACTCCCATCTAACTATGGATTTAAGTTCAGGACCTTCAACCATTTATAGAAAGGCCTTGTCTTTGGTTGTTGATCCCTTCCTTTTCTCCTCCTCTCTCAGTTTCAACTCCTCTTCAACCTTGGTCCTAGCGGTTAGCTTGGCCATATGAAGACTGCCTAGATGATTTCTGATATGAGCAGCTACATCAGAGTTTGAAGGGTTGGAGAATGGCTTCTCTGCTAACTCAGCAATATCAAATCTGCTTAAGTGTAGCAGAGATGAGGCACTTAACCTGTTGAGCTCTCCATTCTCTCTTTCAACAACAAAATTGTGAGAAGAGTCTTCGAACCTCCATTGGATGATCTTCTTCCTAGGTGCAAGAGGTTGTCTTAGCACCCGGTCACCTTTCTTGGTATCAAGCAGAGTCACCAGCCTTCTCCTTAATTTCTTTTCTTCCTCATTCAAAGTGTCTGAATTGAGGCCAAGGAAATTTGCAGCCTGGTCCAATGTTCCTCGAGGCAGATCAAGAAATTGATCTCTAGTGAGGGAACATGAGGATCCATCAACATAAGTCAAATTGACTGAATCCTCCTCACAGGAGATGTCGCTCAGGGTTGTGCAATTTATGAGCATTGTCTTGATTGCCTTGAACTCCTCTAAGGAGAGATGTTTAGAAGGCTGAGGGGATGGTTTGAGGGGTTGTTGGGTAGGTTGAGGTGTTTGGGTTCTAGCTTGTGTTTTGGGTTGGAGGATGGGTAGTTTAGGTGGTTGAGGTGAAGAGGTTGGTAGGGATGATGGTGTAGGTTCAGGGGTGTATGGTTCAGTGGTTGGTTCAGTTTTGATAGGGAATGGAAAGGGAATTGGTTCAGGTTGTGATTGGGTTTGAAGTTGGGGTTGAGTAGTTGATTTGAAGATCATCCCCTGTCCCCTTCTGTACATCTCCTTCCTCTTCCCCGAGCGAATGTCAGCCTTTATGTCACTGACATGTCGCTAGAGGGTCTTTTCAGACATAGGACCCACCTGCCTGCCAGAGAAGCCATGAGCCCGGAGATAGCTCTTCATCCAGGCCTTCTCACCTATCTTCTTGGCAGCAGCTAGTCCTGCTTCCTCTTCCTTCTTCTTCTTCAGCATTAGCTTTTCCCTGGCAGCTTTCTTTCTCTCTTTCTCCATTTGATCTTGCTCTTTGTTGAAGAGCCATAAGATCGTATCATTGTTATGTGAAGATAAATCTTCTAGAGAGAAACATCTAGAGGTTAGGAAAGTTATCCTTTCCCTCCTGAGCTGCTGATCAGCTTCTCAATCTTTCCTCTCCCTTTCTTCTTCTAAGGCCAACCTTGCTGCCTCTTCTCTTTGTTGTTTTTGCAGCAAAGTTGCCTTTTCCAGCTCAACTAACTCCTCTAGTGGTAGCAGGATTACATCTTCAGTCGCAGCTCCTAGACTGACAAGTCTATCAATGATCTCTACTCTTCTTCTATTGTTGACTGCCTCCTGGTTGGCTGCAGCTGCTTTGCTACTGGCAGCTAGCAGTTTTCCAGTTGGAAGTCTACCTTTTCTTTTGAGTTTTTCTAACCTTTCTTCCTCCTGAAGCTCTTCCTTAGTCATCTTCCTCTTTCCTTTGATGTTCGGAAGTGCTAGACTTTGGGGTTATTTGGATGGAAGGTTTAGGTTGAGTAGTAAAGATGGAAGCTGGAGTTAATGCTGATGTTTGAGCTAGGGGTTGGGTGAGAAAATCCTCCCTATTAACCTCAGATGCAAGTTCTAGGATTGCATCTGTGACTATTAGATCATCGGATAAGGAGAATAGTCCTTCCGCAGCTACAATCTCAGCTTCGGAAGATTGAAATTGTTCTTCCGAGGCTTTGACTTGTGCTTCGGAAGTCTGTGAGAATGCACTATCTGTCCCAACTGTCTCAGTTGCTGGGCCATCAGTCCTTGTTTCCCCTTCGAAGTTAATCTCAGGTTCTAGTGACCAACTTCCTCAATAGTGGTAGAAGGTGCATTTAACCTCTGAAGCTTTTGAGCTCCGAAGTAGATCACAGACAGATCAGGACTCTAAGAGATTCCAACAGGAACTTGTTGAAGAACCTATTGAGATCTTGGAGCATCCTTTGATCCATTTGAATTACAACTGGAGGAGGCTCAGGAAAAACTGAAGCTTGTTGCATAGGGTATTTTGAGCTTAGGGAAGTGAGAGCTTGACTTCGTGGCTCCTCTTGTTTTTGGCTTTTTCCCTGAACACTCTCCCCCTTTTTGGTAGCATCATCCTGAGAGCTTGATGAGCTAGAGGAAGAGGTCAAAGAGACCTGAATTGGTACGTGCCTAACAGACCTCTCAATCTGTTTCTCAGCTAGTTTGGCCATGAGATTTTCAATTTCAAGTTGCTGAGTGGCAGACCTATCCTCTAAAGTCCTAACCTTAGATTCAAGATTTGAGACTTTAGAAAGTAGGTCTTCAATGGTGAGTTGCAGTCTCCCTCATCTTCTTTTGAAGAATCATGGGGAGATGAGGTAACATACCTTGTATGTTCATCCTCACCACCAGATGTGGTTTCTTGGCGTCCTGGTTTCCCATGCACAATGATGTCTCTTTCAGAGTCATCAAAGGGCATGGTTGCCGTAGATTCAGTCTCAGTAATGTTACCACTGTCCTGAGGATCCCTTGAGGCTCCTTCAGTAGTGGCAGCTGAATCTACATGAGTCCCCTCCACATCAGTGGGACTCACCTCAGTAAAGGTTTGCTGATGGGGGCTAGAGATAAGAGATCTCTCTGGCTTCTGTTGATCCTTGAGGGGGTGTTGTGGATTAACTTCATTTCCCTGAAGAGACATAATCTCTTCATCAGCTCTGATTAATAGGTCAGTAAAGGATATGGAAGTGAAACCTAGTGACCCGAGACTTTGATCAATGTCTAAAGGCATTGAGCCTGTGATGGGGCTGTCCCTTTTTGGCTGCTCAGGGGAGTATAGAGACTCTCCCTGAGGGTTTTCAGCTTGGGTTTCGGGCTCATGGGTCTGAGACTGAGGAGACTCAAGACCCATATTGAGGTCAATTGTGAAGGATGGTTGGACCTCAGGCTGAGTGGGAGCCCATTGTTCCACTCTAGCCTTTTTAGGTAGAACAGGAGGAGCTTGTTCAATCAGAGAAGATTGAACAAGGGTTCGTTTGGGGCGTCTTTGATAAGTGATGGTAATGGGTGGAGAAGGTAGATTTGGAAAAGTGAGGGTAGTTGCTGGTGTGGGTTCATCACCTATGGGGTTAACAAGGATGTCACCAGGAGCCATTGGCTCAATCATACCTGGAAGAAGTGCAGTATCTCTTCGGTGAAGTTGGTGGACACTCTCTTCAAAGTTTTGAAGATGGTCGGCCTCATTTGAGGAACAATCAGAGCAGCTGCGCAGACAAGCTTGCTCTGGTCCAGCTCACAATTGATTATGTGCTGGAGAAACCTGGGATACATGAAGAATGTGTCCCGTTGAAGGTTTCCCATAAGATTGGTCAGCACAAATCTTGAGTAGTTGAAGCGGAGGCTTCTCACAAACCATGAACTAGGCACCCAAGTTCATATGGGATTTGATCCCATCCCCCAGATTTGTTGGACAAGCAGTGAAGAACTACATGCAGCAGGAACTTCTAGTTGTAAGAGAAGTTGAATTTGTAGACGGTTGACCTGCTAACATCTCCACCATATCCCATTTGGATATAAGTGTTGTCCAAATCTGCTTTGGGGAATTCTATAGGAGCGCCCTCATCATGAAGCTCTAGATGCTCCCTGATGATTTGTTCAGAAATGACCAACTCCTGGCCACAGATGCTCGATCTAATGACACGAACCCCATTAGGGTTTCAATCTGACCGTTTGCTCAAAATTCAGACATATGATTTGAGTAAACCGTAGGATTAAACAGTCAGGGCCGTGTAGTAAGAAGATTGGGTTAGAAAGGAGATGATATCTGAGAAGTCGGCATCCCTTGAAGAGTCAAGGAGTGCGACTTGGTTGTGCTGAGGGTTAAGTGCCATTGGAGAAAGTTGCAAGAAGATAGTTCGGAATTGGGTAGATTGAAGATGAAGAAAGCTTTTAGGGCAGTAATTTTGGTAAAAAGGATGTAAGTGATTAGCCGGAGGTATTTAAACGGGTGGAATGGCGGTTTAAAGGGGGTTTGGATAAGATGATGGGAGGTTTCAGTGGATGATGTGACATGGGCGGTAAGGTTAGTCCATTAAATAATCCGACATCATTAACAAAATTTTTACTTTTTACAGAGTGGGGCCCAAAAGATTTCCGTTACACAATAAAGTCTTTCTTCAGAGTATAAAGCATTTCCGAAGGTAATATTCTTCCGAAGGCAAATTTACTTCCGAAGGTAAAGTTTTTACTTCCGAGAGTATATATTGCTTTCCGAATGGAGAATTTTACAAGCTTCGGAAGTAGATCTGATATGAAATCAATCGCTTCTTCCGAGACTTAACAATTTTTCCGATAAGAAAATTATCCTGGGAGGAATTTGCTTCGGAAGATATGGAAAATATCTTCCGAGGGTTAATTCCTCTTCGGAAGAATTCATACTTAGATAAAATTTTAGAGAAAGACCTTTTGTAACAGGGCTTAGATTGTTTTGACATAAAACTTTACACATTAAAAATTTTTCAAATGAGATAGACTAATCAAGGTTTATCATCCCAATAGCTGTAATGAGATATTTAAATCTTTGTTCATCAAAGGCTTTGGTGAACAAGTCAGCATATTGTTCATTTGAATCAACTTTGATTAGCTTGATAAGATTTTTCTCATGAATATCTCAAATGAAATGATACCTGATATCGATGTGTTTAGTTTTGGAGTGCTTCACTGGATTTTCAGTAATGGAGATAGAACTGTTGTTGTCAATATGGATAGGAGTGCTCATGAAGTTGAATCCGTAGTCTATCATCTGATTTTGAATCCACAGCAGCTGAGCACAACAACTAGCAGCAGCAATGTATTCAGCTTCAGCAATTGATGTAAAGACACAAGATTGCTTCTTACATTGCCATGAAATGATCCTTCCATTAAGAAATTGACATCCACCAGATGTTGATTTCTTGTTAATATTGCAGCCACCATAATCACTGTCAGAGTAACCATAGAGATTGAAATCACTATTTCTTGGATACCAGAGACCTAGTTTAGGTGCTCCTTAAAGGTATCTAAGGATTCTCTTGGCAGCAACTAGGTGAGACAACTTTTGGAGCAGCCTGAGATCTTGCACAAATACAAGTTGCAAACATGATATCGGGTCTACTTGCTGTGAGATACATCAGAGAACCAATAATTGCTCTATACTGATGTTGATCAGTATCCTCCCCCTTAGAGTCAGGGCAGAGATTGTGGTTTCTTGGTATAGGTGTTTTTGCTGCCTTACAATCTTTCATATCAAATCTTTCTAAGATGTCATTGACATACTTAGATTGACTGAAGAAAAACTCTTCCTTTATTTGCTTCACCTCAAACTTTTCTTCATAATGCTCTCAAAGTCTTTACACATTTGGTCATTTGAGGAACCAAATATGATGTCATCAACATAGACTTGAACGAGCAAGATGTCTTTCCCAGACTTCCTTATGAAGAGAGTCTTATCAATGGTACCTCTAGTGTAACCATTCTTCAGGATAAACTGAGACAATGTCTCATACCACAGCCTAGGTGCTTGGTGCAGCCCATATAGAGCTTTATCCAATTTGCACACATAGTTGGGATGCTGTGGATCTTCAAATCCCGGAGGTTGGCATACATAGACTTCCCTATCTATATCCCCATATAGAAAGGCACACTTGACATCAAGCTGGTAGACAGTGAAATTATTGGATACAGCATAAGCAAGGAAGATTCTAACTGCCTCAAGTCTTGCAACAGGTTCAAAGACATCAGTATAACTGATTCCCTCCTCTTGAGTGTATCCTTGAACCACCAGTCTTGCTTTGTTCTTGATAATCAAGCCTCTTTCATCTCTCTAGTTTCTGAAAACCCATTTAGTGCCTATAGGTACTTGACCAGATGGTAGCGGACATAGGTTCCAAACATTTAGTCTTTTGAATTGAAGCAACTCCTCTTGCATTGATTCAACCCAGCTACTATCTTTCAAGGCATCTTCCATCTTCTTGGGTTCCATTTGGGATAAAAAGCATGAGTACAAGCAGACATTCCCATTGTGAGTTTGTCCTCTTGTTCTCACGCCTTCAGAGACTTCCCCTATGATGTTCTCAGCTGGATGAGTGTTGTGAATTCTAAGTCTAGGAATCACCTCCAGTTGCAAAGATAAATCCAAATTGGACATATTTTGCTCGGGAGCTTGAACACTTGGTCCAGCTGCTGTTTCAAACTCATTCAATGAGGACTGATTGAATGAAAGAGAAACATCATCATTTGTTTGCTGTGAAGCAGCATCAACAGTTGCCTGTTCCTTCAAAATGTTGCTTTCATCAGCTTGGTATTGTGCAAGGTCACCTGAAGAGGTTTGAGAGTCAACAGGTGAACCGCTTGTTGAAGCTCCACTATCTCTTGAGATGCAGCTCTTGGAGAACTTGGAATAGGTCTAGGAAGCTCAAACAGTTGATCATCATCAGAGTCACTTTGAGCACCTGTTCCAGCTGAAACATTCTCACAAGATGGTTTAGAATAGTTTGGAAACAATTCTAAATCAAATATATGATCAGGACCATTTCCCCTAACACAAGGAGTGTGCTCATTAACTACAATGTTGAAAGATTCCTCAAATTGTTGATTTTTAATATTATAAACTCTATAAGCTTTAGATTTAGAGGAATATCCAACAAAGATGGCATCATCTGACTTTTCAGCAAATTTTGCCAAATTGTCTTATGTGTTAAGTATGGTACACCTGCTGCCAAAGGATCTTAGAAAGCCAATGAACGGTGGCCTCTTGTTCCATAGCTCATAAGGGGTTTTTCCATGTGGCTTTACTACAAGGACCCTGTTCTGCACATAGCATGCAGTGCTGACTGCCTCTGCCCAGAATGTTAGAGGTAGCTTTGAATCAGCTAACATAGTCCGAGCAGCCTCAATAAGTGTCCTATTCCTCCTCTCAGCAACACCATTTTGTTGAGGAGTTCTAGGAGCACTATATTGTCTGGCAATCCCTTTTGAGTTATAGAATGAGTCAAGGACGTGGTTCTTAAACTCAGTCCCTTGATCACTCCTAATTATTTTAACCTTATGATCAATTTGATTTTCTATTTTAAGAATAAAAGATTTCAAAGTTTCAGCAGTTTCATCTTTGGTTCTTAAAAAGAATACCCATGTAAATCTAGTAAAATCATCAACAATCAAAAGGCAATATGATTTCCTTCCAATGCTCATTATACTTGTGGGACCAAATAGATCCATGTGCAATAAGTGTAATGGAGTGGTGATGGAGTTAACAACTTTGGATTTATGAGATGCCCTGTGTTGCTTCCCTTTCAGGCATGCAACACAGTTATCTTTGCAGAAAAATTCCTTTTTAGACAAACCATGTACCTTTGGCTTATACGGGCCATTGACAATAGATTGCCACATCTTGCTGTCTTGATACCTGATGAAGCCTTCCATTCGTCTGCTCCATGACCTGAAGTTTTTAAGGGTGATGATGGGTGCTTTGGTCATCGTCCCCATCTCTACTTCAGATTTGTTGAGGGCCATTTTGAGTGTGGTGTAAGGAGGAGTGAAAAACAGGTTGATTAGGATGGTAAGATCTCACAATCAAGAGCCTAAAAAGCTCTAATACCAATTGCAGGATCGGATTTGTCACTTAAACACTTGGATTTCTCTCAAACTCACTTATAGAACACTCAAATCAGATGAAGTAGAGTCTTTTATAAGAGTTGATAATAATATAATAAGTAGCAAAGAACACACAGAAATAATTTTCAAGGCACTTGTATATATTACTTCTCAACTCAAAGTATTACAAGACTCTTACAAGCATATTACATGAGTTACAATGAGAAACTATATATACTAGATCCTACAGCCGGATATACTTTAATACCAGCTGGAAACCTAAGAGTAAAGCATATACTTCAATGCTAAAGTTAAGGTATCTTAGATAAAGTATTATCTAAGATATGGTAGTAATGACATGTCCATGACTTACCTTTTGTCACCAACTAAAGATGGCAACTGTACTAACTTATAAAGGTAAACAGTGGAATAAAGTATGGTCAACTACATGGCTTTTGAGAAAACGCCATGCAGTATCTCAGAGGTCTACAGCGGAGTGTCAGGGAGGCCATACTTATGTCCACTGGATAATAGTAGTGTCTTTCGAAGGTAAGTTGGCTTCGGAAGAACAAGTTCTTCCAAAGCCACTTATACTTCGGAAGAGGCTTCTATACTTTCGAGGCTTGAGGACTTCTATACTTCGGAAGTTGACTTCTGATCTATCATTCTAAGTCTTGATCTTCGGAAGTAAGTTCTTTGTCTTCGGAAGCTGGAGTTTTCCTTCGGAAGTTTGTTTTACACTTTGTCTTCGGAAGAGCTCCTTTTTCCTTCGGAAGTTCCACACTTAGCTTCGGAAGTCCTTTATTAGTTGTACCAAAATAATCTAAGTGATTTGGTTTTGGTTGCACCAGCATTTCTAGATCCAACATAATTCATCTTGCAACCACCATAGTCCGAGTCACTATACGTTGTAAGCTCAAAGTCATCATTATGAGGATACCACAACCCGAGTGTTGGAGTACCCTTCAGATAACAAAAGATCCGTTTAACTCCGATGAGATGATTTACTTTTGGTTTTGCCTGATATCTTGAACAAAGACACGTTGCGTACATAGTATCAGGACAAGAGGCTGTGAGGTACATTAGGGATCCGATCATTCCCCTGTACATTGTAGCATCAACCAGATCACCATTTTCGTCGGGTGCCACATCATGGTTAGTGGCAAGTGGAGTTCCAGCAACTGAAGCATTCTCCATGTCGAACCGACTGAGGATATCACCTACATATTTGGTCTGATGCTGGAAGATTCCTTTGGGTGTCTGATCCACCTGTAAGCCAAGAAAGAACTTCATCTCCCCCATAGCATTCATCTCAAACTCTGCTTTCATTACAGATTCAAATTCTTTACCTAATTCTTCATTCTTGGAACCGAAGATTATGTCGCCAACATATATCTGTACCAGCAGTAAATCACCATCCTTTTCTTTGATGAATAACGTACAGTCAATAACTCTTCTGCGAAAATCATGTTTCACTAGATGAGTTGAGAGTTTCTCATACTAGGCTCTAAGGGCTTGATGGAGACCGTAGAGAGCCTTGTCTAGTTTGTAAACTCTATCCCGATGATAAGGATCCTCGAATCCTTCGGGTTGACTGACGTAGACTGTCTCACGAATTTCACCATGAAGGAATGCACTTTTTACATCTAGTTGATAGACTTTAATCTTCATGTAGGATGCATAGGCTAGAAAGATACGGATTGCTTCCATCCAAGCCACAGGTGCAAACACTTCATTGTAGTCAATGCCTTCGACTTGTCTGAACCCTTTAACTACAAGCCTAGCCTTGTTTCTGATTATGACTCCTTGGTCATCTTTCTTACACTTCAAGACCCATTTCGTGCCAATCACCTTAGCACCTTTTGGTCTGTCCACCAGGGTCCATACTCCTAATTTCTTGAACTGTAGGAGTTCTTCTTGCATTGCACTAACCCATGCCTCATCGTTTAGGGCTTCACTCACATATTTTGGCTCAAATTGAGACACAAAACATTAATATGCACCATCGTGAAGATATCCTTTTTCCATGACTGAGGCATAATCAGCCGAGTATAGCTGATTTCTTGTTTGTACTCCTGATCGAACATCTCCAATGACGTTGTCCAAAGGATGATAAACATTAATCCGGGATCCAGGAGTAGTGGGAACAACTACCTCATTATCCAGATTGTGAACCCCAGGTTCAGTATCTGAAGCTGTTGAAGTATGCGGTTCTGAAGTGTCAGTGGCAGCAGGATGTGATGCTTGTGTACTTTCATTGGCGGGAAACTGTTCCTCCTGTTCTACATTTGTAGTCTCAACTGCTTCATCATCAGAAGATGAATCACTTACTTCAAGCTCTCCCCCTGAAGGGCTAGAAGTATCATCTAATGGAGTAGTTGATGTTGAGTCTGGTAGTGGAGTGTTTAGAACATCGTACATCATCCTAGCAGAAAGCTCATCATTAGTGAGAGAAGGCGGTAGTTTGAAGGATTTAAAGAATCCATCATAGTCAAAGAAGAATGAGGGTCCTTTTCTAGCAGGGGGGGTGGTGTATCTTTGAACATCAATATTGCACCACACTTCTACCTGACCCGTTGAGTTGTTATAAACTCTCTTGTCTAGTATGCTGTATTCAAGAAAAATACCTTCTTCTGCCTTCTCACTAAACTTCCCAGTCTGAGTTTTCTTCAACAACATGCACGATGTGCCAAACGGTTCTAGATACTCCAAGTTGGGTTTACGTTGCTGGATCAGCTCATAACATGTTTTCCCATGTCGTTTGACCACTAAGACTCGATTGAGCGTGTAACACGCATTAGCCACTGCCTCATTCCAGAATTGAATAGATAGTTTCGAGTCGGCTAGCATTGTTCTGGCAGTCTCTATCAAGCTCTGATTTTTCCTTTCAGCAACGCCATTCATCTGTGGAGTGTAGGCAGATGTAAATTGATGTACAATTCCTTTCTCCCTACAGAATGCCTCCATCCACTGATTCTTGAACTCTGTTCTGTTGTCTGATCAAATCTACCTTACTTTCAGCTTGTAGAGTGATTCCAAAGTAGTAACTAGATGTTTGAATGATTCAAAAGTTTATGATTTGGCTTTCAGAAACATCACCCAATAGAATCTTGAGTAATCATCCGTTACTACAAAGCAATACAGATCTCCAGCAATGCTCTTTGTACTAACAGGGCCAAATAGATCCATGTGTAGAAGCTCAAGAGATAGATCAATTGAGTGAACTTTCTTTGCCTTGTGAGACTTCGTGGTCTGTTTCCCTTTCTTACATGCTACACAAAAATCCGGAAGCTAAATCATTTTGAACTAAATGATTCATCTTCCTTGGATTAATGTGTCCCATTCTCCTATGCTAGGAGATTGAATCCCTCTCAGTTGCCTTTGACAAGAAGCATTGAACAGTGTGATCAGTTGTGGAGGCTTTTGATAGATCCAAGACATACAAGTCGTTATATCTTGAAGCTGACATAAGAACTTTATCCTCCTCAATCACATAGTCCTTCTACAACATGTAACACTTCTTGTTGTCAAATACAACTTTAAATCCTTTATCACAGATCTGGGAGACTAAAAGTAAGTTGCTCTGTAGTTGTTGAACGTAGTTGACCTTGTCAAACTTCACTTTCTCGTTTCCCACTTCGCCTTGAGTGGTGATGTAGCCTCCTTTATTCCCAGCAAATGAAACATGTCCCCCTTTAATTTGTCTGACGTTGAAAAGGAGAGACAAATTTCCTGTCATGTGCCTGGACGCCCACTATCAATAAACCAGGTATTAGTGATAGCACTGTAGCGGACACCTGCACATACAAAGGAAATGATTAGTTCAGGTTTTGGACCCAAGCCTTAAATGGCTTGGGTGACCTGGAGGAATCACACATCATAAACTCAACCCATTGTCCTTTAGAGGATGAGGGCATATCTTTCTTCTTACTTTCCTCACTATCAGACGCTATACTTGATTTTTCTTTCCATAAGCCAGTTTTGTGTAAGGCCTGTTTGTGATAAACAGACGACTAGCTTATTGTTTGAACTTTAGGTTCACTAATACTCTTAGGTGGAGTATTAGATCTCGATTTAGAAAAACTTGGTTTTGCATCAAAAAGTTCAATTTTATTTTTGGACGTCTGATAATAAGGACAATTAGGAGAAATATGTCCTCGTTTTCCATAATTGTAGCAAGATCTCCCTTCTACAGATTGGGGAAAATATTTATGTGGGTTTGAGTTTGGTAAAGGTATGAACTTTGTCTGGTTGGGTTTTGTCACTTCTCTTTTAGATGTTTCAGCTTTATTAACAAAATTAACTGTTTTAACGTTTTGATCATCTTTAACTTTCATTTTATTCGGACTTTGATGATTAACACATTTTTGGTTAACTGATTTAGTCAATTTGGGTTCTGAAGTAGACGTTTATGACCCTGACCTTACATTAACCTTTTTAATTTCATCATCCAAATCCTCAACTGGCATTTTTCCTTTTGACTTTAAAGTAGGCTCCTTCTGTTTAGTGATAGAGTTCACAGGTTTACTTGTAAATCGGGATCACTAACCAGAGGAGTGGACACCACATGATCCTTTACTGGGTTGTTATTGATAGGTCTACATTTTGTGTTCAAAAGGATTTCATGTGGTGGTGGACTACTTTGTAACCCAAACCTTCCCCATTGTTTTGTTCTTTCACTAAGTTTTGAACTATGTGAGAAGAACTAGCCCAACTATGCAGTTTTTGTTTTAAAGAATTAACCTCGACTTTCAAAACTGCTTTTTCCTTTTTGGTTTCTTCTAAAGAATTTAGATAGAACTTTATATCATTTGATTGATTTAAGGCAACAAACTCGGTTTCCCTTAGTTGTTTCCCCAAAAGTTCTATCCTCTCTTTAAAACTGCACTCATTTTGTTTTAATATACGATTAGCTTTAGTGCATAGTTGTAAATCATTTTCTAAGTTATCATTGTGTTCTAATAACCTAGCAAATTTCAAATCAATGCTTTCTCTAAATTTGTCACATTCATTACAAGCATGTTTTTCAAACAGTTGGTCTTTAGAACTTACCTGTGAGGATTCGGTTGAATCAGCCAGCAAAGCAGATTTAGACTCTTCGGAGGCTGGAGATTCTGAACTTGTTGCTCTGAGCTCTTCCTCAACCAAGTGATTTACCACGTTCGCAGCTTCTTTGGAATCCGACATCGCTTGCTCAACTGAACTTTCACCTTCACTAGCAGACCCATCATCTACTGCTTTGACAAAAGCAATATTTGATTCTCCAGGAGAAACAAATCGGAAGGACCAGTCTTGTCCTTCATCACCTTGAGCAGTTAGAGCCTTTGTCTCTTTGCTTGAAGAAGCAGTTCCAATCACGTCCTTGTCTTGACGGTTGAATGTCGGAAATGGGTTTCCATTTCCAGTTTTCTTGGGCTTTACACATTCACGTCTAAAGTGCCCCTTTTCACCACAGTTGAAGCATGTGACTTTGGTTTTGTCAAAACCAAACGTTGTATCCTTAGTGGCTACTAGGTTCTGTCCCGTCTTCTTGACAAACTTTTTAGCTCTTCTGACTTCACTTGCCAAGGCCCACATGATGTCCATTCTCTCTAGGTCATTCTCATCAACTTGCTCGTAATCTTCATCTGCAAGAAAACAATTTCCTATCTACCCGGCAACTAAACCATCATAGGATTGGACCACAGCTGCTAGAAGATCCATGTTCTCCTTTGCAACTTCCACTGTGATATTACCGAGATTCTCGGTCTTCAACTTTGTAGTATTGGCTTCAGGCATTATGTAGTGGGTCCCTGATGACCCTGACGTTTCTGGTCCTGAAGCAGTGGTTTGGGAAGAAGCAGATGAACTAGACACGAATGTTGTTTGTAATGGTGCTCCTGAAACAGCTGGAGACGAAACTGAGTTGTAGAGTGAAGGATTCTGAACGTAGGATCCTTTCTTTGACTTGTACTTCATTCTCAATTCTTCCTCTCCTAGCTTCAAGATGAAGTCATTTATGTCTAATGTCACAAGAATGTTGTTCTGTCTCAGATTAGACACAAATGAATCCCATTTCTTAGGCAGCCCATCAGCAAAACTTGAAACTTTATCTTCCATTGATGTGGTTACACCATGAGTGTGCAGCTCACTCATGAGATGATAGAATCTGTCAATAACATCATCCAAGCTCTCATTCCCTATCGAAGAGAAATTATCAAACTCCTTCTTGAGAGCTTTAGCCTTCAGTGCCTTTAACGTTGCATTTCCTTCATATCTTTTCTCCAAAGCATCCCATAGCTTTTTAGCCTGCTTGTTCTCAGAAAACTGATGAAAGATGTCTTTCAGCATTGTAGAGAATCTTCTGAGATTCACTCATTCCTCCCAAGGTTAACTTGACTCCATTAGCACTAACTGGCACCGTATAACCAGTCTCGATGGATGTCCAAAGATTGGGATCAACTCCATTTAAGTAAATCTCAAACCGCTGTTTCCACTGAGGATAATCATCTAACGTTATCAACTTTGATGGTTTATTGTAATTTCCTACCTCATTCTCCAGAAGTAGTAGATTCTGGATGCGTGAGTCCTTCCCGGCAGTAAACGCAGCAAATTGATCTTCCATTTTATTAACTTGGTACTTGGAGAACAGGATAGTTTCAATCGTGCGAATGAACTATGAGTATGGATCACTCGTGCGAATGAAGGGTGCGAATGATTTCAATCGTGCGATTGGATTCAGTTGTGCGTATGAACAAGATGAATGGACTCAGGCGACTAGAGTTGTTCAGTCGTGCGAATGAGTAATGCGACTAGGTTCAGTCGTGCAAATGAAGTATACGAATGAGTTCAATCGTACGAATGAGCTAGTCGTGTGACTGAAGGCTGCTGTTTTTGCAAAATCGATGATTTTGACACTTTGACACAAAATACGAATTTTCTAAGAACCCTAATCTGCCGTATAGTGAAAAATCAAAACTTTAATGCCAGAAAACATCAAAAACACCTTTAGAAGCAAAGTGGTGATTCTTTTGATTAAAACGTAGGTTTTTGACACCATAGCTAATTGAATCAAACGCACAATCAAGAGCCAAATGCTCTGATACCACTTGTTAGGGACCGTGTACGAACGGAGTACTAACTAATTCTGCGTTTATACCGGATCAAATAGTGCGGAATCCTATTTGATTGGCGATCCAATTAGTGAGAACGATAACCCGATCGATGTAAGATTGAACTAAACGTGAAGAACGAGTAGGAATCAATCAGGAACGAACTATGAACTTAGACAGGCTGTTTAGGACGTTCTGGACGGCTAGGGTTTATGTGTATTCGCAATATCTCTTCAAGTGTTCTGTTTTTCCACTAATCAGGTGGTATTTATAGGTTAGGGTTTTCCATTCGTACGACTGAACTATTCGCATGGTTCAGTCGTGCGACTGAATCATGAGATTGAGTCATACGCACGACTGAAGGTTCAGTCATGCGACTGAGTCAATCTTATGTCTCAATCGTACGACTGATCCAGTCTCCTGGTTCAGTCGTGCGACTGGTCCATAAGCATGATGTATTCATGCGTATGGTCTGGTCCATTAGCATGACTAATCACCCGACTAGGTTGTAAATAGTACTCAATCATTATTGACTTCGAATTGTCAACAACCTCAAACCTATATAAGAAGTTCATACATATGAATCAAAGATAAATAAACATCAAATCATATTTCATATTTCATTGAACCATTTCATTACATATGTGTAAGACATGAAAGACTTTTACATTTAAGCTCATAAACTAGGAACAACATGTATCTACATTGTCTTATTTTGAAAATTGCCACTAGCATAAGCACAAAATTTTTCTTCTTCTCTATGGCTATATTTGTTTGGTTTACAGAGGAGAACTGCACCCGAACCTTCTTTGCATCATCTGTCTAAATAACTATATAGTCTGTGACTAATGGTAATCTAATGGTTTTATATTTCTTATTGTATTTTTTTATTTCTTACTATGGATAAGAAGATGAAGCAGACTGTGATGCAACACTAGGTCCAGGTTGTGTTGTCTCTTGGGTTCAACCTTGACCTCAACTTCAGGTGCAGCCTGACTTGATGGAGAATGCAAGTCAACCATCTCACCCCTCATTATCTTCTGCTTGATCACTCTAATGTGCTCATTTATGAAGCATAAAGACAAGTCTCCTTTCGGAGAATCCATACAGCTTCAAGAAGCTCACCATCTTTTGTCTGTCAACAGACTTCTTTTGATTGGCTCTGATGGTGGCTCTTAACTTTGCAGCCTCTTCCCTCATCATCCTCTTAGAAGCTTTTTGCTCTTTTAGCACTTCTTGCTCAAGCTTCTTGAGGTATTTAAACTCATTGTATTCATAGGATAAAGAAGAAAGTCTGCTACTGATAGAGACTTGTGGTACTCAGGTAGGTTATCATGTTTTGCCTGTCTTGTTCCCTACCCACTTGAGTTTGTTGCTTAGTAGCCACAGCCTCTGCCTCAGGACTTTCCTTAACTGGGGAGAGAGTAGGAGCTTTGTAGAGTCTCTTTCTTCTCCTTTCTTCTTTGATTTGAGGAGCAATTCTTTATCCTCAGCCTCCTTTCTCTCATTTGACACTTCCATGTCAGCCAGTCCATTCAATTCCTCCTAGGAGAGAGAGATGAGTTCATCAACATTATAGTTTCTAGACCTTAAATAGTACAATCTGGCTGCCCTCATCTTATCTTATTGAGTGCTTTTCCTGGAGGTAGCCCTGTTTGTAGCTTTCATGAAGCCACGAGTCTCACTTGAACTCTCTCCCCTTGTCTTCCTCTTCCTCTCTTTCTCCTTCTCCTTAATCTCCTCAGAAGTCATCTTTCTCTTTCATTTGTCACTCACAGGCCTATGTGACTCAGGGTGGAGGGAGCTTTGTCCTTCATTGCTTGGTGTTGCACTTAAGCTCTGGCCAAAGAGAGGCTGTGAGACACCTTCACCAGCTGATGCCTCACCAAGGGTAATGGGTGTTGAAGCAGTTATTGTCTTTAGGTTCACTGGCTCAACTACTAGGCCTTCAGCTAAGGTTTCCCCTTCGAAGCTAATCTTAGGGTCAACCTTAGCATCCAGTTGACCAACAGTCTTGCCTGCTAGCCTCTGTCTATATAGCTTTGAACTCTTCAAGCATCCTATCTTGAATCCTATCAGCTAACCTTGTAGCTTGCCTGCTTTGACTTAGATTGGAAAGGGGCAGTTCAACTAAATATGTGCTCCCATAATATATCAGGTTGTACAAGTTGAGGACTTCTTGTTGTCCCTAAGACCTAGATATTACCAAGGCTCTCCTATCAGCATCATACCTCCATCCCAATATTGGATTTTTATCAAGGTGAGATGGGGTAAACATTGCCCTTGGTATACCCTCCTCAAACATGCTTTGAATCAGTGAATACACATCAATGTGGGCCTGAGGAGGTTTTTGAGTATGCATAACTGCAAGTGAGGGTGGTGAATCCTCCATGCCCATACTCTGGGCATAACTCCTAGGTTTTGTGATTGTAGGTAGGACTTTCTCCCCCTTTTTGATAGCATCACCCTCTTGTACATGGGAGCTAAGGGTTTGGTCCACCATATCCACAGGTTCTTGTGGGTTTAGTTTCCTAACAGGTCTCTCAGCTAACTTACCCTTGAGATCGGTGATCTCAAGTTGCTAGTCACTGACCTATCTATGTAAGGTAGCCACCTGGGACTAACCTTTGAAACTAAATAGGTCCATGTTTTAGATAGTTTTTGCACCTTTAGTTGCTGACTCCATTTATCTTCATTAGAAGAATCATAGGGGGTGAGAGAATAGGACCAAAGTCTGTTTGCTCATCACTAGCTTAGAGTTCTTGACTGTTGGATTTTCCCTGCATAATGACAGCTTCAAGAAAAGTGTCAATGGGCTGGGTTGTCATGGTTGAGATCTTAATGATGTAATCACTTGCAAAAGTGAGAGCCTCTTCCATATGGACTTATTGAATAGGTTCAGGGAGGTCCACCTTAGTTGAGGTTGGATAATATGGGCTAGATATGGGTGATTTAGGAGCACTCATATCTTCTTGAGCAGGGGTGGAGAAGAGAGACTCATGGTACTCACTAAAGCCTATATATTTATCATCATACAATTCTAGGTTGGGGATTAGTTGGTTGGGATCTAAAGGCTAGGGATGATAGCTTTCCCCCTAAGGATAGGGTAATGAGCTCATTAGAGTGAGTATGAGGAACCTCAAAGAAATGATAGGAGTGGTTTGCTCTTCAGGAGAAGTAGGAGCTCTAGTTTCCACTTCCTCCTGCATGGGTGAGTGTATGGGGCTTGCATATCTTGAGTAGTTTGTGCAGGGGTTCGTTTGGATTTTCTTGAGTAGGTGAGGTGATTTGTGGCTGTGTGGGTGGTGCGGATGTAGAAGGTGTGGGTTCAACATTGGTTTGTGCTGCCAAGTTGTCACCTTGAGGAATAAGCTCTAATATTTTTACGACCAAGGTTGTTTTTCACCCCTAAGAAGGAAACAGTGGACTTTCTCATTGTCTTAAAGATGACGGGCTTCATCTGTCCCAATTTAAGAGTATTATCTGCTCCCCTTAACTGTGAGCCCAGTTCACAGTTAAGAATGTGTTAAACATATCTAGGGAACATGTAGTACTCTAAGGAGTCCAAGTTTGCAAGCAGATTTGTATAAAAAACTGAGAGTACATGAACTTGACCCCTTTAACCATCCCATGGACAATATAGGATAAGTCCTCAAGAATATGATCCCAATTTCCATGTTTGTTGGACAGAGAATGGATGACCACATGAAGGAGGTACTTCCATTTTGAGGAAACCTTACCCTTTCTGAAGGTTCTTACTAAGTAGTCCCCTTCATAACTCATCTACCGGAATAAATTGTTTACAACAGACTTGGTGAAGAACAATTCGCCTTCTTCATCATCCAGCCTAGTACGGTCGCAAGAATGAAACTCAAAGGAATTCACGGGGGTCTACGCCTCTGACAGGACGTCATCGGTTGGTTGGTTGGTTTGTCGGCATTTAGCCGCTTCAGTGATTAAATGGAAAGGTCAGCTAGAGTGAAAACCAAACAAACTCAGAAAGATAGGTAGATCGAGCGTGCTGAGGGAAATTCAAGATGGTGGCTGGAGTGACAAAAATTGTCTTCCCTTTGTGGCAGACAGTTCCTTCTCACCATCCAAGATGACCTCTTGGCAGGTCCTCCAAACCTCTAGTAGTTGTTCATCATACAAATGAGGGTCTATAGTAAGCCTAGTAAGGTAGCTGGTGTGAGACAAGAAGCGGCAAACATCTGAGAAACCTGGATCTTTCTCAGATGATAATAGATCAACTTGGTTATGTTGCCTGTGTAGTTGCATTGACAAATCTGGTAGGTTTTGAGGATCAGATTTGGCCATTTTTAGTAGCTTAGAAGTGAAGAAAGGTAAGAATAAAGTCGGTTTGTGAGTGAATTAGGGTTTGAACTTTTACAGATGAAGAGGAAGGAGAAGGAAGGGGAACCGTAGAAGGTATATTTATATGGTTGGATTTGAGACAAAGTAAATGCAAAAGGATAAACTTTGAAATCCGGATATCAGTCCCACCTCTAAAAAAGCCCAAAAAGGTAGTTTCTTGAAAGTCTAAAATCTTCCGAAGGTAATTTGTATTCAGATATTTTGATAAAAACTTCCGAAGCCAATTTGACTTCGGAAGATATTCCTTAGCTTGATAAAAATTTGATTCGGAAGAAAAATACTTAGAGTATTTTTGCTTCCGAGATATATTTGGTTTTGGAAGATATTAAACATTAGAAGATTTATTGAAAGGATGAATAAAGCTTCCGAGACTTAATTGCTTTTGGAAGGAAATTGTCCTTCAAAACATATAAGTACTTAGAAGGAAATTTAAGCTCTAGAAGATATATAAGAATTTCTTCCGAAGGTAAATGTCTTAGTAAGCAGTTATTAGTTTTGAAAACATAATTTTCTTCCAAAGTCAAGTTAATGTCTTCCGAAAGAAAATATATCTTATTTTCAAAATTCTAAGGAATATTAATTTGAAAAATTTCTTCCAAAGTAAATTGGGCTTATATAGGTGATGATATAGACAAATTTAGACACACATATTTGAAAAATAATCTTGAGTTTAGTTTAATAAAAATCTACTCAAGGTTAATCATTCCAATAGCTGATATAAGATATTTTTATATCTGCTCATCAAAAGGTTTTGTGAACATATCAGCATATTGTTCATTTATGTTAACTTTGACTAGTTTTATCAATCCCTTTTCAAAATTATCTCTAATCAAATGATACCTGATGTTGATGTGCTTTGTCTTGGAGTGTTGTATAGGATTCTCATTAATAGAGATAGAACTCTTGTTGTCTATGTGGATGGGAGTCTCTTTGCAGTTGAATCCATAGTCTAGCATCTGATTCCGAATCCAAAGCACCTGAGCACAACAGCTTGCAGTAGCAATGTATTCAGGTTCAAAAGTTGATGTAGACACACATGATTGTTTCTTGCATTGCCATGAGACTATCCTTCCCCCATGAAATTAGCATCCCCAGATGTAGACTTTATAGTGATTTTCCAGCCACCATATTCACTATCGGTATAGGCATAAAGAATTGAAGTCAGAATTCTTTGGATACCAAGGCCTAGTTTAGGAGCACCTTTGAGATATCTAAGAATCCTCTTGACAACAACAAGGTGTGACATCTTGGGGTTGGCTTGATATCTTACACAAACACATGTAGCAACCATGATATCAGGCATGTTGGCTGTGAGGTACACAAGAGACCCAATCATAGCCTTGTAGAGATGCTCATCAACACACTCCTCTCAAGATCAGGTCCTAGGAAGTGGTTTCTAGCTATAGGTGTCTTAGCAACCTTACACTTAATCAGATGAAATCTTGTAAGTATGTCTTACACACACTTTGATTGGTTTATGAAGATGCCATTGTCAACATGCTTCACTTGAATTCCAAGAAAGAAATTGAGTTCTCCCATGGCACTCATTTCAAATCTATTTTTTATCAGCTTCTCAAAGTCTTTGTAGAGCATCAGATTAGTTGGCCCAAAGATGATGTAATCTACATAAACTTGAGCCAACATCAAGCCATTTCTTGTTCCTTTAATAAAGAGTGTTCTATTAATAGTAACCCTCTTCTACACATGCTGACAAAGGTACTTTGATAGTGTCTCATACCACTTTCTTGGAGCTTGATGCAGCCCATAGAGAGCTTTGTCAAGCTTGAAGACATAATCAGGATGATCTGGATCTAGAAAGCCAGGTGGTTGTTTGACATACACTTCCTCATCAACCACCCCATATAAGAAGGCACACTTGACATCAAGTTGGTAGACCTGGAAATCCTTGGATGCAGCAAAAGTAAGGAATGTCCTAACAACTTCAAGTCTTGCTACAAGAGCAAAAACATCTGTGTAGTCAAACCCTTCTTCTTGTGTGTACCCTTGAACAACTTGTCTTGCCTTATCCTTGATGACAAGTTCTTTATCATCCAAGTTATAAGACCTATACATATTTACTTTGGAAGTGAGATCTGATCTTGAGTCCTTGAACATTTTAAAAGCTTATTTTAAAAGAGCTGAAAATGATTATAAACTCAAAATAGAAGATTTAGAAAAAAACAATTTCAACTCTTAAGCATGTGCACACAAATTTTAAGACTCAAATCAAATATCTCATTACCAAGTTAATTGAATGCAAGGTTGAGCTTGTGATCAACAAAGCTAAGGCAGGCAAATATGTTCTTGAAGAGGAAACCTTCAAAAACATTATATCTTCATCCTTGCATGCAAAGATTTTTTAATCAAAACAGACAGGGATTGGGTTCAAGTGAGATAGCTCCTCATACACATTATTATCTATAAGATCTTCAAGGTGTGAAATATGTAAGATGAGCTACCCCTCATATATCCCATTCAAGAAGAAGATGATGATAAAGACGAGATAGTAAAGGATGGATCTGAAGTGACTGAAGAAGATTATCCTAAGAAGGGTCACTATTTTCTTGGAGAGAAGAAAGAACCAAGGTTGACCAAGTCTGCTAGGAAGAACTTGATCAGGGCAGCCAAAAGAAAATCAAAGAAAGCCCAAGATCACGACCACCTTCAACTCTAAGTGAAAGCAAGTTTTTATCTCTGCTGGATTTGAAGTGGTGAAGACTGAAAACTCTACCATGGACTCTAGTACCAAGAGTCCTAGTTCATGTCCAAATTGTAAGGCCCCGTTTCCAGAACACTCACAGTTGGACAATCATCGCACATAATATTTTAAAACTCATAATCATTAACTAATATAATGCAGCGGAGTAATTTTAACAAAAACCGTTTCATATATTAATAGTTGCTTTTGCCAAATAATAGAACATTGTTAACATTACAGAACATCGTTTGGTTGCATTACAACAAAAAACATCATTATTACATAAAATGGATGCCATCCAAAATTTTGCCAAGTAGCTTCACCTTGTAGGGGTTTGTTAGAACACAAGACATAGTTTAACCACTTAAACTTTGTAAAACGCAGCGGAAGTTTAACATTATTACATTGTTTGTAAGCTGAAAATATCATGTTCTATTTGATGTTTTAAAGGGTAAACAAACCCAAGAACAAAAGGGATCTTTTGTCTGTGAATAAACATGCTATGTATACATAAAACAACATAATATGACAACCACAAAGGGCTGCCATATCTACCTTTCTGCAGCTCTAAAATCGACCAAAGAAGAGAGGAAAGGATGCTGAAAATTCGGCCAAAACTCCAAGGAAGGAGCCCTCAAGCTTTTATACCCCAAGCCTCCTTGCAAAGCACCTTCTTGTTAGGAAGATTCAACACCAAAACAACACAAAATTAGCTCTCAAAACCTCCTAAGGCTGCTGCTCCTGGCCGTAGCTTTTTGAGAGAGAGAGAGAGAGAGATTATTTTTGAGTTCTTGCATGTATGGAGTGGTTGGAATGAGGAGTGCAAGACTAGTTTAAGTTATGTGTGTTTTCAAGACAACAATGGTCCAATGACCATTAAGGGGGGCGGCCAAATGAATTTAAAAACCAAGGTTTCCCACTAAAACTTGAACACACACACACAATATTAAAACTAGTCTTTTGTCACACATTAATAAGTCATCTACTAGACTTATTTAAAATGTGACATATGTCTTCTTTAATTAAACAATTTAATTAAAGTACACTCATATGTTATTAATATTATTTAAACCCTTTTAAATGACAAAAATAACAATAAACTCATTAACAAATTATCCTTATAATTTGTTCCATCTCATATGCAACTTATTTAGAAAACCCATTTTCTAAATTTGGTGTAAATATTTAATTGCATGATCATATCATCAATTAAATATTAATTGGTGTTTGCTAAGCTTGTCATTGGGTATAACCCGACTTGGATCATAACGTACTAACCACATCAATATTCTAAGTGTCTTGGGCACATAGAATCCTACAATCTCCCACTTGCCCAAGATTCATAGAAGATTGATGCAAGCAGTAAATACCGCCTAACAACGGTTTACTACCCTTAATACGCATGACTTATAGCCATTCAATAACATCATCCCTTTCAAGTGCCCTACTTGAAATGATTTAGGTGAATCAATCATTTATCCTTTTGTTACAGATGTCATGTTAAATCCAAGAACACAGAATGATCATTCCTTGTTGATTTAACTTATCAGGCCTTAGACATCTAACTCTCAACGAATAAGAGGAACAAATTCCATCTTGACTACATATGTTTCTCACAAACACCTCGTGTCATACCTGAACATACCCTTATGTGCTGTCCACTATTTCAGGACAGTGAAGAATAAGCTCAAGGTATAATACTTGGTGAATATCAAAACCCAATATGTATCTCAGGTCGGAGGATACCAAATGATATTCGCCTTTACTCAAATTTACTTATGATCAATCAATAAGATTCCATGTAGTAGAATTTGAGATGCGGGTTAGTCCAATATTTGTATCCCACAAATATCTATGAACCTTGGTAGCAACCCATTGATCTATATTCATCCTTATGAATATCAACCAATCCAAGTTCATAATAATCTTACCCTCACACTTGTTCCCACAAGTATAAACGACTACGGACATTTAGAGTAAACAATTTACTCATGGATTAAACATGCTAAATTGGAACATTAATTGAAACATTATAACCATATAATTTTATACAAATAATAAAGAGTTCCACATATCCAAATACAAAGTTTACAGATCAAATCCAATCACTAGAATATCGAAGTCCCATGGCACAAGTATGACCTTCATGCTTTGCCTTTTCAAGGAGCTTCGTGAGAGGATCCGCAATGTTTTGATCCGTGTGAACTTTGCGAATACATATCTTTCCCTTTTCAACTTCATCTCGTATGTAGTTGAATCTCCGCTCAATGTGCCTAGTCTTTTGATGAGCACGAGGTTCCTTGATTTGAGCAATCGCACCTTCGTTATCACAAAAGATCTCTAGAGGTTCCTGAATGGAAGGGACAACCCCTAGATCAGCAATGAATTTCTTCAACCATGCAGCTTCTTGAGCTGCCAATGAGGCGGCGACATATTCTGAATCTGTAGTTGATAGAGCCACCACATCCTGTTTGGAGCTCTTCCAAGAGACCGCTCCTCCATTCAGAATGAAAATATATCCCGATTGTGACCGAGAATCATCACGATCGGTTTGGAAACTCGCATCCGTGTAACCTTTTACAACGAGTTCCTCATCACCAGATCCATAGATTAGGAACATATCTCTTGTCCTCCTTAGGTACTTAAGTATGTTCTTAACAGCCATCCAATGACTGTTTCCAGGATTTTGCTGGTAATGACTTGTCATGCTTAAGGCGCATGACACGTCCGGTTGAGTGCATATCATTGCATACATGATGGATCCAATAGCAGATGCGTATGGGATTGCCTTCATTTTATCTTGCTCATCCCTTGAGCTAGGACATTGAGTCGTACTCAATATCGTTCCTCTTTGAATAGGTACGGTACCTTTCTTAGAGTTCTCCATCTTGAACCTTTTCAAGATCTTATCAATGTATGCACTTTGATTCAAACCAATCAACCGCCTTGATCTATCCCTATAGATCTCTATTCCCAGAATATAGGCGGCTTCACTAAGATCCTTGATGGAAAAACAACTTCCAAGCCAGGTTTTTACACCTTCCAAGGTTGGAATGTCATTTCCAAATAGTAGTATGTCATCAACATACAATACTAGGAAAGTTATTATGCTCCCACTAGCCTTCTTATACACACAAGCCTCATCAGCGTTTTTGATGAAGCCAAATTTCTTTACCTCCTCATCAAAACGATGATTCTAGCTTCTAGATGCTTGTTTCAATCCATAGATTGATTTCTTTAACTTGCATACTTTATTAGGATGTTTTGGATCGACAAAACCTTCAGGTTGAACCATATAGACATCTTCCTCAAGATATCCATTTAGGAAAGCCGTTTTGACATCCATTTGCCAAATCTCATAATCATAATGAGCAGCTATGGCAAACAATATCCTTATAGACTTTAGCATCGCGACAGGTGAGAAGGTTTCATCATAATCAACCCCTTGAGTTTGAGTGAAACCCTTTGCTACAAGTCTAGCTTTATAAGTATCCAAGTTTCCATGCATATCGGTTTTCTTCTTGAAAACCCACTTACTTCCAACTACCTTGGAATTAAGAGGTGGTACAACAAGTTCCCAAACTTGATTGTCATACATGGATTGCATCTCAACGTTCATGGCCTCAAGCCATTTGTCACAATCCAAATTGGACACTGCATCATGGTATGTGGTTGGTTCATCTGAATCTACCACATAGCATCCATCCATGAAAAATCCGTATCTTTCAGGTGGATTACTAGTTCTACCACTTCTGCGAACGTTTTGTGTGTATTGATCAACCATTTGATCATCCTCAACATCCTCATGTTGAGTGCTAGTTTCAACCAAATGTGCATCAGGTTGTGGTTCTTGATCCTCCTCAAGATCCACTGTTCTACTGCTAGTTCCTTCAATAAGGAACTTTGCTTCTAAGAACTCACCCTTTCTGGCAACAAACACCTTTTGTTCCAATGGATCATAGAAATAATATCCCATAGAATCTCTAGGATATCCAATAAAGATGCACTTGGTGGATCGGACTTCCAATTTGTTTGGGGTGGGAGTCTTAACATAAGCCTCACAACCCCAGACCCCTAAGTATGATAGGGATGGAACTCTTCCATGCCATATCTCAACAGGTGTCCTTTCCACCTTTTTGGTTGGGGCCATATTTAAAATACGGGCCGCGGAGAGCAAAGTGAAACCCTAAAATGATAGAGGTAATGTGCTTCTAGCCATCATAGATCGGACCATATCCAATAAGGTTCGATTCCTCCTCTCAGACACACCATTGTGTTGTGGTGTTCCAGGTGGAGTGAGTTGTGAGACAATCCCACAACTCCTAAGATGATCTTGAAAAGCATCATTTAGGTATTCACCTCCTCTATCGGTATGGAGAGCTTTAATTGACTTGTTGAGTTGATTTTCCACTTCATTCTTGAAGATTTTGAACATTTCAAAAGCTTCATCTTTGTGCCTTAATAAGTACACATACCCATAGCGACTATAATCGTCGGTAAAGGTAATGAAGTATCTTTCACCATTCCTAGTCATTGGCTTAAAAGGACCACATACATCCGAATGTATGATTCCTAATAAATCTTTTTCCCTTTCGTTAGTTCCACTAAAGGGTGCCTTAGTCATTTTACCTTGTAAACAAGATTCACATACATCAAATGAATCACATTCATTCGTTTTTAAAAGACCATTCTTTTGAAGTGTTTGTATACGTTTCTTGTTTATATGACCAAGACGACAATGCCAAAGATAGGTATCACTCAAATCCAACTTGAGTTTCTTGGTGCTAGTTTGGTACAATGAACTATTTAAAGTATATTCATGAACCAATTCATAAATACCATTAATGGGTATAGCTTTAAAATAGAACATATCATTTAAAGAAACATGAATATCATTTTCAACAAAAGATAATACATAATCATAAAGTCTTAATTGGGATACAGAAATAATGTTCCTAGTCAGACTAGGAGCATACAAAACATTCTTCAAAATAACATCCAAGCCACTTGGAAGTTTTAGGATGTAGTCCCCACGAGCTTCAACTTGGACTTTGGTTCCATTGCCCATGAAGAGACTAACATCCCCTTGATTGAAGTCCCTACTTCTTTTGAACCCCTTCAACAAATTGCAAATATGAGTTCCACATCCGGTATTTAATACCCATGTGTTAGAAGATGTAACATTAAGATCAATATGAATCATGTATATTGTACCTGAGGTCTGCCCGGCATCCCTCTTTGCTTTCAACTCTTGGAGATGGACAGGACAATTTCTTGCCTAATGTCCAATCTCCCCACACTTGAAGCATGGGTCATTGGTAGCAACCTTTTGCTTCTTCTCTTGTGGTTTGGGTGGCAGCTTGCCATCCCTTTCCCTTTTCCCCATACGGGTCCTTTACCCTTGGCAACCTTTGCCTTGGGTGCGGGATGAGGCCTTTTCTTGTTCCCACCTTCATTGATGGTGAGAACGGGTAAAACCCTTTTAACCCTGGCCGGCTCGGCCGTTTTAAGCATTGAGTGAAGTTCACCAATGCTTTTGTCCCAAGCATTCATGTTGTAATTCAACACGAATGTCTCGAACTTCTTGGTAAGCCATTGAGGATCAAATCCGTGGCCAATTCCTTCGAGACGGGACAATTAAGCCTCTCGAGGCGGTCAATATGACTTTTCATCTTAGTACATAAGATGAAACAGATTGGTTGTCGTCCATACGCATGCATGGAGTGCCTCGAACCGTTTCGAAGCGCTCACCCGTGCTTGCTGTTGGAACGTTTCCTTCAGCTGGGTTATCATGTAATAATAAGCTCCGTGATGTTCATACTCCTTTTGGAGATCCGGAGTCATGCTCGCTAGCATGAGACAAGACACTTGGACGGAGTCCTCAGTGTACTTCAACCAATCGTTGAAGGCCTCCTCATCATCCTCAGTAGGTTGATCGGGGATAGGGTCGTCTAAAAACATATGATTGTCTCTCTGCTTGAGAACGATTCTCAAGTTTCGATACCAATCAATGAAATTATTATGATTTAGACTCTCCTTTTGGAGGATCTCTCGTAATGATTGGTTGGACGCGGATGAGTTATCATGATTGTCATTATTGGTGGCCATCTACAAAATTTAACAAAGGTCTATTTAGTATTTTCGATATTGCTACTTTTAATAATTAATGCCTTTTAAGGTCATGTTTATATTAAAATCTAGAACCCAACATTATATTTAAATTGTGGTTAGGTGACCTTTATCCCACAATTTAAATTAATAAGGTGGTCAACGATTGACGGTTGCAACCATTTGCAACTTCTAGAGGTATGGGATCGACTTAAACATCATATGTAAAAGTCGGCATGTTAATCCCATCAACACCATTTGGAAACCATATTTAGGTGATCCATTTAACATGGTTTGCAAATCAAGTTATCCTACTTGCACACACGTGTGAGTTTACCCACATAAGTGGTTAGGTGACCTTTATCCCACCAATGTGGTATCCCCACCTTAAATCATAAGTTGCCTCTAAATGGTTAGGTGACCTTTATCCCATTAAGAGTTTTCAAATGAATCAAGTGTTGTGCAAAACGACGGTGTTAAACTTGTTTGTCAAAAGTTTAGAGATTTCATAATTCTAGTTAGAAAACTCTATGTACTTGTATTTGCATGCTTTCAAATACAAGATACCCTATGGTTCTTTTAATAAAACCCATTTTATTATAAAATCATTAATCCTTTTGATAATCATTTATTAACACTTAATGATTAAGAACCATTTTATATTAGCTTGTTAATATCATTTTTATTGAGATTGTTTATCATATCCAAATATCATACAATCATCCATAAAACCACAATCAAACAAGCATAATATAAACAACCATAATGTGCATAACCATAGCTACTATTGTGACCACACTTGTTTGCCATCACAAGTGTGGTCATTAGGTCTTTCCTAAGGGTTGAATACAACACCAAAATTGAGATCAACATAGACTCCACTTGAACTTGCATCCATATGCTTCAAGTCCTTCTTTTGTGTCTTCTTCTTGTGCTTCCTTCCCGAGCATCTTCTTTACAAAAAATATATCCTAATACATATTTTCTAGTAAAAGAAAAATACTCCTATTCTATTATTACATCCCAATGAATAAATAGACAAATTACATTTTTAAAGAAAGCACAAATAAAATACAACCCTATTGAATAAACCAAAACCAAACATCCAAACAACACAAGGCCAAAAGCTAGGTTATGCACTAATATGAACATTCATCATATCATCCAAATATAACTAAGAATCCCCATTAAAACCCACGATTTTCAGCCAACATAAACTGAAAATTCGGGTTTCAAACATTGTCCAAACAATATACATATCATCATATATATCTTTCAAGGTTTAATCACAAGCATGTGTGATATAACCTTGAACGCTTGGGGATTCAACATACAGAACATTTCAGCCCTTAAAAGGGTTATCAAATCCCATAAAACAAATTTTTAAAGGATACAACAAGCATGCTATCCACATAACCGGCTTCTAGATGCCATTGTAGGGGTTTGTTAGAACACAAGACATAGTTTAACCACTTAAACTTTGTAAAACGCAGCGGAAGTTTAACATTATTACATTGTTTGTAAGCTGAAAATATCATGTTCTATTTGATGTTTTAAAGTGTAAACAAACCCAAGAACAAAAGGGATCTTTTGTATGTGAATAAACATGCTATGTATACATAAAACAACATAATATGACAACCACAAAGGGCTGCCATTTCTACCTTTCTGCAGCTCTAAAATCGACCAAAGAAGAGAGGAAAGGATGCTGAAAATTCGGCCCAAAACTCCAAGGAAGGAGCCCTCAAGCTTGTATATACCCAAGCCTCCTTGCAAAGCACCTTCTTGTTAGGAAGATTCAAAACCAATACAACACAAAATTAGCTCTCAAAACCTCCTAAGGCTGCTGCTCCTGGCCGTAGCTTTTTGAGAGAGAGAGAGAGATTATTTTTGAGTTCTTGCATGTATGGAGTGGTTGGAATGAGGAGTGCAAGACTAGTTTAAGTATGTGTGTTTTCAAGACAACAATGGTCCAATGACCATTAAGGGGGGGGGGGGCAAATGAATTTAAAAACGAAGGTTTCCCCTAAACTTGAACACACACACACACAATATTAAAACTAGTCTTTTGTCACACATTAATAAGTCATCTACTAGACTTATTTAAAATGTGACATATGTCTTCTTTAATTAAACAATTTAATTAAGTACACTCATATGTTATTAATGTTATTAACCCTTTTAAATGACAAAAATAACAATAAACTCATTAACAAATTATCCTTATAATTTGTTCCATCTCATATGCAACTTATTTAGAAAACCCATTTTCTAAATTTGGTGTAAATATTTAATTGCATGATCATATCATCAATTAAATATTAATTGGTGTTTGCTAAGCTTGTCATTGGGTATAACCCGACTTGGATCATAACGTACTAACCACATCAATATTCTAAGTGTCTTGGGGACATAGAATCCTACACACCTCGTGCCATTCTCAGCAACCATTACCTACCAACTGAAAATGCATAAAAGTCAGCGTTGCTGAATGAGTTCTAGCAATATAAAAATATTTATATTACCTTCCATTTGTTAAAACATTTTCTTACTTTCACACATGATCATACATTGTACAGACATCAAGGTAATATTTATTATCTTCCATCATCGTTCATTTCGTTCGTATCACACGTTTCATACATTCGCACTTTACATTATCTTTCACTTTTATCCAAATCCTGTCATATGCTAAACGCCCCTCTTGGGCACGAAGTCATCTAATCTAGGGTTTAGCGACAAGGATCCCATATCGCACATATGGAGTAGTCACCAAGACCGACTCCCCTGTGTGTGAACCCTCATGGGTTAGCCAAGATCGAACGTTGTATGACACACAGTTGAGCTAACAAATCTCAATGAGTTGTGAACCTCCTTACATTTTGCTTGCAAGACTTTCATTCTTTCATTCATTATGCTTCACTTTCATTATCTTAGATCTTTTGCTTCGTTAAGATAATACTTTACGTTCAAAACCATAATCACACCACGTAAAGCCACGTAATAATATGTAATAAGAAACATAAAGAATCAGATCATATACATGCATAACATCATCATACATCATCGCCAGAAACATTCCAAGTCATAGCCTAAAAATCCCTTTTCCCCAAATTCAGAATATTTTCTAAGTCTTTTAGGCGCATGGGCACTATGCAGGCGCATGGGCACTATGCGGGCGCATGACCTCTTAGGCGTATGGGGAAAACTTGGGCGCATGGGCAGGTCTTGGGCACATGGGCACTAAACAGGCGCATGGCCATACATGCGTATGGGCAACTTTCTAGGCGCATGGGTACTATGCAGGCGCATGGGCCTGACTTAGGCGCATGGGCACTTAGGCGTTTGGGGAAAACTTGGGCGCATGGGCAGGTCTTGGGCGCATGTGCACTATACGGGTGCATGGCCACACTTAGGAGTATGGGCAACTTTCTAGGCGCATGGGTACTATGCAGGCGCATGGGCCTGACTTAGGCGCATGGGCACTTAGGCGTTTGGGCCGTTGGGCGCATGGGCAACTATTTGGGCGCATAGGCAACTGTTTTCAAACTAACATCATTTTCAACTCAAAAATCCATTTCTAACCTGTTATTAGCCTCATTTCTAACATACTAAGCATCAAAACAAGCATACAACATTATCATAATCAAAACCCTTCCCAAACATACACCCTCCCAACAGGGCACATACACATACATACGGGTACACACCCAAATTTTATAAAAATGTTACAACATGCATTTCCAGTCCCAAAACAAGTTAAAACATTTAAAAATGAGGATCTAGAACTCACCTCATGCAACTTTCAAGTAAGACTTCTTCAAACCCGAATGCTTATGAGTTCAAACACCTAAAAGGCACCAAAAACACACGACCGAACACATACAAACACATAAGCACATACCCGGGGTTGAAAATCAGCCAAAGACAACCCAAAACACTAGAAAACTAACCTTAAATCAGCTTATTCTTCTCTCTAAAACCGAGAGAATTCAGCTTCTTTCTCTTTCTAAAAACCGATGGAAAGTTGATAGAACATGGGTGTGGGCGGCAACAACCACTTTTGTACAAAATATAATAAAACTTTGTCCCATGTACAACTTTAACCCCTCAACTTGGGTTATTTCGTTTTTCTTTCTTTTTCTTCACTTTTCTCTTCTTTTAAATTTCCTGGTGTTACATAAATCATCCTGGTCAAGAGAAGAAGGCCAATTAAATGTGCATCACTGTTGCACAGCCTGAACTATCCAGCTCCAAGAGCATGCCTCACCCTAAGAAGCCTACTACATCAATTGTGAAGATGAATAAAGAAGTGGAAAGAGATCAAGCTCAGCCTCCTACTTAAAAGAAGAGTATTATAAGTATGTAAACTGAATGCATCATGTGCGGTACGTCGATCCATGCTATGAGGCTTAACGGACAAAGAAAAGGGTATCCACCAGACAGCGTGCGAAATGCCATTTTCTTTATTCCAACTACATCTTTTGTTTCAGAGGGGCTTTGAAACCTGAGATTCCATAACGAGTAGATACTGCCACAGGAGCATAATCTAGGAACAGATTTGATAAATACGGTACTTCTCATTTTGCTAAGAATTGCATCTACAATCCCAAAAGCACTATTCACATGACCAAAAAAGAAAACTCTTGAGAAGAAGAAGATGAAGAAGAAGAAAACTTCGGAAGGAGAATCTCTTCCTTTCGGAAGCTCCAAAGTGAAGACGAAGATAAGTGAAAACTTACCTTCAGAAGAAAATTTTCTCCCAGAAGAAAGGAATGCTTCCAAAGTATTGAAGTCTACTGTATGGATCATTGATAGTGGTTGTTCCAGGTACATGACATGCAATGGCTTTTTGTTTCAAAACTTTGAAAGAATTAATGGAGGGCCAGTTGATTTTGGAGGAGAATCACATGGTTATATCACTAGAAGGGGCAGAGTCACAAATGGTAAGCTCAGCATTGCGAAGGTAAACTATGTTAAGGAGCTTGGATATAATCTTGTGAGTGTATCCCAACTTTGTGACAAGAGACATAACATGTTCTTTACTAAGCATGAGTGCATTGTTTTCAACCCTAGGTTGGCCATTCTTTAGGAGCATATCTTGCTCAGAGCCCCCAAGAAAGGGAACATGAAACAAGATGGACTTGCAGGAAACATCCCCACGAGGAGAAGTTTCTTGCTTTCTATCTAAAGCCAATAACGATGAGTCTTTCCCTTGGCATAAAAGAATATGCCATGTAAACTTTTTAAACATAAATAAATTAATTAAGAATGATTTGGTAACTAGAATGCCAAAGTAAGAGCTTACAAGTGATGATCACTGTGTTACATGCCGGAAAGGGAAGCAACACAAAGTGTCTCACAAGCCAAAGGAAAGGAACTCAAATCACTACTCCCCTACACTTATTACATGTGGATCTTTTTGGCCCCGCCTATGTAATGAGTCTAGGAAGGACCTCATATTGTTTGGTGATCACAGATGACTTCATAAGATACACTTGGGTCTTCTTTCTTAGAACTAAGGATGAGACCCCTGAGATCTTGAAGAGCTTCATTCTGAAAGTTGAGAATCAATGTGATCACAAGGTCAAAATCATAAGATGTGATCAAGAATTAAAATCAAGAACCAAACCCTTGATGCATTTTGTGATAAGAAAGGTATTACAAGACAATACATAGCTCCCAGGACTCCTCAGCAAGATGATGTTACTGAGAGAAGAAATAAGATACTTATTGAAGGAGCTGCAAGAACCATGTTATCTGACTCTAAACTGCCCATCACATTTTGGGTAGAGGAAGTCAACACTGCCTGCTATGTGTAGAACTAAATATTAAGAGTCAAGACTCATGGTAAGACTCCTTATAAACTATGGCACAAAAGAAGACCTTTCATTGGTTTCCTCAGATCATTTGGATGTCCTTGTACCATCTTGAATACCAAAGATCTGATTGCCAAGTTTGCTGCAAAATTAGATGATGGGCACTTTATTGAATACTCTTCCCAAGCTAAGGCTTATAGGGTATACAATCTCAGAACTAGAGTAGTTGAGGAGTCAGCCAATGTGACCTTCAATAACCACACACCCAGTGTGAAAGGTTCTGGTCCTGGTTGGTTGTCTGATCTTGATTTAGTTACAAACTGTTTTAATAAATCTTATGAAGATGTTTTAGGATCTACAGGTAGCTTATCAATAGGTGATTCTGATCCAAGATTTGAGCTTAGAAGACCAAGTCAGAAAACTACTTCAGCTCCAATGGTAAAAAACCCTTCATTTTGAAATCATGTCAGCACAACAATGACAAACTCTTCAGCTGATACATTTGAGGTGCCTACAAATTTTAGCACAGAGGCATAGAACTCAAATAAAGGAATTTCCAATGTAGTAGGAGATGGTGGTGGTGATACTGATCACGAATTTCTTGATATTGATAACTTGTCCATAGAAGACAACATCAATGATGTCACACACTCATTGGATCAAGTTACTCTTGATAAATGTGCTGATGTGGTGAGTGATACTCAATCAACAGATTTGAATTTCACCAGTTTAGATCTCTCCAATCAACTTGCTGTGATTCCTCAACTGAGAATCCACAAGTCATATCCCACCACAAACATCATTGGAGGTGTTGAGACATGGGTGAGAACAAGAGCACAAACCCATGACAAAAATGTCTTTCTTCACTCTTGTTTCTTGTCCCAGATTGAGCCTAAGAAGATTGATGAGGCTTTGAAGGATGGAAGTTGGTTTGAAGCAATGTAGGAGGAGCTGCTTCTAGTCAAAAGGCAAATGGTTTGGAACCTATGTCCTCTTCCTTAAGGGAAAACCACAATAGGAACCAAGTGGGTTTTTAGGAATAAAAAAGATGATAGAATACTTGTCATCAAGAATAAGGCAAGACTAGTTATTCAAGGGTACATACAAGAAGAAGGGATTGACTACATAGATGTTTTTGCTCTTGCAATAAGACTTGAAGCTGTTAGGATATTCCTTGCTTTTGCTGCATCCAAGGATTTTAAGGTCTACCAACTTGATGTCAAATATGCCTTATTATATGGGGTGATTGATGAGTAAGTGTATGTCAAACAACCACCTTGCTTTGTAGATCCATATCATCCTGATTATGTCTGCAAGCTTGACAAAGCTCTCTATGGGCTGCATCAAGCCCAAAGGAAGTGGTATGAGACACTATCACAGTACCTTTGTCAGCATGGCTACAAGAGGGGTACTATTGATGGAACACTCTTAACTAATGGAACAAGAAATAACTTGATGCTGGTTCAAGTTTATGTAGATGACATCATCTTTGGGCCAACTAATCCGATTCTCTGCAAAGACTTTTAGAAACTGATGAAGAATAGATTTGAAATGAGTGCCATGGGGGAACTCAATTTCTTTTAAGGAATTCAAGTGAAGCAGGTTGATAATGGCATCTTCATAAACCAATCAAAATATGTGCAAGACATACTTACCAGATTTCATCTGACTAAGTGTAAGGTTGCTAAGACACCCATAGCTAGAAACCACTCCCTAGGACCTGATCTTGAGGTGAGTGTGTTTATTAGCATCTCTACAGGGCTATGATTGGGTCTCATATGTACCTCACAGCAGGCTAGGAGGCCTGATATCATGCTTGCTACATGTGTTTGTGCAAGATATCAAGCCAACCCTAAGATGTTACACCTAGTTGTTGTTAAGAGGATTCTTAGATATCTCAAAAGTGTGGACATGATCTGGTTGTTGAGACTCGATCAAAAACAAGTTAAATAACTGATCTTAGCTACCTTTAGTGTGTAAGGGTAAGTAAGATCGTCTCCACAGGAAATATGTGGAAAGTGTTTAACAATTTCAACACGATTAACAAAAAGACAGAAACTTGAAACTAAAGCTTAAAACTTCCGAGTTTCCAATTCTTTAATATCAATATTTGATACTTTTAAATTAGAATTTGTAAGAACAATACTTCAAGATCTTAGCTTTTGATTAAAGTGACAACAAAAGAACAAGCTTTTAAGATTTATTCGTTCACAATGTTACCAATTTACCTATATCAAATTGTCTACTTTTCTTAATGAGCTCACGATGCAAGGAAACCGAAAACTGATAATCAAGCAAACAACTTTATTTATAAGCAAATCGTTTAAATCAACCAAAACATAATGTTTCATTCAATAGATCAATGATCGAATTAACCTTTTGCTTATCCCGACACAAAGCTTTCAATTCACTTTCAAACTTTTATTATCAAATACATTCTCGAATTTCTTACTCATTCTCAGTTTTGGTTCAAGGTAATACATAAATTTTCATACTTTTTCTGTTAAACATATTTGTCAATTTTTTTCTTTCAAACAAAATCATGTTACTTTAAATTTAGATTCACCTAACCGAGCCTAATAGGTCTTCATGTTTTGCCCATGCATATAATCATATTTTCTCACAATACACCTAAAGTATACACAAATCAAAATGACTTTTATAGGTTTCATTAGGCTTAGGTTAAGGGTAAGAAATTAAGGATAAAAATGGCTAAAAAGTGATGAAATCCAAAAATTAGGTAAGGTTGCCTTCTTTGAAGGTCTTTTATTGATATCAATTCATTTTTCATTGTGAGGCAAATATTGGCCCATCTTTTATGATTTTTTTTTACTTTTGTGGGGCGCACTAACATTGGCCCTTTTTTGATTTTTCGCTTTTCGAACGATATTACCTTTTTCAGCTTATATTTTCATATAATTTGAAAATGACCTTATCGGCTTACCGAAGTACAAGGCTAGGCACTTTGGCCATGTTTTAACGCATGATCACCTATCCAATTTTAATTTCATCAAAAACAAAACTAGAATGATAAAAGGCTTTATATTTTTCTTCTTTTCATCATATATAACATTGGTTGTCATATTGTTTCTTTTGGTTTCTAATGGGTAATATTGGGTATGACCTAAAAGATAAAAAAGGAAAAGGCTTTTCAATTCCTAAGGCTTGATCCTAATGCCTTTATCATCTTTGTGCATACTTTGGTTTCTTGCTTGAAACATTCCATTTGAATTATTCCTTTTAACTTTGGGAATTTAGTGTAACCAATGCATGAAAGATCCACCATCTGGCTTATTACCCTTGGTTAGATAAATCTAAAGTCTTTTTCCTCTTTTGAACATCAAAACAAATCTAATCATGACCAAAAACCAAAAAACCATGCTTAAGTAGATAATTAGTTAATGATTTGTACATAAAGATTCAATCTTTACATAGTTTGAAGCTTGCTTAGGATATTTTTCAAAAATTTTAAGTGGTACTATTCTCATTTGTTCCCCCATCCCACACTTAGGATACATTGTCCCTAATATATGGTTTTAAAACATTAATAAACATGGTGATGATTAATAAACAAGAAAAGGAAGAGAGTACATAGACCTGATCATTATTGAGAGCCTTCATTAGTTGACTTGCACCTCCCCATACTTGAGTGCTTGCATCTGCTGCATGCTTGAACTAACAAAACAAAGAACACACAAACTAATAAAATAAGTAAAACTCACTTTCGTAGGAATCACAATTGCATTTTAGCATATGCAACAAGCCTTTGAACCCCTCGGTAGACCCGAGTGGATGAGTTGTAGTCTCGTGATAGTTTATAGTGAACACACCAACAAAGTTCTCAGGTTGCCTCCCGCAAGCGCTAAGTTTTAGGTCTTCAGCCAGACCTTACCTGAGACCACTTATGGTGGTCGTTTTGAGTGTTTTCTTCATTTTTCTTTTTAGAGAACTACTTCTCCTTGCTTAATAGATTGTCTTGTTCGCTCCCATATTAGTCAAACATATCTGCTTTGACCCTTGCATTCTCCTCATCCGATGGTTTACTCATCTTAACCTTCTGCCTCAAATTTTCCTTCCTTAGTGGCTTACCCTTCACATACTCCTCCTTTTCCATATTTTTTAGCTCAAACCTATAAGAATCTAAGACATTCTCCTTGGTGATGTCCTCGCTTACATGTGAGATGTAAGGAGGAACACACCCGTTAGTAGCATTTTATATAGAACTATCATTATTAACCACATATGTAATTGAATTTGAAACCACATTAAAGAACAACTTACGATTTTCCAATGTCATGTCGATTTTTTTCCATCTCGTCAATTGATTTCCGTTTTGGCTGTTCCCAAGAATAGTCACCCTAAAATTACTTTGGTTGCTCATTTGTCCTTACAGGTGCATAATCAAGCACCATAAAATCCACTGGGTAGTAGAACTCTCCTAGCTTGATTATCACATCCTTGACCATCCCCCGGGTTGTTTTCATGTCGAATGAGCAAGCACCATTGTTTTGTTAGTTTCATGTAACGAACTAAAGTCATATTGATTATACAAACTCCCTGGAAGGATGCTCACCCCAGATCCATAATACAAAAGTGCCCATTTGATTTTAAATTTCCCGGCTTAAATGGAAATGATTAGTGCTCCCGCGTCACTTCCTTCTTCTTTATTAACTTCCTTATCATTGCCTACAACTACTTGAGGAGGAGAGGATAAATCATAAACAATACATTTTGATTTAGGAATGATACTAACTAGTTTATGTGCACATTCTTTGAACTTAAGGGTTGATGTTGAGGGTTTTTGGTTATGTCACTTGGAAGCTTCCATTGTGTTCGTCCGGACAATTGTTCAGCTAATTGTCCTAGTTGCTTGGAAATGGCCTCAGTGGTCTTTTCTTGCACCTCTTTGAATTACGTAAACTCTTTCATCTCGTTTTCAAGGTCTTGAATCGCCGCAAGGTGTTGATACATGTATGTCCCTAGATCATGATATGAAATGTAATAGATCTTGTTTATTTGATTCTGATGTAATTTGAAATGATTAATGAAATGATATTGATTGTTTGTGATTTGTAATGTCTAATATTTCATTAATGAGTCGATATTGAATTGGTTAATTAGGTTTGTGATTGTTTGAATGGTTACACATAATGTTATATTAATTAATACATTCAAACTTAACATAATGAAGTTCTCATGCGAATGGCCCATGCGAATGGACACGCATGAATAACTTCATACGATTGACTCAGTCGCACGACTGAACCAGGAGACTGGTTTAGTCGTATGATTGACACATAAGATTGGCTCAGTCGCACGACTGAACACTCAGTCATGCGGATGAATCAACCGCATGGTTCAATCGCACGACTGAACCATACTTATGGTCCAGTCGCACGAATGAAGAATACTAACCTATAAATACAACCCAATTCGTGGAAAAACGTAAGCATTCATTCTATTTCGACTCCAGACGTACCTAGCCGTCCAGAAGCCTCCCAATTCGTTCTCCAAGTTCATAGAACACATTAGATCGATCCCAATCGATTCTTAACGTTAGATTCAATTCTTATTGATTCTTCGTGTGTTCTCACTGATTGGATCGCCAATCAAATAGGATTCCGCACTATTTGATCTGGTTTACACGCTAATCACTCGGTATTTCGTTCAAATACCAGGTCCTAACAAGTGGTATCAGAGCTTGGCTCTTGATTACGTGTGATTCAATCAAGATTGATAAAAAGTTTGTGTTTTTACACTAAAAACGCAATCTTTTGTGTCAAAAGTGATCTTGGACGTTCCCTGCTCATCAAAGTTTGGTTTCTACGGACTTAGGCGATTAGAGTTTGCAAAATTTCGAATTTTTACGGCTAAAACACGTTTAACCTAGAAATTTTCGCAAAACAGCAGCTTCAGTCGCACGAGTGAGCCATTCGCACGACTGGACTTCATTCGCATAGCCCAGACGCACGATTGGACCTAGTCGCATCTCCATTCGTACGATTGAACCGTTCGTTCGCAGTGTTCATACGCATCAGCTTCATTCGCACGACTGAACCAATCGCTTAGTTCAGCCGCACGATTGAACCAGTCGCATAGTTCATTCGCACGGATAGCCCAATCGCATCCTTCAGTCGCACCAGTTGACAGTTTGTTTTAGTAGACTTAAAGTTATTCGACATGGAAGATCAAATGTCAGCCTTTACTGCTGGGAAGGACTCTAGGATCCAGAACCTGCTGTTACTTGAGAGTGAGGTGGGTAATCATAATAAACCACCAAAGCTCTTAACGTTAGATGAGTTTCCCCACTGGAAACAACGTTTTGAGATCTACCTCAATGGAGTGGATCCAAATTTGTGGGAAGCTATCGAGATTGGGTATAGTACGCCGGTGGGAGCCGATGGAGTAAAGCTTACTTTAGGAGGGATGACAGACGCGCAGAAGGTTAAGTATAATGCAGAGAAGAGAGTCTATGCATTGATCACACAGTCTATCCCTAAAGACATTTTCCACCAGTACTCAGAGAATAAGCAGTCCAAGAAACTATGGGATGAGCTGGAAAAGAGGTACGACGGGAATGCTTCGCTGAAGGCAATCAAGGCTAAGGAGTTAAAGAAGGAATTTGATAACTTCTCATCGATGGGAAACGAGAGTTTGGACGATGTTATAGATAGATTCTACCATCTGATGAGTGAACTGCATACACATGGGGTGGCTACTACCATGGAAGAAAAAGTTACTAACTTTGCAGACGGATTGCCGGAAAAGTGGGCTTCATTCGTGTCTAACCTGAGACAGAATGAAATGCTGGCAAAGCTGGATATCAATGACTTCATTCTAAAGCTGCGAGAAGAAGCACTTAGGATGAAGTACAGAGCTCAGAAGTCTTCGTACACTCAGAATCCAGCTTTGTACAATGCCACGCCTCAAGCTAAGACATCTGGAGCACCTCTCCAGACTGCATTTGTGTCTAGCTCATCGGGTCCTTCACATGCTTCTCCTTCAGGATCAGACACGTCGGGGTCTTCTTGTACCCACTATATTGGATCTGAAGCGAATGCTACTAGACTGAAGACCGAGAACCTCGGTAATGTGACTGTGGAAGTAGCTCGAGAACACATGGATCTTTTGGCTGCAGTGGTTCATTCTTATGATGGACTTGTTGCTGGGAAGATTGGAAACTGCCATCTGGCAGACGAGGACTACGAGCAGGTGGACGAGATGGAGCTGAGAGAGAATGGATATTATGTGGGCCTTAGCTAGTGCTGTCCGGAGGGCGAAGAAGTTTGTGAAAAAGACCGGACAGAACTTGGTAGCTACTAAGGATACCACATTTGGCTTTGACAAGAGTAAAGTGACCTGCTTAACTGTGGAGAGAAGGGGCACTTCAAGAGAATGTGTTAAGCCAAAGAAGACGGGTAACGGGAACCCATTCTCGTCCTTCACTCGTCAAGACAAGCAAGCTACTAGTTCTACTTCATCAAGCAAGGATCCAAAAGCCTTGACTGCTCATGATGATGAAGGACAGGACTGGAGCTTTAGGTTGTCTCTCCAGGGGAATCAAACATTGCAAGTGTAGAAGACTTAGACGATGATTCCGCGAGTGAAGGAGATATAGCAGTTGAGATAGCGATGTCAAATATTGAAGAAGCAACTGCAACTGAGGTCAGCTACAAGCCTAAAGAGGAGACTACCACAGCAAAGACAGAAAAGACAGAATCACCAGAACCAGAGACATCTGATGCTGCGTTGATGGCTAACTCTTCTGAACCAACTCAGGTAAGTACCACTGACCAAATGTTTAATAATCATGCTTGTTCTGATTGTGATACTTTTAGAAATAGCATAGATAGATGAAAATTTGCTAGGTTATTAGATCATAATGATAACTTAGTAAAAGATTTGCAACTGTGCACTGAGGCTAATAGAGTATTAAAACAAAATGAGCATAGTTACAAAGAAAAGATAGACCTTTGACTAAACAGCTTAGGGAAACCGAAGTAGTTGCATTTAACCAAGCTAATGACATTAGGTACTATCTAAACTCCCTAGAAGACACTAAGAAGCAAAAGGCAGTTCTAGAAGTAGAAGTAAACTCATTAAAACAGAAACTGCACAGTTGGACAAGTTCATCACACATTGTCCAACACTTAGTGAGAGAAAGAAACAACGGGGAGGGTTTGGGTTACAAAGTGGTTCCACCACCACCTGAGACCTTGATGAACACTAAGACTAGACCAATAAATAATAACCCCATCAAGGATCATGTGGTGTCTACTCCTCTTGTTAGTGATCCAGATTCCTCATGTTCATCTATTGAATCTGGAAACAAACAAAAGGAGGCCACTTCAAAGGCAAAGGGTAAAATGCCTTGTGTTAATCTGGAAAAAGAATTTGAAAAGGTTAACTTAAAGTCAGGGTCAAACAGAGTCAAATCAGAACCTAAAAAGACTTCTAATGTTAATCTTTCACAAGTTTCAAGTCAAAAACCAGTTAACCAAAAAGAAAAAGATGTTAAAAATGTTAAAACAATTAACTTTGTTAAACAAGAGAAAACATCAAAAGAACCAGAGTCAAAACCTAAATTGAGTGATGTTACTAGAGTGTCACACACATCTCCACAAAGAAAGTTTAATCATAAAGTTGATAGCAGGTCGTGCTACAACTGTGGAGAGTGTGGACACATTGCTTCCTATGTCCTTACTATCAGACACCTAGGAAGAAGATTGAACTTCAGGACTCAAAACCTAGGTCTTCTAAGAGGAGTTCTTTAACTCCACCTAGAAGAACTAGTGAACCTAAAGTTCAACCCGTTAGCCAGTCGACTGTTTATCACAAACAGGCATTGCACAAATCTGGCTTATGGAAAGAGAAGTCATCCTCTGTGTCTGATAATGATGACAAGAAGGAACCTGAGCTACCCTCACCCTCTAAGGGTCAATGGGTTGAATTCATGATGTGTGATGCCTCTGGGAAACCCAAGCCAGTAAAGGCTTGGGTTCCTAACCTAAACTAATCTTTTACATTGTATGTGCAGGGTGTTCGCTACAGTGCTGAAACCAACACGTGGATTGTAGACAGCGGAGCATCCAGGCACATGACAGGAAACAGGGCTCTTTATCAAACGTCAAGCAAATAAAAGGAGGGCGTTTGCTGGAAACAAGGGAGGCTATATCACAGCTCAGGGAGAAGTGGGAAATCAGAAAGTTAAGTTTGATAAGGTGAACTACGTTCAACAACTTCAAAACAACTTACTTTCTGTTTCCCAAATCTGTGATAAGGGATTTAAAGTCATCTTCGACAACAAGAAGTGTTACGTGCTCAAGAAAGACTACGTGATTCCAGAGGACCAAGTTCTGATGACAGCTTCAAGATATAAAGACCTTTATGTTTTGGATCTGTCAACAGCTTCTACAACGGATCATGAGGTTCAGTGCTTTCTATCTAAAGCTACTGAGAAGGATTCCATCTCCTGGCATAGGAGAATGGGACACATTAGTCAAAGGAAGATGAATCACTTGATTCAGAAGGATCTCTGTGAGAGGAGTTAATGTCAAGAACTTCCAGCTTCCTGATTTTTGTGTAGCTTGCAAGAAAGGCAAACAGACGAAGAAGTCTCATAAGGAAAAGAAAGTTCATTCAATAGAACTTCCTCTTGAACTTCTTCACATGGATCTGTTTGGTCCAGTCAGTACAAAGAGCATTGCAGGCGACTTGTACTGTTTTGTGGTTACTGATGACTACTCAAGGTTCTCTTGGGTAATGTTTCTGAAGTCCAAATCAGAAACATTTGAGTCATTCAAGGAGTTAGTAACCACACTGGAATCTCTCTACAAGCTGAAGGTGAGACAAGTACGCTCAGACAACGGACGGAATTCAAGAACCAGTGGATGGAGGCTTACTGCAAGGAAAAGGGAATTGTGCATCAATTCACTTCTGCCTACACGCCTCAGATGAATGGCGTTGCTGAGAGAAAGAACAGAAGCTTGATAGAGACAGCACGGACTATGCTGGCAGACTCGAAACTGCCTATCCAATTCTGGAATGAGGCAGTGGCGAATGCATGTTATACACTGAATCGAGTTCTGATAGTCAAGCGCCACGGAAAGACATGTTACGAGCTACTACAAAGACGCAAACCGAATTTGGAGTATCTCGAACCATTTGGCGCGCCGTGCACACTTCTGAAGAAGACACAAGAAGGTAAATTCAGCGAGAAGGCGGATGAAGGAATCTTTCTAGGATACAACATACCGAACAAGCGAGTTTACAACAACTCAACGGGTCTAGTAGAAGTGTGGTGTAATGTTGACGTTCAGAGATATACCACACCACCTACTGGCAAAGGACCCGCCTACTTTTTCGACTATGATGGATTCTTCAAGTCCTTCAACATCCCTATCTCTCCCTCGGATGACGAGTTAGCTACACGGATGATGTATGATATCTTGAATACACCATCTCATGATTCAACATCATCTAGCTCACAGGGAGAATCATCTACTCAGTCAGGGGGAGTAGTCGACGACAGTGACTCCTCCTCTGAAGATGAAGCTGAAGAAGATGACCAGAACAGTCAGGAGGAACAGGTTCCAGTTCCTGAAAGTCCACAAGCATCTAACAGTGATGCACCTTCGACTTCGGAACCTCAAACTCCAACTACCTCAGATGCAGAACCAAATGTTCATAATCTTGGCTCTGAGGTAGCTGTTCCTACTACTCCAGGATCACGACTAAACGTCTATCATCCCCTAGACAATGTCATTGGGGATGTCAGATCAGGAGTACAAACCCGAAATCAGCTATACTCAGCTGATTACGCCTCGGTTATGGAGAAGGGATACATTCATGATGGTGCTTATCGGTGTTTTGTCTCGCAGTTTGAGCCAAAATACGTCAGTGATGCACTAAATGATGAGGCGTGGGTGAGTGCCATGCAAGAAGAACTTCTTCAGTTCAAGAAGTTAGGTGTATGGACTCTGGTTGATAGACCTAAAGGTGCTAAGGTCATTGGCACCAAATGGGTCTTGAAATGCAAGAAGGATGACCAAGGGGTCATTATCAGGAACAAGGCTCGACTGGTGGTTCAGGGATTTCGCCAAGTCGAGGGGATTGACTACAATGAAGTGTTTGCACCCGTGGCAAGGATGGAAGCCATTCGTATCTTCCTTGCCTATGCATCGTACATGAAGATTAAAGTCTACCAATTAGATGTGAAGAGTGCATTCCTTCATGGGGAAATCAGAGAAACAGTCTATGTCAGTCAACCCGAGGGATTTGAAGATCCTTATCATCGGGATAGAGTTTACAAACTCGACAAGGCTTTATACGGGCTTCATCAAGCTCCAAGAGCCTGGTATGAGAAACTCTCGACTCATCTTGTGAAACACGGCTTTCGCAGGGGAGTCATTGACTGCACGCTGTTCATCAAAGAAAAAGATGGAGACCTACTGCTCGTACAGATCTATGTCGATGACATAATCTTCGGTTCAAAGAACGAAGAATTATGCAAAGAGTTTGAAAGTGAAGAAAGAGTTTGAGATGAGTGCTATGGGGGAGATGAAGTTCTTTCTCGGGTTACAGGTGGATCAGACACCAAATGGGATCTTTCTACATCAGACCAAGTATGTGGGAGACATTCTCAGTCGCTTTGACATGGAGAATGCTTCTGCTGCTGGGACTCCACTTGCTACGAATCATGATATAGCACCTGATGAAAATGGAGATCTAGTGGACGCCACAATGTACCGAGGAATGATTGGATCCCTCATGTACCTCACTGCCTCAAGACCTGATATCATGTATGCTACATGTTTATGTTCTAGATATCAGGCTAAGCCTAAGGTCAACCATCTGATCGGGGTCAAGAGGATATTTCGTTATCTGAAGGGTACACCCACACTTGGGTTGTGGTATCCTCATGATGATGACTTTGAGCTCACGGCGTATAGTGACTCGGATTACGGGGGCTGCAAGATGAACTACAAGTCTACATCAGCAGGGTGTCAATTCTTTGGGAGAGATTAGTTACCTGGCAGTGTAAGAAGCAGACATCGGTTGCATTGTCAACCTGTGAAGCCGAATATGTTTGCTGCTGCAAGTTGCTGTTCACAAATCATCTGGATTCAACAGCAAATGCGGGATTACGGTTTAAAGTTTTCTTCTACTCCTATTTTTGTTGATAACTCTGCTGCAATTGCAGTAACTAAAAATCCGGTCCAACATCCAAAGACCAAACATATCGGTATTAAATACCATTTTATAAGAGATTGTTTTGAAAAGAACTTAATTGATGTGGTAAAAATTAATACTGATTTTCAACGCGCTGACCTCTATACTAAAGCTTTTGATAAACCACGTTTTCAATATTTGTTAGAGGTCAACGGCGTTAAAAAGAAAAGTGATGTTATTCCTGATGATGATCATGTGTAGTCCGATGTAGTTAGTTAATTTTTTCTTTTTATTTTATTTTATTGTTTATTTTAGTCTGTTTAAATTAAACTCATGTTATTTTGCTGTTTATTAAAATCCTAAAATAATTAAACCAGTTATGATTTTAGTATTTTAGGGGGAGAATAAGTCAGCAAGTAATATTAAAAAAAAAAAAAAACGAGGGAGAAGGAGTGGAAAGCTGATATAAGGTAGATCGTATCTGTGATACTGATTCAAACCCTTTGGAAAATGATAGTACACAGGAACAAATCAAGAGGGACTTTAAAATTTTAATTTAGAAAAGATGCAAAAATTCAAAGTATAAGTCTGTGTAGTCTAAGCAATATAAAAGGGAGATGATAGAGAAAAATGGTAACTACTAAGGTAACACAAACGAGAGTAGACCTAGAGGTTGCTAGACCACAAATGATATGTCGGTAGATTCAACACAATAGATGATTAGACCTGACTGGTGATCTCAAGATCAAACTAAGTTGTTCAACTGACTGTGGGCTTCCATCTTATCACTGGTTAACACAATCAATTAATAAGGGGTAATGAGCATGTAAACGCCACGAATGTGTGCGGATGACCATAAATAGAGCAAAGCACGAAAAAAATGAAAGACAAATGCTATCAAACTAATGACTTATGTTGTTGGTGCATTTTGTGCAAAATAAAATTAAGCTGCTCTAACAAGGAGATAGGTGTGTGCCTCTCTGCTGTGCGATGGCACTGACCTGAGGATAAGCATAACCTAGATATTCTAGAATTCATTGTTGTTTGCCGCCTCTCTGCTGTGCGATGGCACTGACCTGAGGATTGGCTTCTCTTTGAAAGCTCTAAGAATAGTCTCTTCTTGTAATAATACCCGTAGACCGCTCAAAAGCTCCTGAGGAATGTTGATTACCATATAAGTGTGGGATCCACAAATGTTAGTTGAAATAATTAAACCTAAAACTATCACCAGTGTGTCAAAAGTCTGTGTATGGATTTAAGAGGACAAACATATTGACAATCATTGTGGCTGCAATTCTTGAAAGTTCAAATCAATGTGGGAATCTAATAGTTCCAGTATGATTTCCTAAAGTTGCTAACGACTCTGGATGAAAACCAAGAATTGAGCATCAAAAGATTTTGATAACAAGTCCCAAATGATTTGACTTGCCTGTATGATTCCAAAATTGAATTGGTCCAGGTGTGGTCAATCTAAGTTGAAGCTGCCTATTCCGGAACCAAATCCCGTAGATTTCCATCTTAGGATTTATCTCTCACAAAAAGCCAAAAACAAGTTTCATTTTTGTACTTTAGTTTAAATTTTCTAATTTATTTAGTCATTTTAGTTTTTTGTTTGTCGGACTACATCATGAAAATCAGTATGGGATCAACTCACTAAAAGGGTCATGTCTGAGATGACCACATGTGTTTTCAAAGTTTAAAAAGTCACGTCTGAGGTGACAAAGTGTTTAAAAGGGTCACGTCTGAGGTGACTAAATGTTTTAAAAGGATCACGTCTGAGGTGATCAAAAAGTTTCAAGTTAAAATGATCATGTCTGAGATGATCAAATGCTCATAATGTTAATTTCAAAAGTTAAAAGGGTTTTAAATGTAAAATGTTCAAAATGGCAGAAAAATTACTAAGTATGACCCATTCGCACGATTGGACCATGAGTATGGACCAACCATGCGAATGGCTCCCATTCGCACGACTGGACATGAGATTGAGCCATTCACCCGAATGGCTTATCAGAATGATCCATTCGACCGAATGGAAGGGGGCGAATGAGTCAGTCGACCGACTGAGACTCAGTCGGTTAACTGAAGGTGCGAATGAAAGGGCACGAATGAGTCAGTCGACCGACTGAACCTCAGTCGCCCACTGAATGCGATGACTGGGACAATCGCACTGACCATCGACGATTGAGTCGCCCGAATGAACTGAGCGAATGAGGCCAGTCGGCCGATTGAACTCAGCTTCAGTATTTAAAGGGCCACAGTCGATCGCATTTCACTCATCACACTCAATCGCTCCCAAATCGCACGTTGTACCGTTACTCTGCCAAAATCTCTCTAGATCCTGTTTTCACATCATATTGATCTTCTGACGTTCGCTGTTGTTTATACAGGTAGATGAAGTGAAATCTCACCGAAATCTGAAGAAATGAAACCCTAATTTGCGATTTTCGAATGAATGAACAAGAAACGGACTGAAAAATGACCTAATAACCTACCTAAACTAAGCAAAATGTTAAAATTAAGTTTAATAGGTTATTAGTAACTAGATGGCGAGTCTATTGAACCGGTAACCCATGTTAAATCACTTGTTTTGATCAAGATTCGAACCACAGGCGACTGAACAGTGGGACAGGCGACTGGTCGTCCGGATGAACTCCAATCGCACGATTGAATCTTGCGATTGGGTCAATCGGCCGAATGAACCATGCGAATGAGCTCAGTCGGCCGACTGAACCAATCGCAGACTCAGTCAGCAGATTGAACTCAGTCGCATGTCTCATTCACCCGAATGAGCTCAGTCGCATGAAAGGACAACCGACTGACTTCAGTCGCATGATTCATTCGCACGAATGAATCAGAATGAATTTAAACATTACACTTAGAACTGAATTTTGATGTATTATGTACTAATGGTTCTGTGTCTTGTGTTTCAGGAAAATGGCTGATAGATGGTCCATTAATCCAAAGCACAACATATGTGCTCACTTGGATCATACTACTCGGAACGGGGCCGAGTTTACAGAGATTATAGCTTTCCTTAGACGGTCTCGGATACATAAGGCCATATCTACACCGTGCACGCCTTACAGGTCATTACACCAGGCATTCTGGGAGAATGCCTCAGTTGATCGTTCTCGTGAGCCGTACAGTATACGGAGCTCCATTCTTGGTCATGATATTGAGGTTACAGCTGCTGATATCCAGAGAGTTCTTGAGTTTGGGGACGATACTGATCACCCCACCAGATTACATCCACTTACTGTAGAGGCTGCTTCCTCAGGATCAAGTACGCTGGGGACATAAACTCAGGTGTGCTCAACAAGAGCAACCTGTGCCCCCAGTACAAGTACTTGGCGCATGTGATCCTGAAGTGTATTGCTTCGAGGAGGGGTGGGTTCGATGACCTATCAGACCAGATTCAGAATGCCTACGTGGCACTGGTGCTGAACCACCCTTTCAGCTTTCGAGTATGATCTTTTCTTATCTGGTGGAGAACCTGGAGGCTAAGGGGAAGGAGGGTTTTGTATGTACCCTAGGTTTCTGCAGCTGATCTTCAACGAGAAGCTGCCTTTACTTCCCAAGGAGAGCCATGATGCGTGTGGCACTTGGAGATTATGGATGACACGACCTTGGGTCGTATGAGAGTGTATAGGGGCAAGCAGGTAAAGCCCCAGGTGAAGAGGTTGATTGGCATTTGGCCAATGAGAGATATGTGGCGCGGGGAGACGCAAGTGGCGTCATGATGATAGTGATTCAGATGACGAGAGGCTACTGCTCCCAGAGCATGATTCTGATGATGACGACAGTGGGGACGCTGGGGATGATATGCCTACTCCACCGAGAGGCACAGTTTGATGTTATACCTCCAGTGTCGCCCCAGCTGGAGACATAGCCGAGAGTCTGCTGGTTTCCATCAGGACTTGTTCCTGGTGAGGAGGAAGAGGAGTCGGATGAGGAGCCCTTGACAAGAACTGTGGGAAGCAAAGTTGTTCCCACAGAGTATGGGCTAAGGGCGGTTGGTGAACGCCCAAGAGACTCAGGGAGAGACAGCTGCTGATCCTAGTTATGCACCGGAGTCAGCTAGCCGTGTTGTAGGGGGAGCATCCACCTCGACGGGAACGAGGAGGAGGAAAGGATGGCTCAGCCCCACGGGCAAAAGAAGAAGAAGAGACGTTTGACCTTCGTTACCACCACAGCCACTACCGCTACCACCACCACTACCACTTCCACAGCCACACCATCCACCACCACAGCCACCACAGCTACTAACTACCCCACACCTCCCACCCTGTACAGATCCATCTACCACCATATCTTTCACTCCCACATCACCTCCACCATTTCACAGACCCAGCCCCATCTTCACTACAGCCACCACCACCACCACTTCCCACCAAGCTGGACCCTCAGCCCATCCCTCTCATACTTATGGATCACCTCTACCTCCAATTGGGGTAGAGGAACAGCTTTCTGCGCTCACCGGATGGTGATGCGCTTATTAGCTGCTGATGAGGAGAAGCGGCTCAGATCCGCCAGCTGCTGACCTTACTGCTGCACAGTCTCACCAGATCGCAGAGCAGGCTTGAGTGATAGAGAGAGCAGGCAACAGATGGCTGCTCAGAGCCATGAGATAGCCCAACTCCAAGCACATAGTGTCACATCAAAGAAGAAGATAGAGGAGTTGGAGGAGGCGAAGAAGAAGCATGATCTAAGTTAAAGAAAAGGAAAGGAGGATTGAAGATCAAAGAGGGAGACGGAGATGATGGTGATGATGATGATGAAGATGATGATGAGGATGATGAGGATGAGACGGAGGAGGAGGAGGAGGGGACTGAAGAAGAAAGGACAGAGGAGAAGGATGAAGATGATGATGCAGAAGGAGGGGATGCAGCTGCATCGGCCTCTGCTCAGGTCAGGAGAGGAGATCCAAAAATAGACAAGACCAACCAGCTTCCTCCTCTGCTCCACCAAGTGACGAGCCGATGATCCAGGACAAAAGTAAAGATTAGATGTTATGTATTTAATTACTTTTGTATTTGAATCATGTATTTAAACCTATGTATTCAATGTTTATATTAAGTTTAATGCATTTCTGTTTTGATTAATTACTAATGGTTGATGTGTTGAATGTTTAAATCAAACAGATCCAAATTACCAAAGGGATGAGTTTGATGTTGCTCCCCTTCAGCAGGTCAAGACTCAGCTAACAATGATTCTTGATCTGCAAGGGATCGTAAGGAGGTCGGTGAGTTATACCCCTGAAGAAGGGGAAATAATTCACGACCTATCAAACGAGCAACTAGCAGAGATCTTCAAGCTCAATCCAGATGAGATAGTGAAGGATGCTCCGACATGCGACTCGACCAGTGACGAAGAGCTCAACGATGTTGATGAATAGAGATTGAAGATGTCACTGCCGAGCACTACCCTCAGTATGCTGACAATGAGGGAAATGTGGTCCCAATCTGGGTGAATCCTTGTTAGCGATACTTTTGAGGTGTTAGACAAATGGAGCAAGAGTCAGAGAAGAGTAGAGGAAACGGCCCAAGCCTCAAATGATGATGTCGATATCCGAAAGGCTGAGTGGGCTGCGGTTTTGAAGAAGTTAGAGCCCAACGCGCTGCACCCAAACAGGATGCCTACACCAAACTCTACCGAGTCAAGAAACATCATAAGGTGTCGGGCAGGATCATAGCGTGGGCATATTTTGAGGACCTTAACGTATATGTAGTTAAGAGGGAGAAGGGCATAGAGTACTTCAGATTCCCACATGATCTGAAGACTCTACCAGTTTTGAGCTCAACCAGCTGGCCAAACTAAAGCTTTTGTATGCTGACCCGAGAAAGATGTCAGGCTGGTTTGAGGCTGCCCTAAGGAAGGAGTACCACACCAGGTGGGTTAACTTCAGACCCCAACAGCCTACAAGGTATATCAGAAGGTCTGAGGTTGATGCCATTACTGGCAAGCCAAAGATAGTGTTGAAGTGGAGTCCTCCGCACACAATGTCAAGAATCCCACTCAGGGAAATGCCACAGGACTTCACTCCACACTTTAAGTGGTGGTACTACGATTGGAGGACAGGAGAAGCGGTCATAGTCCTAAACAAAGAGGGCCAAATGGATACTATCAGGGTATTCGACCCAATGTGGCTTACCAACTTGTCGGCTAATGATGTCTATACTCTATACAAGTGGCCACTGTTCTATGATACGCAGGATATTGTACAAGCCCTCCAGTTCCAGAATGTCATAAGACTCTGCTTCGCGTTTGAGATTCACGCGTGTGGTCCATGTGATCGATGAACAGTACAACTGATAGGATTTGATCAATATCAAATACACAAACCAAATAACAACAATTGATAGATGAATTGATGAATCAAGACATAATTGATATTCAAATGAACAAAACTCACTCAATAACAATAAGCAAAGTTGTAGTTGTATTTCAATGAAGTACTGCTTGAAAATGATAGTTTGCAACAGATTCCACGATTAGGGTTTGCAAACTTATCATGCAAAATGAAATGACAATGTTATATAGCAGCCATAGTTTCGCTGACAGTTTCGCTACCAGCGAAAATGTCATGCCGAAACTATAGTTTCGCCCGGCAGAACACAAGTTTGCCGGGTGAATCAAAACAGCAAACTGTGAGCGAAACTATAGATTCGCTCACAGTTTCGCTGGACAGCCAAAACTGCTAATTACAAACAAAATACAAAATGAAACTAACAAAAGTCCTACAATGTAAAGTAAACATCTATACTAAAGTGAGTTCAACCTAACATGATCTTCATACTCCCCTAGGTTGGACCTCACTATCTTCACTGCTCTTGGTTTGACTCTTCAGCTCCGTTTCCTCAGCTGCTGTTGATCTATCTCATCCCCTCCTGCAATGTCTTTAGAAGCTTCAGCCACTGATTCTCCAAGATTAGTTATTGCATCATCAGCTTCCTCCGAATGACCACTAGCTCTAGCAAACTGCCTGGTCATGTCTTGAACATCCATGACAAAGTCATCTTGTGCTCTCACCTTTTCAGCCAAACTCTTTACCTCTGCCCGTACTCCTCTTATTTTGTTCGCCACATTCATAAACAAGCTTGCCTCCTTTCGTGTTTCCTCTCCTGCCCCAGCCTTTATATGATTTTCACACAGAGTCAAGAGATCTTCATCACAAAGCTGAATACCTCCATTGGGTCAAACACCCTAAACTTTTTCCTTCCTGTTTGGCTCTAATCACACGCCTCACCATTGTTTATATCATAGACCACTTTTCAAAGTCCTGTAAACGAGGAGGAAAGGATCAGCCAATCTACTCTGTTTTACAGTCTTAGGTGGTTTTGACTCTCAAAACAATTCTCTCCCTTTCCCAGTCTCCCAGTCTTTATCTTTCTTCTTTCTTCGATCTCTTTCGTTCAGCCTTCATGTATCCAAATGATTCAAAATTATCATTAAGGCCATTTTTAATTTCCTTCTCAAAAATACTGCCACTGCCCTTTCACTTAAATGAGCATTAATCAAAGGCAAGGTGCCAACCGTCTCAGATCCCATTTAGGCAAGGTCTTAAACGCCTTCCTCTTGAGCATGTAACTAATATTACCTCCTCTTCTTTTAATCAAAAACATCTTTAAGAAAGGATTATAACACCAACTGATTATCTTCTTGTCTGCCTCTTTTCTGCTTAAACTCTCCATATTTTGAAACAAGGAGTAAGTTCTTCAGCCTCCTTCTCCTTTACCAACCAATCACTCTTATCCATCTCAAACACATCATTTCATCATCTCCCTTCTTAGCCACATACACCAAAGGTCTCATCTACTTCATAGAACTCTCCGGTTCAGAATCATAATCAACCAACTGCTCATCCTCCTCTTCTTCATCAATCAACCCTTTTCCTTTATCTGATACTTCCTCATTAGTAGCTGTAACAACCACTTCTTCTCCCAAAATATCCTTATCAAATCAAACTGTAGTTAACAAACCCTGCTTCAACAATATCATCTTCCTCATTTCTTCCCAGCATCTTCTCTTGGGATCTCTTGTTCTCTTGCTTCAGTATCAGCTGCTCCAGAAGTGCCCTCTCCTACCTTGGATGAAGTACCCACATTCAAGAATGGGTACTTAGATATATCAGTCATATCATCTAACTCAGATTGAGTTAGTTGACTAGGTAGGCCAGCAGCAGCTTTCAGCTTCATCAGTGAAAATTTCTTCAAATAACCTCTTAATCAAATATCTGATCAACCAAAATCTTTTTCATTCCTTCAATGAACTCATCTTTCTGTTGCTCCCTAATCTCCTGATTCGTCAGTTTAGTCTTTATCATACTTAACTCATTTGCCAATGAAGTATTTAGACCACGAATCACATCCTCATCAAGACCAGCACTAGCTTCTTTCCCTGCTGTGAAACCCTTGTGTCTATGTTTTGTTCTTCGTTCAGGCTCAACAAAGTCAGTTCTCTTTTTAGACCTCCGTTCTTTCTCCACCCTTATCTCTTCTGCTGTGTATCTATGTCTTCTTCAAAATCATAATCTTTCTCTTTTGCATATCTCTTTCTTTTCTTAGCTGCATCAGCTTGTTTTCCTCAGCTCTTTTGTTTTCAGACTCATCGACCCGTCTGATATAATTCCATCGCTCTGGTGGGTACATGTTTTCCCAGAGATGGGTTATATTACCACTGAAATCATGGCGTATAGCACAACAATCTGCAAATATCCGAGGGTTCATCTGCACTAATCTCTTAACTTCACCATGTTTAGGAACATCAGGAGCCGGATCATCAATAATCATCTGAATAAAACGAGGATATAACAACCATTTATCCTTTTTCCTTTTTCACCGCCATCACATTTTCTGCCATACACGCAAAGATCAATCTAGCAATATTTGCTTTCTCCCCTTTACAACATATCACCATAGCTTTGGCCCAGTCAAGGTTAAGTCCATCAGATCCACCCTTACGGTGATCTAAGCACATAATAAACACGTGAGCTATATATCTCCATTCTTTAGATAAAAATGACTTTTTAATCTCCTTCCTCGAACCAAGACTGGTCCCTCATATCCCATTTGTCTGAAAGCTTGGAATACTTCAGATTCCGTCATATCAACTTCATCACCAGTATCATCTTCCAGTCTAAGAATCCTCGACACGTTCTCAGCAGTAATAGATATATCATGATCAAGCACTCTAGCTGTGATCCTCTGAACATCTCCTCCAGTGTTGTATTCAGCTGATCTCCAAAAGTCTCTAATGTGAAGATCATAGATAGTGGGTGAGTGAGAGATAGCATATGCAATGGGTGATCTTTGGAGCCATCTAATACAATCACGAAATCCGGCCGCCTTTGGCAAAGTATCGTCTAATATGGCAGTGATGTTATTCCTCTCGTCAAACTTGAGATTCGCCATAATAACCTGAAAAGAACAACAAATAAATTTGAATAAGAAATACTGAAAATAAGAAAATAAGACAAAAACAAAAGAAACAATCAGTTTCGGCAAGCGAAACAATAGTTTCGGCAAGCGAAACAATAGTTTCGCTCACTAAGACATGATAGATTCGCTGAATCAAGGACAGTTTCGACAAGGAAAACAAACAGTTTCGACAAGCGAAACTATAATTTCGCTCATAGAAACTTGTTAATTTCGCAGAACAAAAAGTAGTTTCGACAAGATTAGAATGATTCAAAGTAGTTTCGCAATTAGTTTCACCAAAAATTAATTTAGTTTCGCTATTACAAATTAGTTTCGCTGACTCATGAAAATACAGGCGAAACTGTGTGAATTAAGGATTAGTCATTGCGAAATTAGATAAGATATGGCGAAACTGTTAAGTTCGCTCGGACAGCATAACTTTACAGTTTCGCTGAAAGAATGTGAACTTTCGTTCAATTTCGCAGAAACTTCAGTAGTTTCGCTGAACGAACAGCGAAACCACCGAAGCGACATAATCCAAATTGCTTATGAATACGTGATGTAATCCAGATTAAGGAGTCAATCAAAGTTCGAAACTCACATACGAAGTGAATAGCACTCAAAATCAGTCCAAAACACAATCACAAATCAAAATCGCCGTTTATGTAACTGAAAAACCCTAAAAAGGAGAAACTGAACAATTTCGCAAAATTATGAAAGAAATTTCGCAAAATGACTTATATAGCCAACAGTTTCGCTAGCAGCGAAACTATAAATTCGTCTGGCGAATTTACAGTTTCGCCAGTGAAACTGTAATTTCGCTAAAAGATAACTGGTTAACAACTTATAAGCAAACCTAGCGAAATTGCAGTTTCGCTTAGCGAAGTATTAGCGAAAGAATAATTTCGCACCATTTTTTTTTTTTATTTTTTTTTTTTATTTTATTATTATTTTTTTATATTTATTTTTTTATTATTTATTTTTTTTTTTTATCATTTTTTTTTTTAAATTATAATACTCAAAGGAAGCACATCACATAATGAGATCTAAAATAATCAGAGATCACATTCTCTAAATATTTTAGAACATAATGATGATTAAAAATCATCTACCAGTCATGAGATCATACTGAATACAAGATCTGATCACAATCTGCACAGAAACAACTGAAATTAGAACAAATCAATAACGATTGCTGATATAATTGTCCACTTAAACTCATGCCTTATCCTTTTTCAACCAACAGCTTATGATTCATTTAAGGTTCGATTAGATGCTTTAGAATGCTAAGACCCCACAATCATTTGGTAAAAAACCCTCACCCAACCTCAGGATTTATTGAATTATGAATCAATCTTCATGGAACAAGATTTGTGGATAAGTGTGCAAATGATTATAAACAGAATATTTCATTCTGAGAGAAATTCATCGATAAGATGATTTGACATAATTATATCAAAATGGTAAGAGCTCCAGATCTATACTCACGTATAACAGAGGAGATAACCATTTGAACATGTGCTGATGAGAGCTCCAGGTCAGTACTATCGTACAGCAGAGGAGATCATCACTCCAGGTCAGTACTCACGTACAGCAGAGGAGATAAGCACAGACACAAGACATCTTGACACAAAATAAACCAGCAGAGAATGATGACATAACAAAGCAAAATGAACGAAAGATTCATTCTCAATCCAATTTTTGTCAGGACTCAGTTTTTGTGCAATCCAAAATGAATGAGTAAATCCAGACATTCTTAAGCATAAAGTTTAATTTAATCATAAAGCTGCTGTCTACTTCATTCATCAGGCTGAGTCTATCAAGCATATCGTCAAAGAATCTGATCCATTTCTTTTTATTTTAATGTGAAACAGAATCCAGTAACAGTTACTATCATTTCTCATAGAATTACTGGTTATGTAAATAAGTAATATTTAGAGAATATACAATCATTTCTCATCATGTTAAATCCGATCTCAGAATAATGATATTACTCCCCCAAATTTTTATTTTCATATTTCTATAATAAAAAATGAAATTTTAACTTGAATTTTTTTATTTTATTTTTTTAATTATTATCAAAGAAATAGAAAATGAAAATTTAAAAAGATATTAACCCAAGCATAGAAATCAATTCATAAAAACGAGGTTTATCAAAAGTTTTTGTGAAAAGATCAGCTTTTTGATTTTTTGTATCGATGGGAATAATATTAATGAAACCCTTCTCCTGAGCATCACGAATCGCATGAATTCGGGTTTCAATATGCTTTGTGCGAGAATGATGAATGGGATTTTTAGCAATTCCAATGGCAGCCTCATTGTCACAGAATAAAGGTGTATGAAGGAAATTAATTCCATAATCAATCATTTGGTGTTGGATCCAGAGAACTTGAGAGCAGCAGCTAGATGCAGCAATATATTCAGCTTCCCCTGTAGAAAGAGAAACAGTAGTTTGTTTCTTGCTCTGCCAGGATACCAGACAATTTCCCAAATATTGACAACCTCCAGACACAGATTTTCTGTTTAACCTGCAACCATTGGAATCACTATCAGAATAAGCATGTAAATCAAAATTTCCACCATATGGATACCACAGTCCGAGACGAGACGATCCTTTGAGATAACGAAATATTCGTTTGACAGCTTTCTCATGAGATTCTTTGGAGCCGACTGATATCTAGCACAGTAACCAACAGCGAAAGTGATATCAGGACGACTTGCAGTAAGATACATGAGAGAGCCAATCATAGACCGAAAAAGATGAGGATCAACTGGTTTTCCATTTTCATTGGAGTGAGACACGTCTGAGCAGTAAAAGGAGTCATTTCAGTAGACGCATCATCCATCTTAAATTTCTTCAGAATATCTTTAATGTACTTCTCTTGGTGAATAAGAATTCCTTCTTTCTGTTGTTTCAACTTGCAAGCCAAGAAAGAAGCACATTTCACCCATCATACTCATTTCAAACCTTTGGCTCATCACTTCTTCAAACTCTCTACACAATTGAGAGTTTGTGGATCCAAAAATAATATCATCGACATACACTTGAACAAAGATCATTTCACCATTCACCTTCCTTTTAAATAAGGTCATATCAATGGTACCACGAGAATAACCATTGCTTAAAAGATATTGTGTAAGAGTCTCATACCAGATTCTGGGTGCTTGATGAAGACCATACAAAGATTTATCAAGCTTATACACTTTATCAGGAAAATCAGGATCTTCAAAGCCTGGTGGTTGACACACATATATCTCTTCATCAATGTCTCCGTAGAGAAAAGCACATTTCACATCCATCTGGTACACTTTGAACTGTTTATGAGCAGCATGAGCAAGAAATATACGGATTGCTTCAAGACGAGCAACTGGAGCAAAGACTTCTGTATAATCAATTCCTTCTTCTTGAGCAAAGCCTTGCACTACAAGTCTAGATTTGTTTCGCACCACCACACCCCGATCATCTGGTTTGTTCTTAAATACCCATTTTGTACCAATTGGATACTTGTTGGGAGGTAAATCAACTAAGGTCCAAACCTTAAGCTTCCGGAACTGTTGAAGTTCCAACTGCATAGACTCTACCCAACAAGGATCTTGTAGAGCAGCATGAACATTTTTAGGAACAATTTGAGAAATAAAGCATGAGAAAAGACAAACATTAATCAGACCGGATTGACTTCGCGTGCGAACACCATCAGAAACAGATCCAATCACATTATCAAGCGGATGATCTTTCAAAGTTTTATAATCACTTGAAGAAGGAAAGATAGTTGAAGAAGTATCAGCCGTCGGAGAAAGAGTAGATGAAGGTGTATCAATGACAGGTGTTGAATCAGGTAAGTTAGGAGATGTAGGAGATAAAGAATCAGATAATGGAGCTTGATCAGGCATTGGAGACGATGAGCTAACATCAGTTGAAACAGCATCATTAACTTGTGGAATGGATGAAACAGACGATGAAGATGATGGAATGATATTCGTTTGAGTACATGGAATTGATGTATCATCATCGAAAACTGGCAAATTAAATGAATTGAACACAGTATCGGAATCAAAGAACCATGCAGGTTCAGATTTCACTTCAGAAGGATTGGATTCTTGCCAGTCAACATAGAATGACTCTTGAACAATACGTGTTCTCTTGTTATAAACTCGGTATGCCTTTTGTGAAGAAGAGTATCCAACAAAATAACACTCGTCAGAAACAGCACCAAATTTTGTCTTTTGAGCTTGAGTATTCAGAAGAGTACAAGAACAACCAAATGGGCGAAAGAAATCAATTAGTGGCTTCCTCTTATGAAAAAGTTCATAAGGAGTCTTCACTTTATCTTTCACAATTAGCACTCTGTTTAGAACATAAGATGCACAATTAACAGCTTCAGCCCAGAAAATAACTGGTAATGAGGATTCTATCAACATTGTACGAGCAGCTTCCACAAGAGTACGATTCTTTCTTTCTGCAATACCGTTCTGCTGGGGTGTTCTTGCAGCACTAAATTGTCTCACAATCCCTTTTTGAGCACAAAATGAATCAAGAATCTGATTTTTAAATTCAGTGCCGTTGTCACTTCTTAATCCCATAACTCTTTTCTTACTGACTGATTCAATAGAAATGATTAATTTCTGCAATTCCTCTGCAACTTCACTTTTGTGTGCAAGAAACCTCACCCATGAATAACGTGAAAAATCATCTGTAACAACAAGACAAAAAGACTTTTTAGCAATTGATTTAACACTAATTGGCCCAAATAAATCAGTATGTAACAACTCAAGAGGACTTGATATGCTATTTAAAAGTTTAGGCTTATGAGGTTTCTTATGTTGTTTCCCTTTGGCACATGCCATGCATTTTTCAGTAACAGAAAAATCTTTTAAAGGAAGTCCTCTAACAAGATTGTTCTTTACTAATTTATTAATTATCTTAAAATTGACATGGCCTAAGCGACGATGCCACAAGAGTGACTCAGAGGTTGATGCTTTTGAGAGAAGACAAGTTGCAGTAGCTTTGGACTCATTAGAATTCATATCAAGAAGATATGTATCGTGTTTCCTTGGAGCACGCATGAGAATTAAATCTTCTGGAATAGCTATCTCTGATTTCAAAAATAAACATTCGTCAGATTTAAATAGAACAGGAATGTCTTTATCACAAATTTGAGAGACGCTCAGAAGATTAAATGCCAATTCAGGAACATGGTTGACTTTTTCCAGAGTAAGAGAACCATTGGTAACTTCTCCTTGTCCAATCATTTTTCCACCCTTCTTGTCTCCAGCAAATGCCACATATCCTCCATCTATAATCCGATAATTAGTCAACAAATCCTTTAATCCCGTCATATGCTTGGAACAGTCGCTATCAACATGCCACAGACTGTTTACAATCTTTGAAGAAGATCCCTGAAATGAATGAACAAATCATTTAGCCAGGAGTAATAGGGACCCAAGATTGAACAACTTTTGTTTTTAAAGAAGCTGATTTTTTATGAAAGAAATTATTAACCAATTTTGTCAATTTATTCCCAAAACAATTTCTATTAGAGGATCTTTCAATCAAAGGGCAATTTTTGATAAGATGATCCTCTTCACCACACCTGAAACAATGATGTTTGAATCTAGGTCGATGATGTGATGAGGTAAAAATAGGATCAATAATAATCTCCTCATCACATTCAGACAAACTAGAATCAACATCACTGAATGTCTCATACATCTCATGATGTTTTTGTTTATTTGACTCAGAGTTATTCTTTACAAAATCAGAACTTGATTCTTCTGACAAATCAGTAAAACTCGTACCATTGGTACCAGTTTCAGATGAAGACGAACTGCATTTTTCTGAAGATGTCATATTTAATGGTATGAAAGATGGAATAGGTTGAGAAAAGAACTTTTCGAAAGAATTAATTTTAAGTTGCTCAGTTGTTTTAGGAGAAACATCAGATTCATTGCATTCATTACCAGAACAAAAATCATCACTATCATGATTTGAATTACAAGATGAAATAGAACAATCAAGAGAACATGAGACATTCAAGTCTGTTACATTTGAACTAGAAACAAACACTGAATTTAAACTAGACTTATTATCTAAAACAGACTGCTGTTTTTCAGGTGTACTAGAACTAGTGCATCCAAGCCCACTAGTTGGTCCATAGTCGTAGTCTTCACGAATGTACTTAGAGTTATTCCCAACTAAACCTGCAGACATACTGTCAGTATCTGATTTGATTAAATCATTAGAAGGATGAGGAACAGGCATAGGAGAATAACAGTATGTACTAGGAGGAGGATAAACCTGTACATTTTCATAACCCAAACCTGTTTTAATTCTTGCTCCCCGTTGAGATTTACAAAGATCATCATGTTTCATTCCAGAAATAGTCCATTTATCTAATTTTGACTGAAGTTTGCTTGCTTCAAATTCAGCAAGAGCAACCCGTTCAGTCAAAGTATTAATCTCTACATTCCTTTCCAAAACAATTCTTTTTAAATGATCAGTTTCTTTTAAAGCCTCATTTAATTTCACAAAATATTTTGATTCATTCATTTTAAGTTCATCATTAATTCGTTTTAAATCCTTTTCATTATCAATTAACAAACGATTAGCCTTATAAACCCCAAAAAGTCTAATTTTGCAAGCAGATGAACACATATCCTGTATTACCTCATAAGGAAGTCCCATTACCATCTTTTCGGCAGCTAAAGCTTTATCGCACATGCATACTGGAGTACTTGATTTCCTTTCCTCAACAGTAGCGGCCGCATCATCCTTCTCTTTTCCTTTCACAGCTTTTGAATTTCTTTCTTCATTTGAATCTGTAATTTCCTCTTTCTTCTCTCCATCATCCTTCTCTTCTTTCTCCTTTACTGAAGATTCATTCTCTCCTTTGAATTCCTTAAACAACACAAACTCATCTTTCTCAACTTCCATCTCATCACTTTTCACAATCTCAGCAACTAACGCGTGATTTATTTCAGATCTTGTTTCTTCCACCTCTGCACTCCAGTCAAAATTTGAGATCAAGGCTGACTCCTTTTTTAAATTTCCCTCTTCCTTTACTTTCTCTGCTGTCAATCTTTGTACTCCAGTGTTACTAGGATCTGTGACAATTGGTAATGGACATTCACGTTTAAAATGTCCCAATTGTTTACAATTGAAGCATCTCAATTTTGACTTATCAAATCCTAGTTTTGAGGTTGATGATTGACCACCAAAATTCTTTCTTCCTGTTCTTTCCATGAACCTTCGTGCTCTTAAAGTTAACATTGCCATTTGCCATTGAATGTCAGTTTCTTCCAAATCATCAGGATCAACCTGATACATATCCTCCATAGTCATTCCTTTACCTTTCAATTCACCAGCAACAAGAGCTTCATAGCTCTGAACAAACATTCCAAAAAGAGCCATTGTTTCAGATGGAATTGTAGTTTCAGCATTCACCTTAGAATTTCCCAATTCTTTTCCAACATGATTACTACCACTTGAGAAATTACTTGTATTGCTCCCTCCTTGAATTGGATTTTGAATGTGAGAGTTTGCAGCGGATGACAATAAAGCAGCATTTTGAGAAAAACCAGGTGTGGGCATCATTGTCTGGTTAAATTCTCTTCTTTTCATATCCAACTCAAAAGATTTCAACTTGTTAATGATATCCATCAGCTTATAATCTGTAAAACCTCTTTCTTGTTTGAGCATCCTCACTTGAAGACTCCACTGTGGAGGAAGAGAATCGAGAAGCCTGTTAACTTGTTCACTGTTGGAGAGTCTTTCATCATACTTCTTCAGAGTGCTTGAGACAGTTAAGAAACGATTTGTAAGATCTGTCAAACTTTCATTCTTGTATCCTACAAACGAATTGAACTCCTTTTCAGCTTGAATACTCTTGTCTTTCACCAGATCTGCATTCCCATCAAAGAATTCACAGAGAGCATCATAAAGGGATTTAGCATTTTTATGCTCTGCAAAACGATTGTAGATGTCAGGAGCCAAGCAGAGAATTAGAGCACCAAATGCTTTTTGATCACGATCAATTAGTTTCAGATCTCTTTCAGTATAAGAAGATGGATCTTTGTTCTGAGAAACGACATCACCAACTGTAACCGTAGGTATATGAGGACCTGAAATAATTGATTCCCATTGATTATGATCTGTGTAGAAAAAGAAAGCTTTGAGACATCTCTTTCAATCTTCAAAATTATCTCCATTAATGAGTCTTGGAGGTCTATTAGGAGCAACACTTTCAAGATCCGCAAGTGTAAGAGTAGTTAATTTCGACATTATAGTTTCGGCGAAAGATTGATAATTTCGCAAGTAAATTCGCTGACAAATTCGCTAACAAATTCGCTGAGAAAGGTGACTTGGCTAACAGTTTCGTTGAAACAATACTATCGCAGACACTTTCGCAAACACAGACACTTTCGCTTGCAATTTCAGCAGCACTTTCGCTTGAATCAGAGACAACAATTGCTTAGTTTCGCTGCTAATTTCGCAGGAAACAAGCTTGAACTTTCGTTCAGAAATAGATTCGGCAGCACTTTCGCTTGATAATTGATCAAAAACACTACTGAACTTTCGTTCAAAGAAATACTTTTGCTGAAACTCTAGAAAACAACTTCAGATCCAAAATAACTCATAATTTCGCTGAATGAAGATGACAGTTTCGCAGTAAGAACAGTAATTTCGCTGGTCGATCTCAAAACCCTTTTTCACCTCAAAATCAATCTGAAATCATCCAAAACTCAATGAATTTGAGATCTGATGATTGTAGAATCTTCCTCAATCAAGAACAAGCATAATTCAATCAATTTCCATCCCAAAAACAGCTGATAATCCAATGAGAATTGATTGAAACTAGATATTGACCAAAACCACAAAAACTCAACAAATCAAGAGCACTAAGGCTCTGATACCATATTGTTGGTCCATGTGATCGATGAACAGTACAATTGATAGGATAATTTGATCAATATCAAATACACAAACCAAATAACAAACAATTGATAGATGAATATGATGAATCAAGACATAATTGATATTCAAATGAACAAACTCACTCAATAACAATAAGCACAATTGTATTTCAATGAAGTAACTGCTTGAAAATGATAGTTTGCAACAGAATTCCACGATTAGGGTTTTGCAAACTTATCATGCAAAATGAAATGACAATTATATATATAGCAGTCATAGTTTCGCTGACAATTTCGCTACCAGCGAAACTGTCATGCCGAAACTATAGTTTCGCCCGGCAGAACACAAGTTCGCCGGGTGAATCAAAACAGCAAACTGTGAGCGAAACTATAGATTCGCTCACAGTTTCGCTGGACTGCCAAAACTGCTAATTACAAACAAAATACAAAATGAAACTAACAAAAGTCCTATTACAATGTAAAGTAAACATCTATACTAAAGTGAGTTCAACCTAACATGATCTTCAACGCGGGAGTCACAAAAGAGGACAAGTACAAGAAATATGAGGAGGTGATGCAGAAAACAAGACATTAGAGAGATCTAGGTCCAAGGGGGAGTTTGTTTATACATGTATGTCCCTAGATCATGATATAAAATGTAATACATCTTGTTTATCTGATTCTGATGTAATTTGAAATGATTAATGAAATGATATTGATTGTTTGTGATTTGTAATGTCTAATATTTCATTAATGAGTCGATATTGAATTGGTTAATTAGGTTTGTGATTGTTTGAATGGTTACACATAATGTTATATTAATTAATACATTCAAACTTAACATAATGAAGTTCTCATGTGAATGGCCCATGCGAATGGACCACACGCATGAATAACTTCATACGATTGACTCAGTCGCATGACTGAACCAGGAGACTGGATCAGTCGTATGATTGACACATAAGATTGGCTCAGTCGCACGACTGAACACTCAGTCGTGCGGATGAATCAACCGCATGGTTCAATCGCACGACTGAACCATACTTATGGTCCAGTCGCACGAATGAAGAATACTAACCTATAAATACAACCCAATTCGTGAAAAAACGTAAGCATTCATTCTATTTCGACTCCAGACGTACCCTAGCCGTCCAGAAGCTTCCCAATTCGTTCTCCAAGTTCATAGAACACATTAGATCGATCTTCATTCGATTCTTAACGTTAGATTCAATTCTTTATTGATTCTTCGTGTGTTCTCACTGATTGGATCGCCAATCAAATAGGATTCCGCACTATTTGATCTGGTTTACACGCTAATCACTCGGTATTTTGTTCAAATACCAGGTCCTAACACAAGGATTGCATTGTCATTACCATTACTTGTAGAAGTCCTTTGTTGTTGTTGTTGATTCCTTTTTTGGTATTGACCTCATTATTGGTAACTCCCTTGATTGTAATTATTCATTTAGTAGCCACCTTGGTTGTAGTTTTGTTGTCGGCCTTGATATTGGTTGCTTCCTTGATTTTGTACCTGAAAAAGGAGGAGTCAATTGGTTAGTATTGTTACCGTATCTAAGATTTGGGTGATTTCTAAGACCGGGATGATAAGTGTTGGAATTCATGTCATATGTCTTTCTCTTTCCTTGGCCTTGTATTTGGTGTACATTTTCACTCTTCCCCAAATTTAAGTAGCATGTGACCGAGGTATGACCTATGTCATTACATGTGTCACATACTTCGTATTCACTAGATATGTGTGCCACACCACTCTTTCGAACTTTGAGGCTTGCAATTTCTCGTTCCAAAACCGCGATTCTATCCCTGATCATTCACCATTTTCACACTTGACCCCCTCGACCTTCGGCTTGATTGTGCATGCTTTCTTGGAGATGACACTCATCCTTTAGATAATATCCCAATCATCATCTTCATGGTTTAAGGTACATGTTCCTACACTTATGGAATTTACATCTCTTGCATCCTCTGGTGATAATCCATCATAGAAAGTTGAAATTAACTCCCACTTAGCTATGCCATGATGTGGACAAGTTCTTAGCATTTCCTTAAACCAATGAAAATCTTCATGGAATTGTTCACCTATTTGTTGTGTAAATCCTTAAATGGCTCGCCTTGCATCACTTGTCCTTTGAGAATTAAAGTATTCATCCAGGAATTGTTGTTGCATTTGAACCCATGTGTGGATACTTGCAAATGCTAGAGATAGAAACTTTTGTTTGGCCTTTTCTTTAAGGGTAAATTGAAATAAAACCAATTTAACTTCATCCGGTGAAAATCCTTGGCAACCAATGGTTCTACATGATGCCTCAAATTCGGATATGTGTAAATAGGGTTCTTTATTTGCCATACCATGCAAGTGAGGGAGAATTCCCAAACATTATGGTCAGACTTCAAAAGTTCGCCCTGTTTGTGTTCGTGAAACTTTAGGAGACGAATTGATAGCAATGGTGGGACGAAAGTGACTATCCATACCATGTGCTGGTACATAATGTTGAGCTCCCAGATTGGCAGGTATGCCATTAAATGGTTGACCTGTAAGGCCCCGTTCCCGAGACGCTCACAGTCGGCCAATCATCGCACATAAAACATAAAACATACTTTAACATTTACTAAAATACAACAGCGGAATCATTTAACTAAAACCATTTCATATATTAATAATCTCTTTTGCAAAATAATACATCATTGTTAAGTTACAAAATATCATTCGTTGCATTACATCACAAAAACATTATCATAATACAAAATGGACGCCATCCAAAAACAAGCCAAGTAGCTGCCCCCGTGCCATCCTCAGCAACCATTACCTACCATCTGGAAAATACATAAAAGTCAGCGTTGTTGAGTGAGTTCTAGCTTTATAATAAAAATACTTTACTTTCGTTTAAAACTGTTCTTTACTTCCTTCGCGATCATGCATCATACGTACAAATAGATAATCTCATTATTATCTTTCATCATCATTCTTTGACATTCATTCATTCATTACCATCCATTCATACATTTCTTACATTTCATACGTTCGTCATTATCTTTCGATGCCATGATCTATACTCCAAACATATGCACGAAGCGGGTACTGAGCCGAAGTCTATAAACAGACTCCCATACATTACGCACGAAGCCTGACACCAGTACCGGGGTTAGTTCATTCATCATTACCTTTACTTTAACTTGGACCATTGTCATATGCTATAACCCAAACGTACGCACGATCGAGCACCGGGTCGAAGTCTATAAATAGACCCTTAACATAACGCATGAAGCCTGACACCAGTACCGGGGCAAGCGACAAGGATCCCATACGTTTGGTAAATCACAAGGATTATACCCCTGTGTGCAGCCTTTGGGGTAGCTAACCCGTACACAGTTGAGCTAACGACATTTCATAGTCGTGCACCTCCTTTCACTTTGCTTGCAAGACTTCTCATTCATTCATTCTTTCCTTTTTATGCATGCATTCATTCATTCTTTACGTTCCTCTTTCATTATCATTAGCTTCCGCTTTCATTACTTAATACTTTACATTCATTTCATAACCATCCCACGTAAAGCCACGGAATGATACGTATTAGGAACATAAAGACAACACACCATAAACATACATGCATAATAACAACATAAACATCACATACAACATCATACATCATCATACACGCATCACACATCATCATACATCATCATACACGCATCACACATCATCATACATCATCATACGGGTACACACGCAAAACATATAAAACGTTAGACATGCATTTCCAGCCCCGAACAGTTTAAAACCTTTAAATAAGGGATCTAGAACTCACTTGGACCAATGATTAGCTTCTCAATCAAGCTTTCTAAGCAAGGGTTACACTACGCAGCCTGCAGATAAGTTAAAACTCAAAGGGGTTAATTTCTGCCTAATTTCGCTGCTAGTTTCGCTGCAAGATCAGCAGATTCGCTGCTAGTTTCGCCGGCAGTTTCGCTGCCACCTTCGCTGGCAGTTTCGCTGCCAGTTTCGCCCAACTTTCGTTGGAATTTTAAGTCTGTGAAACTATCTGCGAAACTATAGTTTCGCAGAAAGTCTTCATAGTTTCGCTGGACGACTACATAATTTCGCTTGACGAACCCACAATTTCACAGAACGGGCTGAAATTACGAACCAACCCATTTTTAACCCAAAACTTCAATCTTTTACACCCAAAACCTTGGTTTATCATCCATGAAGCTATATCTAAGCTTTTTACGTATTTTCTTACACAAAAACATGAGTTTTGGATGATTCTTGGCCACTTTCAAAAACCCCAAACCCTAGAATCGGGGTTTAATCTAAAGAAACGATTAAATGATGTTTCTCACCTTGATTCTTGGTCTTTTCTTGTTGTTTGGATGTCCACAAATAGTGATCTTCAATATCTTGATCAACCGAGCCTTGAATATTCACCTCCTCTCTACTTTCTCTCTCTACACTCTCTCTCTAGAAGTTGGGTGTTGAGTTGCAAATAAGAGTGGCTCTAGCTGATCCGTTTATATATACCGGGCGTTTCGGGACCTTAAACTCGCCCAACACATAACCCGTAAGGTTAACTTGATCTATAAACCATTTCCCGCTTATTTTCATTAAATAACCCCGTCTAAGTCCATTATTATTAATTGGCTCATTTTGAGTTTATTTCGGGCGTTACAAGTCCACCCCCTTTATTTAGGTTTCGTCCTCGAAACCTGTTAGTCGTTGAATAATTGAGGATAAAGCTGCCTTATCTCCTCCTCAGCTTCCCAAGTGGACTCTGATCCCTTCTTGTGCTTCCACCGTACTCGCACAAGTGGAATCGTTTTATTCCTTAGCCTCTTCTCTTTGCGATCAATGATCGACACTGGTTGCTCCACATAATTGAGCCGTTCATCCACTTCATATCCTCTAGTGACACCACCATATCCTCGTCGGCTAAGCACTTTCTCAAGTGAGATACATGGAATGTCGGATGAATTCCACTTAACTCACTGGGCAACTCCAACTTATAGGCCACCTCTCCTACTCGAGCAATGATTCGGAAAGGCCCTATGTATCTCGGGCTCAACTTACCCCGCTTTCTAAACCGAATGATGCCCTTCCAAGGTGAGACTTTCAACATAACTCTATCACCCACCTTGAACTCAATCGGTCTACGTCTTTTGTCGGCGTACGACTTTTGTCTATCTTTGGCTGCCTTCATAAAGGCCTTGATCTTTTCTAGCTTTTCAGTCATAGCCTCAATCACCTCTACGCTCCCTAACTCCTTTTGACCAATATCACCCCAACAAATGGGCGTTCTACATATCCTACCGCATAGCATCTCATAGGGAGGCATACCAATGATGTCATGATAATTATTGTTATATGAGAACTCGGCTACGGTAAATGGTCGTCCCAACTTCCTCCAAAGTCAATGACGCATGCCCGAAGCATATCTTCTAGTGTCTGAATGGTCCTTTCCGACTGACCATCTGTCTGGGGATGATAAGTCGTGCTGATATGTAACCTCGTCCCCATCACATCAGGAAATCTCTTCCAAAACTTGGATGTAAACTTAGTGTCATGATCAGACACAATAGACACCGGTACACCATGACGAGCTACAATCTCCTTGATAAATAGATCTACGAGTCTCTCTGAGGAATACGTCTCTCGGATCGGTAGGAAGTGAGCACTCTTCGTCAAACGATCAACTATCACCCATATGGCATCATACCCGCTCACGGTACGCATTAACTTCATGATAAAGTCCATGGTGATATGTTCGCACTTCCACTCGGGTATATCCAAAGGTTGGATCTTCCCGTACGGCTTCTGATGGTCCGCCTTCACTTGCAAACAAGTAAGGCACTTACTCCCATACTCCGCTACGTCACGCTTCATACCCGGCCACCAATAATCTTCCTTCATGTCTTGATACATCTTTGTAGCACCGGGCTGAATGGAGTATCGAGTCTTATGAGCTGCATCCATGATCCTCCCATGTAGATCCCCGTAACGAGGAATCCACATTCGTCCGAATCTAGTTCTAACACCGAGAGTGTTTTCACCCAACTCTGTGACTAGACTTCTCATCCTTTCAGAGTTAAGACAATCTTCCTTCAATGCCTCGTCTTGAACCTCCTTGACTTGAGTCATCACATCCGAGGTCATAATCAATTGATATACCTTTACCTGAATCGGCTCGGGTCTATCCTTTGGCTAAGGTCATCTGCCACCACGTTGGCCTTGCCCGAATGGTAATGGCTCATAATCGTAATCTTTTATGAGCTCCAACCATCGCCTCTGCCTTATATTCAAATCTTTCTGTTCAAAGAAGTACTTCAAGCTCTTGTGGTCGGTGAAGATGGTGCACTTCGTCCCGTATAGGTAGGGCCTCCAAATATTTAATGCAAAGACCATAACTGCTAGCTCCAAGTCATGAGTAGGGTAATTAACCTCATGAACCTTCAATTGTTGGGATGCGTAGGCTATAACCTTTCCTCGCTGCATCAACACGCAACCCAGCCCCGAGTAAGAAGCATCTAAATAGACCACCAAGTCCTCGCTTCCTTCGGGTAATGACAAGACTGGAGCTTGCGTCAACCTCGCCTTTAGCTCCTCAAAAGCCTTCTCCTAATGTGGACCCCATACAAACTTCACGTCCTTACGGGTCAACTTAGTCAACAGAGAAGCTATCTGGAGAATTCTTGGATAAATCTTCTATAATATCCCGCAAACCCCAAGAAACTACGGATCTCGGATGGCGTCTTGGAGACCTCCATTGAATCACTGCCTCCACCTTTGCTGGGTCCACCCTGATCCCCTCGGGATTTACCACGTGACCCAAGAACTGAACCTCCGGCAACCAGAACACGCACTTGGAGAACTTGGCATACTCATCTTCTTACGACATACGATTTTCGCCTCGTAGTCCGCCAACCAATCCATTCCTAGGACTACATCGAACCGGCCTAAGATCATCACAAACAGTCTAGCAGGAAACTTATGACCTTCTAGTTCTATGTCACAACCTTCTATCAGATCAAAAATCCTAGTAAACTTACCTATGGCAGTTTCTACATCGAAGGGCTCACCAATACTTCTACTACTAACAGGCAAATTAGCACAGAAAGTAGTAGAAATAAAACTCCTACTAGCACCAAAATCAAATAACACGGAGGCAAGAGTTTGGTTTACTAGAAACGTACCTGACACAACATTGGGGTCCATCCTAGCCTCCTCTCGGGTCATCGTGAAAGCTCTGCACTCACTCTCTGCCCTTCGCTTCCGGTCGTCGTCTTTGCTCCGGAACTCTCTTCCCTCAGCTTTTTACAATCTCTGCTCATGTGACCCTTTCCACCACAATTGTAGCATCTCACGACCTCACATTCTGTTGCCACATGACCGGGCTTCCCACACTTAAAACAAAGGTTTCATCCCTATCTACACCCCTCTATATGCTTATTTCCGCATTTATCACACCTCCTCGTCCTCACACCGGACGTAACTACACTCCGTTCATCCACCCTTGCACTCTTACTGTTTGGAGTGACACCCCCACTTCCAAACCGCTTTCCATTCCAGTTCCCGTAGCCGCTACCCTTCTTGTTCACCTCAATCTCAGCCACCTTCTTCACTGCTCTAATCACCTCAGTTATCACAGACGGCAAAATCATCTGCATGACCTGCTGAACTCCCTCGACGACAACCTCCTTCACTGAGGCCCTTAGGTTAGCACTCTCATCATCACCTTCCTGGTGATGAATCTCGGGCACTTCATGAGCCGTCTCATCAGCCTTAGCCCTGCCTCTCGTGACACGCTGTCCAACACCACGTCCACCACGTCCTCCACCTCGCGAAGCCTTTGACGATCTACCTCCAGCCATTCTCTAAACACACGCTATAAGATCCAAACACCAACACGGTCATTCAAGGTAATAGCTCAGTTTATGTCAAGTATAGTATGTCCCTAATTACAGTCGCTAGTTGTGATTAGCCACTTACTTTACTCTTCATACCCTAAGCATTTTCTATCCTGACTACATCAGCATCTAAATCTACTAAAGGCACATAAACCATATAACATGTGCACATAATACCGGTTAACATTACAGAAAATACTTGATGGCACGTAGCTACTCGGACTGGCATCCTTCCATTTTGTCCCATTTTCAGTTTAAGTTTAGGTTTTAGAAATATTTACCCATTTCTCTTAAACTTTGGCTCTGATACCAACTTGCAAGGCCCCGTTCCCAGGACGCTCACAGTCGGTCAATCATCGCACATAAAACATAAAACATAAAACATACTTAACATTTACTAAAATGCAGTAGCGGAATCATTTAACTAAAACCATTTCATATATTAATATTCGCTTTTGCAAAATAATACATCATTGTTAAGTTACAAAATATCATTCGTTGCATTACATCACAAAAACATTATCATAATAGCCATCCCAAAACAAGCCAAGTAGCTGCCCCCGTGCCATCCTCAACAACCATTACCTGCCAACTAGAAAATACATAAAAGTCAGCGTTGCTGAGTGAGTTCTAGCTTTATAATAAAAATACTTTACTTTCGTTTAAAACCGTTCTTTACTTCCTTCGCGATCATGCATCATACGTACAAATAGATAATCTCATTATTATCTTTCATCATCGTTCTTTGACATTAAGTCATTCGTTACCATCCATTCATACATTTCTTACATTTCATACGTTCGTCATTATCTTTCGATGCCATGATCTATACTCCAAACGTATGCACGAAGCGGGTACTGGGCCGAAGTCTATAAATAGACTCCCATACATTACACACGAAGCCTGAAACCAGTACCGAGGTTAGTTCATTCATCATTACCTTTACTTTAACTTGGACCATTGCCATATGCTATACCCAAACGTAGGCATGAATCGGGTACTGGGTCGAAGTCTATAAATAGACCCTTAACATAACGCACGAAGCCTGACACCAGTACCGGGGCAAGCAACAAGGATCCCATACGTTTGGTAAATCATAAGGATTAGACCCCTGTGTGCAGCCTTTGGGGTAGCTAACACGTACACAGTTGAGCTAACGACATTTCAGAGTCGTGCACCTCCTTTCACTTTGCTTGCAAGACTTTTCATTCATTCATTCTTTCCTTTTTATGCATGCATTCATTCATTCTTTACGTTCCTTTTCATTATCATTAGCTTCCGCTTTCATTACTTAATACTTTGCATTCATTTCATAACCATCCCACGTAAAGCCACGGAATGATACGTAATAGGAACATAAAGACAACACATCATAAACATACATGCATAATAACAACATAAACATCACATACAACAACATCATACATCATCATACACGCATCACACATCATCATACATCATCATACGGGTACACACCCAAAACATATAAAACATTAGACATGCATTTCCATCCCCGAACAGTTTAAAACCTTTAAATAGGGGATCTAGAACTCACCTGGGCCAATGAGTAGCTTCTCAATCAAGCTTTCTAAGCAAGGGTTACACTACGCAGCCTGCAGATAAGTTAACACTTAGAGGGATTAATTTCTGCCTAATTTCGCTGCAAGATCAGCAGATTTGCTTCTAGTTTCGCCAGCAGTTTCACTGCCACCTTCGCTGGCAGTTTTGTTGGCAGTTTCCCTGGCAGTTTCGCTGCCAGTTTCGCCCAACTTTCGTTGGAATTCTAAGTCTGTGAAACTATCTGCGAAACTATAGTTTCGCACAAAGTCTTCATAGTTTCGCTGGACGACTACATAATTTCGCTGGACGAACCCACAATTTCGCAAAACGGGCTGAAATTACGAACCAACCCATTTTTAACCCAAAACTTCAATCTTTTACACCCAAAACCTTGGTTATCATCCATGAAGCAATATCTAAGCTTTTTACATGTTTTCTTACATAAAAACGTGAGTTTTGGATGATTCTTGGCCACTTTCAAAAACCCCAAACCCTAGAACCGGGTTTAATCTAAAGAAACAATTAAATGATGTTTCTTACCCGGATTCTTGGTCTTTTCTTGTTGTTTGGATGTCCAGAAACACTGATCTTCAATCTCTTGATCAACCGAGCCTTGAATCTTCACCTCCTCTCTACTTTCTCTCTCTACACTCTCTCTCTAGAGGTTGGGTGTTGAGTTGCAAATGAGAATGGCTCTAGCTGATCCGTTTATATATACCAGGCGTTCCGGGACCTTAAATTAGCCCAACACATAACCCGTAAGGTTAACTCGGTCCATAAACCATTTCCCGCTTATTCACTTTAAATAACCCCGTCGAAGCCCATTATTACTAATTGGCTCGTTTTGACTTTATTCTGGGCGTTACATGACCTCCCATGTTGTTACGAATAGGTGGTTGAGCATAACCACCCTGATCCTTGTAACTCCAGGATAATCAAACTTGAATCAAATCATGAAGAATTAGATCAAAATATGATAATCACAATCAAAACCCCTTTGATCTCTATTGATTGCTAATAATATTGTTTACAAGTAAATCCCTCAATCAATTGGTCATTCAACCATTATCAACACTAATGACAATTAACCTATTTATAGTCTAGACTAGTATTCACTAATTGCACTTAACCCCCTAGACTTAGGCTAATTAATAGAAATTACATATAAAGCATAAATTGACTCCAACAAAGTAAAATATATTTTGTTCACACAAAATATATTTATTACAATAAAACTCCTAGTCATATTAAACTTCAACGTCTCGTCTTGGTTCCTCGTCTCGAACGTGTCAGGTTTGACTTTTGTTGACTTTGACCGTGACGTTGACTTTTGTTGACTTTCAGTGCGTTGATAATATAGACTATCTTTTACAGCTCCAACAATACTCCCCCTTAGTCTATCATTATCAACGTCTTTACGCAAAATCAGCACCGAGAAGTCAACAGTAGAAAGATTTTCAAATTGAAGTTTTCTGAATCTGATGAGAAAATTTAATCATCTCAAAAGCTCCCCCTATTTATATGCTCCCCCTTTTCGAGTGCATCCTTTGTGAGGATATTGGAACAACTTTCCCAAATCTCTAATCTTGAGTGCTTCAGAAGATGTAGGAGGAGGATTCCTAGCTCGGTATCTTCTGCAAACTTGAGGAACAGGTTCTCTGAACAGGTACACTACTCAACTAATGATCGGCCATCACTTACAGCAAAAATCTGAAACACAATCACAAACACAATCTCGACATTTCTAATTAGATCATTTCATTTTAACAAAATAAACCCGTGTTTATCTGTGTGTGAAAACAAACGAACCCGTGTTCGTTTGTGCGTAATTTCTGTGAAATGCATGAAAAATAATGAAATGTAATCAGCATAATATGGAAGACCTAAAAGAAATTGAAATGAAATTCTGTTATAATTTTTTTATTTTTTATTGTATACATTTATTATAACATTCTGTTTTTATCTATTAATAAATTTTTCTATATAACCGAGAACTGAATCGATCATGAGATCACATCCTCAAGATATACTTAGCACAAAGATGAATTTAAACATCGACAAGCAATGAGATCACACTGATAACTGAATCTAATTACAGTCTTTGAATGATTTTTGAAATTCTCAAACAGATCAATAACGATTGCTGATATGTTTGTCCACTTAAACTCATGCCTTATCTTTTTCAACAAGCAACAGATGATTCGTTAAGGTTCGATTAAATACTTTAGAATGCTAGGACCCCACAATCATTTGGCAAAAACCCTCACCCAACCTCAGGATTTCTTGAATTTTGTTACGATCTTTATAGAGAAAGGCGTGTGCATTAGTGTGCAAGTGATTATCAACAGAATATTGCATTCTGTGATGAATTAGATGATTTGACACTACTTAGACCAAAATGGTGAGAGCTCCAGGTCTATACTCACGTATAACAAAAGAGATGAACATTTAATCATGTGCCGATGAGAGCTCCAGGTCAGTACTATCGTACAGTAGAGGAGATCATCACTCCAGGTCAGTACTTCCGTACAGCAGAGGAGATTAGCACAAACATAAGACATATAAATACACCAATCATGGCTCAAATATATGGCTTATATGATTTGTATCGTGGTGGGTGAAGATCAATTCTCAATCCAATTTTTGTCGGGACTCAGTTTTTATGTAGGCCAAATTGATTGCGTAAATCCAGACATCCTTAAGCATATATTTTAATTTAAATCATTATGCTACTGTCTACTTTATTCTTCAGGCTGAGTCTACCAAGCATATCATTAAAGATCTATTTGTTTTTCTATTATTTGCACTTAAAAATAAGATGTGAATCAGATAACAGCATCAGTTACTATCATTTCTCATTTTAAAAACGCAAGTCATGCAAAAACAAGCATTTCAAGAAGATATACAATCATTTCTCAATCATCTCGAATCAAGTTCCCAGTTCTCTTTTCATTTTTATTTACTTATACTCTCCCCCTATCATTTCTCATTTTAAAAACCCGTGTTGCCTTTACCGACTGGAACATTCTTTGTAGACTTACATCCGGAGAAGCAATTTGGTTTGCCTTTACCAATCGAAGCAAGTCTTTGAGGGCATTTCTTTACCACATGACCTTCTTTTCCACACTCAAAACAAGCCTTGAAAGGCTTTTGATTCTTTGTAGTCTCGTGTTGTGCAGGTGGTGATGAGGATTGCTTGGAGCTTGTAGCAGATTCTTGCTTGTTCTGAAGTTTCCCGTGCTGAGCAGTGAATGAGATCTTTACTGATTGACTGAGATGCTTTGCAATTGGAGAAGAGATCCGTATTGGTCTTGATTCAGCTTTTGGAAGCTTTTGTGACTTGACAATGTTAGGAGACATCTAGATCTGTGAGGAACCAACACGCACCTCTGTGATTGATTCATCATCTGAGCTTGTCCAGTCTCGTATACACAGATCTTTCTCCAACGGATCTTGATTGACATCTCCTATTGTGTCGGCTTCGCTTATAGGATTCTCATTGCCTGATGATTCAACAACTGTTCCTTCTTTGACAAACCTGACGGGAACAAACGAAGGAATGTTACCCTATTTGAATTTGTTGAAGAAAGTTGGAGAAGCAACTGATATTGGTGTTGGAGCATCAGAAGTCGAATCATCATTAATCTTCTTATCAGACCCTTGCTTGAGGAATCCCAAACCTACAGGAGAATCATGCACATCTCTAACCTCTTTAAGATTAACACTGATGAAACTTGCATTTAAATGATTAGTTTCTGCAGCTTCAATCAAATCATTTGTTGAATGAGGTATGGGGATAAGTGAATAACATAAAGTAGAAGGAGGTGGAACTGAATTAAATATAGTTTCACCATCAGATTTATATCCAATCCCATGTTTTACCCGCAAACCTTGTTGTTTAGCAATAAGCTCATCCTTTTTCATGTGTGAAAGGGTCCATTTATCAAGCTTTGTTTTAAGCTGAGTTGTCTCAAATTGAGCTAAAACAGCCCTTTCTCTCAAAATATTAATTTCAACGTTACGCTCCAAAATGGTTCTTCTTAAAAGATCATTTTCAGCCAATGCTTCATTAAGTTTTCTTGAAAAAGCAATTTCATTTTTCTTTAATTCCTGATTGATTGTTTTTAATTCTTTTTCATTTTCCAGTAACAATCTGTTTGCCTTATAAATCCCAAATAACCGGATTCTGCAAGAAGAAGAACACATATCCTGAATAATCTCATAAGGAAGACCTATGATAGATTTTTCTGCAGCAAGGCTCTTCTCACAGTCGCAAACCTTTGTGATTCTCTGTTGTTCTTCTTCTTTGAATTTTAACAGTTCTTTATCTTCAAACTCTTTATTTCTAGTATCAGCTTTCTCGTCTTCATTATCCTCATTTCTCTCAAATTTAGGTTTACTGTCAGTATCAACGCTCATAGCTTCACAATTTTATTTGATTTTAACAGTGCAATCCAAATCAATTCTCAATAATTTCATCTTTTCAATCAGCTCGGCTTTGTAATCAAGTATGCTTGTTACAGAAGAAACAAGTTCAGTATTAAGCGTGTTGGTTTGATGTGGGAACACGGCTTGCTGAAATTTGTTTCTTTGGATATCCAGCTCGAGAGATTTTAGTCTGTTGATCATATCCATAAGTTTTGTGTCGACATAACCTCTTTCTTTCTTTAGCATTTTAACTTGATGATTCCATGCAGACGGAAGAGAGTCGAGAAGCTTTTGAATTTGTTCATGATTACTGATATCTGGAACATGCTTGTTGGAGCTGGAAAAGATGGTCTATATTATCAACACAGTGAAAGTCAACAAAAGTCAATGTCACGGTCAAAGTCAACAAAAGTCAAACCCGACACGTTCGAGACGAGGAACCGAGACAAGACGTTGAAGATTTAAATGACTAGGAGTTTTATTGTAATAAATATATTTTGTGTGAACAAAATATATTTTATCTTGTTTTTAGTCATTTTTATGCTTAATATGTAATTTTGTATTAATTAGCATAAGTCTAGGGGGTTAAGTGCAATTAGTGAATATTAGTCTAGACTATAAATAGGTTAATTGTCATTAGGTTTTGCTAATGGTTGAATGACCAATTGATTGAGGGATTTACTTGTAAACAATATTATTAGCAATCAATAGAGATCTAAGGGGTTTTGATTGTGATTATCATATTTTGATCTAATTCTTCATGATTTGATTCAAGTTTGATGTTCCTGGATTTACAATTTGGTATCAGAGCCATTTTGGTCAAATTCACTGAAGATTTGAAGATTTTTAGAAAGAGAAGTTGAGGTTTTGGTTGTTTGTTCAATATCATGTTTTCATCAATTTCGGATCAAATTTGAGTGTTATTGATATGGAAATTGATTGAAGTTTGCTTGTTATTGGTTGGGAAAACTCTGTTAATCATCAGGTTTCAAATCCATTAAGATTTGGGCATTTTTAGATTGATTTCGTGTTGAAAAAGTTTTTCAGCTTCGTTCAGCGAAATTACCAGTTCATCCAGCGAAACTACGAGTTCTTCCAGCGAAACTACATCGGTTATCCTCATTAAAGTTGTTTTCTGCTGTCCTGCGAAACTAGTTTCATTGAAAGAAAGTTCAACAGTGATTGTGGTTGATTTACAAGCGAAATTGCTGCCGAAAGTATCATTGAACGAAAGTTCAAGCTTGTTTTGTGCGAAATTGTCGGCGAAATAAAGCAGTCTAAAGCATTTGGCTAGCGAAACTGCTGCCGGAATTTCCAGCGAAACTACTGTCGGCTCAGCAAAACTAGATATTTCTGTGAAACTAGCTCTGCGAAACTACAATTTCGGCGAAATTATCATTTTGTTTCAGCGAAACTAGAATGTCAAAGATGACTTTTTCCCCCTAGTTGGGATTAATTGAGTTCATCCTGATAAAGAAATATTCAACAATTTTTAAACGATTTATGAAAAAAAAAAAACAAGCTGACCTGGCAGCTTGACCCCAGTTGCTAAGATTTTCTAGCGGACATTTACAATTAATATTTTTCCCGGGGGAGAATTATTTTATAATTTTTGGGAAAAATATTTTGGGGCGTTTAATTGTTCAAAATTTTTACAATCATGTCATCTTCAGAAGACTTTAAATCAGATAATCTCACAATGGCACAAAGTCGGTTTGACTCTTTTGCAGGTACAAAGAAAGAAAAATTGTCAGATTTAATTGATCGATTTTTAAAAGTAGCAAATAATCTAAAGAAGCATGTGCCTGATCTCAGTAATCATGAACAAATTCAAAAGCTTCTCGAGTCTCTTCCATCCGAATGGAATCATCAAGTTAAAATGTTGAAGCAAGAAAGAGGTTATGTCGACACAAAACTTATGGATATGATCAACAGACTAAAATCTCTCGAGCTAGATATCCAAAGAAACGAATTTCAACAAGCCGTGTTCCCACATCAAACTAACGCGCTTAATACTGATCTTGTCTCTTCTGTAACAAGCATACTTGATTACAAAACAGAGATGATTGAAAAGTTGAAGTTATTGAGAACTGATTCGGATTTAAATTTTGAATCCAGAGAAACTGTTGAAGAGAACTATGAAGCTCTGAGAGTCGACAATGATACTAAACCGGAGTCTGTGGGAACCGATGATGATAAGATTGGAAAAGCTGATAAAAGAAAGAAAGAATTTGAGGTTGAAGAGATGCTGAAGGTCAAAGAAGATGAACAACAAGAAATCACAAGGGTTTGCAACTATGAAAAGAGCTTAGCTGCAGAACAAACTATCATGGGTCTTCCTTATGAGACTGTTCAGGATATGTGTTCTTCGTCATGCAAAATCCGGTTATTTGGGATTTATAAGGAAAACAGATTGTTATTGGAAAATGAAAAAGAATTAAAAACAATCAATCAAGAATTAAAGAAAAATGAAATTGCTTTTTCAAGAAAACTTAATGAAGCATTGGCTGAAAATGATCTTTTAAGAAGAACCATTTTGGAGCGTAACGTTGAAATTAATATTCTGAGAGAAAGGGCTGTTTTAGCTCAATTTGAAACAACTCAGCTTCAAACAAAGCTTGATAAATGGACCCTTTCACACATGAAAAAGGATGAGCTTATTGCTAAACAACAAGGGGCGAGGGTGAAACATGGGATTGGATATAAATCTGATAGTGAAACTGTATTTAATTCAGTTCCACCTCCTTCTACTTTATGTTATTCACCAATTCCCAAACCTCATCCTAAAAATGATTTGTTTGAACAATCTAATAGTAGTTTGCATGCAGGTTTGAGCGGTGTGAATCTTAAAGAGGTGCGAGATGATTATGATTCTACATCTGGTATGGGATACAATAAATCGAATCCTGACAGTCAAGCTAACGATTGTTCAGTCCCGGTTGTTTGTAAATCTATATCTACTATTTCTTCTAACTTCTTTGATAAGTTTAAAGCAGGTGAAATTCCTACTTTTGAGCCTGTCAGGGTTGTGAAAGAAAAGATAAATCTGAAATCACCTAATCATCAAGTTTCAACAACAACACATCCTATTCCTGTCAATCAAGATCCATTGGAAGCAGATCTGTGTATACGAGACTGGTCAAGCTCAGATGATGAATCAAACACAGAGGAGCGTGTTCGATCCTCACAGATCAATATATCTCCTGACATGGTCAAGTCTCAAAAGCTTCCAAAAGCTGAATTAAGACCAATACGGCTCTCTTCTCCAACTGCAAAAAAACCCACTCAATCAGTGAAGATCTCATTCCCTGTTCAGCATAGCAAATGCCAAAACAAGCAAGAATCTGCAACAAGCTCAAAGCAATCCTTCTCAGCACCTACACAACACGTGACTACAAAGCATCAAAAGCCTTTCAAGGCTTGTTTTGAGTGTGGAAAAGAAGGTCATGTGGTAAAGAAATGTCCTCAAAGACTTGTTTCTGATGATAAAAGCAAACCGAATTGCTTCTTCGGATCAGAGTCAACAAAGAATGTTTCAGTTGGTAAAGGCAACACGGGTTGCTTCTCTGGTTCAAAAGGTAAAAAGCAAACATCTTTGAATGGTTGGATGAAAAACCCTCCATCCAAACCTTTTCATGTGAAGCCGGTTTCACATGATACAAAGATGAAAATGACCAAAGGTTCAAAATCAAATTCTTTTCCTTCCAGTCTTAAACAGAAAATAATTTCCAAATTTAATTCATTCAAATCCAAGTTAATTGAACCAAAACAAATTTGGAAAATTAAAAAGAAGGATACAACAATCCCCGATTGTTTAAACGGTTGTGTGCAGAAGCTTGTTACTTATCTTGATGAAAAAGGAACTTCCAGGACTACGATGGCCTGGGTTCCCCTTTCTAACTAATTTGTTAATGAGTGCAGGAACAATTCAGGAGGGCTGTTAGTAATCCGGTTTACTGACAGAGATTGTTCCTAATTCAAATTTGAGGCGGAACAAACAGGTTAAGATCATGGTATTTTATCCACAATCTAGATTCTTATCTACATAATCACAGTTCTCACTTCACAATCACTGCATATTTCTTGACAATTCATTTCTTATCTTGATAATCAGTATAGTTTGGAAGATCTTCTTTGATAAATTTTTATTTTTGTACAGTTTTATAAAAAAATTAAAAAATAAAAAATAAAAAAAAATAAAAAAAATATATAAAAAAAATTAAAATTAAAAAAATAATAAAAAAATAGGGTTTGGTGCCGAAATTATACTTTCGCTAATTGTTTCGCAAAGCGAAACTGCAATCTCGCTAGGTTTGCTAATTAGTTGTTAACTGGTTATCTCTTAGCGAAATTACAGTTTCACTGGACGAAACTGTGCGAATTTATAGTTTCGCTAGCTGCGAAACTATTTGCTATTTAAGTCGTTTTTGCGAAATTCATCTCATAATTTCGCAAAACCGATCTGATTAGTTCTTAGGGTTTCTCCGTGACGTTATTTGGCGATTTTGTTTTGTGATTGTGTTTTGGACTGATTAATAGGATTATTTGCTTCGCATGTGAGTTTCGAACCTTGTAACATCTTTTAATCTGGTTAAAATCATCTCCATTTAAGTGATTTGGATTGTGACTCTTCGGTGGGTTCGCTGTTCATCCAGCGAAACTACTGATTCTTCTGCGAAACTGAACGAAAGTTCTCATCTTTTCAGCGAAACTGTAAAGTTATGTTGTCCGGGCGAACTTAACAGTTTCGCCAAATTATCTTTAGTTTCGCAGTGCCTGGTCTTAAACTTGCACAGTTTCGCTTGATCATGTTTTCTTGTGAACAGCGAAACTAATTTTTGAACAGCGAAATTAATTTGTTTCAGCGAAACTACGTTTGTGCTTAGAGAAATTAATAGCGAAACTTCTTTAATCTATTCTCACCTTGTCGAAATTGCTTTTTGTTCTGCGAAAATAACATGTTTCAATGAGCGAAACTATTGTTTCGCTTGTCGAAAATGTTAGTTTTCATTGTCGAAACTGTTTTTGTTCAGCGAAACTATCATGTCTTAGTGAGTGAAACTATTGTTTCGCTTGCCGAAACTGCTAGTTTCCTTTGTTTTAGTATTATTTTCTTATTTTCATAATTTCTCATTCAAATTTAATTGTTTTCTTTCTCAGGTTATCATGGCTAATCTCAAATTTGATGAGCGGAATAACATCACAGCTATTTTAGATGATACTCTTCCTAAGGCAGCTGGATTTCGTGATTGTATCAGATGGCTTCAGAGATCACCTATAGCCTATGCCATATCTCATTCGCCTACTATTTATGATCTTCATATTAGAGATTTTTGGCGATCAGCAGAATATGATACTAGAGGAGATGTACAGCGAATCACGGCCAAAGTTATTGATCATGATGTGACGATCACTGCTGAGAGTGTTTCTAGGATTCTTAAACTTGATGATGATTCTGGAGATGAAGTAGCTATGACAGAGTCTGAAGTGTTTCAAGCTTTCAGAAGAATGGGGTATGAGGGACCAGCCTTTGGTTCAAGGAAAGAGATCAAGAAGTCATTCTTATCTAAAGAATGGAGATATATCGCTCATGTTTTTATCATGTGTCTAGATCACCGTAAAGGTGGATCTGATGGACTTAATCTTGATTGGGCTAAGGCTATGGTGCTGTGCTGTAAAGGGGAGAAGGCCAACATAGCTAGATTGATTTTTGCATGTATGGCAGAGAATGTGATGGCTGTAAAGAAAGACAAATGGCTGCTATACCCTCGTTTTCTTCAGATGATTTTTGATGATCTTATACCTGATGTTCCAAAACATGGAGAAATCAAGAGGCTGGTGCAGATGAATCCTCGTATTTTTGCTGATTGTTGTGCTATTCGCCACGACTTTAGTGGTAAAATCACTCATCTTTGGGAGAATATGTATCCTCCAGAACGCTGGAATTATATTAGACGGGTGGATGAGTCTGAAAGTAAAAGAGCTGAAGAAACAAGAGTACAGCAAGCTGATGCTACTAAGAAAAGGAAGAGATATGCTAAGGAAAAAGATTATGATTTTGAAGAAGATATTGATGCACAAGCTGAGGAGATCAGGGTAGAGAAAGAAAGGAGGTCTAAGAAGAAAACTGATTTTGCTGAGCCTGAGAGGAGAACAAAACATAGACATGAGGGATTTACAGCCAGAAGAGAGGCTAGTGAAAATCTTGATGAGGATGTGATACGTAACCTAAATACTTCGTTGGCTAATGAGCTGAGTATGATTAAGACTAAACTTACAAATCAGGAGATCAGAGAAAGACAGAAGGATGAGGTGATTGAGGAAATGCAGAGAATGTTAGTTGACCAAAACAAACTGATTAAGAAGTTGTTTGAGGAGATTACACAAATGAAAGCTGCAGCCGGCCTACCTAGTCAACTGACTCAATCTGAGTTAGATGATTTGACTGATACATCAAAGTACTCATTTCTAAATGTGGGTACTTCATCTAAGGTAGGAGAGGGTACTTCTGGAGCAGCAACTACTGGTGAAGGAGAGCAGGAAATACCAAGAGAGGATGTTGGAAGGAATGATGAAGAAGATATCATTGAGGCTGGGTTTGTAAACTTGCAGTTTGATTTTGACAAAGATCTTGTTGGTGAAGAAGTTGTTGTTATAGCTACCACTGAAGGAGTATCTGATAGAGGCAAAGGGTTGGTTGATGAAGAGGAGGAAGATGAACAACTTATAGACTATGATTCAGAACCAGAGTTTTATGAAGTTGATGAGCGACCACTGATTTATGTTGCTAAGAAGGGAGAAGATGATGCTGATGTTTTTGAAATGGATAAGAATGATTGGTTGGTCAAAGAGAAGGAGGTGGAGGAAATTACTCCTTTGTTTCAAAATCTAGAGGGATTAAGCAGGAAGGAAGCCGATAAGAAAATCATAAGCTGGTGCTACAATCCCAGTTTAAAGATGTTCATGATCAAGAGATGAGGGGGAAATATCAGTTATATGCTTAAGAGGAAGGCTTTTAAGACCTTGCCCAAATGGGATTTGAGACGTTTGGCAACTCTACCTTTGATCAATGCTCACTTAAGTGAAAGAGCATCATTTCTTGAGAAGGAAATTAAAAATGGACTTAATGATAATTTTGAGTCTTTTGGATATATGAAAGCTGAAAGAAAAAGATCAAAGAAGGATAAAGATTGGGAGACAGGAAAAGGAAGGATTGTACTAAGAGTCAAACCTCCAAAGACTGTAAATCGGGTAAGATTGGCTGATCCTCTTCCCCAACAACTACAGGACTTTGAGAAGTGGTTTTATGACAACAATACTGGAGAGGCGGTGATTAGAGCTAAACATGGAAAAGAGTTCAGAGTGTTTGATCCGATGGAGTTGTTTAGCTTTTGTGATGAAGACCTTTTGGTACTATGTGAAAATCACATTAAAGCTAGGGCTGGAGAGGAAACAAGAAAAGAAGCTAGTTTGTTTATGAATGTTGCAAACAAGATAAGGGGAGTAAGGTCGGAGGTTAAGAAGCTAGCTGAAAGGGTGAGAGCTCAGGATGATTTTGCTATGGATGTTCAAGATTTGACCAGGCAGTTTGCAAAGGCTAGTGGTCATTCTGAAGAAGCTAGTGATGCAGGAAAGAACCTTGGAGGATCAGTGGCTGAAGCTTCTGAGGATGTTGCTGCAGGAGGTGATGAAGATAGATCAACAGCAGCAGAGGAAACTGGAGCTGACAAGTCAAATCAAGACGAGTGAAGATAGTGAGATCCAACCTAGAGGGAGTATTGAAGATCATGTTTAGGTTGGACTCACTTTAGTATAGTTGTTTAGTTTACATTGTAATAGGACTTTTGTTAGTTTCCTTTTGTATGTTCTTAGTAATGTGTAGTTTTGGCAGTCCAGCGAAACTGTGAGCGAATCTATACATTCGCTCACAGTTTGCTGCTAGTTTACCCGGCGAACTTGTGTTCTGCCGGGCGAAACTATAGTTTCGGCATGACAGTTTCGCTGGTAGCGAAACTGTCAGCGAAACTATAACTGCTATATATACTTTTGTCAATTCTCATTGTAAGGTAAGCTTGCAAAACCCTAATCGTGGATCATTGTTGCAAGTTACCAATTCTAAGCAGTTTTTACACAGAAATACTATTGTGCTTCATGTTGAAAAAAAAAAGATGTAAATCAAATAACATCATCAGTTACTATCATTTCTCATTAAAGCACCGGTCAGAATGAATCTTTCGTCCATTTTTGCTTTGATATGTCATCACCCTGAACCACAGCTGGTATATTTTGTGTTGAGGTATCGTGTGTCTGTGCTTATCTCCTCTGCTGTACGAAAGTACTGACCTGGAGTGATGATCTCCTCTGCTGTACGATAGTACTGACCTGGAGCTCTCATCAGCACATGTTTAAATGGTTATCTCCTCTGTTATACATGAGTATAGATCTGGAGCTCTCACTATTTTAATATAATTATGTCAAATCATCTTATCGATGAGTTTCTTTCACAATGAAATATTCTGTTTATAATCATTTGCACACTAACGCACAAGCCTTGTTCTATGGAGATTGATTAAAAATTCAAGAAATCCTGAGGTTGGGTGAGAGTTTTTATCAAATGATTGTGGGGTCCTAACATTCTAAAGCATATAATTGAACCTTAAACAAATCATAAGCTGTGTGTTGAAAAAGGATAAGGCATGAGTTTAAGTGGACAATTATATCAGCAATCGTTATTGATTTGTTCTAATTTCAGTTGTTTCTGTGCAGATTGTGATCAGATCTTGTATTCAGTATGATCTCATTGCTGGTAGATGATTTTTTATCATCTTTATGTTCATAAATATATAGAGAATGTGATCTCTGATTAATTTAGATCTCATTATGTGATGTGCTTCTTGTTAATTAAAAAAATTATATGAAAAAATTAAAAAAAATATAATAAAAAATTAATAATAAAAATAAATAAATAAAAATAATAAATAAAAATAAAAAAGAGGAAAAGTTTGCAAAAATAAAAATTTAGGGGGAGAGTATAACTAAATAAAAATGAAAAGTGAACTGAGGACTTGATTTGAGATGACTGAGAAATGATTGTATATCATCTTGAAATGCTTGTTTTTGCATGACTTGCGTTTTAAAAATGAGAAATGATAGTAACTGATGCTGTTATCTGATTTACATCTTTTTTTAATTGTAAATAAAAGAAAAACAATCAGATTCTTTAATGATATGCTTGGTAGACTCAGCCTGAAGAATAAAGTAGACAGCAGTATGATGATTTAAATTAATATATATGCTTAAGAATGTCTGGATTTACGCAATCATTTTGGCCTGCACAAAAACTGAGTCCTGACAAAAATTGGATTGAGAATTGATCTTTCTCCCACCATGATACAGATCATATAAGCCATATCTTTGAGTCGTGGTTGGTGTATTTATGTCTCTTGTGTTTGTGCTAATCTCCTTTGTTGTACGGAAGTACTGACCTGGAGTGATGATCTCCTCTGCTGTACGATAGTACTGACCTGGAGCTCTCATCGACACATGATTAAATGGTCATCTCCTTTGTTATACGTGAGTATAGACCTGGAGCTCTCACCATTTTGGTCTAAGTTGTGTCAAATCATCTAAACGATGAATTCATCACAGAATGCAATATTCTGTTGATAATCACTTGCACACTAATGCACACGCCTTGCTCTATAAAGATCGTAACAAAATTCAAGAAATCCTGAGGTTGGGTGAGGGTTTTTGCCAAATGATTGTGGGGTCCTAGCATTCTAAAGTATTTAATCGAAACTTAACGAATCATCTGTTGCTTGTTGAAAAAGATAAGGCATGAGTTTAAGTGGACAAACATATCAGCAATCGTTATTGATCTGTTTGAGAATTTCAAAAAAATCATTCAAAGACTGTAATTAGATTCAGTTATCAGTGTGATCTCATTGCTTGTCGATGTTTAAATTCATCTTTGTGTTAAAGTATATCTTGAGGATGTGATCTCATGATCGATTCAGTTCTCGGTTATAAAAAAAATATATAAATAAAAAATGTTATAATATATGTATATAATAAAAAAAATTATAATAAATTTTCATTTCGATATTCATTTAGGTCTTTCATATTATGCTGATTACATTTTATCATTTTTCATGCATTTCACAGAAATTGCGCACAAACGAACACGGGTTCGTTTGTTTTCATACACAGATAAACACGGGTTTATTTTGTTAAAATGAAATGATCTAATTAGAAATGTCTAGATTGTGTTTGTGAATGTGTTTCAGATTTTTGCTGTAAGTGATGGCCGATCATCAGTTGAGCAGTGTACCTGATCAGAGAACCTGTTCCTCAAGTTTGCAGAAGATACCGAGCTAGGAATCCTCCTCCTACATCTTCTGAAGCACTCGAGATTAGAGATTTGGGAAAGTTGTTCCAATATCCTCACAAAGGATGCACTCGAAAAGGGGGAGCATATAAATAGGGGGAGCTTATGAGATGAATAATCTTTCTCATCAGATTCAGAAAGATTCAAATTAAAGATCTTTCTATTGTTGACTTCTCGATGCTGATTTCGTTTGAAAACGTTGATAATGATAGACTAAGGGGGAGTATTGTTGGAGCTGGAAAAGATAGTCTATATTATCAACATAGTGAAAGTCAACAAAAGTCAACGTCACGGTCAAAGTCAACAAAAGTCAAACCCGACACGTTCGAGACGAGGAACCGAGACAAGACGTTGAAGATTTAAATGACTAGGAGTTTTATTGTAATAAATATATTTTGTGTGAACAAAATATATTTTATCTTGTTTTTAGTCATTTTTATGCTTAATATGTAATTTTGTATTAATTAGCATAAGTCTAGGGGGTTAAGTGCAATTAGTGAATATTAGTCTAGACTATAAATAGGTTAATTGTCATTAGGTTTTGCTAATGGTTGAATGACCAATTGATTGAGGGATTTACTTGTAAACAATATTATTAGCAATCAATAGAGATCTAAGGGGTTTTGATTGTGATTATCATATTTTAATCTAATTCTTCATGATTTGATTCAAGTTTGATGTTCCTGGATTTACAATGCTTCTTTAGATTATTTGCCACTTTCAAAAATCGATCAATTAAATATGACAATTTTTCTTTCTTTGTACCTGCAAAAGAGTCAAACCGGCTATGTGCCATTGTGAGATTATCTGATTTAAAGTCTTCTGAAGATGACATTTTATTAAAATTTAAATATTATGAAATAATTCTCCCCCGGGAAAAATATTATTTATAAATGTCACGCTAGAAAATCTTAGCAACTGGGGTCTTTTAAATCTTTTAAAATCGTTGAATATTTCTTTATCGGTTTAAAAAAATGATTCCTTTCTTTGATATTTTTTATTAGCCCACACCTTATTTTTTTTTTTAAATTCAGCCCAATTTACTTAACCAAATTGAAAACCCAGCCCAATAAGAATTAACCCAATACCAAAATTGTGAGCTCAATAATCTTCTTTTAATGAATGCAGCCCAAATTTTAGCCCATTAAGCAATTTCAAAACCCTAATACACAAAATATTCACACCAACTAAAACACACACTTGAGTGAAGAGAGAAAGAGGCGGCTGATGAGAAACCCTAGGGTTTCGGCGACTAGCTCCGGCGAGCCGCCTTTCCGGCGAGCCCACGGCGGCGTTAGTGATATGTTTGACGTGGGTCGGTGATTGTGATACCCCTCCAGACTCCTCTCACTGTTCTAATGTGATGGTGGTGACGGTTCCTCTCGAAGCGCATCGATGGTGGTGTTGTACGATGGTTTCAGCGATGATGGTTACGGTGGTCTTCCTCCAAGTAGTCGTGTATGATGGTGATAATGATGAATGTTGATAGATCTGGTCCAATAAAACAGATCGACGGTTATGGCTGTTAAATCTGGCTACTTTGGTTGTTGTGGCTGTGATGTTTGATTTTGTTGTTGGGGCAGCTGTAGATGATCATGCTGTTCTTGTTGCAGCTGGGGCTGCGTCTGATGTTGTTGGTTCTGACACACATTAATATCGTACGAGCCAGCCAATTCTACAGATGGAGACATGGCTTGTGGGCTTGTCAAGTGGCTGAAATCACTATCTAATGCCTGACCTGAAGGTCCAGCACCATCAAAACGGCTATTAAACCTCAATAGATCCACTGATTGCTGCTGATGTCGATGCTGCAATTGTAACTGTTGTTGATGCTGGTGCTCCAAAATTTTTAACTGTGATGTTGTTTAGGTGATGTGATGGTGGTGTTTAGTTTGATTTAGATCTGTAAAGTAATTGGGTTATTTTGAAAATAAGAATTATTATCTGTGACGAATCAAATATTTTTATTTCGCAGATTGAAAATTTTTAAGTAGTTTCGCAGAAACAATTTTTAATTTCGCAGCTTGAGTTTTTTTTTAATTTCGCAGTTTTTTTTTAAATTCGCAGGTTTTTGATAGTTTCTCCGGAAAATATGCAGTTTCGCCGAAATTTGATATTTTCGCCGGAATAGTTTCGCCGGAGTTGCAGTTTCACCGGAGTTGCAGTTTCGCCGGAATTTCAGTTTCGTCGGAATTTCGCCGGAGTTTCGTCGGACGAAACTGTAATTTCGCCGGAAACTTTGAACTTTCATTCAGAATGGTGCTAAATTCGCTGGATGATGATGTTGAAGCTCCAAGAACACCAAGAACACACACACTAGTGTGTGTGAGAGAAACTTCTTCAGATCTGAATTTTTCTTTCAATTTCTTGTATAAAATATGTTGTAGATCTGAAATATATGTTGAATATCTTCAAATTTGTAATAGATTATTGTAGATCTGATGAATTGATTGAGTTTGGGATGAAATTTGAATTTTAGATCTACTTTCTCTCTCTAGACCCAGTTTCTCTCTCTATAAATTGATGAACATCTTCAAAAATCAGCAACAAATTTCTTCAAATCTTCAATGCATTTGATCCAATTTGGCTCTGATACCAAATTGTAACTCCAGGATAATCAAACTTGAATCAAATTATGAAGAATTAGATCAAAATATGATAATCACAATCAAAACCCCTTTGATCTCTATTGATTGCTAATAATATTGTTTACAAGTAAATCCCTCAATCAATTGGTCATTCAACCATTATCGACACTAATGACAATTAACCTATTTATAGTCTAGACTAGTATTCACTAATTGCACTTAACCCCCTAGACTTAGGCTAATTAATAGAAATTACATATAAAGCATAAAAATGACTCAAACAAAGTAAAATATATTTTGTTCACACAAAATATATTTATTACAATAAAACTCCTAGTCATATTAAACTTCAACGTCTCGTCTTGGTTCCTCGTCTCGAACGTGTCGGGTTTGACTTTTGTTGACTTTGACCGTGATGTTGACTTTTGTTGACTTTCAATGCGTTGATAATATAGACTATCTTTTACAGCTCCAAGAATCCTAATTTGGTTGACAGTTTCGATATCCCGGTTGGTTTCCATAATCTTCAAAGTCATGTCGGTTTGGTCCATTCATATCGACTTGATCTTCAATCCACTCTTCCATATAACTAGTGTGATGACTTCCTTCGACTAAAAGCTGGTCTTCATTGTTGTGATGACTCCCTTCCACATCATGCTGAAAACTTGGATTACGAACCTAGAAATAAGGCATCAGTTGGAAATTCAAGGGAGGAGGTTGGTTTTGCACACCTTGATTTACATGGATCAGCCCCTGAGGTTGAGGTTGCATAGGTTTTGGTTGAGGTGGAGGATCATCTGGTTGATTGAATAGTGGTAGTGAAATATCTCCCACAAGTGGATTAGGTTGTTGTTCTCCTTGATTTTCCCGATTATTCACCATTCTAGGGTTGTTACTTTCAGGTATCCTTGAAAGTCTATTGAAAATCTGTTGAGCTGTTGCTGATGATGTACCTTATTTAGATCTTGTTTGACCACGGATTTAAGAAATCCTTGAAGTTGATGCTTTGTGAAACACACGATTCTCTCTTAAAGTCTTCTAAATTTCTGGATCAAATTGCAACGGTGAAGTCCTTCCTAGAAATCTTGTATGCATTAACGTCATGGTTACCTGCAAACAAAAGAAAATTAGAAAAATAAAAACTATTAAACACTAAGCACACTAGTTCCCCGCAACGGCGCCCTTTTGATCTGGTTGTCGAGACTCAATAAAAAACGAGTTAAATAACCGATCTTAGCTACCTTTATTGTGTAAGGTTAAGTAAGGTGGTCTCCACAGAGAATATGTGAAATGTGTTTAACAATTTCAATTCGATTAACGAAAAGATAAACTTGAAACAAAAGCTTAAAACTTTGAGTGAATTGAAGAACACACGTGCATAAAGCAAGAAACTTTAAAACATCTTTTATTCACTTTGACGTTTCCAATTCTTCAAGATTAGCAATTAATACTTTTAAATTAGGGTTTGTAAGAACAATACCTCAAGATCTTAGCTTTTGATTAAAGTGACAACAAAGAAACAAGCTTTTAAGATTTGTTCGTTCACAATGTTACCAATTACCTATATCAAATTGTCAATTTTTTTAATGAGCTCACAATGCAAGGAAACCAAAAACTGATAATCAAGCAAACAAATTTATTTATAAGCAAATCGTTTAAATCAGCCAAAACATAATGTTTAATATAATAGATCAATGTTCATTACAAAACCCTAATCAAATATACCAATTGTCTCACTTAACAAGAATTGTACTCTCGAAAGCAATCAAGAGAACCTAGCCACGCATCATATTCATTAAATCTTCAATCTTGACTTGATCATGATCAATGATGATTTAGTGAGAGTTGGGAAGCTTGAAAGCATCCAAAATCTCCTTGAAATCACCTGTTTTCGGCTGGAAAGAGTTGTTGATCAAATTGAGGTTGGATTTGTTTTAATAAAACTGAAGATCCATGAAATTCGGCATGTTGTTGATGACTGGCATATGATACGCCCAGGGCCGGCGTATCATACGCCCCACTCAGCTTCCATACGCCCAACTTTCTGTTTTTTTTCTTCAAATACGTCCACAAATACGCCGCCCGGCGTATTATACGCCCATAACTGGCGTAAGATACGCCTGTGTACCTCAATTTGTGCCTTTTCTTGTAAATTGATATTTACATAGAAAAGTCCCTGTAGTTGTGTGTTTTGGTTCTTTTCATCCAAAATAAGCCTTCTTTAGCTCCAAACACCTTTAAATCAAAACACAAACAACCTGAACTTGTTCCACCGTAATCATGTTATAAAATCAAGATTTTAAGTTAATTAAACACTAAATTATTACCACTCAATCAGGACATCTTTGGAAGGAGTATCTCTTCCTTTCGAAAGCTCCAAATTAAGAAGAAGATAAGTGAAAATTTACATTCGAAAGAATATTTGGTCTCGTAAGAAAGGAATGCCTCCGAAGTACTAAAGTCTGCTGTAGTGGATGCCAAAACTTCCGAAGGTCCAAATGGAGATGAATATGCAAAGTCCATCTGGTAACTCCAACAATCAACTGAGTTCTACCCTTCATGTGGTTGTAAGGGATTGCAGAGAACCACAACATCATCTTATCTACTACCCTGACAATTCACAAAAGGGCCTTTCATCACCTTCCCACCAAGAGAAAGCTACACTCAAGGAAGCCCATTGTTGATGCATGTATGTCCCTAGATCATGATTTGTAATGTAATAAATCTTGTCTGTCTGATTATAATGTAATAGTATCGATTAATGAAATGATATGAATTGGTTGTTACTTGTGATGTTTAATATTTCATTAATGAGTCGTGATTGAATTAATTGGGTTTATGATTGTTCGAATGATTGCACATTATGTTATATTAATTAAAACATTCAAACTTAACATAATGAAGTTCTCATGCGAATGGCCCATGCGAATGGACCACACGCATGAATAACTTCATACGATTGACTCAATCGCACGACTGAACCAGGAGACTGGATCAGTCGTATGATTGACACATAAGATTGACTCAATCGCACGACTGAACACTCAGTCGTGCGGATGAATCAACCGCATGGTTCAATCGCACGACTGAACCATGCTTATGGCCCAGTCGCACGATTGAACAATACTAACCTATAAATAGACCCAATTCGTGGAAAACAAAAGCATTCATCCCATTACGATTCCAGACGTACCCTAGCCGTCCAGAAGCCTCCCAAATCGTTCTCCAAGTTCACAGAACACATCAGATCGATTCCTAATCGATTTCTGACGTTGATTTCAATTCTTGATTGATTCATTGTGTGTTCTCACTGATTGGATCGCCAATAAAATAGGATTCCGCACTATTTGAGTTGGTTTAACACGCTAATCACTGGGTATTTCGTTCAAATACCAGGTCCTAACCTGCATACTTCTTCGATTATGATGGATTCTTCAAGTCCTTCAACATTCCTCTCTCTCCCTCGGATGATGAGTTAGCTACTAGGATGATGTATGACATTCTGAATACACCATCTAGCACACAGGGAGAATCATCTACTCAGTCAGGGGGAGTAGTCGACGACAGTGACTCCTCCTCTGAAGATGAAACTGAAGCAGATGACCAGAACAGTCAGGAGGAACAGGTTCCAGTTCCTGAAAGTCCACAAGCATCTACGAGTGATGCTCCTTCGACTTTGGAACCTCAAACTCCAACTACCTCAGATGAAGAACAAAATGTTCATAATCTCGGTTCTGAGGTGGCTGTTCCTACTACTCCAGGATCACGACTAAACGTCTATCATCCCCTTGACAATGTTATTGGGGATGTCAGATCAGGAGTACAAACCCGAAATCAGTATACTCAGCTGATTACGCCTCGGTTATGGAGAAAGGATACATTCATGATGGTGCTTATCGATGTTTTGTCTCGCAGGTTGAGCCAAAATATGTCAGTGAGGCACTAAATGATGAGGCGTGGGTGAGTGCCATGCAAGAAGAACTTCTGCAGTTTAAGAAGTTAGGTGTATGGACTCTGGTTGATAGACCTAAAGGTGCTAAAGTCATTGGCACCAAATGGGTACTAAAATGCAAGAAGGATGACCAAGGAGTCATTATCAGGAACAAAGCTCGACTGGTGGTTCAAGGTTTTCGCCAAGTCGAGGGGATTGACTATAATGAGGTGTTTGCACCCGTGGCAAGGATGGAAGCATTCGTATCTTCCTTGCCTATGCATCGTACATGAAGATCAAAGTCTACCAATTAGATGTAAAGAGTGCATTCCTTCATGGGGAAATCAGGGAAACAGTCTATGTAAGTCAACCCGAGGGATTTGAAGATCCTTATCATCGGGATAGAGTTTACAAGCTCGACAAAGCTTTATATGGGCTTCATCAAGCTCCTCGAGCTTGGTATGAGAAACTCTCGACTCATCTTGTGAAACACGGCTTTCGCAGGGGAGTCATTGACTGTACACTGTTTATTAAGGAAAAGGATGGCGACCTACTGCTTGTACAGATATATGTTGATGACATAATCTTCGGGTCAAAGAACGAAGAGTTATGTAAAGAGTTTGAAGCAGTAATGAAGAAAGAGTTTGAGATGAGTGCTATGGGGGAGATGAAGTTCTTTCTCGGGTTACAGGTGGATCAAACACCTAATGGAATCTTTCTACATCAGACCAAGTATGTAGGAGACATTCTCAGTCGCTTTGACATGGAGAATGCTTCTGCTGCTGGGACTCCACTTGCTACAAATCATGATATAGCACCTGATGAGAATGGAGATCTAGTAGATGCCACTATGTACCGAGGAATGATTGGATCCCTCATGTATCTCACTGCCTCAAGACCTGATATTATGTATGCTACATGTCTATGTTCTAGATATCAGGCTAAACCAAAGGTCAACCATCTGATCGGGGTCAAGAGGATTTTTCGTTATCTGAAGGGTACACCCACACTTGGATTGTGGTATCCTCATGATGATGACTTTGAGCTTACCGCGTATAGTGACTCGGATTACGGGGCTGCAAGATGAACTACAAGTCTACATCAGCAGGGTGTCAATTCTTTGGGAGAAGATTAGTTACCTGGCAGTGTAAGAAGCAGACATCGGTTGCATTGTCAACCTGTGAAGCCGAATATGTTGCTGCTGCAAGTTGCTGTTCACAAATCATCTGGATTCAACAGCAAATGCGGGATTACGGTTTAAAATTCTCATCTACTCCTATTTTTGTTGATAATTCTGCTGCAATTGCAGTAACTAAAAATCCGGTTCAACATCCTAAGACCAAACACATCGGTATTAAATACCATTTCATAAGAGATTGCTTTGAAAAGAACTTAATTGATGTGGTTAAAATTAATACTGATTTTCAACGCGCTGACCTCTATACTAAAGCCTTTGATAAACCACGTTTTCAATATTTGCTAGAGGTCAACGGCGTTAAAAAGAAAAGTGAGGTAATTCCTGATGATGATAATGTGTAGTCCGATGTAGTTTAGTTAAAGTTTATTTTATTTATTTTATTTGTCTATTTTAATTTATTTTATTTAAACTCATGTTATTTTGCTGTTTATGAAAATCCTAAAATAATTAAACCAGAAATGATTTTAGTATTTTAGGGGGAGAATATGTCAGCAAATTAACATTAAAAAAAAAATGAGGGAGAAGGAGTAACTAGCTGAAATAAGGTAGATTGTGTCTGTGATACCGATTCAATACTTTGGAAAATGATAGTACACAGGAACAAATCAAGAGGGACTTTAAAAATTAAGTTTGGAAAGATGCAAAAGTTCAAAGTATAAGTCTGTGTAGTCTAAGCAATACAAAAAGGGAAGATGATAGAAAACTGGCAACTCCTAAGGTGACACAAAGAAAGTAGACTTAGAGGCTGCTAGACCATAAATGATATGTTGGTAGATTCAACACAATAGACAATTAGACCTGATTGGTGATCTCAAGATCAAACTAAGTTGTTCAACTGACTGTGGGCTTCCATCTTATCACTGGTTAACACAATCAACAAGTATTCCAATAAGGGGTAATGAGCAATTAAACGCCACAAATGTGTGCGGATGACCATAATTAGAGCAAAGCAAGAAAAAAATGAAAGACAAATGCAATAAAGCTAATGACTTATGTTGTTGGTGCACTTTGTGTAAAATAAAATAAGCTGCTCTAACAAGGAGATAGGTTGTGTGCCTCTCTGCTGTGCGATGGCACTGACCTGAGGATAAGCATAACCTAGATATTCTAGAATTCATTGTTGTTTGCCGCCTCTCTGCTGTGCGATGGCACTGACCTGAGGACAGGCTTCTCTTTGAAAGCTCTAAGAATAGTCTCTTCTTGTAATAATACCCGTAGACCGCTCAAAAGCTCCTGAGGAAGGTTGATTACCATATAAGTGTGGGATCCACAAATGTTAGTTGAAATAATTAAACCTAAATAAGTCACCAGTCTGTGTCAAAAGTCTGTGTATGGATTTAAGTGGACAAACATACTGACAATCATTGTGGCTACATGCTCAAAGGTTAAAATCAATGTGAAAATCTAAGAGTTTCAGTATGATTTTTAAGTTGCTAACGACTCTGGATGAACACCGAAATTGAGCATCAAAAGTTTTAATAACTAGTCCCAAATGATTTGACTTACCTGTATGATTCCAAAACTGAATTGGTCCAGATATGATCAATCTAAGTTGAAGCTATCTACTCCCGAACCAAATCCCGTAGATATCAATCTCTGGATTTATCTCTCACAAAAAGCCAAAAATATGTCTTTTTATGTAATTAGTTTAAGTCTTAAATTAGTTAGTCGTTTTAATTTTAATTTTAGTCAAGTGTCGGGCTACATCAGGAAAATCAGAAGGAATCAACTCACTAAAAGGTCATGTCTGAGATGACCATATGTGCTTTGAAAGGTTAAATTAGTCACGTCTGAGGTGACAAAGTTTTTTAAAGGGTCACGTCTGAGGTGACCAAAGTGGTTAAAAGGATCACGTCTGAGGTGATCAAAGTGTTTTCAAGATAAAAGGATCATGTCTGAGATGATCAAAGGCTCATAATGTTAATTTAATTAATCTAAAAGAGTTTAAAAGTAAATTGGTAAAAATGGCAGAAAATTAACTAAGTATGACCCATTCGCACGAATGGACCATACGTATGGACTAACCATACGAATGAAGTCCATTCGCACGAATGAACTATGAGTATGGACCATCCAACCGAATGGCCCATACGATTAGTCCAGTCGGAGGCTTAAGTGCGAACGAGTGAGTCAGTCGCACGACTGAACTTCAGTCGGACGACTGGAGAAGGGCGACTGACCCAATCGCACGACTGAGTCCCACTCGCACGACTGAAAGGTGCGTATGAACTCAGTCGCACGATTGGATCTAGGGTTGGTATAAATAGAGGTGGAGTCGGTCGCAGAGACTCATCACCCTCAAATCGCCCCTAAATCGCACTCCCTACCGTTACTCTGCCAAAATTTTATTTGCCCTAGTTTTACCTCTGATTGTGATTCACTGACTTTCGACATTCATCATTACAGGTAGTTTGAAGTCTTCTTTCATCAAAAACAGAAAGATTGGAACCCTAATTGGGATTGTTCGACTGTGAAACGTGAACCGAGACAAGAAAGCCCTAATAACCTATTAAAACCAAGCAAAATGTTAAAATTAAGTTAAATAGGTTATTAGTAAAAGAATGCGAGTCTAATGAACCGGTTAATTGAGTTAAAAGACTTAGTTTGTAAAGTTTCGAACGATTGACGACTGAACAACTGAGACAGACGACTGGTCGTCTGGATGAACTTCAGTCGCACGACTGAAGGGGGCGATTCACTTAACCGCACGACTGAACCATGCGAATGAGACTCAGTCGCACGACTGGTGTAACCGCATAAGAGTACATGCGCATGAGTCCAGTCGCACACTCAGTCGTGCGCATGAGGTCATTCGCACGTCTGAACCTCAATCGCACTGTTCAGTCGCACGACTGTCTTCAGTCGTACAACCTCAATCGCATGACAGAGTGATTTTATTCAAAGTCTAAGTGTTTCATTATACTTTAGCCAACGGAACTAATGTTTATATTGTTATGTGTTACAGATGGCGAGTCGATGGAACATGAGCACCAAGCACAACATTGTGCTCATCTGGATTTGACATCCAGGAACGCAGCTGACTTCGCAGGCATCATTACGTTCTGTTGAGATCCAGGATCGCTCATGCTATATCTACTCCATGCACGCCGTATAGATCAGTGCAGCAGGCCTTCTGGGAAGGCGCGACTGTTGATAGATCCTCTGAGCCTCATTGCATCAGGAGTACGATTTTTGGTGAGGCCATCACTGTATCAGAGGAGGATCTGAGGATTGTTCTACAGTTTGGGGATGATGCTGATTGTCCTACTCGTCTACACCCCCTCACTGTCAGAGGATGCTTCATGAGAGCCAAGTACTCTGGGGACATCAATGCTGGGGTACTCAACAAGAGTAACCTCTGTCCCCAGTTTAAGTATCTTGCGCACGTGCTGCTAAAGTGTATAGCTTCCAGGAAGGGAGGTTTTGATGAGCTTTCCGACCAGATCCAGAACGCGTATGTTGCGTTGGTGCTGAACCACCCGTTCAGCTTCTCCAAGATGATATTCACCTACCTGGTGGAGAACATCGAGGGGAAAGGGAAGGAGGGCTTCTGTATGTACCCCAGATTTATGCAGATGATCATTGACCAGAAGCTCCCCTCCCTGCCAAAGGAGAAGGATGATGCTGTTGTTCTTGAGGTTATGGACGACACTACACTAGGCCGGATGAAGGTATACAGGGGGAAGCAGGTGAAGCCCCCTGTCAGGAGGTTGTTTGGGCATCTGGCCCGTGCTGATTATGTGGCGCCAGCCAAGAGAAAGTGGCGCCACGATGACAGTGATTCGGATGTTGAGCATATTGCTATACCAGATACTGACTCTGATGATGATGATAGCGGCGACGCCGGGGATGATATGCCTGCACCATCTAGAGGCACTGATTCAGACGTTATTCCCCCGGGGTCAGCCACTGCCGGAGAGGTCGCTGAGATGGCCGGTTTCCATCAGGAGTTTGTAGCTGGGGATCAAGAGGAGGAGGAGTCAGATGAGGAGCCCCTCACCAGGACTGTGGGAAGTAAAGTTGTTCCCACAGACCACGGGCTTAGGGTGGTTGGTGAACACCCTCGGGACTCCTCAGAGAGAGAGACTGACCCGAACTATGTTCCGGGCTCAGTGGGCAGAGCTGCAGGGGGAGCATCCACTTCCACCGGGACTAGGAGGAAGCGGATGGCTCAACCCCATGGATTGAAGAAGAAGAAGCGTCGCCTGACCTTCGTTACTACTGCTGCCACTACTTCCACCACCACAGCCACCACTACCACCACCTCTGACATACCACCCATCACCACAGCCACCACATCCACTACTTCCACTACCACATCCACCACCTTACCTACCACCACTGTATCCTTCCCATCACCACCAGACCATTCACACCTACATCACCAGCACCAGCCTACCGACCCATATTCACCACTGCCACTTCCACCACCACCTCACATCATGCTGGACCCTCAGCCCAGCCACCACATGTTTATGGATCTACTCTACCTCACATCGGGGTAGAGGAGCAGCTCTCAGCGCTTAACCGTATGGTGATGCGTCTGCTTGCTGCAGATGAGGAGAAGGCGGCGCAGATCCGCCAGCTGACCGACCTGACTGCTGCCCAGTCTCAGCAGATGGCAGAGCAGGCTCGGGTGATAGACCAGCAGAACCAGCTAATCGATGCACAGAGAGTCGAGGTGTCCCAACTCCAGGACCAGCAGGCCCAGTCCGTCAAACGTATAGAGGAGTTGGAGACGACCAACAAGACGATTATGCTGAGGCTAAAGGGGTCGAAGGATGAGCCCCTGAAGCTAAAGGAGGGTGACGGGGATGATGGAGATGGTGATGATGAAGATGATGATGATGATGAGGAGGAGATGATGATGATGAGGAAGAGACTGAGGAAGACAGGACAGAAGGTAGAGATGATGATGACGAGGCAGAAGGAGGGGATGCGGCTGCATCGGCCTCTGCTTCTGGTCAAGAGCGAAGATCTAAGCATCGACAGGACCAGTCATCCACCACTTCTGCTCCTCCGAGCGACACGCCCCAGATTCAAGACAAAAGTACAGATTAGATGTCTTATGTATTTATTTATTTTGTATTCGAATCATGTAATGAAAAACAAGTGTGTTGAATGTTTATATATTAAGTTAATATAATTTTGTTTGATTACTTACTAATGGTTTATGTGTTGAATGTTTATATCAAACAGATCCAAACTTTCAAAGGGATGAGTTTGACTTTGCTCCCCTTCAAATGGTCAAGACTCAATTAACCATGATTCTTGACCTACAAGGGATAGTGAGACGGTCTGTGAGTTATACCCCTGAAGAAGGGGAAATAATTCATGACCTATCTGATGAGCAACTGGCAGAGATGTTCAGACTCAATCCCGATGAAATAGTCAAGGACGCTCCAACAGTTGATTCAACCAGTGATGAGGAACTTAATGACATTGATGAAGTTGAGGTTGAAGACATTACTGCAGAAGAGTACCCTCAGTATGCTGACGCCGAGGGAAATGTGGTCCCCAATCTGGGTGAATCCCTAGTCAGTGATACGTTTGAGGTACTAGACAAGATGGAGCAGGAAACTGAAAAGACTGAAGGAACAGCCCAAGCCTCCAATGATGACGTAGACATTCGCAAGGCTGAGTGGGCTGCCTGTTTTGAAGAAGTAAGAGCCCAGCGTGCTGCACCAAAGAAAGATGCCTACACCAAGCTCTACAGAGTCAAGAAACACCATAAGGTGTCAGGCAGGATTATCTCATGGGCTTATTTTGATGACCTTAACGCGTATGCAGTTAAGAGGGAGCAGGGCATAGAGTACTTCAGGTTCCCACATGATCTGAAGACTCTACCTGGTTTTGAGCTCAACCAGCTGGCTAAGCTAAAGCTGCTGTATGCTGACCCAAGAAAGATGTCAGGCTGGTTTGAGGCTGCCCTGAAGAAGGAGTACCACACCCGATGGGTTAACTTCAGACCACAACAGCCTACGAGGTATATAAGAAGGTCTGAGGTTGATGCCATTACTGGCAAGCCCAAAATTGTGCTGAAGTGGAGTCCCCGCGCACTATGTCGAGAATCCCTCTCAGGGAAATGCCACAGGACTTCACTCCACACTTCAAATGGTGGTACTATGATTGGAGAACCGCTGAAGCTGTCATAGTTCTGAATAAAGAGGGCCAAACGGATACTATCAGGGTATTCGACCCAATGTGGCTAACCAACTTGTCTGCTAATGATGTCTATACATTATACAAGTGGCCACTGTTCTATGACACACAAGACATTGTACAAGCCCTCCAGTTCCAAAATGTTATACGACTTTGCTTTGCGTTCGAGATACACGCAGGAGTCACTAAAGAGGAGAAGTACAAGAAGTATAAGGAGGTGATGCAGAAGACAAGAGATTAGATAGATCTAGGTCCAAGGGGGAGTTTGTTGATGCATGTATGTCCCTAGATCATGAGTTGTAATGTAATAAATCTTGTCTGTCTGATTATGATGTAATAGTATCGATTAATGAAATGATATGAATTGGTTGTTACTTGTGATGTTTAATATTTCATTAATGAGTCGTGATTGAATTGATTGGGTTTATGATTGTTTGAATGATTGCACATTATGTTATATTAATTAAAAATTCAAACTTAACTTAATGAAGTTCTCATGCGAATGGCCCATGCGAATGGACCACACGCATGAATAACTTCATACGATTGACTCAATCGCACGACTGAACCAGGAGACTGGATCAGTCGTATGATTGTATGATTGACATAAGATTGACTCAATCGCACGACTGAACACTCAGTCGTGCGGATGAATCAACCGCATGGTTCAATCGCACGACTGAACCATACTTATGGCCCAGTCGCACGATTGAACAATACTAACCTATAAATAGACCCAATTCGTGGAAAAACAAAAGCATTCATCCCATTACGATTCCAGACGTACCCTAGCCGTCCAGAAGCCTCCCAAATCGTTCTCCAAGTTCACAGAACACATCAGATCGATTCCTAATCGATTTCTGACGTTGATTTCAATTCTTGATTGATTCATCGTGTGTTCTCACTGATTGGATCGCCAATCAAATAGGATTCCGCACTATTTGAGTTGGTTTAACACGCTAATCACTGGGTATTTCGTTCAAATACCAGGTCCTAACACCCATTCAAAGAGATAAGCTCTTCATAAGCCTTTGTGTCTTCTGATGAAAGCACACTTAAAGATCTGGACTGTATCCATCCAGATGACCTGGAATACATGGAGATTATTCAGCAAATGGCTCTCCTCACTCACAGAGCCAAGAAGTTCTACAAGAGGACAGGGAGGAAGTTTCCTAGCAATGCAGCCAGTGGAAAGTTTGGGCTGGACAAAAGCAAAATAAAGTGTTACATCTGTAACCAAATAGGCCACTTTGCTACAGAGTGTAAGGCACCTAGGACAAATGGTGGCCAAACACAAGACATGCCAAACTACATTGATAAAGCCAACCAAAACGAGAAGCCAAAGCAGAAAGTTGTAGTTGTTGTTGAAGAAGGAGGCTTTGACTGGAGCTTTTAGGTGGAAGATGCATCTCCAAACCAAGCACTAATGGCTGACCATGATGAAGTCAAGGTATTGGAACATCTCTGTACACCTAAATGCATTGCTAAAGTTAATAGATATAGGTCCTACAACTTAGAGATGAGATCTAATCTTGAGTCCTTAAATGTATGGATCATTGATAGTGGTTGTTCCAGGCACATGACAGAAAATGGCTCTTTGTTTCATAACTTTTAAAGATTTGATGGAGGGCTAGTTGCCTTTGGAGGAGAATCAGTTGGTTACATCACTAGAAGGGGTAGAGTCACAAATAGTAAGCTCAGCATCGAGAAGGTAAACTATGTTAAGGAGCTTGGATACAATCTCTTGAGTGTGTCATAATTTTATGACCAGAGACATAACATACTCTTTACTAAGCATGAGTTCATTGTTCTCAAGCCCAGAGTGGTCATTCCTCAAGAGCATATCCTACTAAGAGCCCCAGGAAAGGGAGCATGTACTATATGAATTTGCAGGAAACATCCCCATGAGGAGAAGTTTCTTGCTTTCTATCTAAAGCCAATAGTGATGAGTCTTTCCTCTGGTATAAAAGAATGTGCCATGTAAATTTTAAGAATATGAATAAATTAATTAAGAATGATTTGGTAACAAGAATGCCAAAGAAAGAGTTTACAAGTGATGATCATTGTGTTGCATGTCTGAAAGGGAAGCAACACAAAGTGTCTCACAAGCCAAAGGAAGGAAACTCCATCACTACTCCCCTGCACTTATTACATATTGATCTCTTTGGCCCTACCAGTCTAGTGAGTCTAGGAAGGAACTCATATTGTTTGGTGATCACAGATGACTTCGCAAAATACACTTGGGTCTTCTTACTTAAAACTATGGATGAAACCCTTGAAATCTTGAAAAAATTCATTCTGAAAATTGAAAGTCAAGGTGATCACAAGGTCAAAATCATATGTAAGGATTCCTATAAGTCTGATGCAGCCAAAACATCCAAAGTCTCTCTGCAAGCATGCACTAAAGAACTGAAGTAGAAATGCTTCGGAAGTTTTACACCATGCACTAGAAATATTCTAAGTGTAAAATCTTCCGAAGCCAAGACCAATATCTTCTGAAGCCAAAAGTGAAGTCTTCCGAAGCTTCAAAGACAAAGTCTTCCGAAGCCAAATAGTGAAGACAGATTTCTTCCGAAGACTTTTAGAGATATGTCTTTATCTGATGTACTTTACCATAAAGCTTGACCACCTTTCCGCTGCAACTCTGTAAAGTCACCAACTTACATGAGTTGGTGAAAGGTCCATGATTTTGGTAACTGTACATTGAGGTCTTGAGTCCATGCTTTCTACTTTATGTACTTTTATCCTTTTTGTAATATATTAGGATGTGAGCTATGGCATGTCATAGTCACAAGTCAAAAGGCATATATGCCTTTTGACTCTATAATTGATTTTGTTTGTGTCTAGTCAATTGTATCCAGCTGGCTTTCAAAGTATAGCCGGCTGTAGGTTGTAGTATAAGTATTCCTTGTTCTTGTATCTTTCCATTATGCTTTGTAACACTTGTAATAGAACTTGAGAAAGCAATATATTGCATCCTTGAAAACCAATCTCTTGTGTTCTCTTGTTCTGTCTCTTACTTATTACTTGTGTTCTTAGTATCATACTTGTGGTTAATCCAGTTTACTGTTTGATTAAGTTTGGTTAATCTCCTCTTTGTGTTGTTGTGTTGTAAGTGACCACCCTTCACCGGTCCTGCAATTGGTATCAGAGCATTTCAGGCTCTTGATATAAGATCTCACCATCTTAAGATCCCTCACACACACAAATACTAAACTTTTCAAATGGCAGCCGATTCCAAGACTGATATGGAAACTGAAACCATGAACAAGTCCCCACTGCTCACTCTTGATGACTTTGATACCTGGTGCATGAGAATGGAAGGTTTCATCAGGTCTCTAGACTCAAGAATGTGGGAGTCTGTTGAAAATGGACCTTTCATACCCAACACTCCTTTTGCTACTGGTGCTGGTATGACCCCCAAAGATGTGGCTAACTACTCTGATGAAGATAGGAAGAGAGTAGAGATTGACAGAAAAGCCATGACAGCCCTTCAAACTGCCCTTCCAAACTCTATGTACAGAGGTTTCAAGAAGTGCAAAATAGCTAAACAGCTGTGGGATGCACTAAAACTGATGTATGAAGGCTCCTCTGAAGCCAAGGAGAACAAGAAGGATCTCTTGAAGCAGCAGTTTGAAAACTTCACCCTTCAAAACAGGTGAAACCATGACTCAACAATATTTCAGGTATGTTGAGATAGTGGATACCCTTGTGGGTGGAGGAGTTCCTCTTGAGAATAGAGACATTGTAAGGAAGTTCATGTCCTCACTTCCTAGGCAATGGACACACTATTGTGTGGTGATCAAGAGGACTGAAAATCTCAAAACTCTTACTCTGACAGAGTTATATGGGATTCTCAGTGGCTATCAGATAGAGATGAACATGCATCTGGAAACTCCAACAATCAATTGGGTTCAGCCCTGCACGTGGTTGAAAGGGATAGCATAGAACCTTAACATCATCTCATATGCTACCCTGACAATTCACTAAAGGGTCCTTTCATCACCTTCCCAGAGACACCCAGGGAGAACTACACTCAAGGAAGCCCATTCCAAGAGACAAGCTCTTCTCAAGCTTTTGTGTCTACTGATGAAAGTTGTGGCAACTCTCTTTTCACTCTTGAAGACCTGGATTGTATCCATCCAGATGATCTAGAATACATGGAAATAGTCCAGCAGGTGGCTCTTCTCACTCACAGAGTCAAGAAGTTCTACAAGAGAACTGGAAGGAGGTTTCCAAGCAATGCAACCAGTGGAAAGTTTGGCCTGGACAAAAGCAAAGTCAAGTGTTACAACTGTAACCTGATGGGCCACTTTGCTAGAGAGTGTAAGGCACCTAAAACAAATGGTGGCCAAACACAGTCCAGACCCAACTACACTGACAAAGCTTCCCAGAATGAGAAGCCAAAGCAACAATGAAGAAGGAGGCTTTGACTGGAGCTTTCAGGTGGAATATGCTTCTCCAAACCAACCACTAATGGCAGATCATGATGAAGCCAAGGTATTGGAACATCTCTGTACTCCTGAATGCATTGCTAAAGTTAATAGATACAGGTCCTATAACTTGGAGATGAGATCTGATCTTGAGTCCTTAAACATTTTAAAATCTGATTTTAGAAAGTCTGAAAATGATTATAAACTAAAGATAGAGGACTTAGAGAAAACCATTTCAGTTCTAAAACATGAGCATATAGATTTTAGGACTCAAATCAAAGATCTCATAACCAAGCTGACTGAGTGCCAGGCTAAGCTTGTGATCAGCAAAGCCAGGGCAGAAAAGAGTGTTCTTGAAGAAGAGACCTTCAAGAACATTATATCCTCATCCCTGCACAACAAGGTGTGTTATAAAAATAGGCAGGGATTGGGATCCAATGAGATAGCTCCTCCACACACAATCTTGTCTTTAAGATCTCCTAGGTGTGGAACTTGTGAAGATGAGCTTCCTCTCATAGATCCTATAAGTGAAGAGGATGAAGAAGAGATAGTGAAGAATTCCTCTGAGAAGAGTGAAGAGGAGGATTCTAAGAAGGGCCACTATCCTTCTAAGGAGAAGAAGATTACTGTAATGACCAAGTCAATGAGAAAGAACTTGATCAGGAAGAGCAAAAGAAAAGCAAGAAAGGCTCAAGAGATCAAGGCTACTTTTGACTCTAAGCAGAAACAAGTTTTTATCTCTGCAGGGTTTGAAGTAGTAAAGACTGAAGACATCAACCAAAACTCTTCAGCTAAGAGTTCTAGTTCTTGTTCAAATCATCTCAGTACCAAGAAGAAGACTGATCTGCTGTGTACCACTGCTGCACAGCCTGGACCATCAAACTCCAAGAACAGCTCCCAGCCCATAAGGACTGTCTCAGCATCTGCAAAGATGAAGGTGGAGAAGGGATGTGACCAAAGACAGTCTTGTTCTCATAAGAAGACTCTTGTGAAGAAGAAAATAATGTTTGTCATGTGTGAAAGTACCTCTCACATTGCTAAGGATTGTCCATACAATCCTAAAAGTACAGTCCATATGACCAAGACAAAGACTTCAAAGAGTTCCAAGAAGATTCAAGCTTCGGAAGGAAAATCTGTTTCCTTCGGAAGCTCCAAATCTAAGAAGAAGGCAAATGGAAAATTACCTTCGAAAGAGAAGTTGGTCTCGGAAGAAAGGATTTCTTCCGAAGCACTGAAGTCTGCTGCAGTGACTGCAGAATCTTCCGAAGGTTTAGTCATCAAAACTTTCGAAGTCCCAAAAGCTTCTGAAGTTTTGAAGGTCAAGTCCAAGACTCCAAAGGTGGTGTGGAAGTCTAAGAAAGACCAAGTGACTGAAAATTCTCCATCAACAACAGCTCAAGATCCTCCTAGCACAACCATAGGATCTATTACTGTTGCATTACCTTCTATTATACTTAGTGAGCCCAAGACAAATAAAGCTTGGGTTTCCAAATGTAACTAATCATTTTCTTTGTGCAGGAACAGCTCAAGACAAACAAGAATGTCAGGATCATTGATAGTGGTTGTTCCAGGCACATGACAGACAATAGGTCACTACTTCATAACTTTGAAAGGATTGATGGAGTACCAGTTGCTTTTGGAGGAGATGAAGGTGGTTACATTTCTTGAAGGGGCAAGGTCACAAATGGTAAGCTCAGCATTGAAAAGGTAAACTTTGTCAAGGAGCTTGGGTACAATCTTCTGAGTGTATCCCAATTTTGTGATCAGAGTCATAACATGCTCTTTACTGAGCATGAGTGCATTGTTCTCAAGCCTGGAGTGGTCATTCCTCATGAGCACATCCTGTTTAGAGCCCCCAGAAAAGGGAACATGTACAAGATGGACTTGCAAGAAACATCTCCTTCTGGAGAAGTTTCATGCTTTCTGTCTAAAGCAAATAGTGATGAGTCTTTCCTATGGCATAAAAGAATGTGCTATGTAAACTTTAAGAATATGAATAAACTAATTAAACATGATTTGGTAACTTGAATGCCAAAGAAAGAGTTTACAAGTGATGATCATTGTGTTGCATGCCTAAAAGGGAAGCAGCATAAGGTATCTCACAAGCCTAAGGAAAGGAACTCTATCACTACTCCCTTACACTTATTACATATGGATCTCTTTGGCCCCACCAGTGTAATGAGTCTAGGAAGGACCTCTTATTGTTTGGTGATCACAGATGATTTTACAAGATTCACTTGGGTTTTCTTTCTTAGAACTAAGGATGAGACCCCTGAGATTCTGAAGAATTTCATCTTAAAAATTAAGAATCAAAGTGATCACAAGGTCAAAACCATAAGATGTGATCAAGGGATTGAATTCAAGAATCAAAACCTTGATACATTTTGTGATGAAAAAGGTATTACAAGACAATATAGTGCTCCCAGGACTCCTCAGCAAAATGGTGTTGCTGAGAGGAGAAACAGGACACTAATTGAAGCTGCAAGAACTATGTTGTCTGACTCTAAACTGCCGATCACCTTCTGGGCAGAGGCAGTAAACACTGCTTGCTATGTGCAAAACAGAGTTTTAGTAGTTAAGACACATGGTAAGACTCCTTATGAACTTTGGCACAAGAGAAAACCTTTCATTGGCTTTCTCAGGTCATTTGGATGTCCTTGCACCATCTTGAATACCAATGATCAAATTGCCAAATTTGCTGAGAAATCAGATGATGGACACTTCATTGGATACTCTTCCTGAACAAAGGCTTATAGATTATACAATCTCAGAACTAAAATTTTTGAGGAGTCAGCCAATGTGACTTTCAATGAACACACACCCTGTGTGGCTGGTTCTGGTCCTGATTGGCTATTTGATCTTTATTTAGTTACCAACTGTTTTAACAAATCTTATGAGAATGTTTCAGGATCTGCAGAAAATTTAAATACAGGTGATCCTGATCCAAGATTTGAGCTAAGAAGACCCTCAACTCATACATCTTCAGCTCTAGTTGGAACTACTTCAGAAAATGAGGTTTCTATCAGCACTACAATGACAAACTCAGCTGATACATCTGGGGTGCCTTCAAATTCCAGCTCAGAGGCTCAACAACCAGATAAGGATACCTCAATTGTGGAAGACAACAATGGTGGTGGTGAAGTGATCAAGAATTCCATGATGCTAATAACCACACCATAGATGACAACATCAATGATGTCACACACTCATTGGATCAAGTAAATCTTGATAAGTGTGGTGATGTGGAGGGTGAAACATCTATGCCAGATCTAAATTTCTCAAATTTAGATCTTTCTCAGCAACTTGTTGTGATCCCTCAGCTTAGGATCCACAAGTCTCACCCCACCACAAACATCATTGGAGATGTTGTCACAGGGGTAAGAACAAGAGGACAAACCCATGAAGCAAATGTTTGTCTTCACTCTTGTTTCTTATCCCAGATAGAGCCAAAGAAAGTTGATGAGACTATAAAAGGATGGAAGTTGGGTTGAAGCTATGCAACAGGAGTTGCTTCAATTCAAAAGGCAAAAAGTTTGGAACCTTTGTCCTCTTCCTCATGGGAAGACCACCATTGGAACCAAATAGGTGTTTAGGAATAAGAAGGATGATAGAGGTATTATCATCAAGAACAAGGCTAGACTAGTTGTTCAAGGATACACACAAGAAGAAGGGATTGACTACACTGATGTCTTTGCTCCAGTAGCAAGACTACAAGCTGTTAGGATATTCCTGGAATTTGCTGCATCCAAGAACTTCAAGGTCTTTCAGCTTGATGTAAAGTGTGCTTTTCTGTATGGAGTGATTGATGAAGAGGTGTATGTCAAACAGCCACCTGGTTTTGTAGACCCTGATCATCCTGATTATGTCTACAAGCTTGACAAAGCTCTTTATGGGCTGCATCAGGAACCCAGGAAGTGGTGTGAGACATTGTCTGAGTATCTTTACAAACATGGATACAGGAGAGGTACTATAGATGGAACTCTCTTAATCAAAGGACAGGGAAATGACATATTGCTAGTTCAAGTGTATGTGGATGACATCATCTTTGGTTCAACTAATCCAAAGCTCTGCAAAGACTTTGAGAAGCTGATCAAAGACAGATTTGAAATGAGTGCAATGGGAGAACTCAATTTCTTTCTGGGAATTCAAGTGAAGCAAGTTGAAGATGGTATCTTCATAAGTCAGTCAAAGTATGTTCAGGACATACTCAAGAGGTTCAACATGACTGATTGTAAGATTGCTAAGACACCCATAGCCAGAAACCGCTCCTTTGGACCTGATCTTGAGGGGGAGTGTAGATGAACACTTATACAGGGCTATGATTAGGTCTCTTATGTATCTTACTGCTAGCAGGCCTGATATCATGTTTTCTACATGTATTTGTGCAAGATATCAAGCCAACCCTAAGATGTCTCACCTCATCACTGTCAAGAGGATTCTAAGATACCTCAAAGGTGCTTCAACACTTGGTTTATGGTATCCAAAGAATCCTGACTTCAATCTGTATGCTTATACAGATAGTGATTATGGTGGTTGCAACATGACTGCAAAGTCTACATTTGGGGGATGTCAATTCCTTGGTGGAAGGGTTGTCTCATGGCAATGCAAGAAACAATCCTGTGTGTCTGCATCAACTGCTGAGGCTGAATACATTGCTGCTGCAAGTTGCTGTGCTCAAGTCCTTTGGATTCAAAATCAGATGCTGGACTATGGATTTAACTTCAAGGAGACTCCCATTCACATAGACAACAATAGTGCTATCTCTATCACTGAGAACCCTGTGCAGCACTCAAGGACCAAACACATCAATATCAGGTATCATTTAATAAGAGATAACTATGAAAAAGGATTAATTAAACTAGTCAAAGTTCATACAGATGAACAATATGCTTATCTGTTTACAAAAGCTTTTGATGAACAGAGATTTAAATATCTAATATCAGCTATTGGGATGATTAACCTTGAGTAGACTTTTCTTAAAACTAATTCTAATTATTTCTTAAAATATGTGTCCTAGGTTGTCTAGTTCATCACTTTCATAAGCTCATGTTTTCTTTGAATAAAAAATCCTTTTTGAAGATTTTCCTTAGATTCTTGAAAATTTTCTGATCCTTCGGAAGATATATTTTTATCTTCGGAAGCAAATCATGTCTTCAAAATAAATAACTGTCTGAGAAATTTTACCTTCGGAAGAGATTTCAATCCAACTTCTGAAGCTTAAATACTTGCTCAGACACTTATTTATTTTCAAGGACTTTTTCCTTCCGAAGCAAAATTAACTCTCGGAAGCTTTGTTGTTTATATACAAAGCATTCAAGTTTATTTCTCTTCCGAAGCAAAATTTTCAAAACTCTTAGGAAATTCTTCCGAAGTCATTTTTGCTTCGGAAGCTTTTTCATTAAAACTTCCGAAGATAATTTACCTTCGGAAGCTTTTCGAATTCCAAGAAAACTACTTTTTGAGCAAAAGTAAACTACTTTTTCGATGGGATCGACATTCGGATTCCAAAGTTTATCCTCTTTCATTAACTTTGGTTCAAATCCTTTTCACATAAATACCCAACGGTTCCCCTTCTCCCTCACTATCTTCTTCAATTCTACTATTCCTCAAACCTAATTCCCAAACCGCCTTTGCTTTTCATCTTTCTTCATCCTTAAGCTTCTAAAATGGCCAACCTTAACCGCAGAAACAACCCAGATTTCTCCATGCAACTTCACAGGCAACACAACCAGGTTGCTCTGTTAAGCTCTGAGAAAGATGATAGTTTCTCAGAGATTTTCCGTTTCTTAGCTTTATCAAATTACTCCACCTCCCTAACCATTGATCCTACTCTTTATGAGGATCATCTTCTTGAATTTTGGAAGACCTGCCAAGAGGTCATCATGGATGGGGAGAAGGCACTGTCTGCCACAGTGCAAGGGAGGACAATCTTCATCACTCCGGCCATCATCAATGTAGGATTCTATGTGCCCAAGACACTTAGAATATTGATGTGGTTAGTACGTTATGATCCAAGTCGGGTTATACCCCAAAACAAGCTTTGCAAACACAAACGATTATTTAATTGATGATGTGATCATGCAATTGAATAATAACACACCAAATTTAGAAAATTGGTTTTCTAAACAATTATATGTGAAATGGGTTAAATCATAAGAATGATTTGTTGATGGATTTTATTAATCACATTGTTATTTAAAAGGGTTTAAATAACATAAGATTATGTAATGTTAGTGATCTTTAATTAAAATGTTTAATTAAAGATTAGTGCATAAAACATATAAGTATGGTTCTTGCACTTGTCACACATTAAAAATCCAAGAGGGTCCATGAACCTTTTAATGTGTCAACAAGCATTAAAAATGAGAGGGAATCCAGCCATGTTCAAACATTTTCGGCCACCCCCCATGGACCAATGAGGTTCCCTCTTTTTTTCCTTGGTAACATACACTCTTTATGAAAGAGTGTAGGGACTCTCAAGCATCACTTACTTCACATGCAAAACACCAAAAGAACTCTCTTTTTCTCTCCTAAAGTTCACGGAACAGCAGTAGCAGAAAAGGGTGTTTTTGGAGTTGATCTTGGTGTTGATTCTCCCTAACAAGACACGTTTGCAAGTAAGCTTTGGGTATACAAGCTTGAGGACTTCTTCTCTTGGAGTCTTGGCCGATTTTGCACATCTACATCTTCATCAAATCCACGTTTTGGCAGCCTCTATTGGAAGCATTGTCTTGAGCTGCTGAAAGGTAGTCATGGCAGCTTGTTAATGACTGTCCATTTTGCTTGTTTTTGTGTTCATAGCTTGCTTATTCACATATTAAGATCCTTTGATTTTGGGTTTGCTTTATAAATTTATATGGTCACCTAAAGAACATAATTTTCAGCTTATAAGTAAGTTATTATAATGTTGTTATTCCGCTGTTTTCAGAAAGTTTAATGGGTTAAACTAAGTTTTATGTTCTTGCAAACCCATCAATGGCATCAAGAGCCGGTTATGTGGATAACTTGCTTGTTCTTAGTCTTTAAAATCGGTTTTAAAGTAGTATTATCATCTTATTAGAGGCTGATTTTGGGCTGCTATATTTTGTATGAATGATTCCCCAAACTTTCAAGGTCATATCACACATGCTAGTGATTAGACCTTGAAAGATATATATTATGAAATGTTGATTGTTTGGACAATATTTAAAACCCAAAATTTCAGTTTATGTTGGCTGAAATTTAGTGGTTTTAAGTGGGGTTTCATTATATGTTTGGATGATATGATCATTGGATGTTAGTGTGCATAACCTAGCCTTTGGCCTTTTGATTTGGATGATTGGAATGGTTGGTGTTATTCATTCAATTGGGTTGTAATATTTATGTTTATTATTTGGGTTGTAATTATTTATTCATTTGGTTATGTAATTAATAGATTAGGTGCATTTCTTTTATTAGAAAAAAATGTATTAGGATACAATTTTGTAAAAGGAAGATGCACAAGATCAAGACCCAAAGATGGACATCAAAGACATGGAACTTGAAGCATATGGATGCAAGTTCAAGTGGGGTCTCAATTTTGTGTTGATTTCAACCCTTAGGAAAGACCAAATGACCACACTTGTGATGGCAAACAAGTGTGGTCACAATAGTAGCTAAGGTTATGCAGATTATGGTTGTTTATGCTTATGCTTGTTTGTATGTTTGTTATTTGATTGTATGGTTGAAATTTTAACATGCATTACAAACTAATTAAAAAACTTAAAAAGTTATAAAAATGATGGTTCTTAATCATTAAAATGTAATAAAAGGTTATTAAAATGATTTAATGATTTTATAATAAAATGGGTTTTATTAAAAGAACCATAGGGTATCTTGTATTTGAAAGCATGCAAATACAAGTACATAGAGTTTTCTAAAACTAGAATTATGAAATCTCTAAACTTTTGACAAACAAGTTTAACACCGTCCTTTTGCACAACACTTGAGTCATTTGGAAACACTAAATGGGATAAAGGTCACCTAACCATTTAGAGGGAACTTGTGATTTAAGGTGGGGATACCACATTGGTGGGATAAAGGTCACCTAACCACTTATGTGGGTAAACTCACACGTGTGTGCAAGTAGGATAACTTGATTTGCAAACCATGTTAAATGGATCACCTAAATATGGTTTCCAAATGGTGTTGATGGGATTAACATGCCGACTTTACATATGATGTTTAAAGTCGATCCCATACCTCTAGAAGTTGCAAATGGTTGCAACCGTCAATCGTTGACCACCTTATTAATTTAAATCGTGGGATAAAGGTCACCTAACCACAATTTAAATGTAATGTTGGGTTCTAGATTTTAATATAAAAATGACCTCAAAAGGCATTAATTATTAAAAATAGCAATATCAAAAATACTAAATAGACCTTTGTTAAATTTTGTAGATGGCCACCAACAATGAAAATCACGATCATCTGCGTCCAACCAATCATTACGTGCGATCCTCCAAAAGGAACGTCTAAATCATAACAACTTTATTGATTGGTATCAAAACTTGAGAATCGTTCTCAAGCAAGAGAAACGATCATATGTTTTAGACGACCCTATCCCCGATCAACCTACTGAGGATGATGAGGAGGCCTTCAACGATTGGTTGAAGTACACTGAGGACTCCGTCCAAGTGTCTTGTCTCATGCTAGCGAGCATGACTCCGGATCTCCAAAAGGAGTATCAACATCATGGAGCTTATGACATGATAACCCAGCTGAAGGAAACGTTCCAACAGCAAGCAAGGGTTGAGCGCTTCGAAACGGTTCGAGCACTCCATGCATGTCGTATGGACGACAACCAATCTGTTTCATCTTATGTCCTTAAGATGAAAAGTCATATTGACCGCCTCGATAGGCTTAATTGTCCCGTCTCGAAGGAATTGGCCACGGATTTGATCCTTAATGGCCTTACCAAGAAGTTCGAGACATTTGTGTTGAACTACAACATGAATGCTTGGGACAAGAGCATTGGTGAGCTTCACTCAATGCTCAAAACGGCCGAGGCGGCCATGGGTAAAAGGGTTTTACCCGTTCTCACCATCAATGAAGGTGGAAACAAGAAAAGGCCTTATCCCGCACCCAAGGCAAAGGTTGCCAAGGGTAAGGGACCCGTTTTGGGAAAAGGGAAAGGGGTGGTAAGGGTACCACCCAAACCACAGGAGAAGAAGCAAAAGGTTGCTACCAATGACCCATGCTTCAAGTGTGGGGAGATTGGACATTGGGCAAGGAATTGTCCTGTCCATCTCCAAGAGTTGAAAGCCAAGAGGGATGCCGGGCAGACCTCAGGTACAATATACATGATTCATATTGATCTTAATGTTACATCTTCTAACACATGGGTATTGGATACCGGATGTGGAACTCATATTTGCAATTTGTTGCAGGGGTTCACAAGAAGTAGGGACTTCAATCAAGGGGATGTTAGTCTCTTCATGGGCAATGGAACCAAAGTCCAAGTTGAAGCTCGTGGGGACTACATCCTAAAACTTCCAAGTGGCTTGGATGTTATTTTGAAGAATATTTTGTATGCTCCTAGTTTGACTAGGAACATTATTTCTGTATCCCAATTAAGACATTATGATTATGTATTATCTTTTGTTGAAAATGATATTCATGTTTCTTTAAATGATATGTTCTATTTTAAAGCAATTCCCATTAATGGTATTTATGAATTGGTTCATGAAAACGCTTTAAATAGTTCATTGTACCAAACTAACACCAAGAAACTCAAGTTGGACTTGAATGATACCTATCTTTGGCATTGTCGTCTTGGTCATATAAACAAGAAAAGAATTCAAACACTACAAAAGAATGGTCTTTTAAAAACAAGTGAATGTGATTCATTTGATGTGTGTGAATCTTGTTTACAAGGTAAAATGACTAAGGCACCCTTTAGTGGGACTAACGAAAGGGCAATAGATTTATTAGGAATCATACATTCGGATGTATGTGGTCCTTTTAAGCCAATGACTAGGAATGGTGAAAGATACTTCATTACCTTTACCGACGATTATAGTCGCTATGGGTATGTGTACTTATTAAGGCACAAAGATGAAGCTTTTAAATGTTCAAAATCTTCAAGAATGAAGTAGAAAATCAACTCAACAAGTCGATTAAAGTTCTCCGTACCAATAGAGGAGGCGAATACCTAAGTGATGCTTTTCAAGATCATCTTAGGAGTTGTGGGATTGTCTCACAACTCACTCCACCTGGAACACCACAACATAATGGTGTGTCTGAGAGGAGGAATCGAACCTTATTGGATATGGTCCGATCTATGATGGCTAGAAGCACATTACCTCTATCATTTTGGGGTTTCGCTTTGCTCTCCGCGGCCCGTATTCTAAATATGGCCCCAACCAAAAAGGTGGAAAGGACACCTTTTGAGATATGGCATGGAAGAGTTCCATCCCTATCATACTTAAGGGTCTGGGGTTGTGAGGCTTATGTTATGACTCCCACCCCAAACAAATTGGAAGTCCGATCCACCAAGTGTATCTTTATTGGATATCCTAGAGATTCTATGGGATATTATTTCTGTGATCCACTGGAACAAAAGGTGTTTGTTGCCAGAAAGGGTGAGTTCTTAGAAGCAAAGTTCCTTATGGAAGGAACTAGCAGTAGAACAGTGGATCTTGAGGAGGATCAAGAACCACAACCCGATGCACGTTTGGTTGAAACTAGCACTCAACATGAGGATGTTGAGGATGATCAAATGGTTGATCAATACACACAAAACGTTCGCAGAAGTGGTAGAACTAGTAATCCACCTGAAAGATACGGATTTTTCATGGATGGATGCTATGTGGTAGATTCATATGAACCAACCACATACCATGATGCAGTGTCCAATTTGGATTGTGACAAATGGCTTGAGGCCATGAACGTTGAGATGCAATCCATGTATGACAATCAAGTTTGGGAACTTGTTGTACCACCTCTTAATTCCAAGGTAGTTGGAAGTAAGTGGGTTTTCAAGAAGAAAACCGATATGCATGGAAACTTGGATACTTATAAAGCTAGACTTGTAGCAAAGGGTTTCACTCAAGCTCAAGGGGTTGATTATGATGAAACCTTCTCACCTGTTGCGATGCTAAAGTCTATAAGGATATTGTTTGCCATAGCTGCTCATTATGATTATGAGATTTGGCAAATGGATGTCAAAACCGCTATCCTAAATGGATATCTTGAGGAAGATGTCTATATGGTTCAGCCTAAAGGTTTTGTCGATCCAAAACATCCTAATAAAGTATGCAAGTTAAAGAAATCAATCTATGGATTGAAACAAGCATCGAGAAGCTGGAATCACCGTTTTGATGAGGAAGTAAAGAAATTTGGCTTCATCAAAAACGCTGATGAGGCTTGTGTGTATAAGAAGGCTAGTGGGAGCACAGTAACTTTCCTAGTATTGTATGTTGATGACTTACTACTATTTGGAAATGACATTCCAACCTTGGAAGGTGTAAAAACCTGGCTTGGAAGTTGTTTTTCCATCAAGGATCTTGGTGAAGCCGCCTATATTCTGGGAATAAAGATCTATAGGGATAGATCAAGGCGGTTGATTGGTTTGAATCAAAGTGCATACATTAATAAGATCTTGAAAAGGTTCAAGATGGAGAACTCTAAGAAAGGTACCGTACCTATTCAAAGAGGAACGATATTGAGTACGACTCAATGTCCTAGCTCAAGGGATGAGCAAGATAAAATGAAGGCAATCCCATACGCATCTGCTATTCGATCCATCATGTATGCAATGATATGCACTCGACCGGACGTGTCATGCGCCTTAAGCATGACAAGTCGTTACCAGCAAAATCCTGGAAACAGTCATTGGATGGCTGTTAAGAACATATTTAAGTACCTAAGGAGGACAAGAGATATGTTCCTAATCTATGGATCTGGTGATGAGGAACTCGTTGTAAAAGGTTACACGGATGCGAGTTTCCAAACCGATCGTGATGATTCTCTGTCACAATCGGGATATATTTTCATTCTGAATGGAGGAGCGGTCTCTTGGAAGAGCTCCAAACAGGATGTGGTGGCTCTATCAACTACAGAATCAGAATATGTCGCCGCCTCATTGGCAGCTCAAGAAGCTGCATGGTTGAAGAAATTCATTGTCGATCTAGGGGTTGTCCCTTCCATTCAGGAACCCCTAGAGATCTTTTGTGATAACGAAGGTGCGATTGCTCAAATCAAGGAACCTCGTGCTCATCAAAAGACTAGGCACATTGAGCGGAGATTCAACTACATACGAGATGAAGTTGAAAAGGGAAAGATATGTATTCGCAAAGTTCACACGGATCAAAACATTATGGATCCTCTCACGAAGCTCCTTGAAAAGGCAAAGCATGAAGATCATACTTGTGCCATGGGACTTGATATTCTAGTGATTGAATTTGATCTGTAAACTTTATATTTGGATATGTGGAACTCTTTATTATTTGAATAAAATTATTTGGTTATAATGTTTCAATTAATGTTCCAATTTAGCATGTTTAATCCATGAGTAAATTGTTTACTCTAAATGTCCGTAGTCGTTCATACTTGTGGGAACAAGTGTGAGGGTAAGATTATTATGAACTTGGATTGGTTGATATTCATAAGGATGAATATAGAGCAATGGGTTGCTACCAAGGTTCATAGATATTTGTGGGATACAAATATTGGACTAACCCGCATCTCAAATTCTACTACATGGAATCTTATTGATTGATCATAAGTAAATTTGAGTAAAGGTGAATATCATTTGGTATCCTCCGACCTGAGATACATATTGGGTTTTGATATTCACCAAGTATTATACCTTGAGCTTATTCTTCACTGTCCTGAAATAGTGGACAACACATAAGGGTATGTTCAGGTATGACACGAGGTGTTTGTGAGAAACGTATGTAGTCAAGATGGAATTTGTTCCTCTTATTCGTTGAGAGTTAGATGTCTAAGGCCTGATAAGTTAAATCAACAAGGAATGATCATTCTGTGTTCTTGGATTTAACATGACATCTGTAACAAAAGGATAGATGATTAATTCACCTAAATCATTTCAAGTAGGATACTTGAATGGGATGATGTTATTGAATGGCTATAAGTCATGCGTATTAAGGGTAGTAAACCGTTGTTAGGCAGTATTTACTGCTTGCATCAATCTTCTATGAATCTTGGGCAAGTGGGAGATTGTAGGATTCTATGTGCCCAAGACACTTAGAATATTGATGTGGTTAGTACGTTATGATCCAAGTCGGGTTATACCCCAAAACAAGCTTTGCAAACACAAACGATTATTTAATTGATGATGTGATCATGCAATTGAATAATAACACACCAAATTTAGAAAATTGGTTTTCTAAACAATTATATGTGAAATGGGTTAAATCATAAGAATGATTTGTTGATGGGTTTTATTAATCACATTGTTATTTAAAAGGGTTTAAATAACATAAGATTATGTAATGTTAGTGATCTTTAATTAAAATGTTTAATTAAAGATTAGTGCATAAAACATATAAGTATGGTTCTTGCACTTGTCACACATTAAAAATCCAAGAGGGTCCATGAACCTTTTAATGTGTCAACAAGCATTAAAAATGAGAGGGAATCCAGCCATGTTCAAACATTTTCGGCCACCCCCCATGGACCAATGAGGTTCCCTCTTTTTTCCTTGGTAACATACACTCTTTATGAAAGAGTGTAGGGACTCTCAAGCATCACTTACTTCACATGCAAAACACCAAAAGAACTCTCTTTTTCTCTCCTAAAGTTCACGGAACAGCAGCAGCAGAAAAGGGTGTTTTTGGAGTTGATCTTGGTGTTGATTCTCCCTAACAAGACACGTTTGCAAGTAAGCTTTGGGTATACAAGCTTGAGGACTTCTTCTCTTGGAGTCTTGGCCGATTTTTCACATCTACATCTTCATCAAATCCACGTTTTGGCAGCCTCTATTGGAAGCATTGTCTTGAGCTGCTGAAAGGTAGTCATGGCAGCTTGTTAATGACTGTCCATTTTGCTTGTTTTTGTGTTCATAGCTTGCTTATTCACATATTAAGATCCTTTGATTTTGGGTTTGCTTTATACATTTATATGGTCACCTAAAGAACATAATTTTCAGCTTATAAGTAAGTTATTATAATGTTGTTATTCCGCTGCGTTTTCAGAAAGTTTAATGGGTTAAACTAAGTTTTATGTTCTTGCAAACCCATCAATCAACACTCACTTGCAGCTGGATGATGAAGAAGGTGAGTTGTCCTTCCCAAAGGAAGATGTTAGTCATTCCTTTGAGCAGATGGGCTATGAGGGAGATTTCTCTATAAAGACCTTCAGGAAAGGGAAGGTCTCATCCCAGTGGAAATACCTGCTCTATGTGATTATCCACAACTTGTCAAACAAGCATGGAGGGTGGGACCAGATTCCTGAGGATCTCTCCTTCATAGTGCATGGAATGGTTCAAGGGGTCAAGTTCAGGTACTCTCAATTTGTCTATGCAAATTTGCTTGCTAACTTGGACTCTTTAGAGTATTATATGTTTCCTAGATATGTTCAACACATTCTCAACTATGAACTGGGCTCACAGTTGAGGGAAACAGATAATATTCTTAAATTGGGACAGATGAAGCCCGACATCTTTAAAATCATGAAGAAGCCAACTGTAGGCTTCTCAGGGGTAGAAACAGCCCTTGTCCCCAAAATTGTAGAGCTCATTGCTCAAGGTGACAACCTAGCAACACAAGCTAGTGTTGAACCCACACCTTCTACCTCTCTACCACCAAAAAGACCACAAGTAACCCTCACCTACCAAAGAAAATCCAAACGAACCCCTGCTCAAGCTATTGAGTCTGTGCAGGTCCCATATACTCACCAACACAGGAGGAAGTGGACACTAGAGCTCCCACTTCCCCTGAGGAGCAAACCACTCCCATCTCTTCAACAATCAGGGTTGAGGTTCCTCATGCTCACCCTGATGAGCTCACAAGCCCAACTGCCTTATGCCTTCACTCTGAGTCTCAACACTTAAGTGAACAACCTTCAGGGGACAGCTACCATCCCCAGCCTTTGGATCTAAATCAACCCATTCCCAACCTTTCATTCTATACTGATGAAGACTAAGGTTTCAGTGAGTACCATGAGTCTCTCTTCTCTTCCCCTACTCAAAGAGAGATGAGTACTCCTGAATCTCCTCAGTCTAGCCCACATCTGTCACCCACAACTGAGGTGGATACTTCTGAACCTGTTCAGGATATCCATATGGAAGAGGCTCTCACTTTTGCAAGTGATTACATTATTAAGACCTCAACCATGGCAATTCAGCCCATTGACATCTCAACTGAGAATGTCAATGAGCAGAGGAAATCCAGCAGCCAAGAACCTGAAGCTGGTGGTGAGAGAGAGGACTTTGGTCCAATCATCTCATCCCCCAATGATTCTTCTGATGAAGAAGAGGGGTATCTGAGACTAAAGATGCAAAAATTGTCAAAAACATGCTCCTATTTAGTCTCTAAGGTTAGTCACCTTGAATCTCAGGTGACTACCCTTCACAATAGGGTCAATGATCAGCAACTTGAGATATCTTATCTCAGGGAAAAACTAGCTAGGAGACCTTTAAGAAGAGCTCAACCAGGAACACAAGAACCTGTGAATGTGGTTGACCTAACCTCTAGCTCACCTATGCAAGAGGGTGATGCTACCAAAAAGGGGGAGAAAGTCATTACAGACACAGAACCTGGGAGTTCTTTAGAGAGTATGGACATTGAGGACTCACCATCCTCACTTGCAATTGTGCATACTCAGCAACTTCCTCAAGTTCACATTAATGTGGACTCTATAGACTCTATCATCAGGAGTCTCTTTGAGGAAGGTATACCAAGGGCTATGTCATCCCCACCTCAAGGAACTTCAAACTACATTATTGGGTGGAGGTATGATGCTGAAAGAAGAGCCCTTATTCTTCACAGAGTTCAAGGGCAACAAGAAGTATTTGATTTTCAGACCTTGAACTACTATGGAGGTCTTGATCTGGTCAACATGCCACTTGTCAATCCAAGCAAATCAAGACAAGCTGACAGGTTAGCACTCAGAATTCAAGACAGAATTACTGAAGAGTTCAGCCTAAGAAGAAGACAAAGGCAATCAGGTAATGTCATTGGTCAACTGGATGCTAAGGCAGACCCTGAGATTAGCTTCAAAGGGAAAACCTTGGCTGAAGGCCCAGTGATAGAGCCTGAGAGCCCTGTCACATCAACAACTGCTTCAGAAATTCATTCCCTCGGTGAAACACCTGCTCGTGAAGGTGTCTCACAACCTCTCTCTAGCCAGAGCTTGTATGCTACATCAAGCAATGAAGGCCAAACCTCTATCCACCCTGAGTCACAAAGGTATGTGGGTGACAAAGAGAAAAGGATTTTGACTCCTGAGGAGATTGAGGAGGAGGAGAGAGAGAGGAAGAGGAAGCTAAGGGAAGAAAGTTCCTCTGGGTCTTCAGGTTTTATGCAAGCTGCAATCAGGGCTGCCCCCAGACCAAACACTCAAGATGATGAGTTGAGGGCAGTCAGGATTACTTACCTGCAGACCAGGAACTATGACATAGATGAGATTATATCTCTCCTCTTAGAGCAATTAAATGAACTGGCTGACATGGAAGTGTCAAGAGAGATGAAAGAAAAAGAGGATAGAAGGCTACTTCTCCAATTCAAAGAGGAGAAGAGACAGAAAAGACTATACAAGCATGCTCCTACTCTCTCCCCAGTTCAAGAAAGCCCTGTGCAAGAGACTGTGGCATCTACACAAGAACCTCAGGTAGACAAAGAAACAGATAGGCAAAACATGATCAACTACCTGAGTGCCACAGGTCTCTACCAGGCATCTGCACTTCTTCCCTTGTCCTTTGAGTACATTGAGTTTGAGTATCTCAAACAGCTTGAACTTCAAGTGCTCAAAGAACAAAAAGCTACAAAGAGAAAGATGAGGGAAGAGGCTGCAAAGTCAAGAGCCATTATCCAAAATAGTATGAAGAAGTTTGCTGACAGACAAAGGATGATGAGCTTCTTGAAGCTATATGGATTCTCCGGAAGGAGACTTGGCCCTATGTCTCTATCCACAATGGATGAGCATATCAGGGTAATCAAGCAGAAGATCAAGAGTGGAGAGCTGATTGACTTATACTCTCCTCCAAGTCAAATCCCACCTGAAGTGGAGGTTAAGGTTGAACAACCTGAGACAACACAACCCGGACCTCCTGCTGAGCCTCATCAAGCTTCATCTTCTGATCCACAGCAGGGTCAAACTCCCTCTTCTTCTGAACCTGTGAGGGAGGAACACCCAACTGAGAAAGACAAGGATGAACAACAAGGTGTTGCAGACCAGTCTTCTCAGTTAAAGTCCTCTAAGAGGAAGAAGAGGATGGCTTCTAAACCAAAGTCTAAAAAGAAGAAGCCTGAATCATCTACCTCTACACCTCAGGCTGAGTCAGATCAACCTGATGAAGTGCATGAAGAGGCAGCCCAATCAACTCCAATTCAAGTGGCTCCTCTTGCAGCTGAGACACCCATCTTATCCTGGACCTTCACTACTAATCCAGAGAGATGGCATGTGATCAGAGATCAAGGTGTTGAGAATGTCTATACATGGCAAGACATAATCAACTTACCTCTGCATGATCTCTTTGAGATGAGAAGATATTATGAGAGTCTGAATAATCCTGACCATCTAATGAAGAAGGGTATGGTCATCGTTATGCTGCAGACTACAAACATCTGAAGATCTTCTAAATATTTTGGTAGCATCAGACTAGGGGGAGTTTGTAAGGATTCCTATAAGTCTGATGCAGCCAAAACATCCAAAGTCTCTCTGCAAGCATGCACTAAAGAACTGAAGTAGAAATGCTTCGGAAGTTTTACACCATGCACTAGAAATATTCTAAGTGTAAAATCTTCCGAAGCCAAGACCAATATCTTCCGAAGCCAAAAGTGAAGTCTTCCGAAGCTTCAAAGACAAAGTCTTCCGAAGCCAAATAGTGAAGACAGATTTCTTCCAAAGACTTTTAGAGATATGCCTTTATCTGATGTACTTTACCATAAAGTTGGACCACCTTTCCGCTGCAACTCTGTAAAGTCACCAACTTACATGAGTTGGTGAAAGGTCCATGCTTTTGGTAACTGTACATTGAGGTCTTGAGTCCATGCTTTCTACTTTATGTACTTTATCCTTTTTGTAATATATTAGGATATGAGCTATGGCATGTCATAGTCACAAGTCAAAAGGCAGATATGCCTTTTGACTCTATAATTGATTTTGTTTGTGTCTAGTCAATTGTATCCAGCTGGCTTTCAAAGTATAGCCGGTTGTAGGTTGTAGTATAAGTATTCCTTGTTCTTGTATCTTTCCATTATGCTTTGTAACACTTGTAATAGAACTTGAGAAAGCAATATACTGCATCCTTGAAAACCAATCTCTTGTGTTCTCTTGTTCTGTCTCTTGCTTATTACTTGTGTTCTTAGTATCATACTTGTGGTTAATCCAGTTTACTGTTTGATTAAGTTTGGTTAATCTCCTCTTTGTGTTGTTGTGTTTTAAGTGACCACCTTTCACCGGTCCTGCATCATAAGATATGATCAAGGAATTAAATTTAAAAACCAAATCCTTGATGCATTTTGTAATGAAAAATGTATTACAAGACAATACAGTGCTCCCAGGACTCCTCCGCAAAATGGTGTTGCTAAAAGGAGAAAAGGACATTTATTGAAGCTGCAAGAACCATGTTATCTAACTCTAAACTACCCATCACCTTCTGGGAAGCTATATGCATAATAAAGTTTTAGTAGTCAAGACTCATTATGAGCTGTGGCACAAAAGAAGACCTTTCATTGGTTTCCTCAGATCATTTGGATGTTCTTGCCTCATCTTGAATACCAAAGATCAGATAGCCAAATTTGCTGAGAAATCAGATGATGGACACTTTATTAAATACTCTTCCCAAACCCTATAGTTGGAAATCCTGTCAGCACAATAATGACAAACTCTTCAGCTGATACATCTGAGGTGCCTACAAATTCCAGCACAGAAGCACGTAACTCAAATGAAGGAGTTTCCAATGTAGGAGGATATGGTTGTGGTGATAATGATCAAGAATATATTGATGCTGATAAGCTTTCCATGGGAGAAAACATCAATGATGTCACAAACTCATTTGATGAAGTTTCTCTTGATAAGTGTGCTGATGTGGTGGGTGATACTCAATCACCATATCTGAATTTCACAAATTTAGATCTCTCTAATCAACTTGATGTGATTTCTCAATTGAGAATCCACAAGTCACATCCTACCACAAACATCATTGGAGATGTTTAGACAGGGGTGAGAAAAGAGGACAAACCCATGATAGAAATATTTGTCTTCACTCTTGTGTTTTGTCTTAGATTGAGCCTAAGAAGATTGATGACGCTCTGAAGGATTGAAGTTAGGTTGAAGCAATGCAGGAGGAGCTGATTCAATTCAAAAAGCAAAAGGTTTGGAACCTATGTCCTCTTCCTCAAGGGAAGACCACAATAGGTACCAAGTGGGTTTTTAGGTATAAGAAAGATGATAGAGGACTTCTCATCAAGAATAATACAAGACTAGTTGTTCAAGGGTACACACAAGAAAAGGAGATTGACTACACAGATGTCTTTGCTCCTGTGGCAAGACTTGAAGTTGTTAGTATATTTCTTGCTTTTGTTGCATCCAATGATTTCAAGGTCTACCAACTTGATGTTGAGTGTGCCTTCTTATATAGGGTGATTGATGAAGAAGTGTATGTCAAACAACCACCTGGTTTTGCAAGCAAGATCATCCTTATTATTTTGCAAGCTTGACAAAGCTCTCTATGGGTTGCATCAAGCTCAAAGGAAATAGTATGAGACACTATCATAGTACCTAGCATGGCTACAAGAGGGGTACTATTGATGGAACACTCGTCATTAAAGGAACAGGAAATTACTTGATGCTGGTTAAAGTTTATGTAGATGACATCATCTTTGGGTCAACTAATCCAAAGCTCTATAAAGAATTTGAGAGGCTAATAAATAATGGATTTAAAATGAGTGTCATGGGGGAACTCAATTTCTTTCTAGACTGCATTAACTACTGAAGCTGATAAATTGCTGCTGCAAGCTGTTGTCAATTTCTTTGTGAAAGGATAGTCTCATGGCAATGCAAGAAACAATCATGTGTCTCTGCATCAACTGCTAAAGCTGAATACATTGTTGTTGCAAGTTGCTATGCTCAAGTGCTTTGGATTCAGAATTAGATGTTAGACTATGGATTCAAGTTCAAAGAGACTCCCATCCACATAGACAACAACAGTGTTATCTCTATTATAGAGAATCCTATACAACACTCCAAGACAAAGCACATCAACATCAAGTATCATTTAATTAGAGATAAGTTTTAAAAGGGATTGATAAAACTAGTCAAAGTGAACATAAATGAACGATATGCTGATCTGTTCACAAAAGCTTTTGATGAGAAGAGATTTAGGTATCTTGTATCAGCTATTGGGATGATTAACTTTAAGTGGATTTTCTTAAACTAAACTCAAGATTATTTTCTCAAACTTGTATGTCTTAAGTTGTCTATGTCATCACCTATATAAGCTCTGTTTACTTTGGAAGAAACTTTTCAAAATGATATTACTTTGAATTTTAAGAATTTAAGATATATTTTCTTTCGGAAGACATTAAATTGACTTCGGAAGAACATTATGTATTCAAATCTAATAACTACTTACTAAGACATTTACCTTCGAAAGAAATTTTGATATATCTTCCGAACCTTAAATATGCTTCTAAGTACTTATATGTTTTGAAGGACAATTTTCTTACGAAAGCAATTAAATCTCAGATGCTTTATTATCCTTTGAATAAATCCTCTAAGGCAAAATATCTTCTGAAACCAAATATAACTCGGAAGGAAAAATACTCTAAGTATTGTTCTTTCGAAGCAAATTTTTATTAAGCTAAGGAATATCTTCCGAAGTCAAATTGGCTTCGGAAGATTTTATCAAAACTTTCGAAGTCAAATTACCTTCGGAAGATTTTAAACTTCCAAGAAAACTAATTTTTGGGCATTTTTTCAGAGGTGGGATCGACATCCGGATTTCAAAGTTTATCAAACTTTGTCTCAATCCAACCATATAAATATAACTTTAACGGCTCCCCCTCTTTCTCCTTCATCTTCATCTATAAAAGTTCAAACCCTAAATTCACCCACAACCTGATTTTGTTCTTACCTTTCTTCACTTCTAAGCTACTCAAAATGGCCAACCCTTATCCCCGAAACCAACCATATTTTTCCATGCAGTTACACACGCAACACAACCAAGTTACTCTGTTATCATCTAGAAAGATCTAGGTTTCTTTGATGTTTGCCGCTTCTTGTCTCACACCAACTACCTCACTACACTTACCATAGACCCTCCTCTGTATGAAGATCAACTTTTAGAGTTCTGGAGGACCTATTAAGAGGTCACATTGGACGGTGAGAAGGCGTGTGCTTCATAGTGTAGGGGAGGACAATTTTTTTCACTCCGGCCACCATCAACTTTTATCTGAGGTTGGATGATGAAGAAGGCAAATTGTCTTTCCCCAAGTCTACTGTAAACAAATCATTCTGGCAGATGGGCTATGAAGGTGACTACTCAATAAGAACCTTCAAAAAGGGTAAGTTTCCTCATAATGAAAGTACCTCCTCCATGTGGTCATCCATTCTCTGTCCAACAAACATGAAGATTAGGATCAAATTCCTGAGGACTTATCTAACATAGTCCATGGAATGGTTCAAGGGGTCAAGTTTAGGTACTCTCAGTTTGTTTATACAAACTTGCTTGCTAACTTGGACTCCTAGAGTACTACATATTCCCTAGATATGTTTAACACATTCTTAACTGTGAATTGGGCTCACAGTTAAGGAGAACAGGTAACACTCTTAAATTGGGACAGATGAAGCCCGACATCTTTAAGACAATGAGAAAGTCAACTGTTAGCTTCTCAGGGGTAGAAACAGCCCTGGTCCTAAAAATGTTAGAGCTCATTGCTCAAGGTGACAACTTGGCAACAGAAGCCAATGTTGAACCCATACCTTCTAAATCTGTACCACCCACACAGCCACAAATCACCCTCACCTACTCAAAAAGATCCAAACGAACCCCTACACAAACTACTCATAATGTGCAGGCCCCCATATACTCACCCATGCAGGAGGAAGTGGAAACTATAGCTACCACTTTGCCTGAGGAGCAGACCATCCCATCATTTCTTTTATCAGTGCTGAGGTTCCTCATGCTCAGCCTAATGAGCTTATTACCCTAACCTTAATCCTTCACTCTAAGTCTCAAAACTCTATTGATGAACCTTCAAGGGAAAGTTACCATCCTCGGCCTTTAGAGCTCAACCGTCCAATTCCCAACCTTGAATTCTATGATGATGAGGATATGGGCTTCAGTGAGAACTATGAGTCTCTCTTCTCCACCCTTGCTCAAAGAGAGACGAATGCTCCTGAATCACCCATATCTAGCCCACATCATTCAATCCCAACTAAGGTGGACCTCCCTGAACCTATTTAGGAAGTTCATATGGAAGAGTCTCTCACTTTTGCAATTGAAGTGAGAGCTGTCATGGTGCAAGGGAAATTCAGTAGCTAAGAACTCCAAGCTTATGATGAGGAAGAAGACTTTGGTCCTATTCTCTCATCCCCCTATGATTCTTTTGATGAAGATAAGGGAGTCTGCAACTAAAGGTGCAAAACTTATCAAAAACATGCACCTATTTAGTTTCAAAGGTTAGTCACCTCGAATTTAAGGTGGCTACCTTACAAAGAAGAGGCAATGACCAGCAACTTGAGATCACCGATCTCAAGGGCAAGTTAGCTGAGAGACCTGTCAGGAGAATTCAACCAGGTCCATAAGAACCTATGGATGTGGTGGACCTAACCCTTAGCTCCTATGTGCAAGAGGGTGATGCTACCAAAAGGGGGGAGAAACTACTATCTGCAATCAAAGAACCCGGGAGTTCCTCCCATAGTATGGAGATGGAGGACTCGCCACCCTCACTTGCAGTTTTCCATACTCAACAACCTCCTTAGGCCCCATTGATGTGAATTCACTCATTCAAAACCTGTTTGAGGAGGGTATACCAAGGGAAATGTCTACCACATCTCACCTTGCTAAAAATTTAATAATGGGATGGATGTGTGATGCTGATAGGAGAGCCCTAGTAATCTCTAGGTCTCAGGGACAACAAGAAGTGCTAAACTTTTACAACCTGAGATACTATGAGAGCACCTATTTAGTTGACCTGCCCCTTGCCAATCCAAGTAAAAGCAGGCAAACTACAAGGTTAGCTGATAGGATTCAGGATAGGGTGCTTGAAGAGTTCAAAAAGAGAACAAAGCTTATATAGATAGAGGCTAGTAGGCGAGACCGTTGGTTAACTGGATGCTGAGGTGGACCCTAGGATTAGCTTCGAAGGTCAAAAAGAGAACAAACCTTGGTTGGAGGCCCAGTAATTGAGCCTTTGAACCTTGAGACATGAACTGCTTCAACACCTATTACCCACAGTGAGGCACCAGGTGTTGAAGGTGTCTCACAGCCTCTCTATAGCCAAAGCTCAAGTGCAACACCAAGCAATGAAGACCAAAGCTCTTTCCACCCTGAGTCATATAAGCCTGTGAGTGACAAAGTGAAGAGGAAGATGACCTCTAAGGAGATTGAGGAGGAGAAAAGAGAGAGGAAGAGGAAGACAAGGGGCGAGAGTTCAAGTGAGACCCTTGACTTCATGGAACCTGTAATCAGGACAAGTACTCAAGAGATGAATTAAGGGCAGCAAGATTGAACTATCTGGGGTCTAGGGATTACAATATTGATAAACTTATCTCTCTCCCCTTGGAGGAATCAAATAAACTGGCTGACATGAAGTGTCAATGGAGAGAAAGGAGGCTGAGGATGTAGAACTACTCCTTAAAATCAAAGAAGAAAGGAGAAGAAAGAGACTCTATAAAGCTCCTACTCTCTCCCCAGTTCAGGAAAGTTATGAGGCAGATGTTATGGCTATTGAGCTACAAACTCATGTGAATAGGGAACAAGAAAGGCAAAAAATGATTACCTACCTAAGTGCCACATGTCTCTATCAGGCAGCAGACCTTCTTCCCTTATCCTATGAATACATTAAATTTGAATAGATCAAGCAGCTTGAGCAACAAGTGCTGAAAGAGAAAAAAACTGCTAAGAGGAAGATGAGGGAAGTGGCTGCAAAGTCAAGAGCCACTATCAGAGTAAATCTGAATAAGTCTGCTGATAGACAAAAGATGGTGAGCTTCTTGAAGCTGTATGGATTCTCCAGAATGAGACATGATCTAATGTCTCTATCCACCATGGATGAGCATATTAGAGGGATTAAGCAGAAGATCAAAATAGGTGAGTTGGTTGACTTGCATTCTCCACCAAGTCAGGTTGCACCTGAAGCTAAGGTCAAGGTTGAACCCCAAGAGACAACACAACCTGGACCTAGTGCTGCATCACAGCTAGCTTCATCTTCTGATACACAGAAGGGTCCTGATCCTTTTCCTTCTAAACATGTGAAGGAAAAAGACCTAACTGAGAAGGACAAACTAGAACAATCTGGTACTACAGGCTAGCCTTCTTAGTTAAAGTATAGAAAGAGGAAAAAGATGGCCATAAGAAGGGACAAGAAAAAAGAAAAAGTCCACGGCATCCATCTCTGCACCTCATGATGGGTCAGAACATCTTGAGGGTGCTCAAGAAGAGGTTGCTCAGCAAAGTCCACTCATAGTAGAGTCTCTCGCTGCTGAGAGACCCATCTTGTCCTGGGTATTTGCTACTAACAGGCAGATGGTATGTCATTAAAGATCAAGGGGGTCAAGACATGTACTTCTATCAAAACATACTTGACATCCCTCTATATGATCTCTATAACATAAAGAGATACTTTGAAAGTTTAAGGAATCCTGACCAACTGATGATGGTGGGAATATTCTTGATTCTGATGATGACTATCAACAGATGAAGATCAAGAATCAAAGGTCCTTCAGTTTTGGTAGCATCAGCCTAGGGGGAGTTTGTAAGGATTACACTTAGAGGCTGATGCAACCAAAGAGCAACCAAAGAGCTCGCAGCATGCACATGTGAAGTACAAGAAAAGTACTTTGGAAGATTTGATATTACTCAGTGACTTATACTAAGTATCAAATCTTCCAAAGCCAAAAGACCAATTCTTCCAAAGCCAAAGTTGAAGTCTTCTGAAGCTTCAAAGAAAAAGTCTTCTGAAGCCAAGACTGGTTTCTTCCGAAGACAGAGAATGCATGTCTTCTCTAACATACTTTTGACAAAGCTGAAACATCTTTCCGCTGCCATCTTTGAAGACTCACCAACTAGTATGAGTTGGTGAAAAGTCCATACTTTTGTCAACTGTAGATTAAGGTGTTGAGTCTGTAACTTTCCTACTATGACTTTTTATCATTTTTTATTAGATTAGGATGTGAGCTATAGTATGTCATAATCACTAGTCAAAAGACAATCTGCCTTTTGACTCTACATTGATCTTATTGTCTATATTAGTGTTTCCAATTGATCTTCAAAGTATGACCGGCTGTAGGATGTAGTATAAAGTATCTTAAGTACTTGTATCTTTATGTAAGCTTTGTAACACTTGTAAGAACTTGAGAAAAATATACATCATTCTTGAAAACCATATTTGAGTGTTCTTGTTATTGTTCTTTTACTTGTGTTCATTGTTTCATCTAAGCAGATTCCTATTTGATCAGCTAAGTGGTATAACTCTCTTAACTTTGTGAAACTGTTGCATTAACCCCCTTCACCGGTCCAGCAACTTCCCTGTACTTCACATCTGTATGCTGAGAGCTCTTTGGTTGCATCAGCCTTTAAATGTAGTCCTTACAGTTAGTTTTGACTTGAAAACCTTTTATGTTCTTTCTTTAAACAATATGTAATTACAAATTGAATAAGACTTCAAGTGTAATAAAATCTTTGAAATATAATGATTTGCATTTCAGCATGTTATTTCACTTTTTTTTCTTGTTTATGCAAGGTACTTCCATCTTTATCATTCTGTGTAACACACTTGTATTTTGTCACGTTTGATGTGATTATAGTACATTAAGTAGGTAAAAGAAAAGTTGAAACTAACCTGAATAGACTCTGAGTGAGTCAAAATTGACAGCTCTATTAAAAGAATAAAGAGACAACAAAATAAAATAATAGGGGCAATTGCATTTATTCCCTTTTAAATGTTTTTAATTACGTATTTACCCGCTCAAAATATTGCATATATCCCCTCTCCTAATAATATGAATTACAAATTTATCCATTTTAATTTATTTTATTAAAAATTAAGTTATACAATGACTATTCTATCCTTATTCAAAATTAATATGCTACAACTATTCAAAAATCGATCAGATTAATCAGCTTCATGAACATCATTACCATTTACGAAATCCAGAAAACAACTAAAGAGCTGATAAAAAATATTTTATTATAGAAATTAAAATGCAGTTGATCATAGATTTTATCATCATTGTAGCAAAGAAGAAATATATATGAGGATTAACGAAATCCAACGAAAACTACTAAAAAGCACACCAAAAATTCATATATTATTATAGAAATTAAAAATGCATTAGGCATTGGTATTATCATCACGTAGTAAACAAAAACCACGTACACATGACGATTAATAAAAATAATATATACAAGAACCGATTAGAAAACACACCTGACGTTGAAACACACCGGACAGTTTTGGGATGTTAGATTATCAGTTTGCTGGTTTGTTTGAGAGGTTATCATATGGTTTTAATCAATTGAATCTAATCCTTTGTTTTGTTAGTCTTTTGTAATAGGGTTTTTAAGTTTGAAAGGGTAATTTTGTCATTACATGAAATTTTATTTATTGAGGGGATATATGTAATTTTAATTTAGGGTGGGTAAATATGCAATTAATTTGGTAGAGAAGGGGATATATGCAATTCTCTAAAAAATAATACTACTTTGAATCCTTAACCTAAAATACATTGCGGGTACTAAAAAAGGATCTTGGGTTTGTTCTCGGACAACACAATAAGATGATACTGGTTAGAGAGAGATGTAGTCGAGAGGAACTAATTAAGTATAAGGGGAACTAATCATCTAACCTAGTCTTCTTTAGAACACAAATGAAAACACAATGCGTTTCTATTTGTTTGTAGATATCTTTTGTTAGATGCTAATCATTGTAAACCGAGTTTACACTTACACAAGTGTATAAAAATCCAATTAGACAAAATCAAAAATGAATTACGATCAAACCTATCAAGTATAGAAATACGGGAACCCAACCCAACCCGTATAAAAAAACTTCAAAAGTATTAACACAGATCAAATTTGATCCTTTTTCAACCCCATTCATAAGGCTTGTTTATAATAGCTTAAAAGTAATTCACATCTACATCAACATATAACACATTGTCACCATGTCAGCAACTTTATACTTTATAAAAAACAGATTTTATACAATATAATATGCAAATAAAATCATTTACATCCCCTTAACATGTGTGGATAACTTGTCTGAATAAATATAGGAACAAAGTCAGTTTGTTGGTTCTAGACAAAGTAAAGGTCCTGTACATACAATACTAATCGACTCATGTGCAAAATGAAACCTCTACACAAAAAAATAAAATTAAAAACTCTATCCAATCATAATCAACTTATATTACGCACAACTCGACCAATTGAAGACCTAAAACCCGTCAAGTGTGTTTACTCTTAATATCATCCACCCGGTCTATAACATCCATAGCGTTGTTCTTATCGATATCAAAGTTAATGACCGGAACAGATGAGGGTCTCTTGATGGGAAATGGGTCCCTCTTGATCTCGCGGGTTGGGGAATGACTGTTGCTTTTAGTTAGCCTATGTTGCTTGCTTAAACTGCTTTGGGTGTCAAATTCTTGGCTTTTGCTGATTCCAGGGGTCAATTTTCTTTTGACAACATCCCGAAGCATTTCTTGGTCTTCGGTTGTGAGTGCTGGCAAGGGAGAACTAGGCCGGTTTGCTGACAATTGAATTCCTCTTTTATTTGGGGAACGAATTGGGGATTTTACAGGTGATCTTATTCCACTGTTTATAGCCTTTGATTGGCAGACAAGATGATGAAGCAAAATGACTAATTTAAGAATACACTCTTCAGTTCTTTCCTTATCTGCATGGTGGAGAGTCTCTATTCTTAGCGAGTCAACTGGGCAAGAAGGTTTCTGGTTTGCCTCAGATCTACAGGAAATTAGTTAGCTATTTATTTGAAACTGGATCTGGATACAACATACAGAAGTAGAGATGTGGCTTTGACCCCTTTACATATGAACATCAATTTTCAGGTTGCATATTATCTCTAACAGTTTAATCGATTTAAGGAAATGCTATAATATGGACCCCATCCCAAGTGTATTTTTACTGCATAAAACCTCCTTAATCATTTTACTTGAAATTTTTTATTTATTCTCACAATAATATAACTATTGTGATCATATTAGTCAACCCAGGCCGACTCGTACCAAAAATTTCTTTCTTGACATGTTTACCTAACCCACACATTTTGCCCAAGACTAAAAAAGAGCAATGGAATACAACTTACCCTGCATTTGCCCATTCTCCAACCCAGCCAAAGCCATGATGAGCTCTGTATTGACCGGATTTTGTGTTCAAGATGATGCAAGATTAGCAGTTAATAAATAATAAAAAATATATATAACGAGAAACTCAACTAGTTTTTCCTATATCTGGACAGTTCTAAAAGTCAAGGGTGGTGTTTGGATGTGTAATTAATTGATGAATGTGACTTCAAGTCGTGAGTGTTTAATAATATATTTCCAATTATTTATGGGTAAAAACTTCATTTGAACAAAAGGATAAGATGACGCCATAAGGAAACATATTATTGCAAAAAACGTAGCATTGTCTTTAAGCATTAACTCTTTCTCTGGATTTGATTCTCAAGTAGCAGTAATCACTTTGAATATGCACATCCAAACACACCCAGAATGCCCATTTCCATACAGTTCTTCAAGTTAAGTTGATGTTTGGATGTGTATTTCATTTGGTTATTGGAAGTCCAAGTCCTAGTATTCCAATGAAAGTGCATTACTTGAGAAAATTGTAAAATTATATAACTGTCCCTCACTTTAAGCACCTGATTATCTGATCAAGTCCTTATGTGATTCTGATGTGACTGTCACATTAAGATCACAATAATCACTTCAAAAAGTCACATCCAAACACATCCAAAAAGCCCCTTTATTGAAAATCCAGACGAAAGGAATATTACATATTGAGACTAAGAGCATAAGAAAAAAGTAGTCATAAATGTCAAAAAATTACTTGGTTGTGTTTGTTGCAATTGGAACAAGCCATTGCAGAGTTTTCTCCATCTCTGCTTTAATTTCAGAAACGGTAAGCTGCAATGATGGAATCCAGAAAAAAAAACAATTTATTACATATGTGAAACGATGGTAAAACATTGATAACAAATGTTCAGAAAGCAATGGATAATGTTGTTGTTCAAATGGTTAAAAAATATTCCCGCAATACTTTATAAGTACAACCTTTTATGTGAAATCAGCATTTGCCAATTTACAATAATAATATGTATTCTTTGTATTTTTAGCAATAACTACTTTACTGTTATAGAACAAATATCTTGATCCAAATATTTTTTATGTTAACATATTACAGAGAGTTTTATAACCACTAGGGGTGAGCACAATACAGGCTGACCCGAAAAACCAAAGACCGGGACGACCCAACCCATTCTAGTTATATGTGGTCTAGTCTTTGGTCCTAGGTTTTGAGCTCTTTCAATCTTTGGGCCGGGTGAATGACATTTAATACATAAGTATGTGGGTTGTGGGGTGGAATAGCGAATGACGGTTATTGACTACTTCGAAAAGCGATTATTGTTCACACGGATCTTCTCATTGTTGTTGCTTAATTATCTTCTCATCATTGCTGTTAAAATCAAGGTGCTTATCTTCTCTTAGAAATCCATATGCTCCTAGTAAGAATGACCACTATCGATACAATTTTTGTTATTAATCTCTCTGATTTGGTTATCATGCACTAGATTAAAATATATTATCAGACTAATAAGATATATGCATTGAACATTGATATACTTACATTGAAGTAGATTATGAGCACCAATCGAGAATCAACTTAATGTCATTATATTTCATTAATAAACGTTTAATCTTTTAAGCAACCTAATTCTATTTTATGGCCGGCCCGAACCAATTGGCAAAACCGACCTTCTAGGACTGAAACCGGGCAGGACCGACCCATCTTTATATTGTCCAGTTCTTGATCCTTAGATTTCATACATTTCGGTCCTCGGTTTGGGCCGGTTTAAGCTAGTCCGGTCCGGGCACCCATTGCACACCCCTAATAACCACCATAGAAAAGAACATTTCCTTCTACCAATATATCTTGTTTAATAATGAAAAGTGGTCACCAAATGACAAAAAAAATTATTGTCCTATCGCATTTATGATGGGCGAGTTGGCTTAAAAGGATAAAAATTTTAAAACCATACAGTGGAAAAGTAGACTTAAGAATCTACTAAATGCAACTAAAAAAGCCGCAAAACATATTACAAATGTTTACCTCTTCCTTTGGGTGAAACGAATGTAATTTGGAGCGCATTGCTGACTTTATATTAGGTGGCAGTCCTTGGTACAAAGAATCCCTCGTACTTGAAGGCACAAAACCTGAGCGAATGACCTGATGTGTTTGATTAAACACCTCGTCACTAATATTATTACAAATTGTTATCATCATCATAAATATTATTACTAAGAAAGTAACTCCCTGTCAAACAGAATATTTATCGGTGTCCATTTTTTATGTCAAAACGACAACATTGTAAATGTATAATCACACGGTTAATAACATCGGAAAGAACAGAAACTCACAAGCGTATCGATCTGAGTAATAATATTAGCATAATGTAGAGCAAGACCAACTGCTCCCAATTTCTGTCGATTGCTTTCTACTGGTGTTTGTGTATCTGAAATAACATCCAGAAGGTAAAAGAATGATGATGTATATCCCTCATAAGGCTTTCAAGATATGGAATATCAAGATAACTTGACATGCAATGTTGACTTGGCACATAGTTTTCAGAACTCATTGGCTATTGATCAAATACAAAAATATCGCTTTATACGACAATGATGAAGAGATTTCTGGAGCACAATCAATCCAGGCAACATCTTGAAATGATGGCCAATCAGCAAATAAGCATATTTGCAAAGGAGTCTTTCCAATAAAAGGGATAAATTATAATAAAAATTAAATGAGTTTCCTTTTCCTGACACCTACCAGCTGTTCCAAAAGCATTATGAATCTCCACATGTAAGAAATGCACAATGTCAACAAGTTGCTCCATCACCTTAAACAACAAATATAAATGATTAGTGATATATTACATCTCTTGCAAGTTATTGGCAAGAAAGTAACACCTATACCTTAAACAGAAGCCAGTTCATCTAAAGTGATGGAAAAAATAATTAACTATAAATGATGCAGTTGCATTTTACTCTTAACAAAGAAATGAAGTTGTAGTTTGTTACCTCTTCCAAAGTCTTGGACCAAAGTGACTTCTTTTGCAAACTTCTCACGAGCTTTTTTTGACTCTTCAATTCTGCCCTCAAGATGGAAAGGCTGTCCACTTTACAAAATTAGAAAAAAGTTCAATGAGCTGAAACAACAAATTGCATATGAAAAAGAAAAGAATATATACATTAAAAGAACTGATCAAATCACTATAATAACAAACTGTGTTGATGTTGATGAAAATGGCAGATGATGTGGTAAAATAATAATGAAAATAAAATAACAAATGGAAAAACAACAGCACCTTAATAAAAGCAAAACATATATAAAGGTTGAGAACTCAAACATTCAGAAACAAAGCATTTTAGTAAAAGAAAAAGTTCATAGGCATGATATACTCTATCCAGTGGATTTCAAAATTTTAAAAGAACATGTTCAAAATGATACCTCAAACCAAAAGCCCAAAAATCAAGTATTCATGCATGCAACTTTGTCTAGCCATATGGGAAATAATTTGAAAAAAGTTAATAAAAATAATAACAGGCAATGAAAAAGATGATAATCAGAGCAAAGGTAACTGAATATTATTTTACACATTTAATAGACACACAGAGGCCCATGGTTACCTCTTGGAGCAGCATTGAGGTTCTCCTCTTCCAGCTGCTTACGTCTAAAATCTTGTTCAAACCTGTCCAACGCATGTAACTCATGGTATAATTCCTGCATGCAAAATACATTAATTCCATTTCCAACACTACACACACACACAAACACACATATATATATGTATCACACACAAAGAAACACACATTTGAGAGTGTATCTAAGTATCCATGTGTGTGTGTGTATATATATATATATATATATATATATATATATATATATATATATATATATATATATATATTATATCTTATAGATATATATTTGTATATATATATATATATATATATATATATATATATATATATATATATATATATATATATATATATATATGTGCACACCCACTATATAGGAGCCAGTTCCTGTACAAAGAAAATTTTATCTAAAAACCACAGGAAGCAATAAGGTGGGACCCATGTACATGAGTGGGTTTAATGGTGAGGGGTATTTGCATCCATTTATATACACAGGTTTATGGCTCACAAAATAGCAGTGTTTAAATACTATTAAATTGAGCTACTAGATCATCTTTATCAATTTATAGAATCCCATAATGCACATTATAGTAGTACCGATTGTTATTATCCTTGACAATTTTATTTCTTAATTTTTTCCCCTATCAAATACGCAAAGAAATTAGGAAAAATATTATAAAGAGAAGTGAATACTCACAGCAGTATACTGAACCAAATTCTTCAAATGCTCCATGGTGGTTTCTGCTTCTTCTTTTAGTTGTTTCTGTGGACTTAGATCTGATCGTAATCTAAACAATACCACAAGCACTTTAGCATCATGCGCAAATCGAGTTCGATAAAATGAATTTATGTTAGAGGTGGCAAAACAAGTGGGATGGGTAACGTGTTAAAAGACTTAAAAGGGTATTTTTCGGTACAAGTTAGATCAAAAAGCTGAAACACTTTTGTCCGTTTCTTTCATTTTCATAGTTAATTAATGTGTCAAATAAGATTTCAGAGATTAATATTATTATGATAAATATATAATTTTTTAGAACAAAGTGATTTAGGAAGTTTAACTGGAGACTTCTTAAGAAATTTTCTTTTACCCACTTCACCTGTTACCCAAATGATGCATTTATAAGTAAATAGCTCGAGATTGCCACCTCCAATTTATGTCCATGGAAATTACTTTTCAAAATAACGGTCTAGATTGTGCCATTGAGGATCTTTGCACCGATTTCCAAAACGAACCACTTCTCCAGAAAAGATTTTCAATTCTTCCCTATAAACATCATAAAAGCAAAAGACAACTTTTTAAGTACAAAGAATAATAAAAAAATAATAATAAATAAAAAAACAATGGTTTAATCATTAGTTGTTTCATGGTACCCACCTTTTATCAGATGCAGCTATTCTGAGGAGCTCATCCATGTCTTTTGATATTAAATGTCGCAAACCTTCAGAAGGCAACACTACCTCTTTTAAGTGTTTTATGTCATCCTTTGAAAGAGATTGCATTAAAGTGGCACCTTTCACAATTGTGTTTGCGACTTCAAATGATAATATTCCTATTTTATTTCCCTTTGTTGCCATCCCAGACACAAAACCGCTGCCGAGGTGTAAGCTTGTCACGCTGCTGCCAAGTGTATCCAGCACTTCTACTGCCTTTCCAAGACTAGCGGTTCCCGCTTTACCCAAAAGGGAACTCACTTCTGAAACCTGCATTACTCGATTTATAAAGTTTTAAGGATGCAAAATACACAGTCATGCAAGTTAGGTAATGGTTCAAAATGGTTAAATTTTTAATGCGGGCCATCTAGGATTGGCACCAACACTCCTGGAACATTAATTGGGGGAGGGGGGGGGGTTTGTCGTTTGACCTTTTTACTTTTTAGTGAAGTTCTAAGCGTTTACCCGTCTGACCCATTGAAAATAAAACAAAAAGCCAAAAAACAACATAGCTCGGTCAATTTTAAGTAAAGGGGTCGAAATTGCCACTTCTGAACACATATCTATAAACTCATACAATGTTATAGTTATCACGCTACTTTAGATGCATTTATAATGTACACATAGCCAGCATACTTGGAGTTCTATATGGACCTATATCTACCTGGTAAAACATGGTATTACTTAAATGTATAATAAAAGCTATAATTATTTTTCTTTTACACTCAACAATTCAAGAAAATGAGGAATTGACGTCTACATTGTACTGAGAAATTAACAAAACTTTAAAAATGCCGATCTAGATCAGTCTTATCCTGAAGTAAACACAAAATTAACTAATTACATATCCTAGGGTCAAATCCCACCCAACAGAATCCAAAAAATACTACCCCGCTTAAAAGTTTTAACTCTGTATTAATAGAAGCATAATAGGGTATTCCATTTAGCACAAGCAAACCATAGGAGAAGAGAGAGGGGGAGGGAGTCAACAAGTAGCCGCCCTAATTTTAATCTTCTTCCTTCTTTAGGTTATATGTATATTTAGAAGTCATGGAATGAAATAGTATAGTTTTGGTGTTTATGAATTCGGCCACAAAAGTTTGTATTTGACAAGCCAAGGCTATAACGACCAAACTCACACCGCATTGTGCCTGAGAAAAACGACCAAACTTCCGTTGCACAACATTCAGAGAAAAACGACCAAACTCACAACGCGTCGGAATAACCTATGTTCATAACTTAAAAAAGAAAAAAAAAAAAAAAAAAAAAAACTAATGAGCAACTGCGTTTGTTTCTTTCATATTTTGTCAACATTCTGATATAAATTTTTCTAAAATTTTCATTTTCACCCCTCATTTACTAAATATAATTTACGCTTTAAACCCATTCCATTTTCTAATACTTTCACTTTTTTATAATAACTTTCATTTGTTGTTTTTTAACTAAATTTGCGGTTGTCTCTAGTTTTTTGGTCAACATTTCGATATAATCTTTATAAAACGAACCTATTTTCAAAATCAAGTACTTTTTGTTATTGTAGGCTATAGCGAATGCGATTACCGTTGCGGTACCATGACGAAGCGAACCACTTATGAATGAAAAACATCATTGTCGGTATTGGTATTATTTGAACCGGTATCGGTATTCGCTTTTATGTTTTTTGACGAGCCAAGAAGATAACGACCAAACTCACGTCGTGTAGCGTAGGGAAAAACAACCAAACTCGCACAGCATAATGCGGAGGAAAAAACTAATTTATATTTATTTTTAATATTTTAACGCTACTAGCATTACCAATTTAAGCTATAACTTAGAACATTTCTAACTCCCAAATATTATAATTAGTATGAGAAGACTATTCTCGTCAATTGAGGGCATGATTCTTTGAAGATCAACTTAGTGGAGTTCAAAGATCAGCTTAGTGCGGTAGGATTTCTTTTTGTTCCTTGATAATTCTTTTGTTCATAGGTATTGTTTTGTACATATAGATGTAAACGTAGTAGTTACCAGAGAGTAATTATTGGAATAGCCAAATATTGAATCTCCTACTCAGATTACTTCTATTCCTTCTTGCTATGTATTCTGAATCTTGAACTTTGACAGTTGTGTTGGCCTTTGATAAGTAGTTGTGGTAGGCGGCCACCTCGTTAATCAAGTCTATGGGGCGTCTTTCTTCTACTTCCACCCTACTTGTCGTCTTACCAGAGAGATGATCTTTCTTTTTTTTTTTAATTTACTTACATTAGATTTAGTTAAATTCCAATGGCTAGTATATATTGCTACTGTTCACGATATTTTTGCCCCCGAAATCTGTTTTCCTATGGTTGTTCCGGCTTTTGTTACTGTTCCATTCATCACCCGTTATTGATCATGTTCTTATTTTCATTGTCATTTCTTTTTCATCTTTCGAGTTCCAAATTGTAGAGTTTATATTTGCAATGAAAAACAGAAAGAATGTCAAGATTCCTGGTTCCAAGAGTATGATAGATTCTAACAAATGATTATCTCCTAGTCGACTGCTTCTACTCCGCACAATAACTCGGCACACTCAGGTATGTTTTCTAGCATTGACTAATCGTGTATGATTGCTTCTAGGGCAACAAATAACATGACTAGGAATCAAAGTATTCTTTCTAGCCTACATGATATTACCCACTCACCTGTTCTGCGACTGCTCATGGATCCTCATGCCTCGTTCACGACATTGGGTTAATGTAACTCGAAAAACCTAACCTTATTTTTTGTCCTATTTGATTTCGTAACAGCCTTTGTTAGTCAAATTATTACACAAAATAATTGTTCTATAACCTTTTATCATACTCACTGTGTCTTTTCGGAACTAGGAACAAACCGGGTGATTGGCATCATTTTGAATCAAGAGGTCCCTACTGTATGTCCCAATGTCACACCTTACAACAAACATATGTGATTGTTCTATAACCTTTTATCATACTCACTGTGTCTTTTCGTAACAGCCTTTGTTAGTCAAATTATTACTCAATGCGGGTTAGGTCATCCATCTACAATGATTCAAAGGCAAATAAGACCGGACTTTCCTATTCTTCATAATTTTCATTATGAGACTTGCTAGCTAGGTCAACATACCCGACGTTCCTATCCTCCAAAAGTGTCGAGTCGAGCTAGTGCTTTATTTTAACTTTTACATTTTGATAAATGGGGTTCTTGCACAACTAAGACCACATTCGGTTTTCAATATTTCATTACTTTTATTGATGATTACTCTCGTGTGAGATAAAGCTACCTACTAAAATCTCACGGTGAAATAAGTCCATTTTTCATGCAATCCAATATTATGTCGGATATCAGTTTAATACAGCACTCAACGCTTTGCACACTGATATGGCAAAAGAGTATTCGTCCACTGCATTCTCTACCTATTTGAAATCACATGCATTATTCATGAGCCTTCATGCGTGTACAAGCCTCAACAAAATGGCATTGTTGGACGTAAAATTCCCCATTTGTTGGATGTTGCTTACACAATCATGTTTCTTTTTCATGTTCGTTCTTGGTTTTGGGGTGACACTGTAATTATTGCTTCTTGCCTGGTAAATTGTATGCCACTCTATTTTCTATCATGTTTTCTATCTGTTTTATATCTTGGTTTTGGGGTGACATTGTACTTATTATCATGTTCGTTCTTGGTTTTGGGATTACTCAAGCATCCAGAAAGGGTATTGACGTTACAGTTCTTCACTTTACTGATACTTTGCGAGTGAAGACGTCATTTTTTATGAGTCATGTTCTTAATTTCCCAAGTCCTTCATTACGTTTTCTAACCAGTTTTCTTATCCTGACCTGTTATACATGTGTCTCACACCATTTCCACCATTTTCGTGTCTTTTGGTCCACCTATATGGTCTCTGACACCATAGCTCTTGTTCCTGATATAGCTAGCCTACCAACAACGCTTCCACCTTTTCTTTTCATATATGTTCGGCCGCATAGAAAAAGACAATGGAAACACCTGATTCACAACTGAACCAAAACCCTAATTTGTTCTTAGTTCTAACTTCTATGAAAGAGCTTAATACAACCTTGCTCGATACTACTCACAATACACCCTTGCCTTAGTATACACCTGTTTATGACCCACCTAGTGAACCACATCCTAACATACCTATCACATATCATAAAGAACCTAGACACCACATACATTACCCTATTCAGGGTTTTGTTGCCTACTTTAACAAGAGTCTCATGCCTATACTACTTCCTTTGATTCCTACCCGAACAACAAGGATATGATGACAATTGTTGCTCACCCAAGATGGTGACAGGCCATGGAACATGAGATAAGGCCCTACAACCAATCATAGTTGGGATCTTGAGCCGCTTCCACCTAGCAAGCTTGTAGTTAGTTGTTGAGTGCTCACGGTAATACTCAACCAGGATGGTTCTTTGCATCATCTGACAACCAGACTGGTTGTTAAGAGTTATTCTCAGGCTGATGGTATTGATTATGATAAAAAAATTTCGCAGATTGCTAAAAATGTCATTGGCTCGCATTTGTATTACTCTTACTGTCATTAATCACCAGTCGCTCTACCAGCTTGATCTCAAGAACCCAATTCTTAGTTGTGTTCTTGAGGAAGAGGTGTGTATGGAGCGGCCACCTGATTTTATTATCAGTCTTTATATGGCCTTAAGTGGTCTCCCAGGGCATGGTTTAATTGGTTTTCTATACTTATGGAGTTGTTTAGGTTGGTTCATATTGCTTATGATCATTTCGTATTATTCATACAGCGTTATGGTCGAAAGTTTATTATGGTTGTTTATGTGGATGATAGCATAATCACAAAGGATGATGACGTCGGGATTACCGAGCTCTAACAATCCCTTCAATCTCACTACTAGATTAGCGACTGAGGTCGACTTCGATACTTCCTTTGCATTGAATTATCCCGCTCTCCACAAGAAATACTTCTTTCTCAACAAAAGTTTAACCTTGATATGTTATACAAGTATGAGTTATTGGGTTGTCGGCCGTATTATAGTTCAATGCTTCCTACAAAGAAGCTTCTTCCAAAGGACGGGAGCCCAATGAAAAATCTAGAATGATACATATGAGTGGTTGAAAAACTTGATTACTTGACAATACTCGACCAGATTTACATTTACTGTAAGTGTTCTAAGTTCGTTAGTACATGGCCACACCATATACCAGACACTAGAATGTTGCACTTCATGTATTAAGATATCTTAAGACCACACCAAGTCGAGGGATTTAGTATTCTGAACTTTTGATCAGGGTCATTGTCGTATAGATGCATTTATAGAGCATGGAGACGAACGGATATCATGATTCACTATTGCATATTGAACTTATAAAGCATGGAGATGGACAAAAAATCAAGACTCTCTAATGCAAATGGATAGGTTGTCCCATTTCACGATAATCTACAACCAGGTATTATGTGTTTGTTAGAGGAAATCTTGTCTCATGGAAGAGCAAGAAGCAGGATACAATGTCTAGAGCATGTGTGATTCAGAGTATAAAGTCATGGCAGATATCACATCAGAGATGATACGGTACATCGTCTTTTTAAGAAACTCTGTGGTTGTTTCGGACAATTTGATGCAGCTATACCGTGATAGCCGATCAGCTATACATATAAGCAAGAATCAAGTATTACATAAGAAGACGAAACATATAGAGGTTGATTGTCATCTAATCAGGGATCGGGTAGTAGGCCAATAGACCTTCAATCCATTCAACCGATTCATGTGAAAATAGAATTTCAACTTTTAGGCATCTTTACAAAACTTCTTCAAAAACTTAGAGGTAGTGTTTGTTATGTAGGAATGACAATAGGAATGGAATATAAAGAGGGAATGAACATAGAGTTGTTTGGTTTGTCAATTAAATAGAACTACCGATTACACAATAAATCCCATTCTCTCTAAACAACCCTAAACCATTCCTACGCTCCCACTTGTTTCTTTTCATTCCCTTTCCTATTCCACCATTCGTTCCCACCCACCACTACCACTGCCACCTCCAAACCACCACCACCACTATAATCACCAACCACCACCACCACCACCCATCCACTCACCACCACTACCACCCATCCACTCACCACACTACCACCCATCCACTCACCACCACCACCTACCAACCCCACCAATTACCAACAATGACAACAATAACCACCAACCACTGCCCACTACCACCATCATTGACCATGACCACCACTAAACACCCCCATAACCACCATCACCAACACCAAACACCAACACCACCATAACTACCAACCACAACCACCAACAATATCACCACCACCAACAACAACAACACCAACCACCACCACCACCAACAACAACAACACCAACCACCACCACCACCACCACCGCTACCTACCACAACCACTAACATTACCCACCACAACCACCACCATGATATTTCTATTCTTTTGTTTTTACTTCCCTATAAAACAACATAAAGTAGTGATTAATTTCAATCTCACAGGGTAACCAAACAGGGCAATGGAATAGTAACAACGTAGTTCATTCCTTTGTCTATTCCATTCCCTCGTCCTTTCATTACTCCATACCAAACAGACCTAGATAGATTTATACGTAACAAGTTGGGCATGATTAACGTCTATGCTCCAGCTAAAAGAGTGTTAATTGCATATATTTATTAGATTTTATTAGTTTTACCCCATAGGCCCAATATAGGCTTCATGGGGTTTATCACTTGTTTATGTATGGTTGCCTTCTTATTGTAATGATATCTAGATACTTTCCTACTTTTACAAGAGATTAAGTTATTTCGTTAAAGCTGCTTCATGCGTACATTGGTTCTTTTATGCGTGAAATGCTCATTTGATTATCTTTTCCGACACAACAAACAAACCCTTAGTGTGAGCATATAAATCCTCCTAAAACTTTTATACCGTTAGTGTGTGCATATGACCTTCTTGCTAAAATTAAGACGTTACGACAATCCAAGTGGTTCGTTACTTTCTTAATCGGGACTTTGGGCCTTCTTATGTTTCCAACATCTACCCAGCTGCGAAAAAGCACAAAGTTGGAAGAATTCATCGTCTTATTAACTAGTAATAATGTCAATCACCTTTTAAGTAGATGACCACTTTAAACAACATTAAAATCCTGAAATTCCTAAAAGAGAATATTGTGAGAAGTTTATAAACACAGAATTCACGGTCAATATAGCAGGTTAGAGCAGGTGTAGCATTATAAAAGTTATATGGAGGGTACACAATTGTCAATAACTTATGATCCAAATTTCAACAAAGCGAGAATAGCAGACCAAGTATGCAGAATACATACCTTTGTGACTGCAGCCAGATTTGACTTGGTCAACCTTGATGACAATTGAGGAATCCCATCGTTATCATCCAATGCATAGGAACCAGCATTCATCTCAGGAAAAGAAAATGGTTCTCTCAAAGTATGCTTGCTAATTGAAGGGGGGCTAGATTCATCGCTCACCAGTCCTCGAGACTGATAAAACATCCCAGACCCATAAATTAACCCATGAAAATTATCTTCGGTGGATCTCCTTGAACAAATTCCACCCATCTTCTCAGTTGACTTCCACTTTCAAACCTAACACCTCACTGATTCTTCAACAGATTCTGTTAGCAGTACAACACCACAAGTTCATTTGCGACCGCAAAACAAAATAATTCTGGCAAACAAACGAAGTCGATGAAGAAATCAAAGAGAAAAAAGTACGAATTAAACTACAAAAAGTACGATATGATGCTAACATCGGTGGTGGTGAATATGGAAGCATATGAATATGAAGTATTTTTGGTGACGTAGGTTCCATGGAGTTCTGAAACGATACCCAAAGACGCTATGAATTCTTCTTGGCTTTGGTTTTTGTCAAACCATGGCCCACACACAACTAACAGCAGCCTTAAATAAAGGACGTGAGGGTCACCTTCCTTGTATGACTGACTATTTACTCCTCTTTCGGGGCTACTTCAAGGAATAGAAAAAGACTTTATTATTTAGAAATAGTTTGTTGGAAGTAACTGAGATTTGTTTATCTTAACAAACGGTTTATTGGAAGTAATTGAGGGCTCAGAACTTCTTACTGGGTCAGCTTCTGACTCAGTCAGATCTTACTCAGTCAGCACAATCAAACAGCCCCTAAGATGCATCTATCTCAAACTCGTCGTCCTTTTGGCTCCGTCGAGTCATGTCGCTGAGAATCTCATACCCAATTTTGACTTGGCCACTCGAGTTCATGGGCGGACCTACATAGAGCCGAGGGGTAGCCTCCGCTACCCCTCAACTTTTTACGAGTAGTGTAAAGAGAAAAAATTACGGTTTTATGTAAAATAAAAAATAATAATTACGGTTTTATGTTACCCCTGAGAAAATATTACGTTACCCCTAATTATTTTTTTAAACTCAACACACTATAGAAAGTTTTAAAGTTTATAATAAATAATCTTATATTTTATGAAAAAGATTACAGTATATAAAAACATAAATAACTAATAAGCCCAAAATATAATAATTATTAACAAGTCCAAAATGAATATAAGCCCAAAAAACATTAAACAACTTAAAGATCTAACTAATTAGCCTAAATAACTATAACTCAATCAAACATAAAACTTAAAAATAAAAAAAAAAACAAAAAAAACCATCCATCGACCATTCTTCCCTTCCCAGTTCCCACAGGCCACTGCTAGTTAGCCACCATCCACCCACACCGCCGATCACCCCACGTCCCCACCACCACATGTGATCTTTCACCAATTCATCGCCCACTTCAAGATAACATTTCTAGGTTTTTTTTCTATTACACTATGAGATTAAGGATATAGGGTTTATGTTGTTCAATTTTAATATTTAAGTGTAATTTGTTATAAAAATTAATGGTTATTTGGTTTAATTTCTAATATTTAGGATTTATGCAATTAGGTGTATGAAGTAGGGATTTGAAAGATGAATTAGATGTTTGATATTGAAATTAGATTTTTGAATTATGTTAATTCTTAGTGCAATTTGTAATTTTATTGTGTAATATGTTATATAATTAGGGATTTTAAAGATGAAAAAACAAGTTTTACAATTTTTTCAAAAGAAAAAATTAAAAGTACGATATTGGTTATAATAATGATGATCATATTAGGTTAACAACTCCTTTGAGTTTAATTCATTCGGGTTCAATTCCTTCGATACCAAATGGATTTGATTTGAATGATTTTCCTTTGAATCCCTTTATTAATATAAATGTACGGTAAAAAAATTTACGTTACCCCTGAACTTTATGTCTAGATCCGCCACTGCTCGAGTTACAATAGTTCATCACAGCCTTGTGTTTGGACATGCGAGTTACATTAGTTACATCTCGTCAAACTTACAACCCAATAGAAACCTATCTTCTGGATATTTATAATTTCTATTGATCGAGAGTTTTTAATCATCATCATCTTTGGAAACTTTGCACTAGATCAACTGAACCATTATCATCATCAACATCTTTGATCAATTTCACCTCTGCAGGACCGTTTAAGGGCTTTAACACAATTACAACACAACAACACAATGAGGAGATTAACTAAACTTTAATCAAATAGTGAACTGGGTTAACCAAAGTGATACAAAAGAGCACAAGTAAAGCAAAGAGACAGAACAAGATAGTATGGGTTTCAAGGAGGCAGTATATTGCTTTCTCAAGTTCTTTTACAAGTGTTACAAAGCATAAAGAAAGATACAAGAACTTGAAATACTTATACTACAACCTACAGCGGCTATACTTTGAAAGCCAGCTGGATACAATTGACTAGACACTAACAAAATCAATTGTAGGATCAAAAGGCATATCTGCCTTTTGACCTTGTGACTATGACATGCCATAGCTCACATCCTTATACATTACAAAAAGGATAAAGTACATAAAGTGGAAAGTTACAGACTCAAGACCTCAATGTACAGTTACCAAAAGCATGGACCTTTTCACCAACTCATGTAAGTTGGTGACTTTACAGAGATGCAGCGGAAAAGGTGCTTTATGGAACAGTACATCAGATAAAGCATGTGTACTAAAAGTCTTCGGAAGAAATCTGTCTTCATAGGTTGAAGCTTCGGAAGACTTTGTCTCTGAGGCTTCGGAAGACTTCATGTTTGGCTTTGGAAGATATTGGTCTTGGCTTCGGAAGATTTTACACTTAGAGTATTTTCTAATGCATTGTGTAAAACTTCCGAAGCATTCTTCACTTCAGTACTTAGTGCATGTTTGCTGAGACACTTTGGATGTTTGGGTTGCATCAGACTTAAGGAATCCTTACAAACTCCCCCTATGCTGATGCTACCAAAACACTTTGAAGATCTTCAGATGTTGGTAGTCTTTAGTACAATCAAGACCATTCCTTTCTTCATTAGATGGTGAGGATCATCAAGACTCTCATAGTATCTTCTCATCTAAAAGAGATCATGCAGAGGTAAGTTGATTATGTCTTGCCAGGAGTAGACATTCTCAACACCTTGATCTCTGATAACATGCCATCTTTCTGGATTGGTAGAATAAGTCCAGGACAAGATGGGTGTCTCAGTTGTTAGAGGAGCCACTTGCATAGGAGTTGATTGGGCTGCCTCATCATGCACTTCAGGTTGCTCAGCTGAGTTCAGAGGTGTAGAGGTAGATGACTTAGGCTTCTTCTTCTTTGTCTTTGGTTTAGAAGCCATTCTCTTCTTCCTCTTAGATGACTTTAACTGAGAAGACTGGTCTGCAGCACCATGTTGGTCATCAGTGTCTTTCTCAGTTGGGTGTTCCTCCCTCACAGGTTCAGAAGGAGAGGGAGTTTGACCATGCCTTGGATCAAAAGATGAAGCTTGCTGAGGCTCAGCTGGAGGTTCTGGTTGAGGTGTCTCTGGTTGTTCAAACTTGACCTCCACTTCAGGTGGGACTTGACTTGGAAGAGAGTGCAAGTCAATCAGTTCTTCACTCTTAATCTTCTGATTGATCACCCTTATATGCTCATCCTAGTGGATAGAGACATGGGGCCAAGTCTCCTTCCGGAGAATCCATATAGCTTCAAGAAGCTCATCATTCTTTGTCTGTCAGCAGACTTCTTTGCATTCTTTTGAATGATGGCTCTTGACTTTGCAGCTTCTTCCCTTAGCTTCCTTTTGATTGTCTTTCTTTCTTTGACTAGCTCAAGCTCAAGTTGCTTTAGGTACTCAAACTCAATGAAGTCATAGGACAGGGGAAGAAGTGCATCTGCCTGATAGAAGCCTGTGGCACTCAGGTAGTTGATCATCTTGATCCTATCTTCTTCTTTATCTACTTGAGGTTCTTGTGGAGCCACATCTCCCTGGCAGGACTTTCTTGAACTGGAGAGAGAGTGGGAGCATGCTTGTAAAGTCTTTTCTGTCTCTTCTCCTCTTTGAATTGGAGAAGTAACCTTGCATCTTCTTTCTCCTTCATCTCTCTTGACACTTCCATGTCAGCCAGTTCATTTAACTCTTCTAAGGGGAGGGGAGATGATTTCATCAATATCATAGTTCCTGGTCTGTAAGTAGGTAATCCTGACTGCCCTTAACTCATCATCTTGAGTGTTTGGTCTGGGGGCAGCCCTGATTGCAGCTTGCATGAAGCTAGATGACCCAGTAGAACTTTCTCCCTTAGCCTCCTTTTCCTCTCTCTCTCTTCCTCCTCAATTTCCTCAGGAGTCATTATCCTTTTCCCTTTGTCACCAACAGACCTTTGTGACTCAGGGTGGATTGAGGCTTGGCCTTCATTGCTTGGTGTAGCTTCCATGCTCTGGCCAGAGAGAGAGAGAGGCTGAGAAACACCTTCACCAGCAGGTGTGTCTCAGATGGAGTTTGGACCTCTGCAGCAGTTGTTGATGATAAGACGGGGGGTCTCAGGTTCTGCCACTGGGCCTTCAGTCAAGGTTTCCCCTATTGAAACTAATCTTAGGGTCCACCTCAACATCTAGTTGTTGACCGATGACATTGCCTGATTGCCTAAGTCTCCTTCTTAGAGAGAACTTTGCAAGGATCCTGTCTTGGATTCTTTGAGCCAGCCTGTCAGCTTGTCTTGAATTGCTTGGATTGACAAGTGGCATGTTGACTAAATCCAGTCTTTCATAGAAGCTCAGGCTTTGGAAATGAAAAACTTCTTGTTGGCCTTGAACTCTGTGAAGTATAAGGGCTCTTCTGTCATCATCATACCTCCATCTTATGATGTAAGGGCTTTTCACCAACTCATGTAAGTTGGTGACTTTACAGAGATGCAGCGGAAAAGGTGCTTTATGGAACAGTACATCAGATAAAGCATGTGTACTAAAAGTCTTCGGAAGAAATCTGTCTTCATAGGTTGAAGCTTCGGAAGACTTTGTCTCTGAGGCTTCGGAAGACTTCATGTTTGGCTTCGGAAGATATTGGTCTTGGCTTCGGAAGATTTTACACTTGGAGTATTTTTTAATGCATTGTGTAAAACTTCCGAAGCATTCTTCACTTCAGTACTTAGTGCATGTTGCTGAGACACTTTGGATGTTTTGGGTTGCATCAGACTTAAGGAATCCTTACAACCTCTTTCATATTTTTTCCTTTTTTATAATCATCAACCCAACTTCGAACTAGGTAATTGATCATACTAGTATACTTGCAATTTTATGTTTATCTAAAGCCCTAAACTTAATTTGACTATCATATTCAATTTGGTCTTAAATTGGGTTAATGTTGATCAAAGATTCATATGATTTGGGGCTTTTTTCATTTATTTTATCTTGGTTCTAATCAGGATTGAGTTTTGCCCCAACTAGTTAACTCATATGACTCTCACAAAAAGGACTTGAGTTTGAACCCCGGGCACCCCATTCTTCTTTGTATTCATTCTTTTACTATTTTAAATTCCAAAAATATTATTATATTAATATAAATTTTATTTTGTAAATTAATATTATAACAAAAATATTAATTAATATTTGAAAATTTCAAAAAATCATGATCACATTTAAACATTGTTGTAAGCTATAATTTGTAACTAAAATCAATAAAAAAAGGATATTTGTTAATTTAATTTAATTAAAGTTTCCTATTAAACAAAATGTATTATTTCAGTTTGTTTTAAATCAATATTAATTACAAATATATTCATTTAAATAATTATTAAATTAATTATTTTTGACTAAATTTCTTATTTTATTATCTAAATTCTTATTTATAAAACTATTACAAACAAAATATTTTTAGTTGTATTATTTAAATAAAATTTAATTAATATATCATATTTATTATTAATCATTATTTAAAATTCAAATGTTATTATTTAATCAATATATTTTATTTAATCAAGTTACACATCAAAGTTAATTATACTATGTTAAATCATTTACTAAATCCCAAATCCCCATTGAAACCCTAGTTTCGAAAAGGACATTAGAACTTTAAACATGTTATTATTCTAACATAAGACACAACTCCCTAGGTTGATTCGTGAAAAAATCTTGGTTCTAGTCTATCATTTTAATATTTCAATCACTTTTAACTCCCAAATGAGTATTCACGTCCCAATTTATATGTTTATAATTTGAGAAAAATCATATAAACTATATTCAGTCAATTTTTTATTGTTTATTCATTTCTTGCTAATTCAACTCAATTCATATTATGTTATTTCTTACAATGTGTGTTCATAGTTAAATAAATATTATTATAACAAAATCATTGATTCATTCAAACTACATACACACTGGCATCTACCACACACATTACGCACACAACACACACGTTCTATTGTTTATAACCATGACCGAAAGCATGCCATCAATATCCTTTTTATTCTGATTTGCATCGAGAACCGAGTATGTGATTACAAACTCATTCATAAAACAATTTGAACATGAACTTACATAGCATGAAGGGATCAATGATGGATCAAATCAACTTCACATGTATCAAAAAAATAGACTTGAAACCCTATGTTTAATTGTTGCGAAACACGTTCCAGTCTCTTCCTTTCTCTCTTTTTCTAGCGATACCAATATCATAAATATGGGAGGAAGAATGAAACGTTGGGGAAGGGGCTTCTTGAGAGTAGAATGGAGGTGGTTATAATAAGGTCACGCAACCTTAGGTTGGATTGAATTAATACTAACAAGGTTTGGTAGTTTGATATTTCTTACCTCTCGTCATCTCTTTTATTTTATTTTAACCCTAAACATTCCTTTAACTTTATTCAATTATTCAGTTATTAAACTGTCTTAAAAGATTAAAATAGGTGTTACAGACTTTCAAATCAATTTCATAAGTATTCAAGAATCTTAGTTCTCTGATTCTTTAAAAATACATCTTTAAAGAATTTATGGCAACTCTAATGTAAGATCAAGATAATTATCTTAAAGGCTGATAATAACCAAATATCTCTCAGCATGCAATGAAGTACAAGGAATGAAGTACTTTGAAAGATTTAACTATGTACAAAGAAAAATAACTAAGTGACAAATGTTGTGAAGCCAAAGACAAAAATCTTCCGAAGCCAAAAGTGAAGTCTTCCAAAGCTTAATGACAAAGTCTTTGGAAGCTTGAAGACTGAACGCTTCCGGAGACTAAGAAGACTCACATACTTTTGACAAAAGCAGAAGACCTTTTCGTTGTTAGCTCTGAACACTCACCAACTTATACAAGTTGGTGATTACTTTTTTTCTTTTGTCAACTGTACAATATGGTCTCTTTTGTGTAACTTCCTACTTTAGTACTTTTATCCTTATTGTAATACAATAGAAAGTGTGCTATGGCATGTCATAGTCACATGTCAAAAGGCAATATGCCTTTTGACTTTACATTGATCTTGTTATTTAGATTAGTGTCCAGCTGGCCTTCAAAGTATGACCAGATGTAGGTCGTAGTATAAAGTATCTCATGTAGCATTCTTAGGACTAATCTTGGTAACACTTGTAAACACTTGAGAGCAATATACATCAACCTTGAAAACTAATAATCTTTCTATTCTTGAGTGTTCTTACTTGTTATTCATTGTCATCACTGTTTGGTTCCTATTTGATCTAAAGTGCGTTTAGATAATATTCACCAACTGGGAAACTGTTGTTTGAACCATAACTGGTCCTGCATTTGGTATAAGAGCTTCTCAGGCTCTTGATTGCAAGATCTCACCATCTTAAATCGCTCTTCAGTTTCACATTCACTTACTTGCTCAAATAACAGCTCTTTCTAAAGTTGATATGGAAAGCCATGACCGCTTTTCAAACTGCTCTTCCCAACTCCATTTACAGAGGCTTCAAGAAGTGCAAGAGTGCAAAAGAACTCTACGATGTACTAAAGCTAATGTATGAAGGATTTGAGGAAGCTAAGGGGAACAAGAAAGACTTAATGAAGCAGCAATTTGAAAACTTCACCTACAAGACAGGTGAAATTTATCTTAATAATTCTTCAGGTATATTGAGATTGTAGACACTTTAATGGATGTTTGAGTCAAACTTAAGAACATGGATATAGTGAGGAAGTTCATGTTCTCTCTTCCTAGAGAATGGACACACCACTATGTGGCCATCAAGAGAATTAAGAACCTCTCTACCCTCACTCTTACTGAGCTGTATGGTATCCTGAGTGGTTACCAAATGGGGATAAACATGTGAAATCCTTCCCCTAGCTTATCCAGCACCCAAAAGAGTTCAACCCTTCATGTGGTTGAAAGGGATAATAGATAACTACAACATCATCTCATCTGCGACCTTGACAACTCACCAAAGGGTCCTTTCATCACCTTCCCGGAGACACCTAAGGAGAGCTATTCCATTCCACAAGCCCAGCTCTTCTCAGGCCTTTGTGTATTTAGATGAAAGTTTTGGTAACTTTCTCTTCATCCTTGAAGACCTGGACTACATCCATCCAGATGATTAGGAGTACATGGACATAGACCAGTAAATGGCTCTTCTTACTCATAGAGCCAAGAATTTCTACAAGAGGAAGTTTCCAAGCAATGTGTCTAGTGGTAATTTTGTGTTGGACAAGAGCAAAGTAAAATGTTATAACTATAACCAAATGGGCCACTTTGCTCGGAAGTGTAAGGCACCAAGAACAAATGGTGGCCAAACATAGTCCAGGCCAAATTACATTGATACATCTCCAAGAACTAAGAAGTCCAACAAACCAAAGCAGCAAGCTATACTTGCTATTGAAGAAGGAGGCTTTGACTGGAGCTTTCAGGTAGAAGATGTCTCTACGAGCCAAGCTCTGATGGCAAATGATGATAAAACTAAGGTATTAAAACATCTTTGTACTCTTGAATGCATTATTAAAGTTAACATGTACAGGTCCTACAACTTGGAAGTAAGGTTTGATCTTGAGTCCTTGAACATTCTAAAAGCTCATTTTAAAGAGCAGAAAATAACTATAAGCTTAAAATAGAAGACTTAGAGAAAATAATTTCTACTCTAAAACATGAGCACACAAACTACAGGACTCAGGATGAATAAATGGTCCAGTATAATGATTTTCTAGTAACCAATTTGTTGCATCGAACACTAAAAATTACAAGGAATAAAATATAAAATAGGGAGAACCAGCTCATGATATAGTTCATGATTATGGATTGGAATATAAACATTTGCACCTCCTAAATTGGGGTTACAACTCATCAATTCTGTTGGCATATATCACAGGGTTGACATCTTTCTACACACATAATTCATCCTAAAATTATGATGGTAAAATTTTCCAACTCAACCTGGATGGTCCAAATTGCTAGCTTTTCACATCTCAACTGCATCATCTGTTTAACTCAACCCTTCTATATGTTTTGAAATAATTTATTGACATATGATAAATATTTTATAAAAGTAATTTATTTTGCTAAAAAATATATAAAATTTTACCAATGGAGAATAAAGACCGTTGCATTCGTAGCCTAAAAGAGTACTCGAAAATTCCTTCCCATAACACCTACCACAAAATAGAACTGAAACACAATATGTCGCATCCCCATTGTTGTAGACGTCTATAGCATCTTTTAACCAGTTCATAGATTCTTGTAAAGCCCCGTTTCCGGAAAGCCTCACAGTTGGTCGTTCATAGCATAATGTATAATAGAATATGTTGATATATGAAAACATTGCAGAGAAATACTTTAAGTCATTCATCACATTCATAGATAAGTTGTTAGATTGCATGTTGTTCTAGAACTACAAACATTAACATTTTTGTTTACCAATTTAAACATAAGTTTAAACGAGTGGATGCCAGACTCCCATTATCGAGTAGCTTCATCATCCGTGCCATTCTCAGTAACATCATTACCTACCAACTGATATGCGTATAAAGTTAGCGTCGCTGAGTGCGATCTAGTTTTATAATAATATATAAAATATATATTTTTAAACTTCTTTTAATGAATACACATAATTATATTTAATAGTCAAATTTACTTATCAAAATTCATCATTGAGTTCATTATCTTTCTTTCTTTTATTATCTTTACTCTCATTAACTAGGATTGCACAAAGCAAGAGCCTACATCATATGGTTGGCAACAAATGTTGAACCCCTACCAGCACACGTTTATTATGGTAGCTAACCCCTTACAGTTACCCACACTACTAGGCATGAAGCCTACTCAGGAATAAGGGTTTCATTCATTCATTGCTCAATCATAAGGATTAGACCCCATATGTGCATTCTCATGGGCTAAAATAGCCACACATCATAGAGCTAACGACAATATGGTCGTGCACCTCCATTCATTTTGCTTGCAAGACTTTTCATCATCATAAGGGCCCGGGTAACATTCATCATGTTCCACAACCATCTTTTTATTCATTAATGTTCATCTTTAATTATAGGCAATACTTATAAGGTAGCCTTCATCATTATCATCACATAGCATGGAACATTAAATATTATTCAGATAGTATCCACATAATAAGCCTCATAATAGAATTATAGCATTAACTCTAATGAAATGACCTAAGTGCTATCTCATATGGGTAACAATTAACTAATACGGGTAACAGTAAACTAATATGGGTAACAACAAACTAATACGGGTAATAGTAAACTAATGTGGGTAACAATAAAATAATGTGGGTAATAGTAAACTAATGGGGGTAATAATAAACTAGTACGGGTAACAGTGAACTATCACATGTAACACTAAACTAATGTGGGTAAGAGTAAACTAATGCTGGTAACAGTGAACTAATATGGGTAACAGTGAATAATGCGGGTAACAATGAACTAACATGGGTAACAATAAACTAATGTGGATAACAGTGAATTAATGTGGGTAACTGTAAACTAGTGCGGGTAATAGCGAACTAATATGGGTAAGAGTAAACTAATGCGGGTAATAGTGAACTAATATGGGTAAAAGTAAACTAATACGGGTAATAGTGAACAATATGGGTAACAATAAACTAATGTGGATGACCAAACACTTAGTCAAAATTAGGCACAGTTAAACAAATATGGAATAGTAAACTAATACAGGTGACTAAACCATTTATCCAATTTCAAACGTAGGCATTTTACGATATAATCAAATTGTGCATCATCCTAACCCATATTTTCTAACATGGAAGTGCTAATTAGTACAACAGGGAATAGAGGAGTCAAGCCTGAAACAACATCATCAATCATAAAACTAAAATATAAATCCAACTATGCAATAAAAGAACCACCACAGATATGACTGGCAGGCTTTGTCCCGATGCATGATGAGAAGAACTGTGCCATAGCATAAGCCAGATTGCAAGGAACTTGCTTGATTAAGGCATATAAAAAGAATTAATCCTTATGGGTCACCACACCCGTACTCCTCTTCCTACCATAGATCGTATGGGTAATCGCACGGTGAAAATAACGATGAAGGGGATCTCGTAAGTAGTACTCATCGATTGCTTGGGGCAATAATCTCTCTTGCCAATTTCACGCCCAAATGCAGCGAGAGTCCACCGATCAATCTTCTTTAAACTTTAAAGAAATGGTGCTCTTTTCAGCTCAGATGTTGTATAAATGCCAAGCGCGTCCCAAGCTGCACAACAGACACTTTACGTTCCTCCCCACCCAATATGAATAAAATGACATTCCTATCATGTAAAGTAGTGACTAGGTGGGCAAACTAATAAGTAGCATAGAATTCCAACACTAGCTCTTGATACTGAGGCTGACGAATCGAGAAGAAACGTTGCCATGGTTTCGAGAGCATATCTTCAGCACAAGCTTTTTCCCTAAGAGCTTCCAAGGTGGACATACAAATCGTGCATGATGACTCAAAGTTCCTTAAGCGAATGGCTTCATAGCATTTAGCTCTCTCGCTACCTTGCTCAAATCGAAAAACCTATGAAGCTCGTCAATCGCCATCACCTGCGGAAGATAAAATGTGAGATAATAATTTATACTATACATGTGCACACACACACACACACATATATATATATATATACATATATATATACATATATATATATACATATATATATATATATATATATTATTATATATATGTATATATATACATATATATATATAGTATATATATACATAGATATATATCTATATATATATCTATTATATAGATATATATATATATATATATATATATATATATATATATATATATATCTATATATATATATCTATATATATATATATATGTATATATATATGAAGCTCGTCAATCGCCATCACCTGGGAAGATAAAAGTAGATAATAATTTATATCTATACATGTGCACACACACACATATATATATCTACATATATATATATATACATATATATATATACATATATATGGATATAGATATGTAGATATATATATAGGTAGAGAAGACGTACGAGGGAGAGAGATAGAGATAGGAGATAGAGAGAGATAGAGGGACAGAGAAGATAGAGAGAGAGACAGAGAGAGATATACATAGAGGTATAGATATATATATATATATATACATATATATATACATATATATATAATATATATGTATATATATATATACATATATGTTACATATATATATAGGTATATATATATATGTATAATATATACATATATGTAACATATATTATATAATATATATGTATATATATATATATATTGTAGATATATATATGGATATAGGTATAGATAGATAGAGATATAGGTAGAGTAGATACATATAGGGAGACAGAGATAGAGATATGTATAGAGAGAGTAGGTATAGGATAGATGGGATAGGGAGATAGAGAGGGGAATACAGATGAGATAGACAGAGATAGATATAGAGGGAGACGAGAGACAGGATACATGAGATAGGAGAAGATAGATAGATATGAGAGGGATATAGAGAAAATAGATAAAGAGATAGAGAGAGATATATGTATATAAACTATAGGGATATAGATATATATAAAGAGAGGATAGAGGGAGATAATAGAGGGAGCGATAGAGAAGAGATGATAGATATAGATGTAGAGATAGATATGAGTAGAGGGATGAGAGAAAGAGATAGATAGAGGTATAGAGAGATAGGATATAGCAGAAGATAGACATAGAGAGACAAAGGATAGGATAGATATATATATGGATATAGATACATAAGACATATAGAGGTAGATAGCATGTGCTATAGAAAGAGAATGTAGAGATATATAGAGATATAAAAAGAGGATATAGACATATATTACAGTATAATATAGACATTATATGTATATACATATATATCAGATATATATAGATGTATATATGTTATATATATAATAACATATATACATTATCTAGATATATATATAGTGTAATAAATATATGTATATTGGATATGTATAGATGTATATCTATATGTATATATATATATTATATATATATATTATATTGATTATATATTTATATATATAATTTATATATATATATATATATATATATATAATATATATATATATATATATATATTATCTATATATATATCTATATATATATGTAAGGATTCCTTAAGTCTGATGCAACCCAAAACACAAAGTGTCTCTGCAACATGCACTAAGTACTGAAGTGAAGAATGCTTCGGAAGTTTTACACAATGCATTAGAAAATACTCTAAGTGTAAAATCTTCCGAAGCCAAGACCAATATCTTCCGAAGCCAAACATGAAGTCTTCCGAAGCTTCAGAGACAAAGTCTTCCGAAGCTTCCACCTATGAAGACAGATTTCTTCCGAAGACTTTTAGTACACATGCTTTATCTGATGTACTGTTCCATAAAGCACCTTTTCGCTGCATCTCTGTAAAGTCACCAACTTACATGAGTTGGTGAAAAGGTCCATGCTTTTGGTAACTGTACATTGAGGTCTTGAGTCTGTAACTTTCCACTTTATGTACTTTATCCTTTTTGTAATGTATAAGGATGTGAGCTATGGCATGTCATAGTCACAAGGTCAAAAGGCAGATATGCCTTTTGATCCTACAATTGATTTTGTTAGTGTCTAGTCAATTGTATCCAGCTGGCTTTCAAAGTATAGCCGGCTGTAGGTTGTAGTATAAGTATTCCAAGTTCTTGTATCTTTCTTTATGCTTTGTAACACTTGTAAAAGAACTTGAGAAAGCAATATACTGCCTCCTTGAAACCCATACTCTCTTGTTCTGTCTCTTACTTTACTTGTGTTCTTTGTATCACCTTGGTTAATCCAGTTCACTGTTTGATTAGAGTTTAGTTAGTTAATCTCCTCATTGTGTTGTTGTGTTGTAATTGTGTTAAAGCCCTTAAACGGTCCTGCAATTGGTATCAGAGCTTTCCAGGCTCTTGATATAAGATCTAACCATCTTAAGATCCCTCACACACACAAAAACTAAACTTTCAAATGGCTTCCATCTCAAAGACTGATATGGAGACTGGAACCATGAACAAATCCCCACTGATCACTCTTGATGATTTTGACACCTGGTGCATGAGGATGGAAGGCTTCATCAGGTCTCTTGATTCAAGAATGTGGGAATCTGTTGAGAATGGACCTTTCATACCCAGCACCCCCTCTGCTACTGGTGCTGGTATGATTCCAAAAGATGTGGCCAACTACTCAGATGAAGATAGAAAAAGAGTAGAGATTGATAGGAAGGCCATGACTGCTCTTCAGACTGCTCTCCCAAACTCTGTATACAGAGGTTTTAAGAAGTGCAAAACAGCTAAACAGCTGTGGGATGCACTGAAGCTGATGTATGAAGGCTCCTCTGAAGCCAAGGAGAACAAGAAAGATCTTCTGAAGCAGCAGTTTGAAAACTTCACCTTCAAAGCAGGTGAAACCATGACCCAACAATACTTCAGGTATGTTGAGATTGTGGATACCCTAGTGGATGGAGGAGTTCCTCTTGAGAACAGGGACATTGTAAGGAAGTTCATGTCCTCACTTCCTAGGCAATGGACACACTATTGTGTGGTGATCAAGAGGACTGAGAACCTTAAAACTCTTACTCTGACAGAGTTGTATGGGATTCTCAGTGGATACCAGATGGAGATGAACATGCAAGGTTCATCTGGCAACTCCAACAATCAAATGGGTTCAGCCCTTCATGTGGTTGAAAGGGACAGCATAGAACCCCAACATCATCTCATATGCTACCCTGACAACTCACAAAAGGGTCCTTTCATCACCTTCCCGGAGACACCAAGGGAGAACTTTACTCAAGGAAGCCCATTCCAAGAGACAAGTTCTTCTCAAGCCTTTGTGTCTACTGATGAAAGCTGTGGGAATTATCTCTTCACTCTTGAAGACCTGGACTGTATCCATCCAGATGACCTGGAATACATGGAGATAGTTCAGCAGATGGCTCTTCTCACTCACAGAGCCAAGAAGTTCTACAAGAGAACAGGAAGAAGATTTCCAAGCAATGCTACCAGTAGTGGTAAGTTTGGGCTGGATAAAAGCAAAGTTAAGTGTTACAACTGTAACCTTATGGGTCACTTTGCTAGGGAGTGTAAGGCACCTAAAGCAAATGGGGGCCAAACACAACCCAGACCAAACTACACTGACAAAGCCCCTCAGACTGAGAAGCCAAAGCAACATGCTGCTGTTGCTGTTGAAGAGGAGGCTTTGACTGGAGCTTTCAGGTGGAAGATGCTTCTCCAAACCAAGCACTGATGGCTGACCATGATGAAGCCAAGGTATTGGAACATCTCTGTACCTGAATGCATTGCTAAAGTAAATAGATACAGGTCCTACAACTTAGAGATGAGATCTGATCTTGAGTCATTAAACATATTAAAATCTGATTTTAGAAAGTCTGAAAATGATTACAAGTTAAAGATAGAGGACTTGGAGAAAACCATTTCAGTACTAAAACATGAACATACAGATTTTAGAACTCAGATCCAAGATCTCATAACTAAGTTGACTGAGTGCCAGGCTGAGCTTGTGATCAGCAAAGCCAAGGCAGAGAAGAGTGTTCTTGAAGAAGAGACCTTCAAGAACATGATATCCTCATCCCTGCACAACAAAGTTGTTATCAAAATAGACAGGGACTGGGATCAAATGAGATAGCTCCTCCACACACAATCTTGTCTGTAAGATCTCCTAGGTGTGGAACTTGTGAAGATGAGCTTCCTCTCATAGATCCTATAAGTGAGGATGATGAAGAAGTGATAGTGAAGAATTCCTCTGAGAAGAGTGAAGAAGAGGATTCTTCCAAGGGCCACTATCCTTCTGAGGAGAAGAAATCAACTGTGATGACCAAGTCCAAGAGAAAGAACTTGATCAGGAAGAGCAAAAGGAAAGCAAAGAAGGCTCAAGAAATCAAGGCTACTTTTGATGCTAAGCAGAAACAAGTTTTTATCTCTGCAGGTTTCAAAGTAGTAAGGACTGAAGACATCAACCAAGACTCCTCAGCTAAGAGTCCTGGTTCTTGTTCAAATCATCTCAGTGCAAAGAAGAAGACTGAGCTGCTGTGTACCACTGCTGCACAGCCTGGACCATCAAACTCCAAGAACAGTTCACAGCCCAAAAGAACTGTCTCAGCATCTACCAAGATGAAGGTGGAGAAGGGATGTGACCAAAGCCAGTCTTGCTCTCAAAAGGAGACTTCTTTGAAGAAGAAAATGTTGTGTGTCATGTGTGAAAGTACTTCTCACATTGCTAAGGATTGCCCATACAATCCTAAAAGTACTATCCACATGACCAATACAAAGACTTCAAAGAGTCTCAAGAAGTCTCAAGCTTCGGAAGGAAAGTCTGTTTCCTTCGGAAGCTCCAAATCAAAGAAGAAGGTAAATGGAAAATTACCTTCGGAAGCAAAATTGGTCTCGGAAGAAAGGAGTTCTTCCGAAGCACTGAAGTCTGCTGCAGTGACTGTAGAATCTTCCGAAGGTTCAGTCATCAAAACTTGTGAAGTTCCAAAAGCTTCTAAGGTTTTGAAGGTCAAGTCCAAGACTCCAAAGGTGGTGTGGAAGTCTAAGAAAGACCAAATGACTGAAGTTTCTCCATCAACAACAGCTGAAGATCCCCATAGTACAACCATAGGATCTATTACTGTTGCATTACCTTCTATTACACTTAGTGAGCCCAAGACAAGTAAGGCTTGGGTTTCCAAATGTAACTAATCATTTTCTTTGTGCAGGAACAGCTCAAGACAAACAGGAATGTCTGGATAATTGACAGTGGCTGTTCCAGGCACATGACAGGCAATAGGTCTCTACTCCATAATTTTGAGAGAATTGATGGAGGACCAGTTGCTTTTGGAGGAGATGAAGGTGGTTACATTTCTGGAAGGGGCAAGGTCACAAATGGTAAGCTCAGCATTGAGAAGGTAAACTTTGTTAAGGAGCTTGGGTACAATCTTCTGAGTGTATCCCAATTTTGTGATCAGAGTCATAACATGCTCTTTACTGAGCATGAGTGCATTGTTCTCAAGCCTGGAGTGGTCATTCCTCATGAGCATATCCTGCTCAGAGCCCCCAGGAAAGGGAACATGTACAAGATGGATTTGCAAGAAACATCTCCCTCTGGAGAAGTTTCATGCTTTCTATCTAAAGCAAATAGTGATGAGTCTTTCCTATGGCATAAAAGAATGTGCCATGTAAACTTTAAGAACATGAATAAATTAATTAAACATGATCTGGTAACTGGAATGCCAAAGAAAGAGTTTACAAGTGATGATCATTGTGTTGCATGCCTGAAAGGGAAGCAACACAAGGTATCTCACAAGCCTAAGGAAAAGAACTCCATCACTACTCCCCTACACTTGTTACATATGGATCTCTTTGGCCCCACCAGTGTAATGAGTTTAGGAAGGACCTCTTACTGTTTGGTGATCACAGATGATTTTACAAGATTCACTTGGGTCTTCTTCCTTAGAACTAAGGATGAAACCCCTGAGATTCTGAAGAATTTCATCTTAAAAGTTGAGAATCAATGTGATCACAAGGTCAAAACCATAAGATGTGATCAAGGAACTGAATTCAAGAACCAAATCCTTGATACATTTTGTGATGAAAAAGGTATTACAAGACAATATAGTGCTCCCAGGACTCCTCAGCAAAACGGAGTTGCTGAGAGGAGAAACAGGACACTTATTGAAGCTGCAAGAACTATGTTGTCTGACTCTAAACTGCCTATCACCTTCTGGGCAGAGGCAGTTAATACTGCTTGCTATGTGCAAAACAGAGTTTTAGTAGTTAAGACACATGGTAAGACTCCTTATGAACTTTGGCACAAGAGGAAACCTTTCATTGGTTTTCTCAGGTCATTTGGATGTCCCTGCACCATCTTGAATACCAAAGATCAAATTGCCAAGTTTGCTGAGAAATCAGATGATGGACACTTCATTGGATACTCTTCCCAAGCTAAAGCTTATAGAGTATACAATCTCAGAACTAGAATTGTCCGGATTGGCTGTTTGATCTTGATTTAGTTACCAACTGTTTTAACAAATCTTGTGAGCATGTTTCAGGATCTGCAGAAAATTTAAATACAGGTGATCCTGATCCAAGATTTGAGCTAGGAAGACCTTCAACTCATACATCTTCAGCTCCAGTTGGAACTACTTCAGCAAATGAGGTTTCTATCAGCACAACAATGACAAATTCAGCTGATACATCTGGTATGCCTTCAAATTCCAGCTCAGAGGCTTCTCAACCAGATAAAGACACCTCAATTGTAGAAGACAACAATGGTGATGGTGATAGTGATCAGGAATTCCTTGATGCTAATAACCACACCATAGATGACAACATCAATGATGTCACACACTCATTGGATCAAGTTAATCTTGATAAGTGTGATAATGTGGAGGGTGAATCTTCCAGACCAGATCTAAATTTCTCAAATTTGGATCTTTCTCAGCAACTTGCTGTGATCCCTCAGCTAAGGATCCACAAGTCTCACCCCACCACAAACATCATTGGAGATGTTGTCACAGGGGTAAGAACAAGAGGACAAACCCATGAAGCAAATGTTTGTCTTCACTCTTGTTTCTTATCTCAGATAGAGCCAAAGAAAGTTGATGAAGCTCTAAAGGATGGAAGTTGGGTTGAAGCTATGCAACAAGAGCTGCTTCAATTCAAAAGGCAGAAAGTTTGGAACCTTTGTCCTCTTCCTCATGGGAAGACTACCATTGGAACCAAATGGGTTTTTAGGAATAAGAAGGATGATAGAGGAATCATCATCAAGAACAAGGCAAGACTAGTTGTTCAAGGATACACACAAGAAGAAGGGATTGACTACACTGATGTCTTTGCTCCTGTAGCAAGACTAGAAGCTGTTAGGATATTCCTGGCATTTGCTGCATCCAAGAACTTCAAGGTCTATCAACTTGATGTAAAGTGTGCTTTCTTATATGGAGTGATTGATGAAGAGGTTTATGTCAAACAGCCACCTGGTTTTGTAGACCCTGATCATCCTGATTATGTCTGCAAGCTTGACAAAGCTCTTTATGGGCTGCATCAGGCACCCAGGAAGTGGTATGAGACACTATCTGAGTATCTTTGTAAACATGGATACAGGAGAGGTACTATAGATGGAACTCTCTTCATCAAAGGACAGGGAAATGACTTATTGCTAGTTCAAGTATATGTAGATGACATCATCTTTGGTTCAACTAATCCAAAGCTCTGCAAAGACTTTGAGAAGCTGATGAAAGACAGATTTGAAATGAGTTCAATGGGAGAACTCAACTTCTTTCTGGGAATTCAAGTGAAGCAGGTTGAAGATGGCATCTTCATAAGTCAGTCAAAGTATGTTCAAGACATACTCAAGAGGTTCAACATGACTGATTGTAAGATTGCTAAGACACCCATAGCCAGAAACCACTCCCTTGGTCCTGATCTTGAGGGGGAGTGTGTAGATGAACACTTATACAGGGCTATGATTGGGTCTCTTATGTATCTTACAGCTAGCAGGCCTGATATCATGTTTGCTACATGTATTTGTGCAAGATATCAAGCCAACCCTAAGATGTCTCACTTAATCACTGTGAAAAGGATTTAAGATACCTCAAAGGTGCTTCAACACTTGGTCTATGGTATCCAAAGAATCCTAATTTCAATCTGTATGCCTATACAGATAGTGATTATGGTGGTTGCAACATGACTGCAAAGTCTACATCTGGGGGATGTCAATTCCTTGGTGGAAGGGTTGTCTCATGGCAATGCAAGAAACAATCCTGTGTGTCTGCATCAACTGCTGAGGCTGAATACATTGCTGCTGCAAGCTGCTGTGCTCAAGTGCTTTGGATTCAAAATCAGATGCTGGACTATGGATTTAACTTCAAAGAGACTCCTATCCACATAGACAACAATAGTGCTATCTCTATCACTGAGAACCCTGTGCAGCACTCAAGGACCAAACACATCAACATCAGGTATCATTTAATAAGAGATAACTATGAAAAGGGATTAATTAAACTAGTCAAAGTTCATACAGATGAACAATATGCTGATCTGTTACAAAAGCTTTTGATGAACAGAGATTTAAGTATCTGATATCAGCTATTGGGATGATTAACTTTGAGTAGACTTTTTCTTAAAACTAATTCTAATTATTTCTTCTTAAAATATGTGTGTCCTAAGTTGTCTAGTTCATCACTTTCATAAGCTCATGTTTTCTTTGGATGTAAAATTCTTTTTGAAGACTTTCCTTAGATTCTTGAAAATTTTCTGATACTTCGGAAGATAAAATTTATCTTCGGAAGAAAAACATGTCTTCAAAATAAATAACTGTCTAAGAGATTTTACCTTCGGAAGAAGTCTAAACTCATCTTCCGAAGCTTAAAATTCTTATCAGACACTTATTCATTTTTAAGGACTTTTCCTTCCGAAGCAAAATTAAACTTCGGAAGCTTTGTTTATTTCTATACAAAGCATCCAAGGGTTTATTTCTTACAAAGCATAAATTTTCAAGACTCTCAGGAAAATCTTCCGAAGCCATTTTAGCTTCGGAAGCTTTTTCAATCAAAACTTCCGAAGACAAATTACCTTCGGAAGCTTTTCGAATTCCAAGAAAACTACTTTTTGAGCAAAAGTAAACTACCTTTTAAGAGGTGGGACCGACTTCCGGATTTCAAAGTTTATCCTTTCATTAACTTTGGTTCAAATCCCTTTTCACATAAATACCCAACGGTTCCCCCTCTTTCCCACTATCTTCCTCAATTCTACTATTCCTCTAACCTAATTCTCTAAACCGCCTTTGCTTTCTACCTTTCTTCACCCTTAAGCTTCTGAAATGGCCAACCTTAACCGCAGAAACAACCCAGATTTCTCCATGCAACTTCATAGGCAACATAATCAAGTTGCTCTGTTAAGCTCTGAGAAAGATGCAAGTTTCTCAGAGATTTGCCAATTCTTGACTCTATCCAACTATTTCACCTCCCTAACCATTGATCCTACTCTATATGAGGATCACTTGCTTGAATTCTGGAAGACCTGCCAAGAGGTCATTATGGATGGGGAGAAGGCACTGTCTGCCACAGTGCAAGGGAGGACAATCTTCATCACTCCGGCCATCATTAACCAACATTTGCAGCTGGATGATGAAGAAGGTGAGGTGTCCTTCCCAAAGGAAGCTGTTAATCATTCCTTTGAGCAGATGGGCTATGAGGGAGATTTCTCTGTAAAGACCTTCAGGAAAGGGAAGGTCTCATCCCAGTGGAAATACCTGCTCCATGTGGTTATCCACAGCTTATCAAACAAGAATGGTGGATGGGACCAGATTCCTGAGGATCTCTCCTTTATAGTTCATGGAATGGTTCAGGGAGTCAAGTTCAGGTATTCACAATTTGTTTATACTAATTTACTTGCAAACTTAGACTCCTTAGAGTATTACATGTTTCCTAGATATGTTCAACACATTCTCAACTGTGAACTGGGCTCACAGTTGAGGGAAACAAGTAATATTCTTAAATTGGGACAGATGAAGCCCGGCATCTTTAAAATAATGAAGAAGCCAACTGTAGGCTTCTCAGGGGTAGAAACAGCCCTAGTCCCAAAAATGTTAGAGCTCATTGCTCAAGGTGACAACCTAGCAACACAAGCTAGTGTTGAACCCACACCTCTTTATCCTTACCTCTAAAAAGACCAGAAATCACCCTCACCTACCAAAGAAAATCCAAACGAACCCCTGCTCAGGCTATTGAGTCTGTGCAGGCCTCCATATACTCAACCTTACAGGAAGAAGTGGATACTAGAGCTCCCACTTCTCTTGAGGAGCAACCACTCCCATTTCTTCACCTATCAGGGCTGAGGTTCCTCATGCTCACCCTGATGAGCTCACTAGCCCAACAGCCTTAAGCCTTCACTCTGAGTCTCAACACTCAAGTGAACAACCTTCAGGGGACAGCTACCATCCCCAGCCTTTAGATCTAAACCAACCAATTCCCAACCTATCCTTCTATACTGATGAAGACTTAGGATTCAGTGAGTACCATGAGTCTCTCTTCTTCTCCCCTACTCAAAGAGAGATGAGTACCTCTGACTCTCCTCATTCAATCACACATCAGTCACCTACTACTGAGGTGGACACTTCTGAACCTGTTCAGGATGTCCATATGGAAGAGGCTCTCACTTTTGAAAGTGATTACATCATTAAGACCTCAACCATGGCAACTCAGCCCACTGGCATCTCAACTGAGGCTGCCAGTGAGCAGAGGAAAACCAGCAGCCAAGAAACTCAAGCTGGTGGTGAGAGAGAGGACTTTGGTCCAATCATCTCATCCCCCAATGATTCTTCTGATAAAGATGAGGGGAATTTGAGACTAAAGGTGCAGAAATTGTCAAAAACATGCACCTATTTAGTCTCTAAGGTTAGTCACTTGGAATCTCAGGTGACTACCTTACATAACAGGGTCAATGATCAGCAACTTCAGATTTCATATCTAAAGGAAAAACTAGCTGGGAGACCTTTAAGGAGAGCTCAACCAGGAACACAAGAACCTGTGGAAGTGATTGACTTATCCTCCAGCTCACCTATGCAAGTGGGTGATGCTACCAAAAAGGGGGAGAAAGTTATTACAACCACAGAACCTGGGAGTTCTTCACAGAGAATGGACATAGAGGACTCACCATCCTCACTTGCTGTTGTGCATTCTCAGCAACTTCCTCAAGTTCACATTAATGTGGACTCTATAGACTCAATCATCAGGAGTCTCTTTGAGGAAGGTATACCAAGGGCTGTCTCATCTCCACCACAAGGAACTGGCAACTACATCATAAGGTGGAGGTATGATGATGACAGAAGAGCCCTTATACTTCACAGAATTCAAGGCCAACAAGAAGTTTTTCATTTCCAAAGCCTGAGCTTCTATGAAAGACTGGATTTAGTCAACATGCCACTTGTCAATCCAAGCAATTCAAGACAAGCTGACAGGCTGACTCAAAGAATCCAAGACAGGATCCTTGCAGAGTTCTCTCTAAGAAGGAGACTTAGGCAATCAGGCAATGTCATCGGTCAACTGGATGTTGAGGTGGACCCTAAGATTAGTTTCATAGGGGAAACCTTGACTGAAGGCCCAGTAGCAGAACCTGAGACCCCTGTCTCATCATCAACAACTGCTGCAGAGGTCCAAACTCCCTCTGAGACACCTGCTGGTGAAGGTGTTTCTCAGCCTCTCTCTGGCCAGAGCATGGAAGCTACACCAAGCAATGAAGGCCAAGCCTCAATCCATCCTGAGTCACAAAGGTCTGTTGGTGACAAAGGGAAAAGGATAATGACTCCTGAGGAAATTAAGGAGGAAGAGAGAGAGAGGAAAAGGAGGCTAAGGGGAGAAAGTTCCTCTGGGTCATCTAGCTTCATGCAAGCTGTAATCAGGGCTGCCTCCAGACCAAACACTCAAGATGATGAGTTAAGGGCAGTCAGGATTACCTACTTACAGACCAGGAACTATGATATTGATGAAATCATCTCCCTCCCTTTAGAAGAGTTAAATGAACTGGCTGACATGGAAGTGTCAAGAGAGATGAAGGAGAAAAAGGATGCAAGGTTACTTCTCCAATTCAAAGAGGAGAAGAGACAGAAAAGACTTTACAAGCATGCTCCCACTCTCTCTCCAGTTCAAGAAAGTCCTGCACAGGAAGATGTGGCTCCACAAGAACCTCAGGTAGATAAAGAAGAAGATAGGATCAAGATGATCAACTACCTGAGTGCCACAGGCTTCTATCAGGCAGATGCACTTCTTCCCTGTCCTATGACTTTATTGAGTTCGAGTACCTAAAGCAACTTGAGCTTGAGCTAGTCAAAGAAAGAAAGACAACCAAAAGGAAGCTAAGGGAAGAAGCTGCAAAGTCAAGAGCCATCATTCAAAAGAATGCAAAGAAGTCTGCTGACAGACAAAGAATGATGAGCTTCTTGAAGCTATATGGATTCTCCGGAAGGAGACTTGGCCCCATGTCTCTATCCACTATGGATGAGCATATAAGGGTGATCAAGCAGAAGATTAAAAGTGGAGAACTGATTGACTTGCACTCTCTTCCAAGTCAAGTCCCACCTGAAGTGGAGGTCAAGTTTGAACAACCAGAGACACCTCAACCAGAACCTCCAGCTGAGCCTCAGCAAGCTTCATCTTCTGATCCAAGGCAGGGTCAAACTCCCTCTCCTTCTGAACATGTGAGGGAGGAACACCCAACTGAGAAAGACACTGATGATCAACATGGTGCTGCAGACCAGTCTTCTCAGTTAAAGTCATCTAAGAGGAAGAAGAGAATGGCTTCTAAACCAGACTAAGAAGAAGAAGCCAAAGTCATCTACCTCTACACCTCAGGCTGAATCAGATCAACCTGAGGAAGTGCATGAAGAGGCAGCCCAATCAACTCCTATGCAAGTGGCTCCTCTAACAACTGAGACACCCACCTTGTCCTGGACTTACTCTACTAATCCAGAAAGATGGCATGTTATCAGAGATCAAGGTGTTGAGAATGTCTACTCCTGGCAAGACATAATCCACTTACCTCTGCATGATCTCTTTGAGATGAGAAGATACTATGAGAGTCTTGATGATCCTGACCATCTAATGAAGAAAGGAATGGTCTTGATTGTACTGAAGACTACCAACATTTGAAGATCTTCTAAGTGTTTTGGCAGCATCAGCCTAGGGGGAGTTTGTAAGGATTCCTTAAGTCTGATGCAACCCAAAACATCCAAAGTGTCTCTGCAACATGCACTAAGTACTGAAGTGAAGAATGCTTCGGAATTTTTACACAATGCATTAGAAAATACTCTAAGTGTAAAATCTTCCGAAGCCAAGACCAATATCTTCCGAAGCCAAACATGAAGTCTTCCGAAGCTTCAGAGACAAAGTCTTCCGAAGCTTCAACCTATGAAGACAGATTTCTTCCGAAGACTTTTAGTACACATATCTGATGTACTGTTCCATAAAGCACCTTTTCCGCTGCATCTCTGTAAAGTCACCAACTTACATGAGTTGGTGAAAAGATCCATGCTTTTGGTAACTGTACATTGAGGTCTTGAGTCTGTAACTTTCCACTTTATGTACTTTATCCTTTTTGTAATGTATAAGGATGTGAGCTATGGCATGTCATAGTCACAAGGTCAAAAGGCAGATATGCCATTTGATCCTACAATTGATTTTGTTAGTGTCTAGTCAATTGTATCCAGCTGGCTTTCAAAGTATAGCCGGCTGTAGGTTGTAGTATAAGTATTCCAAGTTCTTGTATCTTTCTTTATGCTTTGTAACACTTGTAAAAGAACTTGAGAAAGCAATATACTGCCTCCTTGAAACCCATACTCTCTTGTTCTGTCTCTTTACTTTACTTGTGTTCTTTGTATCACCTTGGTTAATTCAGTTCACTGTTTGATTAGAGTTTAGTTAATCTCCTCATTGTGTTGTTGTGTTGTAATTGTGTTAAAGCCCTTAAACGGTCCTGCATATATATATATATATATATATATATATATATATATATATATATATATATATATATATATATATATATATATATGTATATATATCAACAGTCACACATCGAAACATTCCAAACCCAAATGCATTACTTTGTATATCTTTCCCCATTTTAAGTGTTTTTGGTACAAATTTATCATTATTTATTTTTATGATTATTTTGTATACTATAGTTTTGGATGGTTGCTTAATGATTTCAAAAGAAAAGAACAAGAAATTTTTAAAGATTTTAGAAGTTTAGAGGCTGTTATGATCATGACTGATTCTATCATGACCATAACAAGCATCAGGTCCCCTTTTCCTGCGTATTATGACCATAATTGATTCTGTCATGGCCATAACACGCATCAAGACCCCCTTTGAATCCCTTTACCTTCTTCATTTTGGGACATATGAGTTTTAAAGTAGAAACCTGCAGGATCGGGTTTGTCACTTAAACACTTGGATTCCTCTCAAACTCACTAATAGAACACTCAAATCAGATGAAGTAAAGTCTTTTGCAAGAGTTGATAATAATATAATAAGTAGCAAAGAACACACATAAATAATTTTCAAGGAACTTGTATATATTACTTCTCAACTCAAGATATTACAAGACTCTTACAAGCATAAAACATGAGTTACAATGAGAAACTATATATACTAGATCCTACAGCCGGATATACTTTGATACCAGCTAGAAACCTAATACTAAAGCATATACTACAATGCTAAAGTTAAGGTATCTTAGATAAAGTATTATCTAAGATATGGTAGGCATAACATGTCCATGACTTACCTTTTGTTACCAACTAAAGATGGCAACTGTACTAACATAAAAAGGTAAATAGTGAAATAAAGTATGGTCAACTACATGGCTTTTGAGAAAACGCCATGCAGTATCTCAGAGGTCTGCAGCGGAGTGTCAGGGAGACCATACTTATGTCCACTGGATAATAGTAGTGTCTTCCGAAGGTAAGTTGGCTTCAGAAGAACAAGTTCTTCCAAAGCCACTTATACTTCGGAAGAGGCTTCTATACTTCCGAGGCTTGAGGACTTCTATACTTCGGAAGTTGACTTCAGATCTTTCATTCCAAGTCTTGATCTTCGGAAGTAAGTTCTTTGTCTTCAGAAGTTGGAGTTTTCCTTTGGAAGTGAGTTTTACACTTTGTCTTCGGAAGAGCTCCTTTTTCCTTTGGAAGTTCCACACTTAGCTTCGGAAGTCCTTTATTTGTTGTACCAAAATCTTCTAAGTGATTTGGTTTTGGTTGCACCATCCTTTCTAGATCCAACAAATTCCCCCTAGACTGATGCTACCAAAACCTCACTTGTTTCTGCTTCTCAAAGCTTTCAATACCAGGGACATAAGATATTTGTCTGTTTCTTTGTTCTTCCCCGAAGTGGTGCTGAGAAGCTTGTACAAGTCATTGGTGGATAGGAGATCCAGTCTATCACTCTGAATGACATGTACCCTTTGTTGCGTCCCCCTGAAAAGAGTTAGTTGACGGGAGTTATAGTCATACTCCATCTAACTATGGATTCAAGTTCAGGACCTTCAACTATTTGTAGAAAGGCTTTGCCTTTGGTTGTTGATCCCTTCCTTTTCTCCTCCTCTCTCAGTTTCAACTCTTCTTCAACCTTGCTTCAGCAGTTAGCTCGGCCATATAAAGACTGCCTAGATGATTTCTGATATGGGTAGCTACATCAAAGTTTGAAGGGTTGGAGAATGGCTTCTCTGCTAACTCGGCAATATCAAATCTGCTCAGGTGTAGCAGAGATGAGGCACTTAGCCTGTTGAGTTCTCCATTCTCTCTTCCAACAACAAAGTTGTAAGAAGAGTCTTCGAACCTCCACTGGATGATCTTCTTCCTAGGTGCAAGAGGTTGTCTTGGCACTCGGTCACCTTTCTTGGTATCCAGCAGAGTCACCAGCCTTCTCCTTAACTTCTTTTCTTCCTTATTCAAAGTGTCTGAATTGAGGCCAAGGAGATTTGCAGCTTGGTCTAGTGTTCCTCTGGGCAGATCAAAAAATTGATCTCTAGTGAGGGAACATGAGGATCCATCAACATAAGTCAAATTGATTGAATCCTCCTCACAGGAGATATCGATCAGGGTTGTGCAATTGATGAGCCTTGTCTTGATTGCCTTGAATTCTTCTAAGGAGAGATATTTAGAAGGCTGAGGGGATTGGTTTGATGGGTTGTTGGGTAGGTTGAGGTGTTTGGGTTCTGGCTAGAGTTTTGGGTTGGAGGATGGGTAGTTTAGGTGGTTGAGATGAAGAGGTTGGTAGGGGTGATGGTGTAGGTTCAGGGGTGTATGGTTCAGTAGTTGGTCCGGTTTTGATGGGGAATGGAAAGGGTATTGGTTCAGGTTGTGGTTGGGTTTGGAGTTGGGGTTGAGTAGTTGATTTGAAGATCATCCCCTGTCCCCTTCTGTATCTCTCCTTCCTCTTCCCCGAGCGAATGTCAGCCTTTATGTCACTGACATGTCGCTGGAGGGTCTTTTCAGACATAGGACCCACCTGCCTGCCAGAGAAGCCATGAGCCCTGAGATAGCTCTTCATCCAGACCTTCTCACCTATCTTCTTGGCAGCAGTTAGTCCTGCTTCCTCTTCCTTCTTCTTCTTCTGCATCAGCTTTTCCCTGGCAGCTTTCTTTCTCTCTTTCTCCATTTGATCTTGCTCTTTGTTGAAGGGCCATAAGATCGTATCATTTTTGTGTGGAGATAATTCTTCTTGAGAGAAACCTCTGGAGGTTAGGAAAGTTATCCTTTCCCTCCTGAGCTACTGATCAGCTTCTCTATCTTTCCTCTCCCTTTCTTCTTCTAAGGCCAACCTTGCTGCCTCTTCTCTTTGCTGTTTTTGCAGCAAAGTTGCCTTTTCCAGCTCAACTAACTCCTCTAATGGTATCAGGAGTACATCTTCATTCGCAGCTCCTAGACTGACAAGTCTATCAATGATCTCTACTCTTCTTTTATTGTTGACTGCCTCCTGGTTGGCTACAGCTGCTTTAGTACTTGCAGCTAGCAGTTTTCTAGCTGGAAGCCTACCTTTTCTTTTGAGTTTTTCCAACCTTTCTTCCTCCTGAAGCTCTTCCTTAGTCATCTTCCTCTTTCCTTTGATGTCTTCGAAAGTGCTAGACTTTGGGGGTTCTTGGGTGGAAGGTTCAGGTTGAGTAGTAGAGATGGAAGCTGGAGTTAATGCTGATGTTTGAGCTAGTGGTTGGGTGAGAAAATCCTCCCTATTAACCTTAGATGCAAGTTCTAGGATTGCATCTGTGACTATTAGATCATCGGATAAGGAGAAAAGTCCTTCCGCAGCAGCAATCTCAGCTTTGGAAGTTTGAAATTGTTCTTCCGAGGCTTTGAATTGTGCTTTGAAAGTCTGTGAGAATGCACTATCTATCCCAACTGTCTCAGTTGCTGGGCCATCAGTCCTTGTTTCCCTTCGAAGTTAATCTCAGGTTCCACTTGGATCTTAGGTTGACCAACTTCCTCAATAGTGGTAGAAGGTGCATTTAACCTCTGAAGCTCCTTAGCTCCGAAGTAGATCACAGACAGATCAGGACTTGGCTGTTCAATAAGAGATTCCAATGGGAACTTGTTAAAGAACCTATTGAGATCTTGGAGCATCCTTTGATCCATTTTAATTACAACTGGAGGAGGCTCAGGGAAACTGAAGCTTGTTGCATAGGATACTTTGAGCTAAGGGAAGTGAGAGCTTGACTTTGGGGTTCCTCTTGTCTTTGACTTTGTCTCTGAACACTCTCCCCCTTTTTGGTAGCATCATCCTGGGAGCTTGATGAGCTAGAGGAAGAGGTCAAAGAGACCTGAGTTTGTACGTGCCTAACAGACCTCTCAATCTGTTTCTCAGCTAGTTTGGCCTTGAGATTTTCAATCTCAAGTTGCTGAGTGACAGACCTATCCTCTAAAGTCCTAACCTTAGATTCAAGATTTGAGACTTTAGAAAGTAGGTCTTCAATGGTGAGTTGCAGTCTTCCCTCATCTTCTTTTGAAGAATCATGGGGAGATGAGGTAACATACCTTGTATGTTCATCCTCACCACCAGATGTTGTTTCTTGGCGCCCTGGTTTCCCTTGCTCAATGATGTCTCTTTCAGAGTCATCAAAGGGCATGGTTGTCGTAGATTCAGTCTCAGTGATGTTACCACTGTCCTAAGGATCCCGTGAGGCTCATTCAGTAATGGCAGTTGAATCTACATGAGTCCCCTCCACATCAGTGGGACTCACCTCAATAAAGGTTTGCTGATGGGGGCTAGAGATAAGAGATCTCTCTGGGCTCTGTTGATCCTTGAGAGGGTGTTGTGGATCAACTTCATTGCCTTGAAGAGACATAATCTCTTCATCAGCTCCAATTAAAAGGTCAGTAAAGGATATGGAAGTGAAACCTAGTGACCCGGGACTTTGATCAATGTCTAAAGGCATTGAGCCTGTGATGGGGCTGTCCCTTTTTGGCTGCTCAGGGGAGTATAGAGACTCTCCCTGAGGGCTTTCAGCTTGGGTTTCGGGCTCATGGGTCTGAGACTGAGGAGACTCAAGACCCATATTGAGGTCAATTGTGAAGGATGGTTGGACCTCAGGCTGTGTGGGAGCCCTTTGTTCCACTCTAGCCTTTTTGGGTAGAACATGAGGAGCTTGTTCAATCAGAGAAGATTGAACAAGGGTTCGTTTGGGGCGTCTTTGATAAGTGAAGGTAATGGGTGGAGAAGGCAGATTTGGCAAAGTGAGGGTAGTTGCTGGTGTGGGTTCATCACATGTGGGGTTAACAGGGATGTCACCAGGAGCCATTGGCTCAATCATACCTGGAAGAAGTGCAGTATCTCTTCCGGTGAAGTTGGTGGACACTCTCTTCAAAGTTTTGAAGATGGTTGGCCTCATTTGAGGAGCAGTCAGAGTAGCTGCGCAGACAAGCTTGCTCTGGTCCAGCTCACAATTGATTATGTGCTGGAGAAACCTGGGATACATGAAGAATGTGTCCCGTTGAAGGTTTGCCATGAAATTGGTCAGCACAAATCTTGAGTAGTTGAAGCGGAGGCTTTTCACCAAACCGTGAACGAGGCACCCAAGTTCATATGGGATTTGATCCCATCCCCCAGATTTGTTGGACAAGCAGTGAAGAACCACATGCAGCAGGAACTTCCAGTTGTAAGAGAAGTTGAATTTGTAGACAGTTGACCTGCTAACATCTCCACCATATCCCATTTGGATATAAGTATTGTCCAAATCTGCTTTGGGGAATTCTGTTGGAGCGCCTTCATCATGAAGCTCTAGATGCTCCCTGATGATTTGTTATGAAATGACCAACTCCTGGCCACAGATGCTCGATCTAATGACACGAGCCCCATTTAGGGTTTCAATCTGACCGTGTGCCCAAAATTCAGACATATTGTTTGAGTAAATCGTAGGGTTAACAGTCAGAGCGGTGTAGTAAGAAGATTGGGTAGAAAGGAGATGATGTCTGAGAAGTCAACATCCCTTGAAGAGTCAAGGAGTGCGACTTGGTTGTGCTGAGGGTTAAGTGCCATTAAAGAAAGTTACAGGAAGATAGTTCAAAATAGGGTAAATTGAAGATGAAGGAAGCTTTTAGGGCAGTAATATTGGTAAAAAGGATGTAAGTGATTAGCCGGAGGTATTTAAATGGGTGCAATGGCGGTTTAAAGGGGGTTTGGATAAGACGATGTGAGGTTTCAGTGGATGATGTGACATGGGCGGTAAGGTTAGTCCATTTAAATAATCCGACATCATTAACAAAATCTTTGCTTTTTCAGAGTGGGGCCCAAAAGATTTCCGTTACACAGTAAAATCTTTCTTCCGAGTATAGAGCATTTCCGAAGGTAATGTTCTTCCGAAGGCAAATTTACTTCCGAAGGTAAAGTGATTACTTCCGAGAGTATATGTTGCTTTCTAAATGGAGAGTGTTACAAGCTTCGGAAGTAGATCTGATATGAAATCGGTCGCTTCTTCCGAGACTTAACAACTCTTCCAAGAAGAAAATTATCCTGGGAGAAATTTGCTTCAGAAGATATGTAAAATATCTTCCGAGGGTTAATTTCTCTTTGGAAGAATTCATACTTAGATAAAATTTTTGAGAAAGATCTTCTGTAACAGGGCTTAGATTGTTTTGACATAAGACTTTAAAAAGGTTTTCAAATGAGATCGACTAATCAAGGTTTATCATCCAAATAGCTGTAATGAGATATTTAAATCTTTGTTCATCAAAGGCTTTGGTGAACAAGTCAGCATATTGTTCATTTGTATCAACTTTGATTAGTTTGATAAGATTTTTCTCATGAATATCTCTTATGAAATGATACCTGATATCGATATGCTTAGTCTTGGAGTGCTTTACTGGATTTTCAGTAATGGATATAGCACTGTCAATGTGGATAGGAGTGCTCATGAAGTTGAATCCGTATTCTATCATCTGGTTTTGAATCCACAGCAGCTGAGCACAGCAACTAGCAGCAGCAATGTATTCAGCTTCAGCGGTTGATGTAGAGACACAGGATTGCTTCTTGCATTGCCATGAAATGATCCTTCCACCAAGAAATTGACATCCACTAGATGTTTATTTCTTGTTGATATTACAGCCACCATAATCACTGTCAGAGTAACCATAGAGATTGAAATCACTATTTCTTGGATACCAGAGACCTAGTTTAGGTGCTCCTTTAAGGTATCTAAGAATTCTCTTGGTAGAAATTAAGTGAGACACCTTTGGAGCAGCCTGATATCTTGCACAAATGCAAGTTGCAAACATGATATCAGGTCTACTTGCTATGAGATACATCAGAGAACCAATAATCGCTCTATACTAATGTTGATCAGTATCCTCCCCCTCAGAGTCAGGGCAGAGATTGTGGTTTCTGGGTATAGGTGTTTTTGCTGCTTTACAATCTTTCATATCGAATCTTTCTAAGATATCACTGACATACTTATATTGACTGATAAAGAACCCTTTCTTCATTTGCTTCACCTGAATTCCATGGAAAAAGTCCATTTTTCCCATGGAACTCATTTCAAACTTCTTCTTCATAACTCTCTCAAAGTCTTTACACATTTGGTCATTTGAAGAACCAAATATGATGTCATCAACATAGACTTGAACGAGCAAGATGTCTTTCCCAGACTTCCTTATGAAAAGAGTCTTGTCAATGGTACCTCTAATGTAACCATTCTTCAGGAGAAACTGAGACAATGTCTCATACCACAGCCTAGGTGCTTAGTGCAGCCCATATAGAGCTTTATCCAATTTGCACACATAGTTGGGATGCTGTGGATCTTCAATTCCTGGAGGTTGCTTTACATAGACTTCCCTATCTATATCCCCATATAGAAAGGCACACTTGACATTAAGCTGGTAGACAATGAAATTCTTGGATGCAGCATAAGCAAGGAAGATCCTAACTGCCTCAAGTCTTGCAACAGGTGCAAAGACATCAGTATAATCGATTCCCTCCTCTTGAGTGTATCCTTGAACCACCAGTCTTGCCGTGTTCTTGATAATCAAGCCTCTATCATCTCTCTTATTTCTGAAAACCCATTTAGTGCCTATAGGTACTTGACCAGATGGTATCGGACATAGGTTCCATACCTTTTGTCTTTTGAATTAAAGCAGCTCCTCTTGCATTGATTCAACCCAGCTACTATCTTTCAAGGCATCTTCCACCTTCTTGGGTTCCATTTGGGATAAAAAGCATGAGTACAAGCAGACATTCCCATTGTGAGTTTGTCCTCTTGTTCTCACACCTTCAGAGACTTCCCCTATGATGTTCTCAGCTGGATGAGTATTATGAATCCTAAGTCTAGGAATCACCTCCAGTTGTAAAGAATCATCAACAGTTGCATGTTCCTTCAAAATGTTGCTTTCATCAGCTTGGTGTTGTGCAGGGTCACCTGAAGAGATTTGAAAGTCAACAGGTGAACTGCTTGTTGAAGCTCCACTATCTCTTGAGATGGTTATACTATCAGATATTTCAATAGTGGGAACTTGATTTGCTGCAGCTCTTGGAGAACTTGGAATAGGTCTGGGAAGCTCAAACAGTTGATCTTCATCAGAGTCACTTTGAGCACATGTTCCAGCTGGAACATTCTCACAAGATGGTTTAGAATAGTTTGGAAATAATTCTAAATCAAAGATATGATCAGGGCCATTCCCCCTAACACAAGGAGTGTGCTCATTGACTACAATGTTGGAAGATTCCTCAAATTGTTGATTTTTAATGTTATAAACTTTATAAGCTTTAGAGTTAGAGGAATATCCAACAAAGATAGCATCATCCGACTTTTCAGCAAATTTTGCCAAATTGTCTTTTGTGTTAAGTATGGTACACCTGCTGCCAAAAGACCTTAGAAAGCCAATGAACGGTGGCCTCTTGTTCCATAACTCATCAGGGTTTTTTCCATGTGGCTTTACTATAAGAACCCTGTTCTGCACATAGCATGCAGTGCTGACTGCCTCTGCCCAGAATGTTAGAGGCAGCTTTGAATCAGCTAACATAGTCCGAGCAGCCTCAATAAGTGTCCTATTCCTCCTCTCAGCAACACCATTTTGTTGAGGAGTTCTGGGAGCACTATATTGTCTGGCAATCCCTTATGAGTTACAAAATGAGTCAAGAACTTGGTTCTTAAACTCAGTCCCTTGATCACTTCTAATTATTTTAACCTTGTGATCAATTTGATTTTCTATTTTAAGAATAAAAGATTTCAAAGTTTCAGCAGTTTCATCTTTGGTTCTTAAAAAGAATACCCATGTAAATCTAGTAAAATCATCAACAATCACAAGGCAATATGATTTCCTTCCAATGCTCATTATACTTGTGGGACCAAATAGATCCATGTGCAATAAGTGTAATGGGGTGGTGATGGAGTTAACAACTTTGGATTTATGAGATGCCCCCTGTGTTGCTTCCCTTTCAGGCATGCAACACAGTTATCTTTGCTGAAAAATTCCTTTTTAGGAAAACCATGTACCAAGTTATTTTTAGCCAATTTATTCATTGTCTTAAAATTTACATGACACATTCGTTTATGCCATAGTGTTGACTCATCACCATCAGCTTTGGAAAGAAAGCATGATACTTCTCCCATTGGGGAAGCATTGTTCATATCCAGCTTGTACATATCCCCTTTCCTGGGAGATCTAAGAAGCACCAATTCCTGAGGAATTGTCATCCCGGGTTTGAGGATTATGCACTCATGTTCTGTGAAGAGCATTTGATGCTTTTGATCACTGAATTGAGAAACGCTTAACAGAGCTGTTTGACAAAGTTAACTTTGTAAACTTTTAATTTTCCATTGGATATACTTCCTCTGCCAGAAATATATCCTCCGGCCTCACCTCCAAACTGGACAGGACCTCCATCATAATGTTGAAATTGTTGAAGGAGAGATCTGTTCCCTGTCATGTGCCTGGAGCATCCACTATCCACAATCCAAACATTGTTATTCTTGTCATATGGATGTCCCTGCACATAAGATGAGATGATTAGTTTTGATTGGAAACCCAAGCCTTGTTGGTCTTGGGTTCTTCCAATGATAATGACATAATTGAACCAAAATTTATGCATGGGGGTTCAATGGATGTCTTTGAAGAAGAGATTTGGGCTAGAGCATCTTCCTTGATCTTCCATTCCATCCCTTGGTTGATCATGGAGGATGAGCTTGTTGAAGCTTTTGTAGCTTGGCATTCTTCCGAAGCTTCTTTCTTTTCGGAAGAAGCCTTCACCACCTTTTCTTCCGAAGCAATCTTCTTCTGGGATGGTTTCAAGGGGACTCTTTTATTCTTTTGAGTCTTGACAGCTTTAGCTTCCGAAGCCTTTTTCCTTTCGGAATTTCGAGAGCAGCTTTGCTTCGGAAACAAGCTTTCCCTTTTCATCACTTGAACCATTTGATATGGTCCAAATGAGAAACCTTCCCTGACTCCTTCCTTTTTAACATTATTTGCATAATGTGTGCTAGCAGGATTGTAGTAACAATCTTTGGCCATGTGATTTTGCGGACCACACATTATGCATGCAATGTTAATCTTTTGGGAACTTGAGGATTGCTGTTTCTTGTTCTTTTTCTCTTCATCAGCAACCTTTCCCTTTAACTTCTGATCCTTTGGTAGGACAGGAGTGCTGGTACTACACCCCTTTCCTGAATCAGAGTTTCCAACCACCTGGAATCTAGCTGAGATGAATACACCCTTTTGCTTTGGGTCTATCTTCAGCTTAGACTTAGCCACTTTCTTGGCAGTTTTTCTGGCTGCCTTAGCTCTGCTTCTTCTGGTTTTGGTGGTTAGGGTTTGATCATAATTGGCAAGGGAGGGTATAATAACCTGGTTCTTCCCTGTGATGGTCTCCATGGTTGCATCATTCTTTGACTCATGAGAAGGTGGGTCAGCAGATGGAACCTCTTGCTCCTCAGTACCACACCTTGGTTGTCTTATAGACTCATAGGAGTGTGGTGGGGAAATTTCATTGGTTCCCAACCCACCTTTGTTTTGGTAACAAAGTTTTGAGTGAGAGGATGATGCAAGAATGGCTTGGAAGTTCTGCTCGAAAATAGCATACTTCCTGGCTTGAGCCTCAGCTGTGACAAGCTGGGCTTGAGCCTCAGTCAATTTGGATATTAAATCCTTTATCTGAGTCTTATAGTTTGTGTGTTCGTGTTTTAATAGGGACACAGTTTTCTCTAATTCCTCAATTTTTCTTTGATAGTCAGATTTAGCCCTTTTAAAATCAGATTTTAAAACATTTAAAGACTTAATATCGGATTTAATCTCCATATTGTAGTCCTGATACAATTTAACCTTAGCAATACAGGCAGGAGTACAGAGATGTTCATATACCTTATTTTCATCTGTTCCGGCCATGAGTGCTTGAGCAGGAGTCACATCCTGTACCATGAAGCTCCAGTCAACTTCTTGAGCCATTGCAGCTGTTTCTGTTGACTTTCCGGTGGGCTTTGGTGTAGAGGGATGTGTGGAGGCGTGTGGGGTTCCTGGGTTGGACTTGGGAGCCTTGCATTCCCTTGCAAAATGACCAAGTTGGTTACAGTTGTAACATTTGGCCTTGGTTTTGTCAAACCCAAATTTGCTGTTGATTGGGTTCTGGGGAAATTGCCTTCCAGTTCTCTTAAAGAACTTCTTTGCACTGTAGGTTAGAAGAGCCATTTGTTGGACTATGTCCACGTATTCCACGTCATCCGGGTTGAAGCACTCTAGATCATCAAAGCAATATTGATAATCATTTGAGTATCCACTTCCTGAGACAAAAGCACAGTTGTCCTGAAAGGAGCTTTGCTGAGCTTGTTGAGACCTTGGAGTCTCAGGAAATGTGATGTATGGCCCAGAAGAACAAGATGGGTGCTGGGTGTAAGTCAGATATTGTTGAGGCTGGGAGGTTCCTGAGCCTTCAGCAACCATTAAAGCGTTGCTAACAGGAAGACTCAAGGGTCTGCTTGTCTAATGACCCCTCTTACTTTCCATTTCCAAACGGTATCCATCAAGGATCCCATAGAGTTCGGTCATGGTGAGTGTATTCAGATTCTCTGTTCTCTTGATAGAGACATAGTAGAATGTCCACTCATTGGGTAATGCACTCATGAACTTTCTTGTAAGGTCTCTGAGTTCATGAGCAATTCCCATAGATTGAAGGGAAGAAATGAGATCCATGTGCCTGAAGTATTGCTGGCTAAGAGTCTCTCCAGCAATATAGGTGAAGTTCTCGAACTGCTGCTTCAGTGAGTCCTTCTTGGAGTCATTTGAGCTTGAGTACATTTGAGCAAGCGCATCAAACAGTTCTTTGGCATACTTGCAATGCTCAAACCCCACCATGATGGAGTTGGGAATTGCAGTCATGAGAACAGTCATAGCATTGCTGTCGATGTCCAGCTTCTTCCGGTCCTCATCAGAATAATCTTCAACAGCTTTCTCAATCATGGCACCGTTTCCACCAGCTACTTTTGGCTTATACGGGCCATTGACAATGGATTGCCACATCTTGCTGTCTTGATACCCGATGAAGCCTTCCATTCTTCTGCTCCATGACCTGAAGTTCTCATGGGTGATGATGGGTGCTTTGGTCATCGTCCCCATCTCTACTTCAGATTTGTTGAGGGTCATTTTGAGTGTGGTATATGGAGGAGTGAAAGACAGGTTGATTAGGATGGTAAGATCTCATAATCAAGAGCCTAAAAAGCTCTGATACCAATTGCAGGATCGGGTTTGTCACTTAAACACTTGGATTTCTCTCAAAATCAGTTATAGAACACTCTAATCAGATGAAGTAAAGTCTTTTGCAAGATTTGATAATAATATAATAAGTAGCAAAGAACACACATAAATAATTTTCAAGGCACTTGTATATATTACTTCTCAACTCAAGATATTACAAGACTCTTACAAGCATAAAACACGAGTTACAAAGAAACTATATATATTAGATCCTACATCCGGATATACTTTGATACCAGCTGAAAAGAGATCCCTTATATTATCCTTTTGACCTACTGACCGGCCTAAATATAAGTACGGCAACTTGTACCCGGTCTGAGACAACTCCGTTCTTTGACCACGACCGCCCTCGAGCATTATCGAAAGGTAGACGGCGTATACCCTTTTGCCACGATTCCAAGTGCCGCGTGTATACAAGTCAAAGTTCAAAGCTCTCAACCTATAGGTATGCTACTGTAAGACTAAAGCATATACTACAATGCTAAAGTTAAGGTATCTTAGATAAAGTATTATCTAAGATATGGTAGTCATGACATGTCCATGACTTACCTTTTGTTACCAACTAAAGATGGCAACTGTACTAACATAAAAAGGTAAACAGTGGAATAAAGTATGGTCAACTACGTGGCTTTTGAGAAAACGCCATGCAGTATCTCAGAGGTCTGCAGCGGAGTGTCAGGGAGACCATACTTATGTCCATTGGATAATAGTAGTGTCTTCCGAAGGTAAGTTGGCTTCGGAAGAACAAGTTCTTCCGAAGCCACTTATACTTCGGAAGAGGCTTCTATACTTCCGAGGCTTGAGGACTTCTATACTTCGGAAGTTGACTTCAGATCTTTCATTCCAAGTCTTGATCTTCGGAAGTAAGTTCTTTGTCTTCGGAAGTTGGAGTTTCCTTCGGAAGTTAGTTTTACACTTTGTCTTCGGAAGAGCTCCTTTTTCCTTCGGAAGTTCCACACTTAGCTTCGGAAGTCCTTTATTTGTTGTACCAAAATCTTCTAAGTGATTTGGTTTTGGTTACACCAGCCTTTCTAGATCCAACAAAACCCTAGTTTTTTCCATTCTTGTGGTGACTTTAAAGGAGCTCTTTTAAGAGTTCCAGCTAGGTTGAAGGTCAAGCATTTTAAATGAAGATTCAACTCCACACAACCCACCTCTACTCATCTTTGGATTGAAAATCTCTAGATTTATCATGTTCTATTCTATTGTTATGAGTTTGGTTATGGTTTTTGTAAGCCTCGTGGGCTAAACACTCTCTATCACTTAGATTAGATGAAGCTTAGCATAGTTTGACATTTTACATGTAACTTTTGGTGATGATTAGGTTAATGTTCATTACAAGGCTATGAATGTTCTTTAATGATTATGTATGCTTGTTGAACTTGATGAAATAATAAATCTTGTGGGTGTTATAATCACATATTGCTAGAAAACTTTGTGTTTTAATACATCTATTCATGAAATGCATACGTGCGTGGTCTATGGCATTTGACTTGTAATGGTAAATGAGGATTGATTATTTAGTAAAGTTGAACAAGTGTGCATTCTTATACGTATGTTTGTGAAAACCATTGTGTTTGTTGTGAATATCTCCTAACTTTGTGTGTGTAACCATATATGATGCGCAAATTTATGATTTTTGTATTCGTGTGAGGACATTCATAAATTGAAGCATTAGCATAACTATTATTACATTACGCGAATTGAGGTGGTTACCATGTGTTCATCATCATAACTTTCCAAAGATTTATGGGTTTGTAGCCTTGACGGGAGTCCTAACCATATTTTACTTTGACCTAGTTATATCATTGGGTCTTCATCACATAATTTATGTGGCTATTATGTGTTTATCGTTCTAGCTTTCTAAAGATTTATATAATTAGATAACCTTGACAGGAGTCTTGTAAGAATTCCTATAAGTCTGATGCTCCAAAGTCTCTCTGCAAGCATGCACTAAAGAACAGAAGTAGAAATGCTTCGGAAGTTTTACACCATGCACTAGAAATATTCTAAGTGTAAAATCTTCCGAAGCCAAGACCAACATCTTCCGAAGCCAAAAGTGAAGTCTTCCGAAGCTTCAAAGACAAAGTCTTCCGAAGCCAAAGAGTGAAGACAGATTTCTTCTGAAGACTTTTAGAGATATGCCTTTATCTGATGTACTTTACCATAAAGCTGGACCACCTTTCCGCTGCTACTCTGTAAAGTCACCAACTTACATGAGTTGGTGAAAGGTCCATGCTTTTGGTAACTGTACATTGAGGTCTTGAGTCTATGCTTTCTACTTTATGTACTTTTATCCTTTTTATAATATATTAGGATGTGAGCTATGGCATGTCATAGTTACAAGTCAAAAGGCAGATCTGCCTTTTGACTCTACATTTGATTTTGTAGTTGTCTAGTCAATTGTATCCAGCTGGCCTTCAAAGTATGGCCGGCTGTAGGATGTAGTATAAAGTATCTCAAGTACTTGTAACTTTCTATCGATGCTTTGTAACTTGTAATAGAACTTGAGAAGCAATATACAACATTCTTGAAAACCAAATACTTGTGTTGTTTGCAATCTAGTTCTGTCTCATATTTACTTGTGTTCTTAGCATCTTTCATTAACAAGTTAACCAGTTCCCCATTTGATCTGTTAAGTGTTCTAAGCAACTCTCCTCATTGTATTGTTGTGTTGTAAGTGCATACCCTTCACCGGTCCTGCATGAACATATCCATTTTCTTGATGAATGAACATGAACAAGGAATCTTGTTCGGTAAGTGTTGGTAAACAGTTAATGAACAAGTTAATTTCCTTAACGATGAACACGAACAAGGCCTTGTTCATGGTCGTTCGGTTTGTATGCAACCCTACATATGCGCCATCACTTGTTTGGCATATACCGAAAAATCAGTGGTCAAGCCAAAATGAGAAAAAATTGTTGTTGGGAGGCCCAAGAGTTGAACGGGCTCTGCACAAACTGATTGGGCTCAATTTTGGATTACAATTTATTATTATGGTTTTGACCAAATGTGTTAGAATGTCATGAGGCTCATGGGAATATCCACATGGGTCACTTAAGTGCCCAATTTAGCCTTTTTTGTTGTTCGCAGATCACTAGGGCCCGATGTCTAATGGGTTCAAGAATTCGGTAGAATTGTTTCTTGGATCATTTATCGTGTCTATTCACGATGAAAATTACTTTTAGAGGGCGTTTGGTTGGAAGGAATAGAATGGAATGGAATTGAAAAACTAGTATAATTTTTAAGTAAATTATGTTTGAGTGGATAACGAAATGTAAAACCCAAAGGAATGTTTCACCTCGAATTCCCTTGGTTGTGGGATTTCAAATTCCCTTTCTAGGTGGAAGGATTTTGAAATCCCACAACCAAGGGAATTTGAGACGAAACATTCCCTTGGGTTTACTTTTAATTGCTCACTCAAACATAATTTTACTTGATAATTATACTAGTTTCTCATTCCATTCCATTCCTTCCAACCAAACGCTCCCTTAGTGTTTTGTTTAAAGGATTGGGGCATTCTACGAATCTACGCTACATGACTAGCAAGTGTTATGGGTGTTTGTATGATTGGATGGTAACTTGAAGAACTAATGTTTCTTCTGATATAGATCGCCTATAGACATCGGTTGGTATGTTAGCCTTTTGGCAGAGTCATAATTTGTTGTATTGATTGGTTTCCTTGATTTAGTAATTGAAAATGAACTTTTATGATGAATTTGTTTGCTGTAACTTGTTTAAAGTAACTCTTTGTTATGTTTAGTGAAAACGATTTGGGGCTGGTTTGGGTCCATAATAATTTTGGGACTTGAGTTAGCAAACTCTAACTGTTTGTTACTTATATATATACCCTTCATATATGATTGGTAAAATTTTGTATGAGCTTAACGAAAGATCATAATTGTAGCCCCGTGGACGTAGATCCACCATTGGAACCTAATTTTGTCTGCGTGATTACTCGCTAGTGCTCGTGTGTTTGTTGGTTCCATCGCACCACTTTGTTCCTAACAAGTGGTATCAGAGCTTCAAGCTTTTGAGTATTGTTTAATATTTTTTTTAAAGATCATACTCGTTGGTTAGGTACAATTGTGTGAAAGACGCTTGGTAGATGTATTGGTTTATCGATTTGAAGAAAGTGGGTGGTTAGGGTTTTGCAATAAATACTTGAAAGTTGTCTAATGCTTTATGTTTCGAGATCTTGTTCAAGTTATAAAATCGGATTGGCGATTAGAGTTCTAGTGTTTGATCGGTTGGTTGTTGATTCTGGGAAAGTTGAAGAAATATTGAGAATTGTTAGAATTTGTTGCCCAACTTTTCAAACCATCACTAAACTGAAACGTAGTTTCGCTTTCACACGTAGCCGTTGCTAGGCCAGGCATTGTTTCTGGTTGCAATTACAAATAGTTGATCGATTGAAGAAGTTGTTATATGAATTGGTATTGGGGAAAGGTTGTTGTGATCGTGATTTAGCGTTAGGTAATGTCGACTTTTGTTGACCGATTTACTGGGTTGACCGACCATTTCTTGTGGTTACCAACATGCATACGTGCACCAAACTAGGAAGAACCCCAGCAAATGGTGTTTGATAGAAGCGTTTCTAATCGGTAGGTTGCGTCGCCACCGTAAATAAGGTTGTAACCTTATTTCATTTTTTAGTTTTGGGATTAGGGTTACGTGTATTTGATTTGATTTTGCATAGGGTTGTATTTCTTGGTTTTGGGCTTCGAGTTTGATTACCGGGATGTAGTTTTGGTATTCTTTGTTATTTAGCGATTAAGGTTGTTTTCTAAATCGTTTTTGGTGTTGTGTAGGTGTAGTTGCCGGGCTGTTTAACCAAGTAGATTTCTTGTGATCGTTGTGGTGTGGGGTTATTTTGTTTATACAAGTATTGTTGATATAGTTACTATAAATCTAAATTCACCAATAATTAGGTGCATTGTTGAACTTGTTTGTTTACTATTTTTAATACTTTTTTATAATTGCTTTTATATTTTGTATATCTATATTGTTCTAATCATCCTAACATTCAATTGTTCTCATGTTCTTATTTTTATTCTTTCTTCTACTAAATCTCTTTTAATTTTAATATTATCATTTGATCATTAACATTCTAACTTTCACTAACCTTATAACAATCACTAACATTCCTAAATCAAACTAAGAACATGCTAACGTAAACAAAGAATCCCGTTTGCATATGGACGGCTATGCCGCCGCATTCGGTATTCCACAAGATTATTTCTCTAAATGATGACTATGCTAAAGTATTAGAATATTTTTTATAACTCAAATGAATCTAATATACCATATATCGACATAATAAATTTGTTCTAACCCGTTTCATACTTTAGCAATTTTAAAAGTACACATAAGTGTCTTACTACATATTTGGCAGAATATAGTCTAACTTCAACTGATCATAACTTGATCATAACAAACTAAATTTGAGTAAACTCAGATTCCAATATTAATTTCATTGAATTAAATTTTTAACGATAGTTTATACGTCTTCAAAATCAATCGGATGACTCAAGAATAGCCTTCACAAGATAAGTACGTATTTCAGCACCTTCTGTCTTGTGCTGTTGTTTTCACCTAATTACGGATTTTTTTAAAAATATTTCTGAACAAAAGTTGTCAGGGTGACTCTAAACTAGTCAGCTGTAAATTTTTATAATTTTATGAAACCATTTGCTATTTTTAAAATCTGTTCAAACACCTACCAAACATTCTGTCCAGAATCTAAAATTGGTACAATAATCCTTTTCCAACCTATCTTTCGTTTTTTGACATTGTCTAAATATCCTTACTTCTTGTAATGAATTCCGACCTCAAGTTATTATTTCTTTTTTTTATCCTTTAGGACATCACATTTGACTATCGAACATCTAAGCTTCCTTATATACTCTACAACCATCATTAAACAATAGGAGTTCTCCATGCCCCCTTTTTACTTTATTTCACATCTTTTGGGGTGAAATATGTTAACGTTATAAACTTACACTTGTAAATTTTTTATACTTGTAACGCACATGCAATTCATCTTTATTTTTGTCATGGTTATTTGTATTATTGTGTGTGTTATATGAGATACATTATATGTTGACAATCATTAACTATTGCTAGCCCGGCGACGTCATAGATCTATGGGCTTGACAAGCCTATTTGGTGCTAAAACCGATGTATTGTCGGCTCCTGATGACGTATGACTTGTTCATCATGGGAACCAAGTACACTTAGCTAATCGTTATAAACTTGTAATCTTATTCTTGGTCAAGGTTTGATTGTAGCTATATGTGTTCTATAAACTTACATAATTCATAACCATTGACATGAATTGCTACTTGTAAACCTTTATATATATATATATATATGTATATATATATATATATAGATATGCATATATATATATATATAGATATATATATATATAGATATATATATATATATATATATCTATATATATCTCTAGATATATATACTATATCTATATCTATATATATCTATAGATCTATCTCTCTCATCTCTATCTCTATATCATCTCTCTCTATCTCTCTCTATATATCTATCTCTATATCTCTCTCTCTCTCTATCTATCTCTCTCTCTCTCTCTATATCTCTCTATATCTATCTCTCTCTATCTCTATATCTCTCTCTATATATATCTTCTTTTCCCCATGAAACTCACCAACTTTCAAAGTTGACCCTTTATTTTTAACATGTTTCAGGATTGCTACTTGAGGATCTCTTCTTGCTCATATAAGACTTGGATTTAGTTTAATTAAACATCTTATATTGTTGTTTATATCTTTGTTGTATTGTAATGACTTAATTGTCTAGTTTTATTCAATGAAAAATGATATTTAATACTATTTCAACATATTTAATTCCGCCGTCGGTCGGAGTGTGACAAATTGGTATCAGAGCCATGGTTATAGGGAATTAGGTTATTAGAAATAGAATAACCTAGACTATAACTAAGTACCCTTACACTTGAGTCCTCTTATGTAATTTATATGCTTAGATATAATTATATGTGCCTTATATGTTTATACTTGATTATGTGATTATATGCCTTATGTGATCCTTCTTATACTTTGAATCTTATCAATACACACACGAATCTTAAATCATATTCTAAGGCATTGCGTGCCTAAATCAAATGGTTTTCAAAATGAGCTTTGAATCGTTATTCGTGGTTTTCAAGTCTCGTCAAAGTCTATGTCCTATAACTTGGAACATGTAATGCTGGAAGAGCGTGATGCCTGTATCTCGAGGTGTTCTGTCTAGGCAAGGTATTCATATAAATCCAAATCAACCGATGGATCCGTTTACCTTACCTGGGAACCCTTGGGGTGAGTGTCCGCTTATAGGTACGCATGTCTTCATTAAGGTTGTAGTTGACTTAATACTTTGATAAGACAACGTATTGCTTTGGTTAGTAAACCGAACGTTACACTTGAAACATCTTGTTGTTATTTTGAATTGTGTTATCATTGATCTTGCCTTCTTGGATCTTAAAACTCATTACCCTATTCTCATAACGACTTTTAATAATCTTTTTGAATGTCCTCCCCTCAAACCCGCACTTATTCTGAAACCCATTTCAATGATACTCTTATTCTGAACTGAACCATTAATCTTAACAAACCCGATTCCTGTATCAATTTTGAACTAATGTAACTTTGAAACCTCAATGACATAGTAAACAAGAATTGATCTTCTAAGAACAATGTCGAAGTTATTTGCTTGAGAAGCTCCTATGAATTCATATCTCATCCAAAAGTGTCTTAAAAATATTTCTCGTGTTCGTCAAGAAGACTCTCGTATTGATCTAAAACTTGGTGTTGTATTCGTGACAAAACCTTCCTAATCGTCTTGCACCGTTTGAATGCAAAAACTTATCAGCTAAAATTCTAAATTGATGACCTATCCATTTTGTCAAGAAACACATGAAATCTCGAATCATGAAATTGAACAAAATTAAGCGTACCAAAACACCATAATCAAACTCATTGAGTTTAAACGTTCCCAAGCGTTCACTAGAGAACACAAAATGAAATCCAAGTCTCCTCATCACATTGAAAATTATTTTCTCGTGATTAAATTTCGAGACAAAATTTCTTAAAGTAGGAGAGACTGTAACATCCACCATTTTCCAAGTTAAAACTCAAACCCAAACTTATTTTGAACTTCCATTATTAAATTATTTTAATAATTTTAATGAATTAAATACGTTAAATGTGTAATTTAACCAATATTGACAACTGCTTTATTCAATTTCTATATATTAAATCACTTAAACAACTTATAATAATTTTTATAATTTATAAAATAAATTATAAAAGGTTACTAATATTTATAAGATTTTAAATATTTAATTAAAATAAATAATCAAATTACAAGTTCTTATGAGATTTATAAAGTCTACAAAGAGTTAATTAAAAAAAAGAAGTTGTTAAATTAAAATTAGATTTTTAATAAATTTAGAGTTTAAATTGTAATTATTATTTTATTTATTTAAATTATTTAATTTTATATTTATTTCAAATTCCAATCATAACCCCCTTTTGAAAGACTTGTAACTCACCATTAACACCATTCATAACCCCCTCCTCACCTCAACTATAAAAGCAAGCTTTAGGCCACACTTTTCATTTGCTCATTTTTCAAAATCTCACTCTCATATCTTTCATTCATCCATTGGTTATGATTAATTTCAATAATTTTATTTTACAAGTAATTTCAAGAAGTTTCTAATAATAAAGTAACCTTATAATTGCTTTTATATTATGTATATCTATATTGTTCTAATCATCCTAACATTCAATTGTTCTCATGTTCTTATTTTTATTCTTTATCTACTATATCTCTTTTAATTTTAATATTATCATTTTATCATTAACATTCTAACTTTCACTAACTTTACAACAATCATTAACATTCCTAAATCAAACTAAGAACACGCTAACGTAATCAAAGAGTCCCGTTTGCATATGGACGGCTATGCCGCCGCATCCGGTTATTCCACAAGATTATTTCTCTAAATGATGACTATGCTAAAGTCTTAGAATATTTTTTTATAACTCAAATGAGGTCTAATATACCATATATCGACATAATATATTTGTTCTAACCCGTTTCATGTTTTAGCAATTTTAAAAGTGCACATAAGTGTCTTACTACATATTTGGCAGAATATAGTCTGACTTCAGCTGACTATAGCTTAATCATAACAAACTAAATTTGAGTAAACTCAGATTCCAATATTAATTTCATTGAATTACCTTTTTAACAATAGTTTATAGGTCTTCAAACTCAATCGGACAACTCAACAATAGCCCTTACCAGATAAGTGCGCATTTCAGCACCTTCTGTCTTGTGCTACTGTTTTGACCTATTTACGGATTATTTTATAAAAATATTTCTGAACAAAAGTTGTTAGGGTGACTCTAAACTAGTCAACTGTAAATTTTTATAATTTTATGAAACCGTTTGCTATTTTTAAAATCTGTTCAAACACCTACCAAACATTCTGTCCAGAATCTAAATTGGTACAATAATCCTTTTCCAACCTACCTTTCATTTTTTGACATTCTCTAAATGTCCTTACTTCTTGTAATGAATTCTGACCTCAAGTTATAGTTTCTTTTTTTTATCCTTTAGGACATCACATTTGACTCTTGAACATCTAAGCTTTCTTATGTACTCTACAACCATCATTATACAATGTGAGTTCTCCATGCCCCCTTTTTACTTTATTTCACATCTTTTGGGGTGAAACATGTTAACCTTATAAACTTACACTTGTAAACTTTTTATACTTGTAACGACATGCAATTCAACTTTATTTTTGTCATGGTTATTTGTATTATTGTGAGTGTTATATGAGATACATTATATGTTGACAATCATTAACTATTGCTAGCCTGGCGACGTCATAGATCTATGGGCCTGACAAGCCTATTTGGTGCTAAAGCCGATGTATTGCCGGATTCTGATGACGTATGACTTGTTTATCATGGGAACCAAGTATACTTAGCTAATCGTTATAAATTTGTAATCTTATTCTTGGTCAATGTTTGATTGTAGCTATATGTGTTCTATAAACTTACATAATTTATAACCATTGACATGAATTGCTACTTGTAAACCTTTATATATATATATATATGTATGTTTAACCCATGGAAACTCACCAACTTTCAAAGTTGACCCTTTATTTTTAACATGTTTCAGGATTGCTACTTGAGGATCTCTTCTTGCTCATATAGGACTTGGATTTAGTTTAATTAAACATCTTATATTGTTGTTTATATCTTTGTTGTATTGTAATGACTTAATTTCTAGTTTTATTCAATGAAAAATGATATTTAATATTTTTTCAACATATTTAATTCCATGAGCTATGAACAATCGTTTCACATTCGTCCGCCCCGATGATTCCGCCGTTGGTCGGGTTGTGACAATTAAAAATATATATCAAATCACACATCAATGGTAGTGAGGGGAGGTGTGGCTCCTTCCCTTTTATACCCATACATGGGCATATTTTGCTTTTACCTACTTTAAACCCTTCCTTTTATTTAAACTAACTCTTTTATTTCTTTCCCTCCTTTAAAGGATTTTCGGGCGTTATAATTTTTCTTCATCAACAATTAAAAATGGTCATATATGACATGATGGGTCTTGTTGAGGGTTTACTGTTAATGCACCCACGTGTTTTTCGTTACATCCGACAAGATGATTCATGTTGCTTCTTAGGGCACCTTAACTTTTGTAAAATTGAACTCGTCAATCAGAGTTTATGAACAGGTACTTTCCCGGATCGGCGTGACATTTCTATGAGTTGTGAATGAAAATAATGAAATAAGTGGATGAAAGATGTTGGGGAAAATATGGTGTGATGAATTAAAAGTGCTAGTGGTATTTATCGATGTTTCTATAGGAATATATATTTATTTTTATAAAAAATATTTAAGTATTGGAATATAAAAATAAAATAATAATAATAATACTCAAACAACAATAATCGATAAAACATTAAGTAAGACTATAGTTAAACAACAATAACTGATAAACATCAAATAATACTAATAGAACAATCTCCTTATGAATGTGAGTTTGGACAAGTGTTCATCTTCTGACGTGATTGTCTACATATGGAATATCTACGTATAACATGTGCATATGAATGATGAACATCCATCTTGTTGTATATCCTTCTCATGTGTCTCCTACCTTGTGATGTGGGATTTTTTTTATGAATTTCCTCTAATCTTCTAATCTAGTTTCGTCCAATAATCATGGTGACAAAGCAGGCAAAAATGATAGTTATACTGTTCTTGATAAAGGTAGTAGCATAGATATGATGAACAAAGTTATGAGGTGATTCACCTCTATGCCGGCAAACTACAATTGCATGTGAGCACAAGAATCTTTACATTCGCCTTTACCACACATGCAATGAATTTGTATTCCCACAAAATAATCATTTCGACCAGCTTCATTTGTGTTGTACCTTTAACAAAACTCTGTACCTCGCCTCGCGGTAATCAAACTTTGATATGATATGTTTTTACGAGTTAATATCACGTGCATGAAACAAACACCATGTGTGTGGGGGTAACATCGTGTTGCAATTGCTTGTGACGTCAATGTATTTTATGAATTGTTCGATTATTCTCGAAGGTACAATTAATGATAGCTTGTATTGGCATAAGCCTGAAACCCCTCATAACGTATTGTTGAAGCTTTCTAAAATGTTCATCGTTAGGTTACCCCATTTACTATGAGCTTTATCATGTAGAAGTGTCCATTTACTCTGTTTAATAGCTTTTATATATTTTCACGCTTCTGGATAACGCTTGTCATTTGACTTACACAATAGTTATACATCCTTTGTTGGGTGGTGCTTCCGATAGACCAACATAGCTTTTTTAAGCTAGAAACCTTGAACTTTTTCATGCAGTTACTTCAAACATGTTGAAGACAAAATCGATGGATACCATTATTTTTTCACTCTTTAAGACTATTCATTTCATGTATAATTCCTTTGTGCCTTCGAAATAACACACAACTTTTTTCCCGAACCAATTGAATTGTAATGAACTGCAATTTGTGATCTAAATTGATAGAAAAACTAACTCCAACTTTCTACAGTCTCTTCATCTACGATTGCGTAAGCTACTGGAATTACAGAATTGTTTGCATTTTTGGTAACTACAATTAATATTTTACCGCGATAGGATCCTTTCAAGAAAGTGTTGTCAACAGATATTAGTGGTTGACAGTACTTGAATGCCTTGATTACCGGACCGAATGCCCAAAAAACATATTTAAATGTCTAATATTCAGATGCACCAGTTGGGTGATGTAACCATTCCATGATAGCATGGTTCGTCTCTTGTAATATGTTGATGTACCTAGGTAATTGCTCAAAGTTACTACATAAATAGTTTCAATAGTAGCTTTTCAAGCTTGCCAGACTTTATTGAAACATCAACACATAGTGTGTCTTTTAAATGTGCTTGTATTTTGCTTGATGGAGAAACTAATATCTTCACAAACAAAGTGGATGATATGGGTGACAATATCTATGCATTTGAAACTTCTATTGTTACGCATTCACCCATCTTGAAATTTTCCACATGTGATGATTGTGGTTCTTAGAAGAATACAAATACTATTTAAATGAAGGACCATCATGAAGATTATTGTTATAATTAGGGCAAGTGTTGTAATTTTTCTCTCCAACTTAAACGTTTACTTTCTACTACTGCCTCCCTGTTATGTGCAAGATTCCATAACCACATCACATGCATCGCTTCATCTTTCGTTTAAAAATACATGCCAACATGGATTTATTTTGACTATTCATTCCATATATCCACGTGGTCTTCACCATCAAAATCAACAGATTCGTTATTTCTTAATTCCTAAGGATCGTAAGACGAGTTCACCTCCCCATAAGATCTTGGATTAACCCTAAATTATATTGGTTTGGAACATCATAGCTATTGTATCATCATCACTAGATTCTTCATGTGACAGGATGAGTTCAATTTCTTCCTACTGTGTGAAATACCATCATTTGACTTATCAAAGCCTTTGTTATCATAGTCATGCCTATGAACATATTTAGGGCTATAATTACATGACGGGCCAGCTTGATAATAAGAAACATATCAAGAGTTAGAATGCTTGACAGAGCTTTATGATAACAAACATATATAGAGTCAGAATTGCTTGACAGACCGGCTTGATAATCATATGATCTTAGTTGCCTTGAAAAAGAAGTAATTACTTGTTTGGGTGCCTCTAATACAGAGAAACCGTGTAGGGGATCCATATAATTGGATTGTTGGACGGACATTTTTGGTTCAATGATAACATAAGATTTCCTTGGAGATTTTTAAACATATTCCCCCCAAAAATACAAAACTTTTAGAATTGAGTCATTGAAAAATTTAGAGATTTGAGTGAAACCACCATACGAGTAATATAATTTTAATTTTAATTTATAATACTCTTTTTGAACTTGAAATGAATAAAGATTAAATCAAGAAATTCTTCGTATGAAACTTCATTACGAAGAATAATGGTTGAACTTTTAGTAGAACCATCACATATAAGATTTCTATTTTCGGATGAAATATCACCACCCCACAATGACTGTAAGAAATAAGGCCGAGGCATGATAATAACGGAATTTTGGTTTTAATGTTTTTTTGTGGATGTGTGTAATATATGTGGGGTGAGATTTATAGGGTTACGTATTAATTACCAAGGGCGAGTTCTCATCCTACAATAATTAAAACAAACACCAAATACCTGTGATCACAATACTTACTTTTGGTTTTTAAAAACTCGCCCCCTACCATTGGTGAGTTCTGTCTCACCCCAACAAAGAGCCCATGCATGATGACTGTTATCAACCAAACACAACGGAATGATACTAAATATTTATTTTCACTAGTATATATCGTTCAGTCCCGATTACAAATACATGCGAGGAAAGAAAAGAAATAGAAAATATTAAAGTACGATCCAATCAAAATTATTAAGATACTAAACTAAATTAAACTAAACTCTTCTTGCTTTTGCTAGGGTTGGTCTTTCTAGTGCATAGTACCTACATGCCTCACTTTTAAATATTACCTAATAATACATACTTAAAACATATCAACAATATGTCGGTGAGAACATTAGTTTTATACACAGGACACAAATAAAAAGTATGCTATAAATTAAACAAGTTCACAGTCAAACGTGTGCCCACGACCTATGGGCATCAAGATAATTATTCCCCTACGTATGTCTAACAGCATAAGTTATCAAATAGTGTGAATATATGACACAAGATATCCATAAAAATTTAGTGGAAGGTCGTCCCAAAAGGTCCAGTATGTAGGGGTTTCCTTAGATAGTAATATCCATATATCCTATGGCTCCTTTTGGAGTTAATGATTTTGCTAAACTTGAGGATTGTTTGTGGCAGCTAAAATAAGTCTTGATTTGTAATACACCATTAATTAATAAGATATTTAGGAGTATGTATTCTCTTTCCCCAAATCAAGTTTAACTGAAGAGTATGAAAAAGGGTCACATAAGCTCACTGTAAGGATTATACTTAGTAAGGCTTATTGAAAGGCTTGAAAGGCTGATACACTCAAAACATGCAGGATCAGTTTTGTCACTTCAACACTTAGTTTTTCTCTTAATACTCACTTGTAACACACTCGGATCAGATGAAGTAGAATCTCTTCTAAGAGTTGATAATAATATATTAAGTATCAAAGAACACAAAGAAATAATTTTCAAGGTACTTGTATATATTAATTCTCAACTCAAAGTATTACAAGACTCTTACAAGCATATTTTATGAGTTACAATGAGAAACTATATATACGAGATCCTACAGCCAGATATACTTTGATACCAGCTGGAAACCTACGACTAAAGCATATACTACAATGCTAAAGTTAAGGAATCTTAGATAAAGTATTATCTAAGAATGGTAGTCATGATATGTCTATGACTTACCTTTTGTCACCAACTAAAGTTGGCAACTGTACTAACTAATAAAGGTGAACATTGGAATAAAGTATGGCCAACTACATGGCTTTTGAAAAAATGCCATGCAGTATATCAGAGGTCTGCAGCGGAGTGTCAGAAGGACCATACTTATGTCCACTGGTTCATAGTAGTGTCTTCCGAAGGTTAGTTGGCTTCGGAAGAACAAGTTCTTCCGAAGCCACTTATACTTCGGAAGATGCTACTTCTTCCGAGGCTTGAGGGCTTCTTCATATCTTCATACTTCTGAAGTTGACTTCTTATCTTTTCTTCTAAGTCTTGAACTTTGGAAGTGAATATTTTGTCTTTGGAAGTTGGAGTTTTCCTTTGGAAGATGATCTTGCACTTTTCTTCGGAAGAACTCCATTTCCTTCGGAAGTTCCACACTTAGCTTCGGAAGTCCTTTATTAGCTGCACCTAAAAATAGTCTAAGTGATTTGGTTTTGGTTGCACCAGCCTTTCTAGATCCAACAAACTCCCCCTAGGCTGATGCTACCAAAACCTTACTTATTTCTGCTTCTCAAAACCTTCAGCACCAGGGACAGAAGATGCTTGTCTGTTTTCTTGTTCTTCCCTGAAGTAGTGCTGAGAAGTTTGTACAAGTCATTAGTGGATAGGAGATCTAGTCTATCACTCTGAATGACATGTACCCTTGTTGTGCCCCCCTAAAGAGAGTTAGTTGACGAGAGTTATAGTCATACTCCCATCTAACTATGGATTCAAGTTCAGGACCCTCAACCATTTGAATAAAGGCTTTACCTTTGGTTGCTGATCCTTTCCTTTCCTTCTCCTCTCTCAGTTTCAACTCTTCTTCAATCTTGGTTCTAGCAGTTAGCTCGGCCAGATGAAGACTGCTCAGGTGATTTCTGATATGAGCAGATACCTCAGAGTTGGAAGGGTTGGAGAGTGGCTTCTCTGCTAACTCAGCAATATCAAATCTGCTTAAGTGTAGCAGAGATGAGGCATTCAGCCTTTTTAGCTCTCCACTCTCTCTTTCAACAACAAAGTTGTGAGAAGAGTCTTCGAACCTCCACTGGATAATCCTCTTTCTAGGCACAAGGGGTTGACTTGGCACCTTGTCTCCTTTCTTCGTATCCAGCAGAGTCACCAGCCTTCTCTTTAGCTTCTTTTCTTCTTCATTCAAAGAATCTGAGTTAAGGCCAAAGAGCTTTGTGGCTTGGTCCAATGTTCCTCTGGGCAGATCAAGAAATTGATCTCTAGTGAGGGAACATGAGGATCCATCAACATAGGTCAGTTTGACAGACTCCTCCTCAAAAGAGATGTCACTCAGGGTTGTACAGTTGATGAGCTTTGTCTTGATCGCCTTGAACTCCTCTAAGGAGAGATGTTTGGAAGGCTGAAGGGATGGTTTGGGAGGTTGTTGGGTAGGTTGTGGTGTTTGGGTTCTGGCAAGTGTTTTGGGTTAGAGGATGGGTAGTTTAGGTGGTTGAGGTGAGGAAGTAGGTAAGGTTGATGGTGTAGGTTCAGGGGTGTAAGGCTTAGAGGTTGGCTCAGTCTTAATGGGGAATGGAAAAGGAATTGGTTCAGGTTGTGGTTGGGTTTGAGGTTGGGGTTGAGTGGTTGGTTTGAAAATCATCCCCTGCCCCTTCTATACATCTCCTTCCTCTTCCCCGAGCGAATGTCAGCCTTTATGTCACTGACATGTCGCTGGAGAGTTTTCTCAGACATAGGACCCACCTGCCTACCAGAGAACCCATGAGCCTGGAGATAGTCTTTCATCAAGGCTTTTTCACCTATCTTTCTGGCAGCAGCGAGTCCTACTTCTTCTTCCTTCTTCTTCTTCAACCTTAGCTTCTCCTTAGCAGCTTTCTTTCTCTCCTTCTCCATTTGATCTTGCTCTTTGTTGAAGAGCCATAAGATCGTGTCATTGTCATGTGGAGATAGTTCTTCTAGAGAGAAACCCCTGGAGGTGAGGAAAGTTATCCTTTCCCTCCTTAGCTGCTGATCAGCTTCTCTTTTCTCCTTCTCTCTCTCTTCCTCCAAGGCCAACCTTGTTGCTTCTTCCTTTTGCTGAATTTGCAGCAAAGTTGCCTTTTCTAACTTTACTAACTCCTCTAATTGTAGCAGGAGTACATCTTCATTCATAGCTCCTAATTTGACAAGCCTGTCAATGATTTCCATTATTCTTCTGCTGTTGATAGCCTCCTGGTTGGCTGCAGTTGCTTTGCTACTTGCAGCTAGCAACTTCCCAGTTGGGAGTCTACCTTTTCTCTTGAGCTTCTCTAATCTTGCTTCCTCCTGAAGCTCTTCCTCAGTCATCTTCCTCTTTCGTTTGACATCTTCGGAAGTGCTAGACTTTGGGGGTTCTTGGATGGAAGTTTTAGGTTGAATGGTGGTAATGGGAGCTGGAGTCAATGATTATGTTTGAGCTAGGGGTTGGGTGAGAAAAGCTTCCCTATTAACCTCAGATGCAGGTTCTAGGATTGCATCTGTGACTTCTAGATCATCGGATAAAGAGAATAGTCCTTCCGCAGCTGCAATCTCAGCTTCGGAAGATTGAAGTTGTTCTTCTGAGGCTTTGACTTGTGCTTTGGAAGTCTGTGAGAATACACTCTCTGTCCTAACTATCTCAGTTGCTGGGCCATCAGTCCTTGTTTCCCCTTCGAAATTAATCTCAGGTTCCACTTGGACCTTAGGTTGACCAACTCCCTCGACAGTAGTAGAAGGTGCATTCAACCTCTGAAGCTCTTGAGCTCCAAAGTAAATCATAGACAAGTCAGGACTTGGTTGTTCAATAAAAGATTCCATCAGGAACTTGTTGAAGAACCTATTAAGATCTTGGAGCATCCTTTGGTCCAGTTGAATTACAACTTGAGAAGGCTCAAGAAAAACTGAAGCTTGTTGAATGGGGTATATTGAACTTAAGGAAGTGAGAGCTTTACTCTATGGTTCCTCTTGTCTTTGTCCCTGAACACTCTCCTCCTTTTTGGTAGCATCATCTTGAGAGCTTGATGAGCTAGAGGAAGAGGTCAATGAGACCTGAATTGGTACATGCCTAACAGACCTCTCAATCTATTTCTCAGCTAGTTTGGCCTTGAGATTTTCAATCTCAAGTTGCTGAGTGGCAGACCTATCCTCAAAAGTCCTAACCTTAGATTCAAGGTTTGAGACTTTAGAAAGTAGGTCTTGAATGGTGAGTTGCAGTCTTCCCTCATCTTCTTTTGAAGAATCATGGGAAGATGAGGTAACATACCTAGTATGTTCATCCTCACCACCAGATGTGGTTTCTTAGCACCCTGGTTTCCCTTGCCCAATGATGTCTCTTTCAGAGTCATCAAATGGCATGGTTGCCATAGATTCAGTCTGAGTTATGTTACCACTGTCCTGAAGGTCAATTGAGGCTCCTTTAGTAGTGGCAGCTGAATCTACATGAGTCCCCTCCACATCAGTAGGACTCACCTCAGTAAAGGATTGCTGATGGGGCTAGAGATAAGAGATCTCTCTAGGATTTGTTGATCCTTGAGAGGGTGTTATGGATCAACTTCATTTCCCTGAAGAGACAAAATCTCTTCATCAGTTCCTATTAATAGGTCAGTAAAGGATATAGAGGTTAAGCCTAATGACTCGAGACCTTGGTCAATGTCTATTGGCATTGAGCCTATGGTGGGGCTGTCCCTTTTTGGCTGCTCAGAAGTATAAAGACTCACCCTGAGGGTTTACAGCTTGGGTTTTGGGCTCATGGGTTTGAGACTGAGGAGACTCAATACCCATATTGAGGTCAATTGTGAAGGATGGTGAGACCTCAGACTGAGTGGGAGCCCATTGCTCCACTCTAGTCTTTTTGGATTGAACAGGAGGAGCTTGTTCAATCAGAGTAGATTGAACAAGGGTTCGTTTGGGGCCTCTTTGGTATGTGATAGTGATGGGGTGAGAAGGTAGATTTGGCAATGTGAGGGTAGTTGCTGGTGTGGGTTCATCACCTGTGGGGTTAACAGGGATGCCACCAGGAGCCGTTGGCTCTATCATACCTGGAAGAAGAGCAGTGTGTCTTCCAGTGAAATTGCTGGACACTCTCTTCAAAATCTTGAAGATGGTCGGCCTCATTTGAGGGACAGTCAGAGCAGATGCACAGACAAGCTGACTCTGGTCCAACTCATAGTTGATGATGTGCTGAAGGAAACTGAGATACATGAAGAATGTGTCCCGCTGGAGGTTCCCCATAAGATTAGTCAGCACAAACCTTAAGTAATTGAAGCGGAGGCTTTTCACCAATCCATGAACTAGGAACCCTAGTTCATATGGGATTTGATCCCATCCCCCAGACTTGTTTGACAAGCAATGGAGAACAACATGCAGCAGGAACTTCCAGTTGTAAGAGAAGTTAAACTTGTAGACTATAGACCTGCTTACATCTCCACCATATCCCATTTGGATATAGGTGTTGTCCAAGTCTGTCTTGGGAAATTCTATAGAAGCGCCCTCATCATGAAGCTCCAGATGCTCCCTGATGAGTTGTTCAGAAATGACCAACTCCTGGCCACAAATGCTCGATCTTATTACCCGAACACCATTTAGGGTTTCAATCTGACCATTGGCCCAAAATTCAGCCATGTGATTTGAGTAAACGGTAGGGTTAACAGTCAGAGCGGTGTAATAAGATGATTCGGTAAGAAAGAAAATGATATCAGAGAAGTCGGCATCCTTTGAAGAATCAAGGAGTGCAACTTGCTTGTGTTGAGGGTTAAGTGCCATTGAGAAACTTACAGGAAGATGAGTTTGGAATTGGGTGAATTGGGGACGAAGGAAGCTTTTAGGGCAGTAAATTTGGTAAAAAGATGAATGTGATTAGTCGAGGTTATTTAAATGGCGGTTTAGGGGGTTTGGATAAGGTGACAGGATGTTTCAGTGGATGATGTGATAGGGGCGGTAAGGTTTAGTCCATTTAAATAATCCGACATCATTAACAAAATCTTTAAGAGTGGGGCCCAAAAGATTTCCGTTACACAGTAAAGTCTTTCTTCTGAGTATAAAGCATTTTCGAAGGTAATCTTCTTCCGAAGGCAATTTTACTTCCGAAGGTAAAGTTCTTACTTACGAGAGTAAAAATTGTTTTCCGAATGGAGAGTTTTGTAAGCTTCGGAAGTAGATCTGATATGTAATCAATCGGTTCTTCCGAGACTAAAAACTCTTCTGAGAAGAATATTATCCTGGGAGGAATTTTGCTTTGGAAGATATGTAAAACATCTTCCGAGGGTTAATTCAACTTCGGAAGAATTTATACTTAGTAAAATTTTAGAGAAGGACCTTTTGTACCAGGGCTTAGATTGTTTTGACACAAGACTTTACACATTTAAAAAGGTTTTCAAATGAGATAGACTAATCAATGTTTATCATCCCAATAGCTGTAATGAGATACTTGAATCTTTGTTCATTAAAAGCTTTGGTGAACAAGTCAGCATATTGTTCATTTGAGTCAACTTTGATTAGTTTAATCAGATTTTTCTCATGAATATCTCTAATTAAATGATACCTGATATCAATGTGCTTTGTCTTGGAGTGCTTCACCAAATTTTCAGTAATGGAGATAGCACTATTGTTTTCAATGTGGATAGGAGTGCTCGTGAAGTTGAATCCGTAGTCTATCATCTGGTTCTGAATCCACAGCAGCTGAGCACAACAACTAGCAGCAGCAATGTATTCAGCTTCAGCAGTAGATGTTGAAACACAGGATTGCTTCTTGCATTGCCATGAGATGATCCTTCCACAAAGAAATTAACATCCACCTGATGTTGATTTCTTGTTGATATTGCAGCCACCATAGTCACTATTAGAGTAGCCATAGAGATTGAAATTACTGTTCCTTGGATACCAGAGACCTAGTTTAGGTGCTCCTTTGAGGTATCTGAGGATTCTCTTGGCAGCAACTAGGTGAGACACCTTTGGAGCAGCCTGATATCTTGCACAAATGCAAGTTGCAAACATAATATCAGGTCTACATACTGTGAGATACATCAGAGAACCAATAATTGCCCTATACTAATGTTGATCAGTATCCTCCCCCTCATAGTCAGGACAGAGATTATGGTTTTTGGGTATAGGTTTTTTGGCTGGCTTACAATCTTTCATATCCAATATTTCTAAGATGTCATTGACATACTTAGATTGATTGATGAAAAACCCTTCCTTCATTTGCTTCACCTGAATTCCAAGGATAAAGTTCATTTTTCCCATGGAACTCATCTCAAACTTCTTTTTCATAATGCTCTCAAAGTCCTTACATATTTGGTTATTTGAAGAACCAAAGATGATGTCATCAACATAGACTTGAACGAGCAAAATGTCCTTTCCAGACTTCCTTATGAAAAGAGTCTTGTCAATGGTACCTCTTGTGTAACCATTCTTCAAGAGAAACTAAGACAATGTCTCATACCACAGCCTAGGTGCTTGGTGCAGCCCATAGAGAGCTTTATCCAATTTGCACACATAGTTGGGGTGTTATGGGTCTTCAAATCCTGGAGGCTGGCACACATAGACTTCCCTATCTATATCCCCATATAGAAAGGCACACTTGACACAAGCTGGTAGACAGTAAAATCCTTGGATGCAACATAAGAAAGGAAGATCCTAACTGCCTCAAGTCTTGCAACAGGTGCAAAGACATCAGTATAATTGATTCCTTCCTCTTGAGTGTATCCTTGAACCACCAGTCTTGCCTTGTTCTTGATGATCAAGCCTCTATCATCTCTCTTATTTATGAAAACCCATTTTGTGCCTATAGGTACTTGACCAGATGGTAGCGGACATAGGTTCCAAACCTTTTGTCTCTTGAATTGAAGCAGCTCCTCTTGCATTGATTCAACCCAGCTAATATCTTTCAAGGCATCTTCTACCTTCTTGGGTTCCATCTGGGATAAAGAGCATGAGTACAAGCAGACATTCCCATTGTGAGTTTGTCCTCTTGTTCTCACACCTTCAGAGACATCCCCTATGATGTTTTCAGCTGGATGAGTGTTGTGAATCCTATGTCTAGGAATTACCTCTAATTGCAAAGATAGATCCAGATTGGACATATTTTGCTCAGGAGCTTGAACACTTGGTCTAGCTGCTGTTTCAAACTCATTCAATGAGGACTGATTGAATGAATAAGAAACATCATCATCATTTGTTGGCTGTGAAGCAGCATTAACAGTTGCTTGTTCCTTCAAGATGCTACTTCCATCAGCTTGGTGTTGTGCAGTGTCACCTGATGAGGTTTGAGGGTCAACAGGTGAATCACTGGTTGAAGCTCCACTATCCCTTGAAATAGTCATACTATCAGATCTTCCAATAGTGGGAGCTTGATTTGTAGCAGCTCTTGGAGAATTTGGAATAGGCCTGGGAAGGTCAAACAGTTGGTCTTCATCAGAATCACTTTGAGCACCTGTTCCAGCTGAAACATTTTCACGAGAAGGTTTAGAATAGGTTGAAAACAATTCTAAATCAAAGATATGATCAAGGCCATTCCCCTTACACAAGGAGTGTGCTCATTGACTACAATGTTGAAAGATTCCTCAAATTGTTGATTTTTGATGTTATAAACTCTATAAGCTTTAGAGATAGAGGAATATCCAACAAATATAGCATCATTTGACTTTTCAGCGAATTTTGCCAAATTGTCTTTTGTGTTAAGTATGGTACACCTGTTTCCAAAGGACCTTAGAAAGCCAATGAACGGTGGCCTCTTGTTCCATAGCTCATAAGGGGTTTTTCCATGTGGCTTAACTACAAGAACCCTGTTTTGCACATAGCATGCAGTGCTGATTGCCTCTGCCCAGAAAGTTAGAGGCAGCTTTGAATCAACTAACATGGTCCTAGCAGCCTCAATAAGTGTCCTCTTCCTCCTCTCAGCAACACCATTTTGTTGAGGAGTTCTAGGTGCATTATATTGTCTGGCAATCCTTTTTGAGTTACAGAATGAATCAAGAACTTGGTTCTTAAACTCAGTCCCTTGATCACTTCTAATTATTTTAACCTTGTGATCAATTTGATTTTCTATTTTAAGAATAAAAGATTTTAAAGTTTCAGCAGTTTAATCTTTAGTTCTTAAAAAGAATACCCATGTAAATCTTGTAAAATCATCAACAATCACAAGGCAATATGATTTCCTTCCAATGCTCATTATACTTGTGGGACCAAATAGATCCATGTGCAATAAGTGTAATGGATTGGTGATAGAGTTAACAACTTTGGATTTATGAGATGCTTTGTGTTGCTTCCCTTTCAGGCATGCAACACAGTTATCTTTGCAGAAAAATTCCTTTTTAGGCAAACCAAGTACCAAGTTATTTTTAGCAAATTTATTCATTGTTTTAAGATTCACATGACACATTCGTTTATGCCATAGTGTTGACTCATCACCATCTGCTTTGGAAAGAAAGCATGACACTTTACCCATTGGGGAAGCATTGTTCATATCAAGCTTATACATATCCCCTTTCCTGGGAGATCTAAGAAGCATCAATTCCTGAGGAATTGTCATCCCGGGTTTGAGGATAATGCACTCATGTTCTGTGAAGAGCATTTGATGCTTTTGATCACAAAACTAAAAAACACTTAATAGGTTGTGTTCAAGCTGTTTAACAAAGTGAACTTTGTCAACTTTTAATTTTTCGTTGGATATACTTCCTCTGCAAGAAATATATCCTCCTGCCTCACCTCCAAACTGGACAGAACCTCCATCAAAATGTTGGAATTGTTGAAAGAGAGATCTGTTCCCTGTCATGTGCTTGGAGCATCCACTATCCACAATCCATACATTGTTATTTTTGTCATATGGATGTCCCCGCACATAAGATGATGATTAGTTTTGACTGGAAACCCAAGCCTTGTTGGTCTTGGGTTCTTCCAATAATAGTGACATAATGGAACCAAAATTTATGCATGGGGTTTCAATGGATGTCTTGAAGAAGAGGTTTGAGCTGCAGCATCTTCCTTGATCTTCCATTCCATCCCTTGGTTGATCATGGAGGATGAGCTTGTTGAGGCTTTTGCAGCTTGGCATTCTTCCGAAGCTTCTTTCTTTTCGCAAGAAGCCTTCACCACCTTTTCTTCCGAAGTAGTCTTCTTCTGGGATGGTTTCAAGGGGACTCTTTTGTTCTTTTGAGTCTTGACAGATTTAACTTCCAAAGCCATTTTCCCTTCTGAAGAAGGACTTTCTTCCGAAAGCAACCTTGCTTCGGAAACAAGCTTTCCCTTTTTCATCACTTGAACCTTTTGATAAGGTCCAAATGAGAAACCTTCCCTGACTCCTCTTTTAACATTGTTTGCATAATGTGTGCTAGCTGCATTGTAGTAACAATCTTTGGCCATGTGGTTTTGCAGACCACACATTATGCATGCAATGTTAATCTTCTAGAAACTTGAGGATTGCTATTTCTTGTTCTTTTTCTCTTCATTAGCAACCTTTCCCTTTAACTTCTGATCCTTTGGTAGGATAGGAGTGCTGGTACTACACCCTTTTCCTGAATCAGAGTTACCTACCACCTGGAATCCAGCTAAGATGAATACACTCTTTTGCTTTGGGTCTATCTTCAGCTTTGACTCAGCCACTTTTTTGGCAGTTTTTCTGGCTGCCTTAGCTCTGCTTCTTCTGGCTTTGGTGGTCAGGGGTTGATCATCACCGGTAGGAGTGGGTAAAATTACCTGGTTCTTCCCTGTGATGGTCTCCATGGTTGCATCACTCTTTGACTCATGAGAAGGTAGGTCACCAGATGGAACCTCTTGCTCTTCAGTACCACACCTTGGTTGTCTTATAGACTCATAAGAATGTGGTGGAGCAATTTCATTGGTTCCCAACCCACCTTTGTTTTGGTAACAAAGTTTTGAGTGAGAGGATGATGCAAGAATGGCTTGGATGTTTTGCTCAGAAATAGCATGCTTCCTGGCTTGAGCCTCAGATGTGACAAGCTGCGCTTGAGCCTCAAACAATTTGGATATTAAATCCTTGATTTGAGTCTTATAGTTTGTGTGTTCATGTTTTAATAAGGACACAATTTTCTCTAACTCCTCAATTTTTCTTTGATAGTCAGATTTAGCCCTTTTAAAATCAGATTTAAAACATTTAAAAACTCAATATCGGATTTAGTCTCCATATTGTAGTCCTGATATAACTTAACCTTAGTAATACAGGCTAGAGTACAGAGATGTCATATACCTTATTGTCATCTATTCCAACCATGAGTGCTTGAGCAGGAGTCACATCCTGTACCATAAAGCTCCAGTCAACTTCTTGAGCCATAGCAGTTGTTTCAGTTGACTTTCCAGTGGCCTTTGGTGTAGAGCGATGTGTGGAGGTCTGTGGGATTCCCGGATTTGACTTGGGAGCCTTGCATTCCCTTGCAAAGTGACCAAGTTGGTTACAGTTGTAACATTTGGCCTTGGTCTTGTCAAACCCAAATTTGCTGTTGGTTGGGTTCTGGGGAAATTGCCTTCCAGTTCTCTTGAAGAATTTCTTTGCTCTATAGGTTAACAGAGCCATTTGTTGGACTATGTCCACATATTCCACATCATCTGGGCTGAAACACTCTAGATCATCAAAACAGTACTGATAGTCACTAGAGTACCCATTTCCTGAGACAAAGGCACAACTGTCCTGAAAAGAACTTTGCTGAGCCTGTTGAGACCTTGGAGTCTCAAGAAATGTTATGTATGGCCCAGAAGAACAGGATGGCTGCTGGGTGTATGTCAGGTACTGTTGAGGTTGGGGGGTCCTGACCCTTTAGCAACCATTAAAGTGTTGCTAGCAAGAAGACTCAAGGGTCTGCTTGTCTGATGGCCTCTCTTCCTTTCCATCTCTAAACGGTATCCATCAAGGATGCCATAAAGTTCAGTCATGGTAAGGGTGTTCAGATTTTCTGTCCTCTTGATAGAGACACAGTAGAACGTCCACTCATTAGGAAGTGCACACATGAACTTTCTTATGAGATCTCTTAGTTCAAGGGCAATTCCGATAGATTGAAAGGAGGAAATAAGATTCGTGTACCTAAAGTATTGCTGGCTGAGGGTCTCTCCTGCAATATAAGTGAAGTTCTCGAACTGTTGCTTCAGGGAGTCCTTTTTGGAGTCATTGGAGCTAGAGTACATATGAGCAAGTGCATCAAACAATTCTTTGGTTGACTTGCAATGCTCAAACCCCACTATGGTGGAGTTGGGTATTGCATTCATTAGAATCGTCATGGCATTGTTGTCAATGTCCAGCTTCTTCCGGTCCTCATCAGAGTAGTCTTTAACGGCTTTCTCTATCATGGCACCGTTTCCACTTGGTGCTGCCACCTTTGGTTTGTACGGACCATTGACAATAGATTGCCACATCTTGTTATCTTGATACCTGATGAAGCCTTCCATGCGTCTGCTCCATGATCTGAAGTTTTCAGGGGTGATGATGGGTGCTTTAGTCATCGTCCCCATCTCTACTTCAGACTTGTTGAGGGCCATTTTGAGTGTGGTGTAAGGAGGAGTGAAAAACAGGTTAATTTGGATGGTAAGATCTCACAATCAAGAGCCTAAAAAGCTCTGATACCAATTGCAGGATCAGTTTTGTCACTTAAACACTTAGTTTTTCTCTCAATACTCACTTGTAACACACTCGGATCAGATGAAGTAGAATCTCTTCTAAGAGTTGATAATAATATATTAAGTAGCAAAGAACACAAAGAAATAATTTTCAAGGTACTTGTATATATTACTTCTTAACTCAAAGTATTACAAGAGTCTTACAAGCATATTACATGAGTTACAATGAGAAACTATATATACTAGATCCTACAGCCAGATATACTTTGATACCAGCTGGAAACCTTCGACTAAAGCATATACTACAATGCTAAAGTTAAGGTATCTTAGATAAAGTATTATCTAAGATATGGTAGTCATGACATGTCCATGACTTACCTTTTGTCACTAACTAAAGTTGGCAACTGTATTAACTGATAAAGGTGAACAGTGGAATAAAGTATGGTCAACTACATGGCTTTTAAGAAAACACCATGCAGTATACCAGAGGTCTACTGCGGAGTGTCAGAAGGACCATACTTATGTCCACTGGTTCATAGTAGTGTCTTCCGAAGGTTAGTTGGCTTTGGAAGAACAAGTTCTTCCGAAGCCACTTATACTTCGGAAGAGGCTACTTCTTCCGCGGCTTGAGGACTTCTTCATATCTTCATACTTCGGAAGTTGACTTCTTATCTTTTCTTCTAAGTCTTGAACTTCGAAAGTGAATATTTTGTCTTCGGAAGTTGGAGTTTTCCTTCGAAAGATGATCTTGCACTTTGTCTTCGGAAGAACTCCATTTCCTTCCGAAGTTCCACACTTAGCTACAGAAGTCCTTTATCAGTTGCACCCAAAAATAGTCTAAGTGATTTGGTTTTGGTTACACCAGCCTTTCTAGATCTAACAAAACAGACCAGGTCTTTCCTGCATGCATGAACTTAGTGCAAAGTAGAAGTCTTTCGAAGCCAAGACCAATATCTTCCGAAGCCAAAAGTGAAGTCTTCCGAAGCTTCAAAGACAAAGTCTTCCGAAGCCTAAGAAGTGAAAATAGATTTCTTCCGAAGACTTTGAAGAACATGTTTTTCTGATCTACTTTTCATAAAGCAGACCAACTTTCTACTGCAACTCTGAAGACTCACCAACTTATACAAGTTGGTGAATGGTCCATGCTTTTTGTAACTATACATTGAGGTCTTGAGCCTATAACTTTCTACTTTATGTACTTTTATCCTCTTTATAATATATTAGGATGTGAGATATGGCATGTCATAGTCACTAGTCAAAAGGCAGATCTGCCTTTTGTCTCTACATTGATTTTGTTGTCTAGATCAACTGTAACCAGCTAGCCTTCTAAGTATGGCTGGCTGTAGGATGTAGTATAAAGTTTCTCAAGTCCTTATAACTTATTCTCATGCTTTGTATCACTTGTAAAAGAACTTGAGAAGCAATATACTACAATCTTGAAAACCAATATCTTTGTTGTTCTTAAGTTTATGTCTCTTGTTTACTTGTGTTCATAGTATCATAACCAAAGTCCCAGTTCCCTATTTGATCTATTAAGTGTTCTAAACACTCTTTTTATTGTGAGACTAAGTGTATTGACCATCCCTTAAACGGTCCTACATACTTAGAGGTTGATGCAACCAAAGAGCTCTCAGCATGGACATGTGAAGTACAAGGAAAGTTACTTCGGAAGATTTGATACAACTCAATGAAATTCGCTAAGTATCAAATATTCCGAACCTTCAATACCAATTCTTCCGAAGCCATAGATGAAGTCTTCCGAAGCTTAAAGACAAAGACTTCTGAAGCAAAGAGACTGATTTCTTCCTAAGACAGAGAAGACATGCTTTTGAAAAAGCTGAACCACTTTTCGCTGCCATGTTTGAAGACTCACCAACTTATACAAGTTGGTGAAAAGTCCATACTTTTTTCAACTATAGATTAAGGTCTTAGATTCTGTAACTTACTACCTTTGTTCTTTTATCCTTTTTGTAATAGATAAGGAGTTAAGCTATGGAATGTCATAGTCACTAGTAAAAAGTCAATCTGCCTTTTGACTTTACATTAATCTTGTTGGCTAGATTAATGTTTCCAGCTAGCCTTCAAAGTATGGTCGACTGTAGAATGTAATATAAACTATCTCAAGTACTTGTAATTAGAACTAAGCTTTGTAGCACTTTATGAAAGAACTTGAGAGCAATATACAACATTCTTGAAAACCATCTTATTGTGTTCTGCTTGTGTTCTTTACTTGTGCTTATTGTTTCACCTTAAGCCGGTTCTCTATTTGATGTGTTAAGTGTTCTAAGTCTCTCCAAACTATGAAACTGTTGCATTGACCCCCTTCACCGGTCCTTCAATTGGTATCATAGCATTTTAGGTTCTTGATTGTAAGATCTCACCATCTTTAATCATTTCAGTTTCACAAAACTTTTACCAGCTCAAATGGCAGCTCTTACAAAAGCTGATATGTAAACCGATACCATGACAAAATCTCCTTCTGACTTTGATACTTGGTGCCAACGTATGAAAGGGTTCATTAAGCCTCAAGACAGGAGGATGCGAAGATCTACTGGAGGTGGGATGATCCCAAAGGAAATGGCTGACTATTGTAAGGAAGATTGGAAGAAGATTGACATAGATCATAAGGCCATGACCGCTCTCCAAACTACTCTTCCAAACTCTATATACAGAGACTTCAAAAAGTGTAAAACTGTTAAGCAGCTCTGGGAGGCATTGAAGCTTATGTAATGAGGGGTCTAATGAAGTTAAAGAAAACAAGAAGGACCTCATGAAGCAACAGTTTGAGAACTTCACCTACTAGTCAAGTTAAACTATTACTCAATAATACTTTAGGTATGTTAAGATTGTAGATACTCTTATGGATATTTGAGTTAAGCTTGAGAATAAGGATATTGTGAGGAAGTTCATGTTCTCTCTTCCTAGACAATGTACTCACTATTGTGTGGCCATTAAGATAACTGAAAAACCTCTCTACCCTTACTCTCACATAGCTGTATGGTATCCTTAGTGGCTACCAGATGGAGATGAACATGCAAAATCCATCAAGCAGCTCTTCCAGCAATCAACAGAGTTCAGCCGTTCATATGGTTGAAAGAGATAGTAGAGAACTATAGCATTGTCTTATCTGCTAATACAGGATCGATTTTTGTCACTTAACACTTATGTTGTCTCTCAAACTCATTGAATCACACTCGGTTAGATGATGCAGAGTCCCTTTCAGAGTTAATAATAATATACTAAGTAATCAAAACACAAGAAGATAATTTTCAAGGTACTTGTATATATTACTTCTTAACTCAAAGTATTACAAGACTCTGACAAACATATTACATGAGTTACAATGAGAAACTATATATACTATCACCTACAGCCGGATATACTTTGATATCAACTGGAAACCTATGACTAAAGCAAATACTACATTGGTAAAGATAAGGTATCTTAGATAAAATATTATCTAAGATATGATAGTCATGACATGTCCATGACTTACCTTTTGTCACCAACTAAAGTTGGTAACTATACTAGCTGATAAGGAATGAACAATGGAATAAAGTATGGTCAACTACATGGGCGTGGGAAAGCACCATGCAGTATCTCAGAGATTTGCAGCGGAGTGTCAGAAAGACCATCTTATGTCCACTGGTTCTTAGTAGGTTCTTCCGAAGGTTAATTGGCTTCGGAAAAACAAGTTCTTCCAAAGCCACTTATACTTTGGAAGAGGCTACTTCTTCCGAGGCTTGAGTTATTCTTCAGGCCTTCATACTTCGAAAGTCATTTTCTTAAATTCTTCTAAGTGTTGAACTTTGGAAGAAGGAAGACTTTGTCTTTGGAAGTTGGAGTTTCACTTCGGAAGTTCCTTTAGACTTGACCTTCGAAAGCTCAGCATTTGCCTTCGGAAGTTCTTCATCAGCCTTACTTGATCCAACAAACTCCCCCTAGGCTGATGCTACCAAAACCTCACTTGTTTCTGCTTCTCAAAACTTTCAACACTAGGGAGAGAATATAATTATATGTCTCTTTGTTCTTCCCAGATGTGGTGCTGAGAAGTTTGTACAAATCATTCATGGACAGGAGATCCAGTCTGTCACTTTGAATGATATGTACCCTTTGTTGTTGCCCTCTGAAGAGAGTTAGTTGACGGGAGTTGTACTCATACTCCCGTCTAACTATAGACTCCAGTTCAGGACCTTCAACCATTTGAAGAAAGGCTTTAGCTTTGGTTGCTGATCCTTCCTTGTCATCTTTCTCTCTCATCTTCAACTCTTCTTTAGTCTTGGTCGTTGCGGTTAGCTCAGCCAGATGAAGACTGCTCAGATGATTTCTGATATGAGCAGCTATCTTAGAGTTGGAGGGGTTGGAGAATGGTTTCTCTGCTAACTCAGCAATATCAAATCTGCTCAAGTGTAGCAGAGAGGAGGCATTGAGCCTGTTGGTTTCACCATTCTCTCTCTCAACAACAAAGTTGTGATAAGAGTCTTCGAGCCTTCATTGGATTATTTTCTTTCTTGGCACAAGGGGCTGACTTGGTACTCTGTCCCCTTTCTTTGAATCTAGTAGAGTCACCAGCCTTCTTCTTAGCTTCTTCTCTTCTTCATTTAGCGAGTCAGAGTTGAGGCCAAAGAGTTTAGCGTCCTGGTCCAGTGTTCCTCTTGGTAGATCAAGGAATTGTTCTCTAGTGAGGGAACATAAGGAGCCATCAACATAGGTTAGCTTAACAGACCCCTCCTCACAAGAGATATCGCTCAAAGTAGTACATTTGATGAGCTTCATCTTGATCTTATTGAATTCCTCTAAGGAGAGAGGTTTGGAAGGCTGAGAGGATGACTTGGGTGGTTGTTGGGTAGGTAGTGATGTTTGGGTTCTAGGGAGTGTTTTGGGTTTGAGGATGGGTAGTTGAGGTGACTGTTGTGACTGAATGTATGATGAAGAGGGTATGGTTGATGGTGTGGGTTCAGGAGTGTATGGCTCAGTGGTTGGCTCGATTATTATGGGAAAAGGGAAAGGGATTGGTTCAGGTTGAGGTTGAGGTTGTGGTTGAGGTGTTGGTTTGGAAGTCATCCCATGTACTCTCCTGTACATCTCTTTCCTTCTTCCCATGCTAATGTCAACTTTGATGTCACTGACATGTCGCTGCAGGGTCTTCTTAGACATAGGACCCATTTGCCTGCCGAGAATCCATGGGCCCTGAGATAATCTTTCATCCAGGCTTTGTCACCCAGCTTCTTGATATATGCAAGTTCAGCTTCTTCCTTCTTCTTCTTCCTTTCTCTCAGTTTTTCCTTAGCAGCCTTCCTTCTCTCTTCATATGATCTTTGTTCTTTCTTGAAAAGCCACAAGATCGTATCATTGTTGTTGACTGGGTGTGAGAATGATATTCTCTATTGATGTGAATCAACAAGGACCGAATATGATGATTGAGTCAATGATTGTAAGGCGAAATCAAACAATCAATGAACATTGAATGCAAGAAATACTCATAAATGTTCTTTGTATTAATGAAGGTGATCGGTTACAATGAATGCTAGGGTTTGAGCATTAAACAGTAACAATACACCTTGAGAACATAATACTAAACAAAATATTCTGATTGCTATAATGTCTATCAACAATCACCTCACATACGAGGATTTCTATTCTATTAATAGGCTGACAAGATGCCTTTTACAAAAAGACTAAACTACCCCTGACCTATACATCAGAGAACTAGTCTAAGTACAAAAGTCTTCATCAGTATTTCTTTTGTTCATCCGCATTAACTAATATGGATGTTGTGATCTTCATCAGCATTTCCTTTTCTTCTTCAGCATTAGTGTTTGGTCATCAACATTGACAAATGCGGATGAACAAACACTTAAGTGCATTTGTTGCTGAACATCCGCATTAGTAAATGCGGATGTACAAAGTACTTGTCAGCATTTGTTTCGGCTGTCCGCATTTGTTAATGCAGAAGAACAAACACTTATCAGCACTTGTTCTATGGTCATCCGCATATACAAATACGGGTAGTCGACACTTGTCTTCTATTCTTTATGCAGATTATTCATCCGCATTGGTTCTTGGACTTGTGGGATTTCCAGCAGAACAACCATCAACCCACCACTTGAATTGGCATGTATGATCCTTTTAGGGTCCAACAATTGTGAGGAGTTAATTCCTTAAGAGAGAATCCCCTAGAGCTTAGGAAGGCGATCCTTTCACTTCTGAGCTGCTGGTCAGCTTCTTCTTTCTTTCTCCTCCTTTCTTCCTCTAAGGCCAACCTTGCTGCTTCTTCTTCTTGCTCAATCCGCAACAGAGTTGCCTTTTCTAACTCAATCAGTTCCTCTAGTGGTAGCAGGAGCACATCTTCACTAGCAGCTCCGAGATTGACAAGTCTGTCAATGATCTCCACCCTCTTTCTATTGTTGATAGCCTCCTGGTTGGCTACAGCTGCTTTGCTACTTGCAGCTAGTAGTTTCCCAGTGGGAAGTTTACCTTTTCTTTTCAGCTTCCAACCTTTTTTCCTCTAGCAGTTCTTTCGCAGTTATTTTCCTCTTCCTTTGGTGTCTTTGGAAGTTTGAGACTTGAGAGGTTCTAGTGTAGAGGTTTCACGTTGAGAGGTGGAGATTGGAGCATGTGGTAATGATGGTGTTTGAGTGAGGGGTAGGTTGAGAAAGTCCTAATTATTAACCTCAGATGCTAGTTCAAGAATCGCATCTGTGATAATTAGATCATCGGATAGAGAAAATAACCCTTCCGCATTTTCAATCTCAGCTTCAGAAGTTTGAATAAATTCTTCCGAGGCCTTGACTTTAGCTTTGGAAGTTTGTGGGATTGCACTTTCTGTCCCAATTGTTTTAGTTGCTGGGCCATCAGTCCTCATTTCCCCTTTGAATTTTAATCTCAGGTTCAATTTGGACCTTAGGTTGACCAACTTCTTGGACAATGGTAGAAGATGCATTCAACCTTTGAAGCTCTTCTGCTCCAAAGTATACCACATCAGGAACTTAAAAAAGAACCTGTTTAGATCTTTGAGCATCCTTGGGTCCACTTGGAGAATGTGTTGGACACTGAAAGGATCATACATGCCAACTCAAGATGTGGATTGATGGTTGTTCTGCTAAAATCCCACAAGCCAAGAAGATATGCGGATGAAGAATCTGCAACAACAAAAGACAAGTGTCGGCTATCCGCATTGGTATAAGCGGATGACCACAAAACAAATGCTGACAAGTGTTTGTTCTTCCGCATTAACAAATGCGGACAACCAAAGTAATGCTGACAAGGATTTCGTACATCCGCATTCACTAATGCGGATGCTCAGCAAAAAATGCGCCAAGTGTTTGTTCATCCGCATTTGTCAATGTTGATGACCAAACACTAATGCGATAGAAGAAAACAAATACTGATGAAGATCAACACATCCGCATTAGTTTATGCGGATGGACAACAACAAATGCTGATGAAGACTTTTTGTACTTAGATTAGATTATAATACATGGGTAATTTAGTCTTTTTGTAAAGACTTCTTGTCAGCCTATAAATAGAATAGAAATCCTCGTATGTGAGGTGAGTTGACTAACATTAGACAATCAGAATATTTTTATTTAGTCTTATGTTCAGAAGGTGTATTGTTACTGTTTAATGCTCAAACCCTAGCCTTCATTGTAACCGTTCATCTCAATTAATACAAATGGCATTTATGAGTACTTCTTGCATTTAATGTTCTATGATTGTATGATTCCGCCATATAATCATTGACTCAATCATCATATTCGATCCTAGTTGATTCATATCAACTGAGAATATCATTCTCACACTCAGTCAATTGGTATCAGAGCTTTGGCTCTTAGTTCATCTTCAAATCTGCTCAGATCTGAACTGAAACTTGATTGATCTGGTGATTGAGTTGCTGATAGAGTGTACGACTAACTCTAAATCAGTATACATTCTGAAACTCTGCTGAAAACCTAGACAGTCCCTGTTCACCCGAAATCATTCACAAGAACAAATCTGTGAACAACTCGCTCAACCATAAAAATCTGAACAAGAAGATCATTATCATCTCAATATTCACACATTAAAAACACCAGAAAAGTTACAGGAGGAGTACTAACAAATCTCAGTTTATACTCAGTAGATCTGTTTACATAAGACTGTATTTGGACTTAACAATTAATCTAATCATTATTCCAACAGGTTAAAACAAGCTTATTAAAATGGACTCTCATAATTTTTCTGAACTTGGTCATACTCTTAAACCTCCTATGCTAAAACACAAATCTGAGTTTAAGCAATGGAAAATCAGGTTTATGAAGTATATTACAAGTTTAGATTCGGATTACTGGATATCCATATGCAAAGGACCTCACATCCCTGTGACACTCTTAGCTGACCAAGCTGCCTTGTACAAGACATCAAGAATACCTATAGAAGATCTAACTCTTGATGATGATGATTATAAGAAGATCAAGATTGACCTCAAAGCATACTCCATTCTCACTCAAGCTTTGAAAATGGATGTGCTTAAGATGCTGGAGAAATATGGAACAGCTAAAGTTGTTTGGGATGCACTGCTTATCATGTGTGAAGGCAACAGTGAAGTAGCAGAAATCAACAAGGATAAATTGGTCAATCAATATGAAACCTTTCATCACTCCAAGGGGGAGTCAATCTCAAAACAACTGCATAGGTTTGTGCAGCTAGTTAACGATCTTGAGATTATGGGGGTTACAAACAAAGTGAAGGAGCTGAATAAGAAGATGCTGCACAGTCTCCTTGAAAGTTGGAAACAGAATGTGACCATGCTGAAAAACACACTTGATCTAGAAAGTACAACTCTGGATATCATGATTACAAAGATTGAAGCTCTAGAACTTGATGAAAGGAGCAGAAATCTTAGTGGACCTCAAGTCATTGAAGCCTACAAATTTCCTTCAGAAACTCATTCTGTGGAAAATGCATTATTACACATGAAGATGATTGTCTATCATCTAGAGATCAAGTGAAATCAACTAGATTCATTGCTTCTCAATCAACCAACAAGCCATCAACCTCATCACAATCTACTGGGTTTGCTACCACTCCCTCAAGTACTCCTAAAGACCTAAGATCTGAAGAGCAAAAGGCAACTTACAATGCCTTTGTTGCTAGCTTTGAAGCTTACTTGGGAGGAAGACTCACTTCTGCTCATCTGATCCAAAAAGACTTGGAAGAAATGGATGCAGATGATGTAGAAGAAATAGATCTGCAGTGGCAAATGGTTATGATAGCAATGAAAGCCAAGAAGTTATTCAGGAAAGAAAGGAAGCTGAGTCTCAATGAAAACACCAAACTTAAATATGACAAATCCAAGGTCAAATGCTTCAACTGTGATATGACTGGCCACTTCTCTAGAGAATGCAATGCCCCAAGAAGAAACAACAACAGTGTTAGAGCTGTACAAGATAGTCTATATTATCAACATAGTTAAAGTCAACAAAAGTCAACATCACGGTCAAAGTCAACGAAAAAGTCAAACCCGACACGTTCGAGACAAAGTACGGAGACGAGACGTTGAAGATTTAGATGACTAGGAGTTTTATTGTATTAAATATATTTTGTGTGAACAAAATATATTTTATTTTGTTTTAGTCATTTTTATGCTTTATATGTTATTTCCATTAATTAGCCTAAGTCTAGGGAGTTAAGTGCAATTAGTGAATATTAGTCTAGACTATAAATAGGTTAATTGTAATTAGATTTTGTTAATGGTTGGATGACCAATAGATTGGGAGATTACTTATAAAACATATTTTGCAATCATTTTGAAGATCAAAAGGGATTTTATTGTGTTCATCTTAGTTTGATCTATAATCTTCAATTATTTGATTCAAGTGTGATTATTCTGGGCTAACAATTTGGTATCAGAGCCATTTTGGATCAAATACATTGAAGATTTGAAGAATTCATTGCTGATTTTTTTGAAGATTATTGAAGATGTTCATCAAAGTCCAGAGAGAGAAAGTGGGTTTCTAGAGAGAGAAACTAGATCTGAATTTCAAATTTCATCTCAAACACAATCAAGTCATCAGATCTACAACAATCTACTACAAATTTGAAGATATACAACATAAATTTCTGATCTACAACATCTGTTACACAAGAAAATTCAAATTTTTTTTTCAGATCTTGGTGTTTGCTGTGCTGAACAGTGAATGAGATCTTCACTGATTGACTGGTTTGTTTTGCAGTTGGAGAAGAGATCCGTATTGGTCTTGATTCAGATTTTGGAAGTTTTTGAGACTTGACAATTTCAGGTGATATCTTGATCTTTGAGGAACCGACACTGTCCTCTGTGTTTGATTCATCATCTAAGCTTGTCCAGTCTTGTATACACAGATCTGCTTCCAGTGGATCTTGATTCACAGGAATAGGATGTGTTGTTGTTGTTGGAACTTGATGATTAGGTGATTCCTGATTTATCTCTTCTTTCACAACCCTGGCAGGCTCAAAAGTAGGAATTTCACCTGCTTTAAACTTATCAAAGAAGTTAGAAGAAATAGTAGATATAGATTTACAAACAACCGGGACTGAACAATCGTTAGCTTGAGTGTCACCATTCAATTTATTGTATCCCATACCAGTTATAGAATCATAATCATCTCGCACCTCATTAAGATTGACACCGCTCAAACCTGCATGAAGACTATTAGTAGGTTGTTCAAAAAAATTCTTTTTAGGATGAGGTCTGGGGATTGGTGAATAGCATAAAGTAGAAGGGGGTGGAACTAAAATAAATACAGTTTCACCATCAGATTTATATCCAATCCCATGTTTTATCCGCGCCCTTGTTGTTTAGCAATAAGCTCATCCTTTTTCATGTGTGAAAGGGTCCATTTATCAAGCTTTGTTTGAAGCTTTGTCGTTTCAAATTGAGCTAAAACTGCCATTTCTCTCAAAATATTAATTTCAACGTTACGCTCCAAAATTGTTCTTCTTAAAAGATCATTTTCAGCCAATGTTTCATTAAGTTTCCTTGAAAAAGCAATTTCATTTTTTTTTAATTCCTGATTGATTATTTTTAATTCTTTTTCATTTTCTAATAACAATTTGTTTGCCTTATAAATTCCAAATAACCGGAGTCTGCAAGAAGAAGAACACATATCCTTAACAGTCTCATAAGGAAGACCCATGATAGTTCTTTCTGCAGCTAAGCTCTTCTCATCCGCCGTCCGAACTCCCTCCTCAATCACAAACCCAAGATCTCACCTCTCATAATAAATCCGCTGTGGAGGAGGAGGAGGATACGACAAGCAAGAGGCGGAGGTGGAGCCGTGGGACCCACCCCCTACCGAGGGTGATGCTGATCCCAACGAGGGTAAGAAGAGGATGTCTCGTTGGGCGGACGACGAGCCGAAGCCTGCGTTTCAGCTGTGGGATTTCATGAAGGATTTCACCGGAGGCATGGACATGGACCCTGAAATTCAAGCACTCAACTCTAGGCTTATGTAGATTAGTAGAATGCTACAGTCCGGCCAACAGTTGGATGATCGTTCGGAAGGTGCTAGGTCTCCTTCACCCGACCCGCTTTACGATAACATGGGCACCCGAGTAAATACCAGAGAGTACATGGCGAGGGAAAGGCTTAACAAGGAGCGACAGGAGATAATTTCACAGATTATTTATAGGAACCCCGCCTTCAACCCACCTGCTGATTACAGGCCTCCGAAGCTTCAAAAGAAGCTTTATATTCCTAAGAAGTTGTTGATTGATCTGAAGTTCTGAATCGAGTTCTGATGGTGTGAATTCTACTGCATCGATAAAGGTTTCGCAGGTGTATTTTTTTAATTTCGTAGATTAATATTTATTAATTTCGCAGGTTGATAGTTTTGCCGGAGAAGGTAGTTCGCCAGAATATTTTAGCCGGAATTGCTAGTTTCGTCGGAAAATTTGCAGTTTCGCCGGAATTTGCAGTTTCGCTGGAATTTCGCCGGAGTTTCGCTGGACGAAACTGTAATTTTGCTGGACAGGTTGAACTTTCGTTCAAAACCAGTTCTAGTTTCGCACCATGAAGATTTGAAGCTCTCAAGAACACCAAGAACACGCACACTAGTGTGTGTGAAAGAATTTTCAAACAAGCAAGAATCTGCTACAAGCAACAATCCTCATCCCCACCTGCACAACACGGGACTACAAAGAATCAAAAGCCTTTCAAGGCTTGTTTTGAGTGTGGAAAAGAAGGTCATGTGGTAAAGAAATGTCCTCAAAGACTTACTACGGATGGTAAAGGCACAACAAATTGCTTCTCCGGATGTAAGTTTACAAAGAATGTTCGAAATGATAAACGCAACACGGGTTGCTTCTCTGGTTCAAAAGGTAAAAAACACATATTTGAATGGTTGGATGAAAAACCCTCCATCCAAACCTTTTCATGTGAAGCCGGTTTCACCTGATTCAAAGACGAAAATGACCAAAGGTTCAAAACCAAATTCTTTTTCATCTGATCTTAAACAGAAAATGATTTCCAAATTTAATTTCTCTAAAACAAAATTGATTAAACCAAAACAAATTTGGCAAATTAAAAAGAAGGATATAGAAATTCCTGATATTTCAACAGATTGTGTGCTGAATCAGGTTACTTCTACCGTTGAAAAAGGAACTCCCAGGGCTACGATGGCCAGGGTTCCTCTTTCAGACTAATCTGTTTTTGAGTACAAGAACAATTCAAGAGGACTGTTAGTAATCCGGTTTACTGACAGAGATTGTTTCTAATTCAAATTTGAGGCGGAACAAACAGGTTAAGGTCATAGTATTTTATCCACAATCTGTATTTTTATCTGCACAATCACAGTTCTCACTTCACAATTGCTGCATATTTCTTGATAATTCATTTCTTATCTACATATTAGTGTAGTTTGAAAGACCTTCTTTGATAAATTTCTATTTTTGTATAGTTTTATAAAAAAATTAAAAAAAATAAAAATATATAAAAAATAAAAAAATAAAAAATTAATAAAAATAGGTTTCCAAAAATAAAAATTTAGGGGAAGAGTATTATAGTATTATCAAAATTAAATAAAAAATAAAAAGAGAACTGGGAACTTGATTCGAGATGACTGAGAAATGATTGTATATCATCTTGAAATGCTTGTTCTTGCATGACTTGCGTATTAAATTGAGAAATGATAGTAACTGATGTTGTTATCTGATTCGCATCTTATTTTTAATTGCAAATAATAAAAAAAAGATTCTTTAATGATATGATTGTAGACTCAGCCTGAAGAATAAAGTAGAAGCAACATAATTATTTAAATTAAAATATATGCTTAAGGATGTCTGGATTTACGCAATCATTTTGGCCTGCATAAAAACTGAATCCCGACAAAAAATTAGATTAAGAATTGATCTTTCACCCACCATGATACAAATTATATAAACCATATCTTTGAGCCATGTTTGGTGTATTTATGTGTCTTGTGTTTGTGCTAATCTCCTCTGCTGTACGGAAGTACTGACCTGGAGTGATGATCTCCTTTGCTGTACGATAGTACTGACCTGGAGCTCTAATCGGCATATGATTAAATGGTCATCTTGTTTGATATACGTGAGTATAGACCTGGAGCTCTCACTATTTTGGTCTAAGCTGTGTCAAATCATTTAACGATAAATTCATCACAGAATACAATATTCTGATGATAATCACTTCCACACTAATGCACAAGCGTTGTTCTATAAAGATCGTAACAAAATTTAAGAAATCCTGAGGTTGGGTGAGGGATTTTTTGCCAAATAATTGTGGGGTCCTAGCATTCTAAAGTATTTAATCGAACCTTAACAAATCATCTGCTGCTTGTTGAAAAAGATAGGGCATGGGTTTAAGTGGACAAACATATTAGCAATCGTTATTGATCTGTTTGAGAATTTCAAAATCATTCAAAGACTGTGATTAGATTCAGTTATCAATGTGATCTCATTGCTTGTCGATAATTAATTTCATCTTTGTGCTAAAGTATTTCTTGAGGATGTGATCTCATGATTGATTTAATTCTCGGTAATTAAAAAAAATATATATACAAATAAAAACAATATACATAAAATTAAAAAAAATTATTATAATAAACGTATATAATAAAAATACAAAATTATAATAAATTTTAATTTCAAAATTTCTTTTAGGTCTTCCATATTATGTTGTTACAATTTTATCATTTTTCATGCATTTCACAAAAATTGCGCACAAACGAACACAGGTTCGCTTGTTTTCACACACAGATAAACATGGGTTTATTTTGATAAAATGAAATGATCTAATAAGAAATGTCGAGATTGTGTTTGTGAATATGTTTCAGATTTTTACTGTAAGTGATGGCCGATCATCAGTTGAGCAGTATACCTGATCAGAGAACCTGTTCCTCAAGTTTGCTAAAGATACCGGGCTAGGAATCCTCCTATTACATCTTCTGAAGCACTCAATATTAGAGAGTTAGGAAAACTATTCATGTTTTGATCAAACTATGCACACATCAAGGGGGAGCACATAAATAGGAGGAGCTTATAAGATGAATAATTTTTATCATCAGATTCAGAAAGCTTTCAGTTTGAAGATCTTTCTATGGTTGACTTCTCGGTGCTGATTTCGTTTAAAGACGTTGATAATGATAGACTAAGGGGGAGTATTGTTGGAGCTGTACAAGATAGTCTATATTATCAGCATAGTCAAAGTCAACAAAAGTCAACATCACGGTCAAAGTTAACGCAAAAGTCAAACCCGACATGTTCGAGACAAAGTACCGAGACGAGACGTTGAAGATTTAGATGACTAAGAGTTTTATTGTAATAAATATATTTTCTGTGAACAAAATATATTTTATCTTGTTTTAGTCATTTTTATGCTTTATATGTTATTTTCATTAATTAGCCTAAGTCTAGGGAGTTAAGTGCAATTAGTGAATATTAGTCTAGACTATAAATAGGTTAATTGTAATTAGGTTTTGTCAATGGTTGTATGACCAATAGATTGGGGGATTACTTGTAAAACGTATTTTGCAATCAATTTGAAAACCAAAGGGGATTTTATTGTGTTCATCTTAGTTTGATCTATAATCTTTAATTATTTGATTCAAGTATGATTATTCTGGGCTAACAAACAGTTTCCAAAGGAATTCTCAAGGTCAATCATCCTCATAGCCAAGCTCAAGCTTCCAATCCAACAATCATCAGCACCAGTATCATCACCAACAACAACATCAACAACCATAACAGAGTCAGCCACAACTGACTAATCAAGCTCATGGAAGCTGCCAACCCACTTCAAATGCTCTTGTCATCAGACAAGATGGGGTTTGTGATTGGAGTCTGTATGCAGAGGAAGTAAAGCCTCAATTCCAGAATCATGCACTCATGGCTCACATCGATGATGGCCCAACACCTATGCCATCTGAGGTAAAATCCAATCTGTGTAGTGACAAATGCATTGCTGAACTGCAAGCTTATCGTGAGCCTAATCATAAATTGGCTGCTAAAATAAAAGAAAAAAAGGTCAAGTCAGAGATGCTTAAAAGAGAAATTAAAGGTTTTGAAATTAAAATCAAATCGCTCATCGCTGACATTGAAAACTGCATGGGGAAAAGTATACTCTTGCAGCTGAGAATGAGCAGCTAACTGAAAAGTTAGCTCAATCAAAAGTTGAGCAATCACTTACTGAAGTGAAACTTGAAAAGTTTCAAATGTCTTTAGTCAAGCTGCAAGAGATGCTAGATTCACAAAAGGATCCCAAGGATATGACTGGGATTGGGTATAATTTATGTCCCCCACCTTACAATGACAATTACACTGTCATGCTTGAGTCTGTCACACTCACTGAGCAAAATGAACCTAAAACTATTGAATCAAAATCAGTAGTAAAACAAGTCACAAATACTCAAAATAAACCAAATGTTTATATTGAAACAAATAAGGAGAAAATTAAATTAGGTCATCCAATTAAAATCAAGGAGTGCTCAGACAAGACAGTGAATGCCATCAAACCAAAAAGCCCAATCAAAGCCATTGTACCATTTGTGAAATTCATTCCTGCAATTTCCAAAGAAAAGAATAAAATCAACTTTTCTGAGAAAACATCTGATGAAAGCAGATCAGACTGTGAGATCAAATCACCAAAGAATTTGCACAAATAAAACAACATCTTATAGAAAAACAAAATTAAAATTTCTCTGTTTTCAAAAACAAAAGTCAAATATGATCCTCAATCATCAAAATCAAAACAAGGGATAGGTTTTGACATTTGCAATAAAGATCATGTAAATCGGTTTGAAAAGGAAGTATAAAGGAGGTTGAGGAAACAAAATCAGCCTAAAAGAATCAACAATAGTAGTGTTGTGAAACAAAATACTAAAAAGGTTGATCTTGCTTTTTCCCCAAAATCAAAGATTGTGACTTAGTTAAGAACTGGTAAACGGTTTCTTGAAAACTCGCTTCGGAAATGAAACTTTGAGTATTCATAGATGCTCTTGATCTACAGAGTCATCAATAGCAAAATCAGCTTCAAGAAACAAACATATGTATTGTGACATTTGTGAAATATTTAATCACAAAACAGATGACTGCTATTTCAATCAATACTGCTCAATCTGTAACATGATCAATCATTCAACCAAAAATTGTTATTTTAACAAATATTGTTCTGTCAAACTTCAAACATTGTTATTTTAACAAATATTGTTCTGTCAATCAATACTGCTCAATTGTTATTTTAACAAATATTGTTATTTTAACAATCATAACTTCAAACAAACTTATGATTTTCATTAGTCAAACTTGAAGTTTAATAATCAAAAGCGTGTTCAATTTCTCAAAAGAAACGAGGACCAAAGATTTGAATGTTCTTCTGACTCCTCAATTGACATTGATGAGATGAAACCAACAAGCTATCAACAAAAATCCAGCAAAGCTTCATCCTCTAAGCCCCAATTTAGAGGAATATACAAAGAAGTTACTGTCACGGATAGGAACGGGAAACCCAAGACCATCATGGCTTGGGTTCCACATTCTAATTAGTTCTTTTATGCTTTAAGGGTCGTCCATACAGGTTCAATAGCTTATGGTAGGTGGACAGTGGGTGCTCCCGACACATGGCTGGAGATCGTTCCCTCCTTCATGATTTCAAGCATATTCAAGGAACTACTGTGGCATTTGGTGGAGATTCACAAGGTGGCAGAATTACTGGTGAAGGATCTGTGACGAATGGGACGTTGAGCTTTGATAGAGTGAACTTGTGAACAACTAAATTTCAATCTGCTCAGCGTTTCTAAAACCAGGATTTGAAATTCTTGAAGAATGGGTTGTCTTGAAGACCCCGAGGAAGAATAAAACCTATGTCTTAAACCTCAATTTTGCTATACCAAAAGAAGAAATGTGTCTTCTGCCAAAAGCATCTTTTGATGAGTCATAGCTTTGGCACAGACGTTTGGGACACACAAATTTCAAAAACATGAACAGATTGGTCAAGGGAAATCATGTGATTGGTTTACCCCAAAAAGAATTTCATTTTATTGATCATTGTTCAGCGTGTCTCAAAGGGAAACAACATAACTCTTCCCACAAGCCAAAACTGGTGAACACAAACAATTTTCCATTGAAGTTACTTCATATGGATCTGTTTGGACCAACTCATCTTATGAGTATTGGAAAGAAATATTATTGTTTGGTGATCATAAATGACTTTTCCAGATTCACATGGGTCTTCTTCTTAGTTCATAAAAATGAAGAATCCCAACTAATAAAATATTTTATCACCAAAATTGAAAATCAACTTGATCATAAAGTCAAAACAATTAGAAGTGATAATGGGACAAAATTTAAAAATGAAGATTTGAGTTCATTTTGTGCAACCAAAGGCATTGCTCATCAATTCAGTGCAGCTAGAACTGCTCAACGAAATGGGGTAGCTGAAAGGAGAAATAAAACACTGATTGAAGCAGCAAGAACAATGCTAGCCGATGCTAAACTGCCAATTACCTTTTGGGCAGAAGCAGTTAACACATCGTGCTTTGTACAAAATAGAACTTTGATTGTAAAAGAAAGCAACAAGACTCCTTATGAACTTCTCTTTCACAGAAAACCATTTATTGGATTTTTCAAGTCATTTGGTAGTCCTGTCTTAATATTAAACACCCGAGACCATTTGGGAAAGTTTTCATCAAAGTTTGATGAAGGATTCTTTGTAGGATATTCTTCTGTCTCAAAGGCTTATTGAGTGTTTAATCCTAGATTAAACATTATTGATGAATCAACAAATGTTCAGTTCAAGGAGCATTCATTTCTCAAATCAACAAATGGTCCTGACTGGTTGTTTGATATTGATTCATTTACAAAATCTTTTGATCAATTTCACTTGTTTGATGTAGGAAACCAACAATCAGCTGAATCTTCTTCAGTAGTAGAAAGAAGGAATAAATTTCCAATGGTTCCTCCAACCTCTACTGAGCAACTTAATGAAGATGTCCCACTGCAAGCAGATCCTGTCAAACAACAATTTCAAAATCAAAGTGTTTCAACTGAGGCTGGTCCTAGCATACTCCCATCTCCTTCAGAAGAACCCTCAACTAAAGTTAGAAATCAAAATCAAGCTACACCTCCAGTTGAAACTAAAAGAACTTCAAATGATGGAAGTAATCAAAGTGCTGTTGATGCTGAAGCAGTCACTGGAATAGATTCACCCACAGTACAAAATGAAGCTGCCTCTCACTAAGATGATCTGAATGTCTCCAATCTTGATGTATCCATTGCTGGTGACTCAATTCTAACCACCAGAATACACAAGAATAATCCAGTGGAAAGCTATTAGGATGAAGAAAATGGATTGTGTCATGTGTGGAAGTACTTCTCATCTTGCTAAGGATTGCATCTACAATCCAAAAAGTATTGTCCATATGACCAAAATGAAGAAGAATACAAGTGAAAACTTGCTTTCGGAAGAAAATTTGGTCTCGGAAGAAATGAATACTTCCGAAGTACTGAAGCCTGCTGCAGTGTTAGCAAGATCTTCCGAAGGTGCAGTCATCAAAACTTCCAAAGTCATTAAAACTTCCGAAGTGTTGGAGGCCAAGTCTAAGCTTCCAAAGGTGGTGTGGAAGACAAAGAAAGACCAAGTGACTGAAAGTTCTTCATCAACATCATCAAATGATCCTCAAAACATAACAATAGGATCAATTACTGTTGCATTGTCCTCAACTTCTTTTGATAAGCCCAAGACCAATAAGGCTTGGGTTTCCATTTCCTAATGTAACTAACCATCTCTTTTGTGCAGGAACAGCTCAAGACAAACATGAATGTATGGATTATTGATAATTGTTGTTCTAGGCACATGATAGGCAATGGGTCACTACTCTAAAATTTTGAAAAGACTGATGGAGGACCAGTTGCTTTTGGAGGAGATGCTGGAGGTTACATAACTGGAAAGGGTGGGTCACAAATGGTAAGCTCAGCATTGAAAAGGTAAACTTTGTTAAGGAGCTTGTTGATACATATGTACCTAGTTTACGATCTTAATGTAATATGTCTGTCATGTCCTAAATGTAAATGAATTGTATGAGTTGAATGAAACAGAATATGTGATTTAAGATCTTAATGTTAAATGTTTCAGTGTTTGCTTCAATGTTTATTATTTATTAACGCATATTGAACTAACTATATAGGGTTGTGGTTGTTTGAATAGATCTTAGTCAAGTAATGATTGAGAAACATATTCAGACTTAGTCGTATGAAGTTTTCATGCGAATGGACCATGCTAATGGACCATACGCATGAATACTTCATGCTAATGGACCAGTCACACGACTGAACCAGGAGACTGGATCAGTCGCCCGACTGAGAAATACAGATGACTCAGTCGCACGACTGTACTTTCAGTCGTGTGATTGACTCAGTCACATGCTTTAGTCGCACGACAGAACCATGCTAATAGTCCAGTCGTACGATTGACTAACCATAACCTATAAATACCACTTAATTCGTGGAAAAACGTAACACTTTCAATATTTCGACTCCTATTCATACCCTTGCCGTCCAGGGACCTTAGTGACCCTGTTCCAAGTTCATGGATCACACTAAATCGTACTGCAATCGTTCTTAACGTTTAGATTCATTCTAAGATCGATTCTACGTGCATTCTCACTGTTTGGATCGCCAATCAAATAGGATTCCGCATTATTTGAGTTGGTATACACGTAAATCAGTTAGTACGCCGTCCGTACACGGTCCTAACAAGTGGTATCAGAGCTTTGGCTCTTGATTTGCATGTGATTAATTCGATTTTGATATAAAAATCGTGTTTTTCACTCAAAAAACTCAATCTTTTGTGTCAGACAGTGTTTTTCGACGTCTCCAGGTCAAAAAGTTAACGTTTTTCGGTATACGACAATTAGGGTTCGTGAGAAATTCGTGTTTTTGCGTCCAAGTGTTCAAAACCTTCGTTTTTGCAAAAATAGCAGCCTTCAGTTGCACGATTGACTCAATCGCACGACTGAAACCATTCGCACCTCCCTTACGCACGATTGAACTCAGTCGCCTTGTTCATTCGTACGACTGACCAGCTTCATTCGCATAGACTCCAACCGCACTCTCCTTACGCACGACTGAATCCAATCGCATGATTGAATTCACCCGCACACTTCATTCGCACGATTGACTCATTCGCATAAGTTCAATCGCACGAGTGGTCCATTTGCACAAGTGAAGTACTTGATCTCAAAAGTTTAAAGTTAACGATATGGAAGAACAATACTCAGCGTTCACTACAGGTAGAGACACACGGATCCAGAACCTCTTACTTCTGGAGAATGAGACTGAGAATCATAATAAACCACCTAACCTTATAACGTTAGACGATTACCCACAGTGGAAGCAACGTTTCGAGATCTACCTCAATGGAGTTGATCCCAACCTTTGGGAATCAATTGAAACGGGATATGACATGCCGGTTGGTGCAGATGGGGTAAAATTGACCTTGGGAGGGATGACTGACAGCCAGAAGACGAAGTATAATGTAGAGAAGAAGGTTTATGCCCTGTTAACTCAGTCTATTCCAAAGGATATATTCCATCAATTTTCTGAGAATAAACAGGCAAAGAAACTTTGGATAGCCCTGGAAAAACGCTATGACGGAAATGCTTCGTTAAAAGCTCTAAAGGCAAAAGCTTTCAAGAAGGAGTTTGACAACTTCTCTTCAATGGGTAAAGAAAGTCTGGATGATGTAATCGACAGGTTCTATCACCTCATGAGTGAGCTGCATATTCATGGAGTTACAACATCAATGGAAGACAAGGTATCCAGCTTGGCAGATGGCTTACCAGAGAAGTGAGATTCGTTTGTATCAAATTTGAGACAAAACAGTATATTGGGAAAATTAGATATAAACGACTTCATCCTGAAATTGAGAGAGGAGGAACTTAGGATGAAATATAGGTCGCAGAAAGGAACATATGACCAAAATCCTTCACTTTACAACGCCTCTTCCACAACAGCGAGTTCAGGAGCACCCCTTCAGACTGCATTTGTTTCAAGTTCATCTGCTCCTTCACCAACCATAGCTTCAGGGTCTGACACGTCTGGATCATCATGTACCCATTTTATTGCACCAAAGGCTAATGCTACGAAGTTGAAGACTGAGAACCTCGAGAACATCACTGTGGAGGTGGCTAAAGAACACATGGATTTATTGGCGGCTGTGGTACACTCATATGACAGGTTGGTTGCAGGAAAGATTGGTAACTGCCATCTAGTAGACGAAGACTACGAACAAGTAGACGAGAATGAGCTTGAACTTATGGACATAATGTGGGCATTAGCAAGTGTTGTCCAGAGGGCTGAGAAGTTTGTTAAAAAGACGGGACAGAACTTGATAGCTACCAAAGACACTACGTTTGGGTTTGACAAGTCCAAAGTGACCTGTTTCAACTGTGGAGAGAATGGGCACTTCAAATGTGAATGTGTAAAGCCCAAGAAGACTGGCAACGGGAGCCTGTTCTCGACATTCAATCGTCAGGATAAACGAACTGGGGGAGCTACATCGTCTAGTACCGAGACAAAGGCCTTGACTGCTCAAGGTGATGAAGGGCAAGACTGGACCTTCAAATTCGTGCATCCGGGAGAACCCAACATTACAAATGTCGAGGTGTTGGATGACGATACTGAAAGTGAAGACGATATCGCAGTCGAAATAGCCATGTCAGAAACTGAAGAAGCTGCAAAAGTGGTCAAGCCTGTGATTGAAGAAGATAACAAAACTACATGTTCAGAATCTCCAGCAGCTGAAGAGACAATCTCTGCACTGATGGCGGATTAAGTTCTAAAGACCAATTGTTTGATAATCATGCTTGTGTTGAATGTAATAAATTTAGGGAAAGCATTGATTTGAAATTTGCTAGGTTATTAGATCACAACGATAGCTTAGTAAAGGACTTGCAACTGTGCACAGAAGCAAATCGCATTTTAAAACTAAATGAGCATAGTTACAAAGAGAAAATAGAACTGTTAAATAAACAACTTAGGGAAACCGAAGTTGTGGCTTTTAACCAAACAAATGACATTAAGTTCTATTTAAACTCCTTTGAAGAAACTAAAAAGGAAAAACAGTTTTGGAAGTCGAAGTAAATTCATTAAAACAAAAACTGCACAGTTGGACTAGTTCTTCTCACATAGTTAAAAACTTAGTGAAAGAACGAAATAACGGGGAGGGATTAGGTTACAAAGTGGTTCCACCACCACATGAGATCTTGTTAAACACTAAATGTCGACCAGTAAATAACAATCCTATTAAGGATCATGTGGTGACCACTCCTCTAGTTAGTGATCCAGATTCCACGTGTCAAACGGTGGAATCTGTCACTAAACTGAAGGAAGACACTTTGAAATCTAAGGGTAAAATGCCGATTGTTAATTTGGATGAAAAATTTGCAAAGGTTAAGGTGGAGTCTGGTTCAAACACGTCTAATTCTGAACCCAAAAAGACCAAACAAGTAAACCAATCACGTGATTCATGTCTAAGTCCAAATAAACAAAAGGGTAAAGATGTTAAAAAGGTTCAAACAATAAATTTTGTTAAAGAAGATAAAACATCTAAACAAGAAGTGACAAAACCCAACAAACCCAAAGTCACACCGATCTCACACACTTCCCCATAGAGACGTCTTTCCCAACATGTTGAAGGTCGATCGTGCTACAATTGTGGAAAGAGAGGACACATTGCTTCTAATTGTCCTAAGTATCAGACACCAAGAAAAAAAGTTGAACTTCATGATACTAAACAGATTTCTTCTAAAAGGAGTTCTATTACTCCACCTAAAAGAAATAATGAAACTAAAGTTCAAACCATAAACCAGTCGTCTGTTTATCACAAACAGGCCTTGCACAAAACTGGTACGTGGAAAGAAAAATCTAATCAAGTGTCTGATACTGAGAGCAGTAAGAAGCATGATATGCCATCGCCTTCAAATGGACAGTGGGTTGAATTTATGATGTGTGATGCCTCTGGGTCACCCAAGCCAAGTAAGGGTCACCCAAGCCAATTAAGGCTTGGGTACCTAACCTAAACTAATCATTTCCTTTAAATGTGCAGGGTGTCCGCTATAGTGCTTCTACAAATACCTGGATCGTTGATAGTGGGGCATCAAGGCACATGACTGGGAACTTGTCTCTCCTCTCAAACATCAAACAGATTAAGGGAGGACATGTTTCCTTTGCTGGAAATAAAGGAGGTTACATCACTGCACAAGGAGAAGTGGGAAATCAGAAAGTTAAGTTTGACAAGGTCAACTATGTTCAGCAACTACAAAATAACTTACTTTCTGTATCACAGATTTGTGACAAAGGTTTCAAGGTTATTTTTGACAACAAGAAGTGCTACGTGTTGAAGAAGGAGTACATCATTCCGGAGGACCAAATTTTAATGTCAGCTTCAAGGTATAATGACTTATACGTCTTGGATCTATCAAAGGTCTCCACAACCGATCATCAAGTCCAATGCTTCTTGTCAAAGGCAACTGAGAAGGAATCCATCTCCTGGCATAGAAGAATGGGACACATAAATCCAAGGAAGATGAATCATCTTATTCAATATGATTTGGTCAATGGAGTTAATGTCAAAAACTTTCAACTTCTGGATTTCTGTGTGGTGTGTAAGAAAGGGAAACAGACCAAGAAGTCCCACAAGGCAAAGAACGTCAACTATATTGAATTGCCTCTCGAACTTCTACATATGGATCTGTTTGGTCCTGTGAGCACCAAGAGCATCGCTGGAGATCTGTATTGTTATGTAGTCACTGATGACTATTCCAGTTTATCTTGGGTAATGTTTCTGAAATCCTATTGGAATCTCTATACAAAAAGGTACGTCAGATTCGCTCAGACAACGGTACAGAATTCAAGAATCAATGGATGGAGGCATTCTGCAAAGAAAAGGGAATTGTACATCAGTTCACATCTGCCTACACTCCACAGATGAACGGAGTTGCTGAACGAAAGAACAGAAGCTTGATAGAGACAGCCAGGACGATGCTTGCAGACTCGAAACTGCCTATCCAATTCTGGAACGAGGCAGTAGCAAATGCATGTTACACTCTGAATCGAGTCTTGGTGGTTAAACGACATGGTAAAACGTGTCACGAGTTGCTCCAACGACGTAAACCTAATCTGGAGTACCTTGAACCGTTTGGCGCACCATGTACACTTCTGAAGAAACATCAGTCAGGAAAGTTCAGTGAAAAGGCTGAAGAAGGTATTTTTCTAGGATACAACATACCGAATAAGAGGGTTTACAACAACTCATCGGGTCAAGTAGAAGTGTGGTGCAACGTCGATGTTCAAAGATTCACCACCTCCCCTGCAGGAAAAGGACCCGCCTTCTTTTTTGATTATGATGGATTCTTCAAGTCCTTCAACATTACTCTTACTACTTCTGATGATGAGCTTTCGACAAAGATGATGTATGATGTCTTAAACACACCGCCCGTAGACTCGACAATATCCAGGTCACAAGGTCAGTCTTCTAGTAACTCAGGGGGAGCACTGGAGGTAAGTGACTCCTCTTCTGACGATGAAGAAGTGGAAAACACTCAGGTGGATCAGGAGGCACAGGTTCCTACTACTACAAGTACACAAGCATTAGATGTAGATGCCTCTGACACTTCGGAACCCCATACTCCAACTGCCTCAGATACTGAACCTACGATTCACAATCTGGATAATGAGGTAGTTGTACCCACCACTCCTGGATAATGCGGTTCACAATCGGGAGTACAGACAAGAAATCAGCTCTACTCAGCTGATTATGCCTCAGTCATGGAAAAAGGCTACCTTCACGACGATGCTTATTGATGTTTTGAGTCTCAATTTGAGCCAAAATATGTAAGTGACGCCTTAAATTATGAGTCTTGGGTGAGTGCCATGTAAGAAGAACTTCTTCAATTCAAGAAGTTAGGAGTGTGGACTCTGGTGGATAAACCTAAAGGTGCTAAGGTCATTGGCACTTAATGGGTTTTGAAATGCATGAAGGATAACCAAGGGGTCATTATTAGAAACAAGGCTCGACTAGTAGTTCAAGGATTTCGACAAGTTGAGGGAATTGATTACAACGAAGTGTTTGCACCTGTGGCTAGAATGGAAGCCATCTGTATCTTCCTAGCCTACGCATTGTATATGAAGATTAAAGTCTATCAGCTTGATGTGAAGAGTGCATTCCTTCATGGTGAAATCCAAGAATAGTGTATGTCAGTCAACCCGAGGGATTTGAGGATCCGTATCATCGGGACAGAGTGTACAAGCTAGACAAGGCTCTATACGGGCTTCATCAAGCCCCAAGAGCATGGTATGAGAAGCTCTCGACTCATCTTGTGAAACATGGCTTTCGCAGAGGAGTGATTGATTGTACACTGTTCATCAAAGAAAAGGATGGTGACTTACTGCTCGTACAAATTTATGTTGATGACATAATCTTCGGGTCCAAAAATGAAGAATTGTGTAAAGAATTTGAAGCAGTAATGAAGGCTGAATTTGAGATGAGTGCCATGGGAGAAATGAAGTCATTTCTCGGGTTACAGGTGGATCAGACACCTAAGAGAATTTTCCTACATCAGACCAAGTATGTAGGTGATATCCTAATTCGGTTTGATATGGAGAACGCTTCGGCAGCTGGAACTCCACTTGCTACAAACCACGATGTAGCACCTGACGAAAATGGTGATCTGGTGGATGCCACCATGTACCGAGGAATGATCGGATCACTCATGTACCTCACTGCCTCACGACCTGATATCATGTACGCGACGTGTCTATGCTCCAGATATCAGGCGAAACCGAAGGTCAACCATCTCATCGGAGTCAAAAGGATTTTTCATTTACCGAAGGGTACTCCAACACTTGGTTGTGGTATCCTCATGACGATGACTTTGAGCTTACTACGTATAGCGATTCGGATTATGGCGGCTGCAAAATGAACTACAAGTCCACCTCAGCGGGATGTCAATTCTTTGGGAGAAGATTAGTCACATGGCAGTGTAAGAAGCAGACATCGGTTGCTCTGTCAACTTGTAAAGCTGAATACGTTGCTGCTGCAAGCTGCTGTTCACAAATCATCTGGTTTCAACAGCAAATGCGGGACTACGGTTTGAAATTCTCGAACACTCCTATATTCGTTGATAATTCTGCTGCTATAGCCATAACTAAAAATCCGGTCCAACATCCTAAAACCAAACACATCGGGATTAAATATCATTTTATACATGATTGTTTTGAAAAACATTTAATCGATGTGGTTAAATTAATACGGATTTTAAACGCGCCGACCTCTAATACAAAAGCTTTTGATAAACCAAGATTTCTATATCTCTTAGAGGTTAATGGTGTGAAAAAGAAAAGTGACGTAATCTCAGAGGATGAAAATGCTTAGTCCGACAACATTTTCTTTTTATTTTCTTTTACTTTTCTTATTTTAATTTCTTGTCTCTTAAAATTCCAAAAACGCAAAAAATATTTTCGGTTTTAGAATTTTAGGGGGAGAATAGGTTAACTTAGTATTAAATTAGTTGTTTTAATTTTAGTACTTGAAAAAATAAAAAAATAAAAAAACAAGGGAGAAGGACAGTCTAGCTAATAGAAATGAGATCGTATCTGTGATACCGATTCAATGTTTATGGAAAATGATAGTACATAGGAACAAAGAGTTTGGGACTTTAAAAGAACTTAACTAATTAAGATGCAAAATTCGAAGTATAAGTCTGAGTAGTCTAAGCAAAATAAAAGGAAAAATGATAGTAAAACTAGTATGCTAATAAGGTAACATAAAGAAAGTAGACCCAGAGGTTGCATGTTCATTATATGATGTGTCGGTAGATTCAACACAATAGATGATTAGACCTCATTGGTGACTTAAATTCAAACTAAATTGTTCAACTTGCTGTGGGTTCTCATCTTATCCCTGGTTAACACAATCAACGTAGTTCCAATAAGGGGTGACGAGCAAATAAACGCCACAAATTGTGCGGATGACCATAAAAAGAGCAAAGCACGAAATAAAAAAAATGTGTACACGCAATCAAGCTAATAACAAATGTTGTTGGTGTGTTATGTGCAAAAAGAAAAGAAAAATGCTCTCACAAGAATATAGGTTGTGTGCCTCTTTGCTTGTGTGCCTCTTTGCTGTGCGATGGCACTGACCTGAGGATAAGCATAACGTAAATATTCTAGAATTCATTGTTGTTTGCACCTCTCTGCTGTGCGATGGCACTGACCTGAGGCTTGGCATCTCTTTGAAAGCTCTGAGAATAGTTTCTTCTTATCAAAACACCCGTAGACCGCTCAAAAATTCTCCTGAGGAATGTTGATTACCATATAAGCGTGGGATCCACAAATGTTTGTTGAAATAATTAAACCTTAATTCATCACCAATGAGTGTCAAAAATCTGTGTATGGATTTAAGAGGACAAGTATACTGATAATCATCGTGAGCAGCAACTCTTGAAAGTCCAAATCAGTGTGTGCATCTTATAGCTCTAGTGTGATTTCCTAAACTTGCTAATGACTCTCGATAAAAAACAAGAATCTAGCATCAAAAGGCTTTGGTAACATGTCCCAAATGATTTGATTAACTGTATGATTCCATAATGAATCGTTCCAGTTATGGTCACAATAACTTGAAGTTGTACTGTTCTAGAAAGAAATCTGCTAGATATCTATCTTAAAATTTCCACCTTACAGAAAATCACAAAAATATGTTTAGTTTTATCTTTTAGTTATAGTTGTTTTATTTTGTTTCAATTTTTAGTCAAATTAAGTTTTAATCGTCGGACTATGTAGTGGAATTTTATCTGGGATTTAATCACTTAAAAAGGTCACGTCTGAGGTGACCACACATATTTTAAAATGTCAAATGGGTCACGTCTGAGGTGACAAAATGTTCTACAGTTAAAAGGATCACGTCTGAGGTGATCAAATGTTTCCAAAGTTAAAAACGATCATGTCTGAGATGATCTGTGACAACCGACCTCCAGGTTGTTACCCTAACCCTAGATTACTTGCATCATTATCCATGCTATGAGTACTAATAATTGAAACTATACAACCCTACTATGAAATTGGAATCAATTCTTGCTATTTGATGTGAATTATGATTTCATGTGAGTTTTATTTTTAAATTTTTACCAATTTAGGTTTCTACCATTTTAAAAATTAGTGTTCCGGGAATGTCAACTAGTCACCCTTACAAATTAAACTCAAGAGAAGACAATTAAAATGTGAGCATACACACTCACACTTGCATAAATTCGGCCATGCATGCATGGGTATGCATTAGACACCTCAAATCACCTTTCCACTAAATAATACATAATACCCAATACTACAAAATTACACTACACAATATTAATTTACAATTAAAATTAAATTAAAACCCTCCCCACTACACTCCAAGATCGGCCCCCCCTCCCTCACCACTCTCTCTCTCCTCTTCACACCACCCCTCTCACCTACTAGCCTTTCATGCATTTCTCTCCATCTCTCTCCCTTTAATCGATCCACCAGCTGATTCCACACACACACATCTCTCAACACTCTCAAAACTATTCTCTCTAAGCTTTGTGCAAGAAAATTCGACCGACCACAAAAATCCATTCGGCCAAGACCGAAACCGCAAGGAGCAGCCTTGTTGCAAGATTTGGTCACACAACGTGTTTGTTCCACCTTTCCAGCCTTAGTTCGAGTTTCTCCATTCAAGTCCAAGGAGTTTCAAGCCATTCACGGCCATCAACACCCTCCAAACCGTGAGTTATTTCGAGTGTAAGCTCAAGATGTCGGTTTTGTGACATTTCTCTTGTTTTCTTCATTTGACATCTAAGAACCGTGTATTTCTTTGTTGTAGCAGAAACATCTCACCATCATCTCATTCTTAAGGAGTTACCAACGTTCTTGAAGGTAAACTTCATGTTTTGTTAGCCATTCTTGAGGTGGAAACCGATTTCACCCATGAAAACCCTCATTTTGAGTGTTTTGACATCATCAAACTTGTGAAAGCTTAAACTCTTGTAAACCAAACTTGTAACCTGCATTTTTATGACTTAATGGACTCCAAAGAACCTGTTTTTAAAAGTTCCAAGTGGCTACATACTCAAACCCACGGTTGATACATGGATTTCACTTTGAAACCTCCTTTCTACATGTAACAACACCCTCTTGAGCATTTGTTTGAAAAATCCTCTTAAACAAGACCCATAACCTACTCATGAACGACTTAATGACACCTTAATAATCTGCTTATGAAGTTAAATGAAGTGTTGTTGGTAACATTTAAACTCAAGTTATGATGGTTTATGTTGGACCAAAAGAACCAATGAGCCGGATCAGAAAAACCTTTAAGTCCCACAGACGTCACAACAACTACTGAAGTCCACAACAGCTGAAGACAACAACTGATTACAAAGTCTGAAGACACAAGTACTGAAGACAAAGTCTGAAGACAAGTGCTGAAGACAAAGTCTGAAGACAAGTGCTGAAGACAAAGTCTGAAGACAAGTACTGAAGACAAAGTCTGAAGACAAGTGCTGAAGACAAGGTCTGAAGACAAGTGCTGAAGACAAAGTCTGAAGACAAGTACTGAAGACAAAGTCTGAAGACAAGTGCTGAAGACAAAGTATCAGGCGTTGTCACAACAGCTGAAGAGGACTTCTTCAGTAGTTGTGACGGTTTGCTTTCAGTAGTTTTATATTTTCTATTTTCAGTAGTTTTGTAAAACGACTGAAGAGTTTGTTCTTCAGTCGTTGTAGTATCAGTAGTTTCTTTTCAGTTGTTTCATGTTTTATACTTAGTACTCTGACATGTTCTCAGTAGTTGTGAACATTTCAGTAGTTTATTAAGAATTAGTTATTTTTGTATAGATCTGCTAGTAATCACCATCCCGTGATTACAGCAGTGATTGCACTCTATATAAGGAGTGCCAACCTTATTGTAACTGTGAATGATTTAGCAATAATATTGAGCATTATTGAAACATTCCAAATCACAGAAAAATATTCTCTTGCATTTGTTTACAAATAACATTCTCTTGCTATAATTTGACGAATTCTTCTCTTCATTCCGCTGCATTACTGTCTAATACTTCAAACTTGTGATCGTTGATCCTGTCAAATGGTATCAGAGCAGGTTAATCATTGATCGATCTAATAATTGATCATTGAAACTGCTCTTCAAGATCCAAGTTTGAGTGAATTAGTATCCTTTTGCAAGAAACTGTTAAGAGAGTGAATTTCTGTGTTTAATCATTCATCCTGAGACTTATTCTCGGTTTTCATTGAGTTTGTTGTGGTGTGTCTAAATTTTTGCTTGAATAAAATTGTTTTTGGTTTCAAAATGACTACTCCTTCCAATGATCCTCACAATACTGGTTCCTCAACCAAGCCTCCAATGCTGGTTAGGAATGAGTATAACATATGGCAACGTCGTATGCTCCATCACCTGTCTGTTAACAGTTCAGGTTGTTGGACATCAGTGGTACATGGTCCACACAAGCCTATGGTGAATAACCCGGAAACCAATCAAATGGTTCCGAAGAGGAAGGATCAATACTCAGATGAGGATAAGAAATTGTTTGAGATAGATGCAAAAGCTCATGGAATTCTGGCCATGGCACTACCCAATGAAATTTATTCTGGGTTAAGCATTATGAATCTGCCCATGACCTCTGGAATGCCTTGAAAGAACAATTTGGAGGAACAGATGAGGTCTTGGCAAATAATAGAGAGATCCTTGCCCAACAATATGAGACATTCTCTCATAGGAAGGGTGAGACACTGACTCAACAGTTTGAGCGGTTCTCTTGTTTGATATCTGAATTGAAAATGGTCAAACATGAGTATACTAATGTTCAGATGAATAACAGATTTCTCAGATCACTGCCTGAGAGATGGGATACATATACCATTGTCCTACGCTCCAGTGCAAATTTGGACAAACTATCTCTCACCCAACTTCATGGGAAATTGCTCACATTTGAGAGAGAGATAGAACAAAAGAGAAAACTGTCTTCATCTGGTAAGCTCACTGAGGACTTTGTACCAGGCAACACTGCTCTGGTTAGTCATGAGTCAGAATATGCTTCATCTGAATGCCAGTATGATGAGCATATTGATTTCTCTTCAAACATTTCTGATTCAGCATTTGTGAGTGTTGATAGTCAATTTCTGGGTGTAATAATGACAATCTATGCTTCATCATGGATGATCTCAAGGGGATTGCTGATGATGACTTAGAAGAGATGGATATTTTGAGCCAAATGGCCTTGATAAATATCAGATCTCAGAAGTTCTACAAAAGAACTGGAAGAAAGTTCCCAGGACTCTCTGGCAAAACCAAAGTTGGTTTTGACAAGAGTAAGTTGAGGTGTCACAGATGCCAAAGGCTTGGACACTTTGCTAGAGAATGTAGATCATCTGGATCTAATTCCTCTGCACCTTTTGTGACTTTTCCTAGCAATAGTCAACAAAACAAAGGGCAACATCCTGTCAATTCTAGTCATCAGTCTCAACTACAATCTCCTGCATATTTTGTTCCTCAGGGTCAAATGCCTTATCCTTACCCGTGTTATTACATGCCACAAACCAGTCAAGTTCAAGCTCCTATGGTACCACAACCTCATGCACTTCCAGAACCTCAACCATCTCATCAACCCCCTCAACCTCAACAACATAGCTTCTTCACCCCAGAAGTTGTTGATTGGAGCAGCTTGCCAGATGACATGTCTGGTCATGAACAACTGTTCACAAGTGCTGATCAACATGGTGGTGATAGTCCTTTTGGAAATCTGGCACTTATGGCTCTGGAATCAACTGAGGGTTCCTGCTCAACTGCATCATCTTCACAGGTAACTCAGGTATCTTCAGAGGCCAAAGCCAAGTTATGTTCTGAATCTTGCATTGCTGCCTTTGTCTCTATTAGAGAGGCAAATGTAGCATTAATAAATGAAAAACTTGAGTTTGAGAAAACTATTTCCAAAAGACAAGCTGAGTATGAGTCTGTTCTTAATAGTAAAAATGATGAGATTTATAAGCTTAAATGCCAATTAAATGATGAAAAGGCTAAGCTAGAGGTTATTCTGGAAGACCAGAAAAGTCTTAAAGAAACCCTTGCAGTCACCCAAGTAGAGTGTGATCGATGGGTGAAATCATGCAAAGGTTTTGAGATCTTCTTAGTAAGCAATCAGCTTCCAATGTGAAGTTTGGCATTGGTTATAATCACACTGCTCCTCCTACAGATTTTGCTCCAAGAGTAGAGTTGAAATCTGATGGAGAAAGCAATAACCAATCCACCTCATCATGTGATTCACTTTCTGATAAAGCATCATCAAAAGTTGAAGTCAGCAATAAGCCCTCTCAGAACCTATCAGCTAATTTGATAGTTAATTGCTGACACTCACATGATCAAAGAGTTGGTCAACTCAGGAGTTATGTCAGAAAGTCCTGAAAGGACTGGAGAGCAAGATTTAACTCCTGAAGTTCAAGCTCCAACTACTGACAGCACTGAAAAGAAGAAAACTGTCAGTAGAAAGAGTTTGAAGACTACTAAAGAGGAAGCCAAGAAAGCAAATAGTGCTTCCAAAGTACTGAAGAGCAAGTCTTCAGTAGTTTCATCCTCTTTAGTTGATGATCAACAAAAGATGAAAAGAAACCATGTGAAGTATGTGGTTTGTTTAATCATCTCACTGATGATTGTTGGTACAAAAGAGGATCCAAACTCAAAATAAAGATGAAATTAAAGAGAAAATGGTTAAAATGAAAAATGAGTTTAAAGCCACATTTGTACCAGCAACATCAAAAATCCTGTAATCCTTAAGTCCAAAAAGAAATCCAAAAAGGAAGGGTTAAACAGGTAACAGCTGAGGTTGCTCAAAAGAAGAAGGTGCAACATAAGAACTTATCAAACTCCAGTCCTAATGTGTCTGAAGAGCTGAAAGCTCTATCACAAAATCAGACACAGCTGGTTATGATGGTTCAACATCTATTGGGAAGAGTCAACCAATTAGATGCTCCTATGTTGAATCCACAGAAAAGGAGGTCCAAGCCAAAGGATTCCTCTTTTCCACCATCTTCTTCCTCTCAAGCTGTTATTTCTAGCAAACTTGTTAGTCCACCATCTGTTGATGTGAATAGGCCCAAAACCAAAAAGGTTTGGGTCTCAAAATCTAACTAATTTGCTTTGTTCTGCAGGGTTCTTCAACATGCCACAGAGGCATCTGGTATGTAGACAGTGGAGGATCCATGCATATGACAGGAAACAGATCACTTCTTAATGACTACTCTCAAGGAAAGAAGGGATTTGTATCTTTTGGCAATGATGCAAAGGGTTACATCATCGGCAAAGGCTTTGTTTCCAATGGGGAAATAAAGTTTGATGATGTTAACCATGTGGAAAATCTCAAGTACAACCTCTTGAGTGTCAGTCAAATGTGTGACAAAGGCCATGTTGCTCTTTTCACAAGTCAGAACTGCCGGATTCTGTCATCCAAAGTTCTGAGTTTGATTGACAAGGTGTTGGATAACACACTCTCCTTAAGGCCAACAGGACAGGAAGAGTGTATGCCTTAGATCTTTCTAAGAAAATAGATCTCAAAGGCCATCCTTGCCTATTTTCCAAGGCTTCCCCTCAAGAATCTACACTATGGCACAGAAGGCTGGGTCATGTTAATCTCAAAAACATAAATCAGCTGATTAACCATGGTTTAGTAAGGGATTGCCCATGAAGGAGTTCAAATGTGAAGATGACTGCACTGCTTGTCTAAAAGGAAAACAGCACAAAGTTTCATTTCCTTCCATAGAAGAACCTAAGTCCACAGCCTGCTTACAACTCTTTTCATATGGATCTCTTTGGTCCTGTGAGAGTGATGAGTATGGCTAAGAAGAAATACTGTCTAGTAATTGTGGATGATTACTCTAGATTTGTATGGACTTTCTTCTTGCATTCAAAGGATGAAGCACCTCAGAAGATTATCAACTTTGTGTTGTATGTTGAGAAGCAGTATTCCCTCTCAGTCAAGTGTGTTAGAAGTGATAATGGAACTGAGTTTAGAAACAACACACTTGATGAGTTCTTCCTCTCAAAGGGAATCAAGAGGCATTTTAGCATTCCAAGAACTCCTGAACAAAATGGAGTAGTGGAGAGAAAGAACAGGACCCTTATTGAAGCTGCAAGGTCCATGTTGGCTGACTCTGGATTGCCAATGACTTTTTGGGCTGAAGCTATCAATACTGCTTGTTATGTCCAAAATAGAGCTCTAGTGAATAAGAGGTTGATGAAAACTCCATATGAAGTTCTTCATCATTTGGCCCCTCTAATTTCATTCTTTAGAGCTTTTGGATGTCCTTGTTTCATTCTCAACACAAGGGATCAACTCCAAGAAATTTGATTCTAAGGTGGATGCAGGATATTTTGTTGGTTATTCATCAACTTGCAAAGCATACAGAGTCTTCAACTGTAGAACAAAGATGGTTGAAGAGACTCTACATGTTAAGTTTAATGAATCTCCAAAGGACAAGATTCCACAAAATCCTGTGGAGATATTTGATTTGGACATACTACAATATGCTCCTCATCAAACTCCTGCTGTTGCTCATGTCAACAGTTCTCCACCTGGTGGTACTGCTGGTGCTGATGATGATGATAGCAGTACTCACCTCTTCAGATTTACTGATCAACTGCCTGATTCAGCTAGACCTGATGTTCCTGCAGCTCCAGCAGCACAATCCACAACAAATGCTGATGAGATTTCTACAACTTCAACTTCCTTTGAACTACCATCAACTGATTGGTTTCAAGGAAATTCTTCACCATCACCATCTGTTGCTGCTGAGCCTGCTACAAACACTTGCACTGATCTCATTGTGTATCAAGATCTGAAGAATCACCCTATGTCTCAAATCATTGGTGATATCACTGCTGGTGTATCAACAAGAAGTCAATTGTCAAATTTCTGCTTCTATGCTCTCTTCATCAGTCAGCAAGAGCCAAAGAATTATCACATTGCATTAAAAGACAATGGATGGGTTGATGCCATGCAGCTTGAGCTTCTTCAGTTCAAGAAACACAAGTGTGGGAACTTGTTCCTCTACCTCCAGGTAAGTGTGCAATAGGCACTAAATGGGTGTTTAGGAATAAGACTGATGAAAATGGGCTTATTGTTAAGAACAAGGCCAGACTGGTGGTTCAGGGGTTTGCACAAGAAGAAGGTATTGATTATGATGAAACCTTTGCTCCTGTAGCCAGACTGGAAGCAATTCGATTGTTTTTAGCTTATGCTGCTTATCAAAATCTTAAAGTTTTTCAAATGGATGTCAAAAGTGCTTTTCTGTATGGAAAATTAAAGAAGAGGTTTATGTATGTCAACCACCAGGTTTTGAGGACAACAAACATCCTAATTGGGTGTATAAGCTTGATAAGGCTCTTTATGGGTTGAAACAAGCTCCTAGGGCCTGGTATGAGACATTATCAAACTTTCTTCTTAAAAATAATTTTACTAGAGGCACCATAGATAAAACTTTATTCATTAAGAAAGCAGGGCAGCATAATCTACTTGTTCAAATTTATGTAGATGATATTATTTTTGCATCCTCTGATCCACAGTTGTGTGATGACTTTACAAAGCTGATGCAACAAAAGTTTGAAATGAGTGCAATGGGGGAATTACAATTTTTTCTGGGTTTGCAAATCAAACAAAAGGCTGATGGAATTTTCATTCATCAGTCCAAATATACAAAAAATCTTTTGGAAAAATTTGATTTACAAAATTGTAAACCCTGCTCTACTCCCATGTGCAACACCACACAACTGGATACTGATCAGAAAGGTAAAGTGGTTGATGAAACACTTTACAGATGTATGATTGGGTCCTTGATGTACCTAACAGTTTCTAGACCAGATATTATGTTTGCTACATGTGTTTGTGCTAGATTTCAGGCTGCACCTAAGGAGTCTCATTTGATTGCAGTCAAGAGGATCTTTAGATATTTGCAAGGCACTCCATCTCTAGGTTTATGGTATTCTACTAGACATTCTGGTAAATTAGTTGCCTTTTCTGACAGTGACTATGCAGGGTGTAAATTGACCAGGAAATCAACTTCTGGTGGATGCCAATTCCTAGGCAATTGTTTGATTTCTTGGCAGAGTAAGAAACAAACTTCAGTTGCTACATCAACTGCTGAAGCCGAGTACATTGCTGCTGCAAGTTGTACATCTCAGGTATTATGGCTTCAAAACCAATTATTGGATTATGGCATAACTGAGACTAAGACTCCATTGTTAATGGACAGTTCTTCAGCTCTTTGTATTGTCAAGAATCCTGTCCAGCACTCTAGGACTAAACATATTGAAATCAGACATCACTTTATTAGAGATTGTTTTGAAAAAGGTCTGATTGATCCAAAATTTGTTCCTAGTGCTGATGAGCTTGCAGACATTTTTACTAAGCCTTTGGATAGTTCAACTTCCACAACCTGGTGTTAAGGCTTGGTATGCTGCAGCTAGAATAAGTGACAACTACCGATAATCTCAGTAATAAATACTGATGATCATTGGTAACCATGTCATATATAAGTACTTCATTTGTTAAAACAGCTGATGTAGTTATAACAGCTGATGAAATCACAACAGCTGATGTAACTACAACTGCTGATGTCAGAAATGCAGATAAGTACTGATGACCAATGAAACATTTTAATGTGGAGGTCAGACTGAAACAGCTGAAAAGCTAAGAATTGACGACAACAGCTGATGAGCAATTCCTCTTCAGTTGTTTTTCCAACTGCTGTTTCTAAACAACTGAAGCCACAGCTATGTCTTCAGTAGTTTACAACTACTGAAGACTACCGCTAAGTCTTCAGCTGTTTACATCAACTGATGACAAAACCACTGTCTTCAGTAGTTACACAACTACTGATGACAAACACCATGTCCTCAGTTGTTTCACCACCTGAAGTCGGATTGTCCTCAGTAGTTTTATAACTACTGACTGAAACTAAATCAAAGACTTCAGCTGTTTCAATGTCTGACAGTTAAAACCAAGTCTTCAGTTGTTTTATAACAACTGATGATCACACCAATACGGTCAGTCATTTCAACCTCAAAAAGTTAATGCCACGTCATCAGTTTCAGCAAATGATGACTCACCAAAAACTTTCAGTCGGTTCATAACCCTACCCTATAAATCCCTTATCTCACCAGAGTTTTTCTCACCTTCACTCTCAAACCTAACGTTCAAAAACTCTGTACCCTCTCTTCATCCATGGCGACCATGCAACTAAAACCTCGACACAACTGTGTCGCTCACCTTACTAAATCACCATTCTGGACCAAGTTTCACAACGCCATTGATTTAATGGTCCAGTCACCTTACCAAACAGCCTTCCTGATAAACCCCACCATATATGCCGAATCCCTTAGCCAATTCTGGACGAACGTCACTCTTGTCTCTGAGGAGAATGACACAGAGTCACTTCATTCGTTCGTCCATAGCCAAAAGGTGGTTATCAATCCAGAGATTCTTCGCCAAACCCTCAACCTGGATGATGCCACTTACCCAACCAGCTATCCAAAGGGCACCACTGATCTATCCTTTGCCCACCATGGATACGAAGGCAATCTGAGTGCCTCTACCATATTGAAGAAACATTTCCAGGATGCTGAACGGCTTATCTTTCATATGGTAAATGTTTGCCTGGCTCCAAAGACTTCATCATGGGATCAAATGTCCACAAGGTGGCAACAGGTATTGTACTCTATCCTTGAGCAACAACCTTTAAATTTTCTGAAATATTATTCTTAGAGCTCAAGGATATGGCTCAAAAACAACTTTCTAACCGTTGGATACTATATCCTCGGTTTATAATGGCCATAATTGAAAACCAGCTTCAAGCTGAGGGACTTGTTGGCCTGGGAGTCCCTGCTATGGCTGTATTGCCTGAAGTATACTCCCGGCACAACTCTGACCAATCACTCAAAATGGCTGCCAAGCTGCGCAAACCCACGCAGCTGGAACCCACAGCCACCACCACAAAATCCAAAGTCCCCACCAAACCAAAAACAAAACGAACCAAAACAGCTATTCAGGAAGATGAGTCACCTGAAGATGCTCCTGTACCACAAAGACAGGATATACTCACTGGTGTTAACCCCCCAGTAGTATCAGAGACTCACCCAGCCACAGCCGCTCAGGATTCCTCTCAAAAGGAACCTGAAGCAACCAAAGAAGGGGTACCTACCAATCTGGAATCTTCCTCATTTGAGGAGATTGCCATTGAAACTCACCATTCTCCCCAGGTGCATAATACCCCATCTCCCAATGAAAATGCCCCCCAAAGTCCAACACTTATAATTGCAAATGTGCTGACTCAGCTGCATGCCTCTCCTCCTCCCAGACAACTATCTAAAGGGAAAACCACAGATATTGAGGAAGAGGATCAACATGCTTCTGACAACCCACAGCACAGGGGTTTAAATGTTCAGTCTCCTAGTGTAGATACGGAGACAAGAATATCTGATGAGGCTGCCACCTCTTCTGCATCAGCACATGATCAGACTGAGGCTGGTAACATGGCTAAGACCTCATTAGAGGCAACAGCTGATGAAGGACATCGTCCTGAGGCTGGAAGTCCCCAGTTCCAAGAAAAAGGGGCACATGCTACATCTGGTCTACACCCAGAGCATGTACATCTTGCTACTAGCAAGAGGTCAGGTGATTCAGCATCTGCTGATGATGACCTGGGCTTCTTTTATGATGTTCTAGCCCAGAACACAATTCTTGAGGAAGAAGTCAGTAGACTACAAAGACTACTTGACCAATTCTCTCAAGAAGCAAGTCCATCTGATACCACCATACACCCACAGATGGCACCTTCACCTGAAGGTCTCCTAAACACTCAGCCACTACAAACATTCAATCCACCAGCCTCTACTTCTGGCACTGTTTCTCAGGGACAGAACCCCTCTGAGCAAACAGCTGCTATATTCCAAAAATCCTACCTCTCATCACCCCAATGATCACCGACATTGTGATCAAAACCTTGGATGATAAACTTCCCTCAATCATACAGCCACTGGTGGAGGAGATTGTGAGCACAAGGCTTTCTACTACTCAAACCCTTGCAACCAATGCAACCAAAAAGGGGGAGAGTCAGTCAGTGAAAGACAAAGGGAAGCGCATATTGATAGAAAGAGACCAGGAGGAAGAAGAGGTTGTTGAGAAAGAGACTGAGAAGGAGAAAGAGTATGTGAAGGGAGCTGACACTGATCAAGTGAGTGAAAGTCACAAAGACTTTCACATCACATACAAGAAGAGGAAGATGGAAAGAAAAGAAAAAGAACTCCAGCTTGATGAGATGGTCAAAATGGCGGATGCTACACATAGCAAATCTATGGACTCCATTATTGACCAACTATACAGACAAGGGTTCGACACTGCACAGCTTGACTCAGAGATTAGAAGACTTGAAGTTGAAGAAATTAACTCAAGATGGGCAAGCTATGATGTGCTAGAAAGAGAAAGACTGGAGATCATGATCAGATTTATTGCTAAGTATCTTGGAAGATCATTGATAGAGATTAAGTCATGGACCAGGGACAGTATCTTGGCTATAACCACCAAGATCTGTACGTCTGAAGCATATACAAAGGGATTAGTGATTGAAGCTTTAAATGAAGCAGGTGCTGGAAAAAGAAATGAACTAGCAAAATACTCCAAAGCCTCACTCATTACAAGAATGCTAGAACAACCTGCAAAACCCACCACTTCAAAATCACCACTACCACAACCCATTAAACCAACTCCTTTACCCTCAAAACCAACAGCCGATGATGCATCCAAGAAGAAGAAGAGAAGGATGTTGAGGCTAGAAGAAGAAGAAGAAGAGGATGATGAGGAGGAAGATAGGCTGCCTCTTTCTGCAGTCCTAACTTTGCCTAAAGCCAAATCTATGCCCATCACTCCCACCTCACAGATGGAAACTGTGAGAGTAAAGATTGAAGAAGAGCAACTGCAAAGGCTTCATGATGAGGAGATGCTAAAGAGTATAGATAAAACTTATGCTGCCTCCTCATCAATAATAAGTATGAAGAAAGAAGCTCTGAGACTGTACACCCTCGCCAATACATTTCAATATCAGAAAGAAAAGGTAAGGATGTGGCCTGATCCTAGGGTGGCTCACAGAATTGTGAAGAAGGATATTCCTGCACGATACAAGGGCCAGATAAAGAGGATCGTAGATGAAGAGATCACAGTGGTCCTTGTAGTATCACCCTGGGAGATTGTAGAAGACTTCAAGAAAGCTTATGAGACTAAACAGCCTCCCCAAAAGATGTTAGAAAACAGAGTGATCAAGAAGGGGTTAGTCTACAAGAAGCTTGAGAACTTCAAACAGAATGAGCTCAGTCTGCTACTTGAAGGTAATCATCCTGATGAGTTTGCCTACAGACAGATCACAACTGTTGAGCTCAAAAATGGCAAACAGGCCAAATACATCTCAGAGCTGTATGGGCGTGAAGGATTATTCGATGGTGAACCAGAGAATCTCACTATGGAAGAACAAATCATGTTTCTCAGAGCATACACCAGGGAATCCTACAGGCTTATACATGGGAAGTGAGTTTCATGGATGGGGGAACAGCTCAGTGTCCAATTCCCCAATACAGAGCTCCCATCCATACTTTGCCAACCAAATCATCAGAAACTTACTTCCAGGCCGGTGCTTATATGGGTCATCTTCTCAACTGATCAAGAAGGAAAAAGACCATCCATTTTGCCAACAATAAGTGGGACCTCAATAAAGTTAAAGGTTTTGGCTGCATTGGTTCAGGGGGAGTTTGTTGGACCAAAAGAACCAATGAGCCGGATCAGAAAAACCTTTAAGTCCCACAGACGTCACAACAACTACTGAAGTCCACATTAGCTGAAGACAACAACTGAAGACAAAGTCTGAAGACATAAGTGCTGAAGACAAAGTCTGAAGACACAAGTGCTGAAGACAAAGTCTGAAGACACAAGTGCTGAAGACAAAGTCTGAAGACATAAGTGCTGAAGACAAAGTCTGAAGACACAAGTGCTGAAGACAAAGTCTGAAGATGTTGTCACAACAGCTGAAGAGGACTTCTTCAGTAGTTGTGACGGTTTGCTTTCAGTAGTTTTATTTTCTATTTTCAGTAGTTTTGTAAAACGACTGAAGAGTTTGTTCTTCAGTCGTTGTAGCATCAGTAGTTTTCTTTTTCAGTTGTTTCATGTTTTATACTTAACACTCTGACATGTTCTCAGTAGTTGTGAACATTTCAGTAGTTTGTTAAGAAGTAGTTATTTTTGTACTAGATCTGCTAGTAATCACCACCCCGTGATTACAGCAGTGATTGCACTCTATATAAGGAGTGCCAACCTTATTGTAATGGTGAATGATTGAGCAATAATATTGAGCATTATTGAAACATTCCAAATCACAGAAAATATTCTCTCGCATTTGTTACAAATAACACTCTCTTGCTATAACTTGACTAATTCATCTCTTCATTCCGCTGCATTACACTCTTATACTTCAAACTTGTGATCATTGATCCTGTCAGATCTGATACCGGGTGCCCAACCTGTTGCCAAGGCACCGTATCGGCTAGCTCCGACGGAGATTAAAGAGTTGATGGAGCAGTTGCAAGAACTGCTTGATAAGGGGTTTATTAAACCGAGTATCTCTCATTGGGGTGCTCCGGTACTGTTCGTGAAGAAGAAAGACAGTAGTATGAGGATGTGTATCGACTACCGTGAGCTGAATAAGTTAACGATAAAGAACCAATACTCCTTACCGAGAATCGTTGATTTGTTTGATCAGCTTCAAGGTGCCAGTTGGTTTTCAAGGATAGATCTTTGATCGGGCTACCATTAGTTGAAGGTGAAAGAGCAGGATATCCCAAAAACAACTTTCCGCACGCGATATGGTCGCTACGAGTTCCTTGTCATGTCTTTTGGTTTGACCAATGCGCCAGTTGCTTTTATGGATCTAATGAATCGAGTGTGTCGGCCGATGTTGGATAAATTAGTGATCGTGTTTATTGATGATATCCTGATTTATTCAAAGAGCGAGATAGAGCATGCCGGTCACATTTGGGAGGTTTCAGAGACGTTGAGAAGGGAGAAGTTGTACGCCAAGTTCTCCAAGTGCCCGTTCTGGTTGCGCGAGGTTCAGTTCTTGAATCATGTGGTGAATCCTGACGGGATTATGGTGGACCTGACAAAGGTGGAGGTGGTTATACAATAGAAGTCACCAAAGATGCCATCCGAGATTCATAACTTCTTGGGTTTGGCGGGCTACTACAGAAGATTCATTCAAGACTGCTCTAAGATCGCCTCCCCACTAACTAAGTTGACCCGGAAAGTTGTGAAGTTTGTATGGGGTCAAGCTCAAGAAAAGGCGTTCGAGGAACTGAAGGCGAGGTTGACTCAAGTTCCTGTTCTGTCATTACCCGATGGAAGTGAAGATCTGGTGGTTTATTCTGATGCTTCCTACTCGGGGTTGGGGTGTGTATTAATTCAGAGAGGGAAGGTTATAGCCTATGCATCCCGACAGTTGAAGGTTCATAAGGTCAATTATCCTACTCATGACTTGGAGCTAGCAGCCCTGGTCTTTGCGTTAAAGATTTGGAGGCACTATCTTTACGGGACGAAGTGCACCATCTTCACTGATCACAAGATGTTGAAGTACTTCTTTGAGTAGAAGGACCTGAACATGAGGCAGAGACGATGGTTGGAGCTCATAAAGGACTATGATTGAGAGATCCATTACCATCCGGGCAAAGCCAACGTTGCCCTTAGCCGAAAGGAGAGACCCGAGCCGATTCGGGTGAAAGCATACCAGTTGATCATGACCTGGATGTAATGAAGCAAGTCAAAGAGTTTCAAGATGAGGCATTGAAAGAAGATCATCTTAACTCTGAAAGAATGAGAGGTCTGGTCGCGGAGTTGGGTGAAAACACACTTGGTGTTATAACCCGATTTGGACGAATGTGGATTTCTCGCCTTGGGGATCTACGGGTGAAGATTATGGATGAGGCTCACAAGACTCGATACTCTATTCATCCTGGTGCTACAACGATGTACCAAGACATGAAGAAAGATTCTTGGTGGCTGGGTATGAAGCGTGACGTAGTGAGTATGTGAGTAAGTGCCTTAGTTGCTCGCAAGTGAAGGCCGAGCATCAGAATCCGTATAGGATGATATCCATTTATAATGCTTTTGTGATGTAATGCAACATGTATTTTGTAACTTGATAACGATGTATTATTTTGCAAAAGCCTTTATTATGAAATGGAATGTTTTGTTTAAATGTTTCCGCTGTGACGTTTTATGAAATACAAATGTAATTATATGTTTTATGTGCGATGAGGATCCAACTGTAAGCATCCCAGGAACGGGGCCTTACACTGGTTGGTTATGAAACAACCATATATTATTCTTTCTTTAATCATCCCAGGTCCCAATGGTCCAGGAAACAAGATAGACGTGTATATGCAATATTTAATTAAAGAATTGAAGGAGTTATGGGATCATGGAGTTAATACCTTTGATGCATCAACTAAACATTACTTCCAGTTGAAGGCTTCTATAATCTCTACCATATCGGACTTTCCAGGTTATGCCAATTTGTATAGGTGGAGCACTAAAGGAGAACTGACACGTCCTGTATGTGGTTTTGGTATTGGTTCTAAATGGCTAAGTTATGGAAGAAAATGGTGTTACATGTTTCATCGGAGGTGGCTTCCATCCGACCATCGTTGGCGATCAGATAATAGATCTTTTGTTGGACGCCAAAAATTTAGAACTGCTCATGTTCCTCCTCCTGGAGATGAACTTCTACAACAATTGGATGCCATGGAATTTCTTGTAGAGAATAATAGTCGTGGTCTATGGAAAAAGAAAACCATTTTTTTATGTTGCCATATTGGGAGCATTTGTTGTTGCGTCACAATCTTGATGTGATGCACATTGAAAAGAATGTTTGTGACAACATAGTTGGTACTTTATTGGGACAAGAAGGAAAGTCAAAAGATAACTATAAAACAAGACTTGACTTGCAAGAAATGGGTGTTAGAATAGAACTGCATCCAAAGAAATGACCTAGAAGTAATATCACTTTCATGCCAAAAGCTTGCTATCAAATGACACGAGGTGAAAAAACTAAATTTTTAAATACACTCAAGTCAATCAAGCCTCCCGATGAATTTTCATCAAATATTTCTCGGTGTGTACAATTAAGTGATCGTAAACTAATTGGGATGAAAAGTTATGATTGTCACATGTTGATACAAGAGTATTTGCCGGTTGCATTACGTGGAACTTTGCCAGACCATGTCACCTCTGTTATAATCGAGTTATGCGATTTTTTAAGGCCATTTGCTACAAGGATTTGTCTGAAGTTGATCTGCATTTTCTTGAGTCTAAAATTACTCTCACTTTATTCAAGCTAGAGAAGATATTTCCTCCATCTTTCTTTACGATAATGGTGCACTTGGTGATCCATTTAACGACAGAGGTTAGGTTTGGAGGTCCTGTTGTGTTTCGGTGGATGTACCCTATTGAAAGGTAAATAATATTTCTATAATTTTGATTCATTATATGCTATGTTATTTAAGTTTCTAAATAATTAGTAACTACTAACCCATGAACAAATAGGGATCTTTTAAAACTTAAGTTATACGTTCATAATAGAGCTCGTACTAAAGGATCAATTGCCGAAGGTTATTTAGCAGAGGAAAGTATATATTTTTCTCTAGATATCTATGGAAAGTAGAAACCATTTTCACTAGACCAATGAGGAATGACGATGAGGGTCACCAAAATCGCATTAAAGAATCAAACAATCTTTGCCCCGGTCGTGCAATTGGTCGTAATTTGCATGCGGCGTTTCTGTTCACAAAAAGAGAAGAACATCTTCAAACTCAGAAATTGATGAGAAGTCTCTCACTCAGGCGCATCGTTATGTCTTATTCAATATTGAGTCACTTACACCTTTTCAAGAGTAAGATACCTTTTTTTGTTATTAGATACTCTTGCTCCTCATTCATCTATCAAAAAAGTCTAATAATATGAGTTTCCTTTTAAGGGAACACAAACGAATGGTTAAAAACAACAACGTTCTTGTCAAGAGTAAGATACCTTTTTTTTGTTATACGAGTTTCCTTTATGAAATTAATTTGTTATTACGAATAGTTAAAAACAACAATAACATTTTGCTTATCGGTCCAAGAGAAGGGTAATTCCATTATATCCTTCATTTATGTTATAATTTGTTATTTGAGATTTTAGTGTTATGAGCATCAACAACTACGTTATAGGTTAAACGTATAGAAGAGCAAGGTGATTT
>CM046045.1:64675519-65012323 GCA_025215565.1 Flaveria ramosissima
TGAGCCTAAACGAAGAACAAAACATCGACACGAGGGATTCACAGCCAGGAGAGAGGCTAGTGCGGGTCTTGATGAGGATGTGATTCGTAATCTAAATACTTCTTTGGCAAATAAGTTGAGTATGATAAAGACTAAACTGACGAATCAGGAGATTAGAGAAAAACAGAAGGATGAGGTAATTGAAGGAATGCAAAAGATGTTGGTTGACCAGAATAAATTGATTAAGAGATTGTTTGAGGAAATTTCCCAGATGAAAGCTGCAGCTGGCCTACCTAGTCAACTAACTCAATCTGAGTTAGATGATATGACTGATATATCTAAGTACTCATTCTTGAATGTGGGTACTTCATCCAAGGTAGGAGAGGGCACTTCTGGAGCAGCTAATACTGAAGCAGGGGAACAGGAGATCCCAAGAGAGGATGCTGGAAGAAATGAGGATGATGATATTGAGGAGGCGGGTTTGTTAACTTACAGTTTGATTTTGATAAGGATATTGTGTGGTGAAGAAGTGGTTGTTACAGCTACCACTGAAGGAGTGTCTGATAAAAGAAAAGGTTTGGTTGATGAAGATGAGGAGGATGAGCAATTGGTAGATTATGACTCTGAACCAGAGTTTTATGAAGTAGATGAGCGACCATTGGTGTATGTTGCTAAGAAGGGAGAAGATGAAGGTAATGTGTTTGAGATGGATAAGAATGACTGGTTGGTGAAGGAAAAGGAGGCTGAAGAACTTACTCCTTTATTTCAAAATATAGAAGGTTTAAGCAGGAAAGAAGCAGATAAGAAGATAATAAGTTGGTGCTACAATCCTAGCTTAAAGATGTTTATGATTAAAAGAAGGGGAGGAAATATCAGCTACATGCTTAAGAGGAAGGCTTTTAAGACCTTGCCCAAATGGGATCTGAGACGGTTGGCCACTTTGCCTTTGATTAATGCTCATATAAGTGAAAGGGCAGTATTTCTTGAGAAGGAAATCAAAATGGACTTAATGATAATTTTGAGTCATTTGGATACATGAAGGCTGAACGAAAAAGATCAAAGAAAGATAAAGACTGAGATGGGAGACTGGCAAAGGAAGGATTGTTTTGAGAGTCAAACCACCAAAGACTGTAAACAGGGTAAGATTGGCTGATCCTCTTCCCCAACACTTTACAGGACTTTGAAAAGTGGTTTTATGATAATAATACTGGCGAAGCGGTGATTAGAGCCAAACACGGAAAAGAGTTTAGGGTGTTTGACCCGATGGAGTTATTCAGCTTCAGTGATGAAGATCTCTTGACTCTTTGTGAAAATCATATTAAGGCTGGGGGCTGGAGAGGAAACACGAAAAGAGGCCAGTCTGTGTTTATGAATGTGGCAAACAAAATAAGAGGAGTACGGGCGGAGGTAAAGAGTTTGGCTGAAAAGGTGAGAGCACAAGATGATTTGGCCATGGATGTTCAAGATATGACCAGGCAGTTTGCTAGGGCTAGTGGTCATTCTGAGGAAGCTAGTGATGCAGGAACGAACCTTGGAGGATCAGTGGCTGAAGCTTCTGAAGATATTGCTGCGGGAGGTGATGAAGATAGACCACACAGCAGCAGAGGAAACGGAGCCGACGAGTCAAATCAAGAGAAGTGAAGATAGTGAGGTCCAACCTAGGAGGAGTATTGAAGATCATGTTAGGTTGGACTCACTTTAGTATAGATGTTTACTTTGCATTGTAATAGGACTTTTGTTAGTTTCATTTTGTATTTTCTTATTAATTAGCAGTTTGGCAGTCCAGCGAAACTGTGAGCGAATCTATACATTCGCTCACAGTTTGCTGTTTTGGTTTACCCGGCGAACTTGTGTTCTGCCGAGCGAAACTATAGTTTCGGCATGACAGTTTCGCTGATAGCGAAACTGTCAGCGAAACTATGGCTGCTATATATAATTGTCATTTCACTTTGTATGGTAAGCTTGCAAAACCCTAATTGTGGAATTCTGTTGCAAGCTACCATTTCTAAGCAGTTTCTTCATTGAAATACAATTGTGCTTGTTGTTATTGAGTGATATTGTTCATTTGAGTACCAATTATGTCTTGATTCATCTTATTCATTCTCAATTGTTGTTGTTTTGGATTGTGTGTTTGATATTGATCAAATTATCATATCAATTGTACTGTTCATCGATCACATGGACAACAATATTTCATCAATTCCGGATCAAATTTGAGTGTATTTGATATGGAATTTGATTGAATGTTGCTTGTTATTAGTTGGGAAAGCTATGTTAATAATCAGATCTCAAATCCATTTAGATTTAGGCGATTTCAGATTGATTTCGTGTTGAAAAAGTCTTCTTGATTCATCCAGCGAAACTACATATTCATCCAGCGAAACTGCATTCTCTTTCAGCGAAACTACAAGTGTTTTACACTTTGTAGTTAGTTTCTGCATCTCAGCGAAAGTAGGGATCTTGAACGAAAGTTCAACAGTGCTTGTGTGCATTTTACAAGCGAAATTGCTGTCGAAAGTATCATTGAACGAAAGTTCAAGCTTGTTTCGTGCGAAATTGCCGGCGAATCTAAGCAGTCTCAAGCATTTGGTTAGCGAAACTAGCTCTGCGAAACTATAATTTCGGTGAAACTATCATTTCTTCAGCGAAATTCAAATGTTAAAGATGACTTTTTCCCTTAGTTGGGACTAATTGAGTTCATCCCGATAAAGAAATTTTCATCGATTTTGCAAGATTTATAAAAAAAATAATATTATTCCTGGGGGAGAATTATTTTACAAATTTTAGAAAAATATTTTTGGAGGGGTTAATTGCAATAAAAAAATAAAAATAAAAAATGGCCTTTGCAGAACTGTTTAAATCCTTCAAATCTGATAATCTAACAATTGCACAATGTCGCTTTGATAATTTTGCAGCTTTAAAGAATGAAAGGATGTTCGATTTTCTTGATCGTTTTCTGTTGGTGGCAAACAATCTAAAGAAGTTTGATGCCCAATTGGGAAATCATGAACAAGTTCTAACATTGATTGATTCCCTCCCATCAGAATGGAGTTCACACGGCAAGTCGATTAAACGAGATAGAGGCTTTCGAGATTACAAACTGATGGAGGGAGGTGATCAACAAACTGAAAGAGATTGAGTTGGATATCAACGTCGTGAGTACTATGAAGCGACATATCTAACTCCAAAGATCACTTCAAACTCCAAAGAGGAACCAGAGAGAGAGAGATTCAGATTCTGGCACCAATTCTGAAGGTTTACCGAAACTGGAACTGAAGAGGTAGAAGAGGTACAAAAGGAGCTTAAGCAGACATTAATGGGTAAAGGTAGAGCTGAGTGATGATGAGTTGCAGTTTCTCATACTGATAAGGAAGAGGAATGGAAGCGAAATACTAGAGATTGCAACTGCGAGAAGGCTCTTACCGCTGAAAGAGCCATCTTGGATCTTCCATACGAGACAGTTCAGGATATGTGTTCTTCTGCTTGCAAAATTCGTTTATTTGGTGTGTATAAAGCTAATAGGTTACTTTTAGATAACCAAAAGGAATTAACCACCATAAACGCAGAACTTAAAAAGAATGAAGCCAAGTATTTCATAAAATTAAATGAAGCTTTAAAAGAAAATGATCATTAAAAACAAACTCTTCTTGAAAGAAATGTTGAAATTAATCTTTAAACGAAAGAGTCACCTTGGCTGAATTTGAAACAAGCAAGCTTAAAACAAAGCTTGATAGATGGACCATATCCGGAATGAAACAGGAAGAGCTACTGTGTAAACAGAGGGGAGTTAGTATTAAAACGGGAGTGGGATGGTGTTATGGTGAAATCCATATGACTATCCTCCTCCTAGCACTCATTGTTACTCTTCTATGCCTCAACCTCATCCATCTAATGATTTGATTGAAGCTGCAGAAACTAATAGTTTAAATGCAGGTTTAAGCAGCGTTAATCTTAAAGAGGTTAGAGATATGCAGGCTCTCCTATAGGTTTGGGATTCCTAGGGCAGAGGTCTGATAAGATTAATGACGATTCCACCTCTGGTGTTCCAAAACCAATATCAGTTACTTCTCCAACCTTCTTCAACAAATTCAAAACAGGTAACATTCCTTCATTTGTTCCTGTCAGGTTGTCAAAGAAGGAACAGTTGTTGAATCGTCAGGCGATCAGAATTCTATAACCGAAGCCGACACAATAGGAGGTGTCAATCAAGATCCTTTGGAAGCAGATCTGTGTATACAAGACTGGATAAGCTCAGATGATGAATCAAACATAGAGGAGCATGTTGGTTCCTCACAGATCAAGATATCTCCTGACATTGTCAAGTCTCAAAAGCTTCCAAAAGCTGAATCGAGACCAATACGGATCTCTACTCCAACAGCAAAACAACCCAGTCAATCAGTGAAGATCTCATTCACTGTTCAGCACAACAAACACCAAAACAAGCAAGAATCTGCTACAAGCTCAAAGCAATTATCATCCCCACCTTCACAACACGGGACTACAAAGAATCAAAAGCCTTTCAAGGCTTGTTTTGACTGTGGAAAAGAAGGTCATGTGGTAAAGAAATGCCCTCAAAGACTTGCTTCGAATGGTAAAGCGCAAACCAAATTGCTTCTCTGGATGTAAGTCTACAAAGAATGTTCCAGTTGGTAAAGGCAACACAGGTTGCTTCTCTGGATCAAGAGGTAAAAAGCACACATCTTGAATTTGAATGGTTGGATGAAAAAAAATCACCCATCCAAACCTTCTCATGTGAAGCCGGTTTCACATGATTCAAAGATGAAAATGACCAAAGGTTCAAAACCAAATTCTTTTCCTTCCGATCTTAAACAGAAAATGATTCCAAATTAATTCATTCAAATCCAAATTAATTGAACCGAAACAAATTTGGCAAATTAAAAAGAAGGATACAGCAATCACCGATTGTTTAAACGGTTGTGTGCCGAAGCAGGTTTCTTATAGTGATGAAAAAGGAACTTCCAGGACTACGATGGCCTGGGTTCCCCTTCTAACTAATTTGTTAATGAGTGCAGGAACAATTTAGGAGGACTGTTAGTAATTCGGGTTTACTGACAGAGATCGTTTCTAATTCAAATTTGAGGCGGAACAAACAGGTTAAGGTCATGGTATTTTATTTACACAATCTGGATTTTTATCTACATAATCACAGTTCTCAATTCATAGTCACTATATATTTCTTGATCATTCATTTCTTATCTTGTTATCAGTGTAATTTGGAAGATCTTCTTTGGTAAATTTCTATTTTTGCAAAGTTTTATAAAAAAAATAAAAAAAATAAAAAATATAACAAAAATATAAAAATAATACAAAAAAACATGGGGTTTGCAAAAATAAATTTTAGGGGGAGAGTACAATAAGACTCAATAAATATAATAAAAAGAGAACTGGGAACTTGATTCAAGATGACTGAGAAATGATTGTATATATCATCTTGAAATGCTTGTTTTTGCATGACTTGTGTTTTAAAATGTGATGAATGATAGTAACTGATGCTGTTATCTGATTTACATCTTATTTTTAATTGCAAATAATAGAAAAAAAAATAGATTCTTTAATGATATGCTTGGTAGGTAGACTCCTTAAGAATAAAGTAGATAGCAGCATAATGATTTAAATTAAAATATATGCTTAAGGATGTCTGGATTTACGCAATCATTTTGGCCTGCACAAAAACTGAGTCCTGACAAAAATTGGATTGAGATTGATCTTTCACCCACCATGATATAAATCATATAAGCCATATCTTTGAGCCTGCATGATTGGTGTATTTATATGTCTTGTGTTTGTGCTAATCTCCTCTGCTGTACGGAAGTACTGACCTGGAGTGATGATCTCCTATACTGTACGATAGTACTGACCTGGAGCTCTCATCGGCACATGATTAAATGGTCATCTCCTTTGTTATACGTGAGTATAGACTTGGAGTCTACTTCATTTTGGTCTAAGTAGTGTCAAATCATCTAATTCATCACAGAATGCAATATTCTGTTGATAATCACTTGCACACTAATGCACACGCCTTGCTCTATTAAGATCGTAACAAAATTCAAGAAATCCTGAGGTTGGGTGAGGGTTTTTGCCAAATGATTGTGGGTGGGGTCCTAGCATTCTAAAGTATTTAATCGAACCTTAAACGAATCATCTGTTGCTTGTTGAAAAAGATAAGGCATGAGTTTATGTGGACAAACATATCAGCAATCGTTATTGATCTGTTTGAGAATTTCAAAAATTATTCAAAGACTGTAATTAGATTCAGTTATTAGTGTGATCTCATTGCTTGTCGATGTTTAAATTCATCTTTGTGCTAAAGTATATCTTGAGGATGTGATCTCATGATCGATTCAGTTCTCGGTTATACAAAAATATATAGATACAAAAATGTTATAATATATGTATATAATATAAAAAAATTTAATAAATTTTCATTTCATATTCATTTAGGTCTTCCATATTATGCTAATTACATTTTATTATTTTTCATGCATTTCATAGATTTTGCGCACAAACGAACACGGGTTCGCTTGTTTTCAAAACACAGATAAACACGGGTTTATTTTGTTAAAATGAAATGAAATGATCTAATTAGAAATGTCGAGATTGTGTTTGTGAATGTGTTTCAGGTTTTTGCTATAAGTGATGGCCGATCATCAGTTGAGCAGTGTACCTGATCAGAGAACCTGTTCCTCAAGTTTGCAGAAGATACAGAGCTAGGAATCCTCCTCCTACATATTCTAAAGCACTCGAGATTAGAGATTTGGAAAAGCTGTTCCAATATCTTCACAAAGGTTGCACTAAAAAAGGGGGAGCATAAATAATAGGGGAGCTTATGAGATGAATAATTTTTTTTCATCAGATTCAGAAAGCTTCAATTTGAAGATCTTTCTATTGTTTACTTCTCGGTGCTGATTTCGTTTGAAAACGTTGATAATGATAGACTAAGGGGAGTATTGTTGGAGCTGTACAAGATAGTCTATATTATCAACACAGTCAAAGTCAACAAAAGTCAACGTCACGGTCAAAGTTAACAAAAGTCAAACCGACATGTTCGAGACGAAGAACCGAGACGAGACGTTGAAGATTTAGATGACTAGGAGTTTATTGTATAAATATATTTTGTGTAAACAATATATTTTATTTTTTTAGTCATTTATATGTTTTATATGTAATTTCATTAATTAGCCTAAGTCTAGGGGTTAAATGAAATTAGTGAATATTATATTAACTATAAATAGCCTAATTGTTATTAGGATTAGACTAATGGTGGTATGACCAATTGATTGAGGGATTTACTTGTAAACAATATTATTAGCAATCAATAGAGATCAAAGGGTTTTCATTGTGTTCATCATTATTTGATCTATAATCTTCTTAATTTGATTCAAGTTTGATTATCCTAGAGTTACAATTTGGTCACATAAACACCCAATGGTCAAGCTAAACCACATCAGTCACCTATCAAGATGAAGGAGATGAGTACTACTGAGTCTTCTTTGTCTAGCCCACATCAGTCACCTATCACTGAGGTGGATCTCCCTAACCCTGTTCAGGAGGTCCATATGGAAGAGGCTCTCACTTCTGCAAGTGATTACATCATTAAGACCTCAACCATGGCAACTCAGCCCATTGACACCTCAACTGAGGCTGTTAATGTACAGAAGAAATCCAGCAGCCAAGAACCTGAAGCTGGTGGTGAGAGAGAGGACTTTGGTCCAATCATATCATCCCTCAATGATTCTTCTGATGAAGATGAGGGGAATTTGAGACTAAAGGTGCAAAAGCTGTCAAAAACATGCTCCTATTTAGTCTCTAAGGTTAGTCACCTTGAATCTTAGGTGACTACCCTGCAAAATAGGGTCAATGATCAGCAACTTGAGATATCTTATCTCAGGGAAAAACTAGCTGGGAGACCTTTAAGGAGAGCTCAACCAGGAACACAAGAACCTGTGAATGTGATTGACCTAACTCCTAGCTCACCTATGCAAGAGGGTGATACTACCAAAAAGGGGGAGAAAGTCATTACAGTCATAGAACCTGGGAGTTCTCAGAGAGTATGGACATTGAGGACTCACCACCCTCACTTGCAATTGTGCATACTCAACAACTTCCTCAAGTTCACATTGATGTGGACATTATAGACTCTGTCATTAGGAGTCTCTTTGAGGAAGGCATTCCAAGGGCTATATCATCCCCACCTCAAGGAACTTCAAACTACATTATTGGGTGGAGGTATGATGGTGATAAAAGAGCCCTCATTCTTCAAAGAGTTCAAGGTCAGCAAGAGGTGTTCAATTTTCAGAACTTGAACTACTATGAAGGTCTTGACCTGATAAACATGCCACTTGTCAACCCAAGTCAATCTAGACAAGCTGATAGGTTAGCACTCAGGATTCAAGACAAAATTACTGAAGAGTTCAGTCTTAGAAGGAGACAAAGGCAATCAGGTAATGTCATTGGTCAACTGGATGTTGAGGCAGACCCTGAGATTAGCTTCAAAGGGAAAACCTTGGCTGAAGGCCAGTGATAGAGCCTGAGAGCCCTATCACACCAACAACTACTTAAGAAATTCATCCCCTCAGTGAAACACCTGCTGGTGAAGGTGTCTCACAACCTCTATCTGGCCAGGGCTTGGATGCTACACCAAGCAATGAAGGCAAAAGCTCTCTCCACCCTGTGTCACAAAGGTTTGTGGGTGACAAAGGGAAAAGGATTCTAACTCCTGAGGAGATTGAGGAGGAGGAGAGAGAGAGGAAGAGGAAGATAAGGGGAGAAAGTTACTCTAGGTCTTTAGGTTTTATGCAAGCTGCAATCAGGGTTGCCTCCAGACCAAACACTCAAAATGATGAGTTGAGGGCAGTCAGGATTACTTACTGTAGACCAAGAACTATGACATAGATGAGATTATATCTCTCCCCTTAGAATTAAATGAATGACATGAAATGGTGACTGAAATGAAGTGTCAAGAGAGATGAAGGAAACAGAGGATGCAAGGCTACTTCTCCAATTCAAAGAGGAGAAGAGACAGAATAGGTTATACAAGCATGTTCTTACTCTCTCCCCAGTTCAAGAAAGTCCTTTGCAAGAGGCTGTGGCAGCTACACAAGAACCTCAGGTAGACACGGAAACAGATAGGTAAAATGATCAACTACTTGAGTGCCACAGGTCTTTACCAGGCATCTGCACTTCTTCCCTTGTCCTTTGAGTACATTGAGTTTGAGTATCTCAAACAGCTTGAACTTCAAGTGCTTAAAGAACAAAGACAACAAAGAGAAAGATGAGGGATGAGGAGAGGCTGCAAAGTCAAGAGCCATCATCCAAAAGAGTATGAAGAAGTTTGCTGACAGACAAAGGATGATGAGCTTCTTGAAGCTGTATGGATTCTCCAAAAAGGAGACTTAGCCCTATGTCTCTATCCATAATGGATGAACATATCAAGGTAATCAAGCGGAAGATCAAGAGTGGAGAGCTAATGCACTTACCCTGCCCCCAAGTCAAGCTACACCTGAAGTGGAGGTTAGGTTGAACAATTTGAGACAACACAACCTGGACCTCCTGCTGAGCCTCAGCAAGCTTCATCTTCTGATCCACAGCAGCGTCAAACTCCCTCTCCTTCTGAACCTGTGAGGGAGGAGGAAACACCCAACTGAGCAGACAGACAAGACTGATCATCAAGGGTGCTGCAGACCAGTCTTCTAGTTAAAGTCTTTTAAGAGGAAGAAGAGGATGGCTTCCAAACCAAAGTCAAAGAAGAAGAAGAAGCCTTGAATCATCCACCTCTACACCTCAGGCTGAGTCAGATCAACCGGAGGAAGTGCATGAGAGGCAGCCCAATCAACTCCAATTCAAGTGGCTCCTCTTGCAGCTGAATCCTGGACCTTCACAACTAATCCAGAAAGATGGCATGTGATCAAAGATCAAGGTGTTGAAAATGTCTACACATGGCAAGACACTTATTCAACCTACCTCAGCATGATCTCTTTGAAATAGAAGATATTTATGAGAGTCTGAGTGATCCTGACCATCTGATGAAGAAGGGCATGGTCATCATCATTATGAGGACTGTCAACAGCTGAAGATCTTCAAATGTTTTGGTAGCATCAGCCTAGGGGGAGTTTGTAAGGATTTCTATAAGTCTGATGCAACCAAAACATCCAATGTCTCTCTGCATGCATGCACTAAAGAACAGAAGTAGAAATGCTTCGGAAGTTTTACACCATGCACTAGAAATATTCTAATTGTAAAATCTCCGAAGCCAAGACCAACATCTTCCGAAGCCAAAAGCAAAGTCTTTCAAAGCTTCAAAGACAAAGTCTTCCGTCCGAAGCCAAAGAGTGAAGACAGATTTCTTCTGAAGGCTTTTAGAGACATGCTTTTATCTGATGTACTTTACCATAAAGCTGGGCCACCTTTCCGCTGCAACTAACTCTATAAAGTCATCAACTTACATGAGTTGATGAAAAGGTCCATGTTTTTGGTAACTGTACATTGAGGTCTTGAGTCTGTGCTTTCTACTTTATGTACTTTTATCCTTTTTGTAATATATTAGGATGTGAGAGTATGGCATGTCATAGTCACTAGTCAAAAGACAAATCTGCCTTTTGACTCTACATTTGATTTTGTAGTTGTCTAGTCATATGTATCTAGCTGCTTAAAGTATAGCTAGGCATGTGTAGGATAGTATGTAGTAAAGTAAGTTCTCAAGTACTTGTAACTTTTATTATATGCTTTTTAACATTTGTAATAGAACTTGAGAAGCAAATACAGCATTCTTGAAAACCAATTACTTGTGTTGTTTGCCATCTTGTTCTGTCTCATTCTTACTTGTGTTCTTAGCATCTATTACTAAAGTTAACCAGTTCCCTATTTGATCTGTTAAGTGTTCTAAGAAACTCTCCTCATTGTGTTGTTGTGTTGTAAGTGCATACCCTTCAACGGTCCTACATATATACACACACACACACACACACACACACACACACACAACACACACACACACACACACACACATATAATAGATATATATAATATATATATATAATATATATATATATAATATATATATATATATATATATATATATACATATATATGTAGGATTCTGTGTGCCCAAGACACATAAAATATTGATGTGGTTAGTACGTCATGATCCAAGTCGGGTTATACCCAATAACAAGCTTAGCAAACACCAATTAGTATTTAATTGATGATAAGATCATGCAATTAAATATTTACACCAATTTAGAAAATGGGTTTCTAAATAAATTACATATGAGAGGGAACAACTTATTAGGATATTTTGTTCAATAATATTATTGAAGTGTTATTTAAATTAGTTAGATGACACCAATAATAATGAGAAACTACAACTTATAAGTTAAATGGTTAATTGTATAAGTTGTATATAACTTGTACATACAAATTAAATTGTTATTTGTATGTCTAGTGTACAAGACTTTTATTGTGTGATATTTGAAGGAGGGAACTCCATTTTGAATCCCCTTGGCCGTCCCCCCTTTAATTCTATTGGACCAAAATTGGTCTTGAGAATAACACACATTAAGTAGTCTTGTTCTCTCAACTTCTCAACCACCCACTCTCATTGCATGCAACACAAAACTTCTCTTTCTCTCTCTCAAAAACTCGAACCTGGCAGCTTCATTTGGGAGTTTTGAAGAGCAAGCTTTGTTGTGTTCTTGGTGATAATCTACCTAACAAGAAGGTGTATTGCAAGGGCTTGGGTATAGACACTTGAGGACCTCTACACTTGAGTTCTTGGCCGATTTTAGCATCCCAAATCCCTCATTTTGGTCGACATTTGCTGCTGGAACAAGGTAGTTGTCACAGCTTGTTCAAGCTGTGATTTTATGCACGTTTTGTAGGTTCATAGCTTGTTCCATTCATATATTTAAGATCCTATTGATTTGGGTTTTGTTTTCCATCTTAAAACCACACTTAGAACACGAAAATTTCAGATTATAAACTTGTTATAATCCTATACTCCGCTGCGTTTTCTGAAAAGTTTAAAAGGTTAAACTATGTTTTGTGTTCTAAAAAACCCTTCAATGGCATCAAGAGCCGGTTATATGGATGGCTTGCTTGATTCATCTTTTGAAATTGGTTTTAAAAGATGATATTAGACATGTTTTAGGCTGTTTTTTGGGCTGTTATTGTTTGGTTGAATGATTCCCCAACTTTCAAGGTCATATCACACATGCTAGTGATTAGATCTTGAAAGATACATATCTTGATGTGTTGATTGTTTGGACAATATTTAAAACCAAAAATTTCAGTTTATGTTGGCTGAAATTTGGTGGTTTTAAAAGGGTGTTTCATGATATATTTTGATGATTTGATCATTTGGTTGTTAAAGTGCATAACCTAGCTTGTGGCCTTGTGTTGTTTGGATGATTCAAGTGGTTGTTTTATTCATTCAATTTGGTTGTAATATTTGTGTTTATTCATTTGGGTTGTAATTATTCATTCATTTGGTTATGTAATAATAGATTAGGTTCATTTCCTTTACTAGAAAAATGTATTAGGATACAATTTTGTAAAAGGAAGATGTACAAGATCAAGACCCAAAGATGGACACAAAGACACAAGAAACATGGAGCATTTGGATGCGGTTTCTAGTGGGAGGTTCTTGGAACTTTTATGATATGTTTGACCCTTAGAAAGACCATTGACAACACTTGTGATGGCAAACAAGTGTTGTCAACATAAGGGCTATGGTTATGCACATATGATTGTTAATGTTTGTATATATGCTTGTTTGATTGTTTGTTGTTTGATTGTTTGGTTTGTATTTGAATATTCATAACAAACTCATTAACAAACTTAACAAGCTGAAAATGTTGGTTCTTTAAAGTTAATAAAAGTTATTAAAATGGTTTAATGATTTTAAAGATTAAAATAGGTTTAATCAAAGAACCATAAGGTACCTTGTATTTGAAAGCATGCAAATACAAGTACATAGAGTTTTCTAAACTTGTATTTTGAAACCTCTAAAACTTTTTTTTCCAAACAAGATCAACACCGTCCTTTTACACAACACTTGAGTCACTTGGGAACTCTTAGTGGGATAAAGGTCACCTAACCATTTTGAGGGAACTTGTGACTTGAGGTGAGAATGCCTTATTTGTGGGATAAAGGTCACCTAACCACTTGTTTTGGCAAACTCACACGTGGGTGTAAGTAGGGTGTCTTGATTTGCAAATCATGTCAAATGGATCACCTACGATGTGGTTTCCAAATGGTGTTGATGGGATTAACATGCCGACTTTACATATGATGTTTTAAGTCGATCCCATATTTCTAGAAGTTGCAAATGGTTGCAATCGTCAAACGTTGACCACCTATTAATTTAAAACGTGGGATAAAGGTCACCTAACCACAATTTAAATGTAATGTTGGGTTCTAGATTTTAATATGAAAAGACCTTAAAAGGCATTAAATATTAAAATTAGCATATCGAAAATACTAAAATTGATCTTTGTTAAATTTGTAGATGGCCACCAATAATGAAAATCACGATAACTCGTCCGCGTCAACCAATCACTTCGAGCGATCCTCCAAAAGGAACGTCTAAATCATAACAACTTTATTGATTGGTATCGAAACTTGAGAATTGTTCTCAAGCAAGAGAGAAGATCGTATGTTTTAGACGACCCTATCCCCGATCAACCTAACAAGGATGATGAGGAGGCCTTTAATGATTGGCTGAAATACACTGAGGACTCCGTCCAAGTGTCTTGTCTCATGCTAGCGAGCATGACTCCGGATCTCCAAAAGGAGTATGAACATCACGGAGCTTACGACATGATAACCCAGCTGAAGGAGACGTTCCAACAGCAAGCAAGGGTTGAGCGGTTCGAAACGGTTCGAGCGCTCCATGCATGTCGTATGGACGACAACCAATCTGTTTCATCTTATGTTCTTAAGATGAAAGAGTCATATTGACCGCCTCGAGAGGCTTAACTGCCCCCCCGTCTCGAAGGAGTTGGCCACGGATTTGATCCTAAATGGCCTAACCAAGAAGTTCGAGACATTCGTGTTGAACTACAACATGAATGCATGGGACAAAAGCATTGGTGAACTTCACTCAATGCTCAAAAACGGCCGAGGCGGCCATGGGTAAAAGGGTTTTACCCGTTCTCACCATCAATGAAGGTGGGAACAACAAAAGGCCTCATCCCGCACCCAAGGCAAAGGTTGCCAAGGGTAAGGGACATGCGTGGGGAAAGGGGAAAGGGGTGGTAAGGGTACCACCCAAACCACAAGAGAAGAAGCAAAAGGTTGCTACAAATGACACATGCTTCAAGTGTGGGGAGATAGGACATTGGGCAAGGAATTGTCCTGTCCATCTCCAAGAGTTGAAAGCAAAGAGGGATGCCAGGCAGACCTCAGGTACAATATACATGATACATATTGATCTTAATGTTACACTCTTCAAACACATGGGTATTGGATACCGGATGTGGAACTCATATTTGCAATTTGTTGCAGGGGTTCACAAGAAGTAGGGACTTCAAGAAAGGGGATGTTAGCCTCTTCATGGGCAATGGAACTAAAGTCTTAGTTGAAGCTCGTGGGGACTACATCCTAAGACTTCCAAGTGGCTTGGAAGTTATTTTGAAGAATGTTTTGTATGCTCCTAGTTTGACTAGGAACATTATTTCTGTATCTCAATTAAGACATTATGATTATGTATTATCCTTTATTGAAAATGATATTCATGTTTCTTTTAATGGTATATTCTATTTTAAAGCTATCCCATTAATGGTATTTATGAATTGGTTCATGAAAATACTTTAAATAGCTCATTGTACCAAACTAACACCAAGAAACTCAAGTTGGACTTGAGTGATACCTATCTTTGGCATTGTCGTCTTGGCCATATAAACAAGAAACGTTTACAAACACTTCAAAAGAATGGTCTTTTAAAAACAAATGAATGTGATTCATTTGATGTTTGTGAATCTTGTTTACAAGGAAAGATGACTAAGGCACCCTTTAGTGGAACTAACGAAAGGGCAAAAGATTTATTAGGAATCATACATTCGGATGTATGTGGTCCTTTTAAGCCAATGACTAGGAATGGTGAAAGATACTTCATTACCTTTACCGACGATTATAGTCGCTATGGGTATGTGTACTTATTAAGGCACAAAGATGAAGCTTTTGAAATGTTCAAAATCTTCAAGAATGAAGTTGAAAATCAACTCAACAAGTCAATTAAAGTTCTCCGTACCGATAGAGGAGGTGAATACCTAAGTGATGTTTTTCAAGATCATCTTAGGAGTTGTGGGATTGTCTCACAACTCACTCCACCTGGAACACCACAACATAATGGTGTGTCTGAGAGGAGGAATCGAACCTATTGGATATGGTCCGATCTATGATGGCTAGAAGCACATTACCTCTATCATTTTGGGGTTTCGCTTTGCTCTCCGCGGCCGTATTCTAAATATGGCCCCAACCAAAAAAGGTGGAAAGGACACCTTTTGAGATATGGCATGGAAGGGTTCCATCCCTATCATATCATACTTAGGGTCTGGGGTTGTGAGGCTTATGTTAAGACTCCCACCCCAAACATTTGGAAGTCCGATCCACCAAGTGTATCTTTATTGGATATCCTAGAGATTCTATGGGATATTATTTCTATGATCCACTGGAACAAAAGGTGTTTGTTGCCAGAAAGGGTGAGTTCTTAGAAGCAAAGTTCCTTATGCAAGGAACTAGCAGTAGAACAGTGGATCTTGAAGAGGATCAAGAACCACAACTCGATGCACGTTGGTTGAAACTAGCACTCAACATGAGGATGTTGAGGATGATCAATGGTTGATCAATACACCAAAACGTTCGCAGAAGTGGTAGAACTAGTAATCCACCTGAAAAATACGGATTTTTCATGGATGGATGCTATGTGGTAGATTCAGATGAACCAACCACATACCAGATGCAGTGTCCCAATTTGGTTGTGACAATGGCTTGAGGCCATGAACGTTTAGATGCAATCCCAATTTATGACAATCAAGTTTGGGAACTTGTTGTACCACCTCTTAATTCCAAGGTAGTTGGAAGTAAGTGGGTTTTCAAGAAGAAAACCGATATGCATGGAAACTTGGATACTTATAAAGCTAGACTTGTAGCAAAGGGTTTCACTCAAACTCAAGGGGTTGATTATGATGAAACCTTCTCACCTGTTGCGATGCTAAAGTCTATAAGGATATTGTTTGCCATAGCTGCTCATTATGATTATGAGATTTGGCAAATGGATGTCAAAACCGCTTTCCTAAATGGATATCTTGAGGAAGATGTCTATATGGTTCAGCCTGAAGGTTTTGTCGATCCAAAACATCCTAATAAAGTATGCAAGTTAAAGAAATCAATCTATGGATTGAAACAAGCATCGAGAAGCTGGAATCACCGTTTTGATGAGGAAGTAAAGAAATTTGGCTTCATCAAAAACGCTGATGAGGCTTGTGTGTATAAGAAGGCTAGTGGGAGCACAGTAACTTTCCTAGTATTGTATGTTGATGACATACTACTATTTGGAAATGACATTCCAACCTTGGAAGGTGTAAAAACCTGGCTTGGAAGTTGTTTTTCCATCAAGGATCTTGGTGAAGCCGCCTATATTCTAGGAATAAAGATCTATAGGGATAGATCAAGGCGGTTGATTGGTTTGAATCAAAGTGCATACATTGATAAGATCTTGAAAAGGTTCAAGATGGAGAACTCTAAGAAAGGTACCGTACCTATTCAAAGAGGAACGATATTGAGTACGACTCAATGTCCAAGCTCAAAGGATGAGCAAGATAAAATGAAGGCAATCCCATATGCATCTGCTATTGGATCCATCATGTATGCAATGATATGCACTCGACCGGACGTGTCATGCGCTTTGAGCATGACAAGCCGTTACCAGCAAAATCCTGGAAACAGTCATTGGATGGCTGTTAAGAACATACTTAAGTACCTAAGGAGGACAAGAGATATGTTCCTGATCTATGGATCTTGTGACGAGGAGCTCGTTGTAAAAGGTTACACGGATGCGAGTTTCCAAACCGATCGTGATGATTCTCGGTCACAATCGGGATACATTTTCATTCTAAATGGAGGAGCTGTCTCTTGGAAGAGCTCCAAGCAGGATGTGGTGGCTCTATCGACTACAGAATCAGAATACGTTGCCGCCTCATTGGCAGCTCAAGAAGCTGCATGGTTGAAGAAATTCATTGCCGATCTAGGGGTAGTCCCTTCCATTCAGGACCCCCTAGAGATCTTTTGTGATAACGAGGGTGCGATTGCACAAATCAAGGAACCCCGTGCTCATCAAAAGACTAGGCACATTGAGCGGAGATTCAACTACATACGAGATGAAGTTGAAAAGGGAAAGATATGTATTCGCAAAGTTCACACGGATCAAAACATTCCGGATCCTCTCACGAAGCTCCTTGAAAAGGCAAAGCATGAATGTCATACTTGTGCCATGGGACTTCGATATTCTAGTGATTGGATTTGATCTGTACATTTTGTATTTGGATATGTGGAACTCTTTATTATTTGAATAAAATTATTTGGTTATAATGTTTCAAATAATGTTCCAATTTAGCATGTTTAATCCATGAGTAAATTGTTTACTCTAAATGTCCGTAGTCGTTCATACTTGTGGGAACAAGTGTGAGGTAAGATTATTATGAACTTGGATTGGTTGATATTCATAAGGATGAATATAGAGCAATGGGTTGCTACCAAGGTTCATAGATATTTGTGGGATACAAATATTGGACTAACCCGCATCTCAAATTTTACTACATGGAATCTTATTGATTGATCATAAGTAAATTTGAGTAAAGGCGAATATCATTTGGTATCCTCCGACCTGAGATACATATTGGGTTTTGATATTCACCAAGTATTATACCTTGAGCTTTTTCTTCACTGTCCTGAAATAGTGGACAGCACATAAGAGTATGTTCAGGTATGACACGAGGTGTTTATGAGAAACGTATGTAGTCAAGATGGAATTTGTTCCTCTTATTCGTTGAGAGTTAGATGTCTAAGGCCTGATTAAGTTAAATCAACAAGGAATGATCATTCTGTGTCCTCGGATTTAACATGACATCTGAAACAAAAGGATAGATGATTGATTCACCTAAATCATTTCAAGTAGGGTACTTGAAAGGGATGATGTTATTGAATGGCTATAAGTCATGCGTATTAAGGGTAGTAAACCGTTGTTAGGCGGTATTTACTGCTTGCATCAATCTTCTATGAATCTTGGGCAAGTGGGAGATTGTAGGATTCTGTGTGCCCAAGACACATAAAATATTGATGTGGTTAGTACGTCATGATCCAAGTCGGGTTATACCCAATAACAAGCTTAGCAAACACCAATTAATATTTAATTGATGATAAGATCATGCAATTAAATATTTACACCAATTTAGAAAATGGGTTTTCTAAATAAATTGCATATGAGAGGGAACAACTTATTAGGATATTTTGTTCAATAATATTATTTGAAGTGTTATTTAAATTAGTTAGATGACACCAAATAATAATGAGAAACTACAACTTATAAGTTAAATGGTTAATTGTATAAGTTGTATATAACTTGTACATACAAATTAAATTGTTATTTGTATGTCTAGTGTACAAGACTTTTATTGTGTGATATTTGAAGGAGGGAACTCCATTTTGAATCCCCTTTGGCCGTCCCCCCTTTAATTCTATTGGACCAAAATTGGTCTTGAGAATAACACACATTAAGTAGTCTTGTTCTCTCAACTTCTCAACCACCCACTCTCATTGCATGCAACACAAAACTTCTCTTTCTCTCTCTCAAAAAACTCGAACCTGGCAGCTTCATTTGGGAGTTTTGAAGAGCAAGCTTTGTTGTGTTCTTGGTGATAATCTACCTAACAAGAAGGTGTATTGCAAGGGCTTGGGGTATAGACACTTGAGGACCTCTACACTTGAGTTCTTGGCCGATTTTAGCATCCCAAATCCCTCATTTTGGTCGACATTTGCTGCTGGAACAAGGTAGTTGTCACAGCTTGTTCAAGCTGTGATTTTATGCACGTTTTGTAGGTTCATAGCTTGTTCCATTCATATATTTAAGATCCTATTGATTTGGGTTTTGTTTTCCATCTTAAAACCACACTTAGAACACGAAAATTTCAGATTATAAACTTGTTATAATCCTATACCTCCGCTGCGTTTTCTGAAAAGTTTAAAAGGTTAAACTATGTTTTGTGTTCTAACAAACCCTTCAATATACATAAAAGTCTGTTTTTGTAAGTGCATACCCTTCAACGCTCCCTACTTTAAAGAAAGTTTTCATTTTTTAATTAAGTTTCAAAAATACTTTTTTATATAACGATATGAAAAGTATGTTTTTGGCTTTTTTTGAACACTTGTAACCATTACAAAAAAATAGTAAAAGACAAAATATATAAAGACCAACAGTAATAATAATCAGGTAAAACTTGTTTAGTTTAACATTGTAAGGCTTATTGAAAGGCTGACGCACTCAAAACAGACCAAGTCTTTCATGCATGCATGCACTTAGTACAAAGTAGAAGTTGTTTCGGAAGTTTTACACCCTGTATTAGAAATATTCTAAGTGTAAAATATTCCGAAGCCAAGACCAATATCTTCCGAAGTCAAAAGTGAAGTCTTCCGAAGCTTCAAAGACAAAGTCTTCCGAAGCCTAAGAAGTGAAGACAGATTTCTTCCGAAGACTTTGAAGAACATGCTTTTCTGATGTACTTTTCATAAAGCTGACCAACTTTCCGCTGCAACTCTGAAGGCTCACCAACTTATACAAGTTGGTGAATGGTCCATGCTTTTTGTAACTGTACATTGAAGTCTTGAGTCTGTAACTTTCTACTTTATGTACTTTTATCCTTTTTGTAATATATTAGGATGTGAGCTATGACATGTCATAGTCACTAGTCAAAAGGCAGATTTGCCTTTTGACTCCACATTGATTTTGTTTTCTAGATCAATGTTTCCAGCTGACCTTCAAAGTATGGCCGGTGTAGGATATAGTATAAAGTATCTCAAGTCCTTGTAACTTATTCTCATGCTGTGTATCACTTGTAATAGAACTTGAGAAGCAATATACTGCAATCTTGAAAACCAAAAAACCAAATATCTTTGTGGTTCTTAAGTTTCTGTCTCTTGTTTACTTGTGTTCATAGTATCATAATCAAGTCCCGGTTCCCTATTTGATCTGTTAAGTGTTCTAAACACTCTTCTCATTGTGAGACTAAGTGTATTGACCATCCATTAAACGGTCCTGCAATTGGTATCAGAGCATTCCAGGCTCTTGATTGTAAGATCTCACCATCTTAGATCCCTCAGTCTCACAAAACAGTTAACAACTCAAATGGCAGCTCTCACAAAAGCTAATATGGAAACCGAAACCATGACAAAGTCCCCACTGATCACTCTTGAAGACTTTGATACTTGGTGTCAAAGAATGGAAGGCTTTATCAAGTCTCAAGACTCCAGGATGTGGGAATCTGTTGTCTCTGGGCCTCACATACCAAGCACCTCTTCAGCTGCTGCTAGGGGTGGTATGATTCCAAAGGAGGCAGCTGACTATTCGGAAGAAGATAGAAAGAGAATAGACATAGATCAGAAAGCCGTGACTACCCTTCAAACTGCTCTTCCAAACTCCATATACAAGGGCTTCAAGAAGTTAAAAACTACTAAGCAACTATGGGATACACTGAAAGCTCATGTATGAGGGGTCCACTGAAGCAAAAGAGAACAAGAAGAACCTCTTGAAGCAGCAGTTTGAGAACTTCACTTCAAAGCAGGTGAGACCATGACTCAACAATACTTTAGGTATGTGTTGAGATTGTGAATACTCTAATGGATGTTGGAGTAACTCTTGAAAATAGAGACATTGTAAGGAAGTTCATGTCCTCTCTTCCTAGACAATGGACATATTATTGTGTTGTTATCAAGAGAACTGAGAACCTTAAGACTCTTACTCTTACAGAGTTGTATGGTATTCTTAGTGGATACCAGATGGAGATGAACATGCAAAATCCATCTGGTAACTCCAGCAATCAACTAAGTTCAGCCCTTCAGTGGTTGAAAAGGATTGCAGAGAGCCACAACATCATCTTATCTACTACCCTGACAACTCACAAAAGGGTCCTTTCATCACCTTTCCGGAGACACCAAGGAAGAGTTACACTCAAGGAGGTCCATTCCAAGAGACAAACTCTTCACAAACTTTTATGTTTGTTGATGAAAGTACTAGATGATCTGGAGTACATGGAGATAGTTCAGCAAATGGCTCTTCTCACTTACAGAGCCAAGAAGTTCTACGAGAGGACAAGGAGAAAGTTTTCAAGCAATGCAGCCAGTGGAAAGTTTGGGCTGGACAAGAGCAAAGTGAAATGTTACAACTATAACCAAATGGGACACTTTGATAGAGAGTGCAAGGCACCAAGAACAAATGGTGGCCAAGCACAAACCAGACCAGACTACACTGACAGAGCCAACCAAAATGAGAAGCCAAAGCAGCAAGCTACAGTTGCTGTTAAAGAATGAGGCTTTGAATGGAGCTTTCAGGTGGAAGATGCATCTTCAAATCAAGCACTGATGGCTGACCATGATGAAGCTAAGGTATTGGAACATCTCTGTACACCTGAATGTATTGTTGAAGTTAACAGATATAGGTCCTATAACTTAGAGAAGAGATCTAATCTAAAGTCTTTAAATATCTTAAAATCTGATTTCAAAAGAGCTGAAAATGATTACTAACTTACAATAGAAGATTTAAAGAAAACCATTTCAACTCTTAAACATGAGCACACCAATTATAGGACTCAAATCAAAGATCTTATCACTAAGTTAACTAAATGTCAGGCTGAGCTTGTGATCAGCAAAGCCAGGGCAGAAAAATGTGTTCTTGAAGAAGGGACCTTCAAGAACATAATATCTTTATCCTTGCATGCAAAAGTTTGTTATCAGAATAAGCAGGGACTGGGATCTACTAAGATAGCTCCTCCACACACAATCTTGTCAGTAAGATCTCCTAGGTGTGGAACTTATAAAGATGAGTTTCCTTTCATAGTCAGATCCACCTTCTTGTGAGGTGTTTTGAGTTGCCTATGTGGTTTCTCTTTCTTCAGAGGTTTATCATCAGCAGATGTTTTCTTCTTTTATTTTAGCAACTGATGCTTTTGCTGCTTCTTTTTTGCTTTTGAATCTTCTTGACTTTTACTAGATTGCGAGTCTGATTCATCTTGCTCAGATTGTTGCTTCTTTGTGCTCTTTGTCTTGTTTTTCTTGTTGAAATAACACTCCTGTGTGGAATGGTTATTTTTGTTACAAATTGCACAATGTTTGTTGAAGTAGCAGTCAGAAGTCATGTGATTGTTCATGTTGCAAATAGAGCAATAAGTACTGAAGTAGCAGTCTTTAGTGTTGTGATTCTTCATATCACACCATTTACAATACATTTCCTATGATTCTTTTTCAGAGTCAACCACTTTCTTCTTTTGATCTCTTTGTGTCTTCAATTCTTTTTCAAACTTTGTTGTTGATGAATTCTTTCCCTTTCCTGACTTGATGTCAAAGGATTCTTGTTTAGCATTTCCTGAAGACTATTGCTTAGGATTCACCACTTTCTAGATAGATTTCTTGTTGGTTGTTATTTTTGCCTTCCGTAGATCTTCTACTAACTCAGTAGATTTGGTTTTCCGTAGATCTTCTATTGATTTCTTATTGGTTCTTATTATTAACTTGTTCATTACATTTTGATTCAAACTTGGTGCATGGCACAAAATGTTTTAATAAGTTGCTTGTCATTGTTTCAGGTAAAGATGTATAGTTATCATTCAGAGGGGGTGCAACAACATTATATCCCAACCCATACCTGTTCTTTGATTCAATATGAGAATTTAATAATTTTTCATATTGCTGAGATGAAATTTGAAACTTCTAAAGTTTCACTTGGCTCTATAAGCAATCATAGCCATTTGCCATTGAAGATCCATCTCATCTACCACATCTGGATGTAGTTCTTCCAAATCTTGTTGACAGATGTTGGCAGGCATTAGAGTGCTTCCCAGGTAAGCTTGAAAGCTTGAACTAAAAGCTGCAAAGGCTGCTTTTTGTTCTTCAGAGTCCAGAATCACAGTGATGGGCTCTACTTGGTTGTTGTTAGATGAAGACTTTACTGTGATGTAGATGTATCTTTTCTCTCATCAGGTCTTCTCTTTTCTTTTCCTGATTTACTTTGAGAAGGTTTCTTAGAAGGCTTTGAAGGATAAAAACTCACTTCATCATCATCTTCACTTAAAGTACAAGAGTTGTCACTATCATTGTTAGAAATAAAAGCACTTCCAGCACTTTTAGTTTCTTTAAAATGATAAGGAGTGACTTGTGTTCTCACACTCTTGTTTCTTGACTTTTCATCCATTTCAAGAGCTTCAACTTTAGCTACCAATGTATCTAAACCAGTTGCTTTGAGATCAATGGTGTTCTTGAACATGGACACGGTTTGCTTCCAACTTTCAGGCAAAGTATGGAGCATTTTTTTGTTTAATTCCTCATTTGTATATTTTAACTCCATGATGTTCATCTCGGTTACTAATTGCATAAACCGATGGAGTTGTTGAGGAATTGATTCACCCTCAATATGATGAAATGTTTCATATTGTGAGCGAAGTGTGTCCTTCCTAATGCTTCTGATTTCATCACTCCCTTCACAGAGTGTATGAAGTATCTTCCACAAGAAATTTGCTATTTTATAATTCTCACACCTGATTAATATTTCTTCAGGTAAAGCCATACTAAGCAGACTGTATGCTCTAATATCAACTTTAACCTTTTTAACATCATCAGGTGAAAGATCTTTTGTACTTATGGGTTGGTTGTTGTCATTGTAATCCGGCCCAAGAGTGGGTGGAATGTAAGGACCTTCAGTTATTGATACTTATATGTTAGAATCAGTGTAATTCACATGATTCCTGAACTTGATCTTCCAGGATTTAAAATCCGCTTTTGTTTCCAACTTTGGAGGTTGGTATGATGATCAACCGACAAAATTACTCATTTTAGTTAAAATATTAGGATTCAACTAAAACAGAGTTTCTTTTGAGTAATGAACTAATTGATGATGAACACTTAATTAATGAGTAATTAAGTGATTGATGTCACCAATCAGTCAATCCTTTTAATGATAATTAAGTATCAAATATAGGATTTTTGTTAATGTTTTTGTTCAATTAATTTGAACAATAGATGAATATCAATCAATAACACAGATCTAAGATTCAATTAATATGAAAATAGATCTATGTTAATCAAGCAATGAAACAGTACTTGCTGAAAGACAAATCACCGTTTTATTATTTTTTTAAATTAATTCACACAAAAAAATATTTTTGCTCAAACACAATAGATCTAATCAGAAGAACTGATAAAACTAATGAAATAAGCAAACAATTAAACAATTCTAACATCGACAGATCAATCGATCTAAATCCATGAGAACTTGGCTCTGATACCACCTGTGAATCCAAGGATCGCATTCAGGAATTATCAGTGTTAGATTGGAATCGAGTTAATGATTGCAGAATGATCATTAATCGTTGTTTAATTGATTAATTATTAAAAATCAATGACAATAAATATTAATGCTAAAGAACACAATGATATCAACACAATAAATAAACGACCAAGATTTGATTCAAAAGTATTTCATTAAAACTTGTTAATGATTACAGATGAATAAATAATGAATGCTATAAACAATGACTGCTTCGAACGTGTTGAGGTTTATGATGTATTGATGTGACGGCTGCTAGGGTGTTGTGTTTGATTGTGTGAATTGATGTGATGGTTGGTAAGTTGCTCTATTGCTTCTGTTGCCGTCGTCTTGATGTGAAACCTAGGACTCCTATTTATAGATGCACATGTTTCTGTTAAGGAAACAACGAATCTCTTGGAATGTGTGGTTTGACTTGTTGACCTGAATTACTTGTATCATTTAAGTACAAGTGTTTTTGTCTTCAGCAGCACATTTGTCTTCCGTAGGAGTTTGCTTTCCGTAGGAGTCTTCACTTGATATCTTCATTGTACAAGTTCACCCTTGGGTCTTTGATCTCTCAGCTCCCTTAGACTTGTCTGCATTGGTGTTCTTCCGTATGAAATCCTCGGATGCATTTCCAGTTAGAAGAATATCTACGGAAGAACAAATTTGTTCATCCATAGATGTTTTGTACACAGTCAATTTCAGAAATTGACTAAGTCTAACGTTTAATCCTGTACTCATACATACAAATCAACACATATATGGGTTAACCTATTTTCATAATGCATACATCATAATAATAAATTACAAATATTCATTACAATTATTGATCAAGTTCTAAGCCTATACAAAAAGATCTAGATCTAATGTTTCTAGATCTAAAACAAGTTCATCTTTGTTCCAAAAGAAGACTCTCAGAAAGGAAGAAAATAGACTGTGTCATGTGTAGTAGTACATCTTATTTTGCAAAGGATTGCTTCTACAATCCTAAAAGTACTATACACATGATTAAAAAGAAACTTATGAGAATTTCAAGAAGAAGCAAGCTTCGTGTCAGGATCAGCGATCACAAGTTTGATGTATTAGAGAGTAATGCAGCGGAATAAGATCAAGAATTAGACAAATTATAGCAAGAGTTTGATATTTGTAAACAAATACGAGAGAATATATTTCTGTGATAAGGAATGTTTCAATAATGCCAAATATTATTGCTCAATCATTCAAATATTACAATAAGGTTGACACTCCTTATATAGAGTGCAATCACTGCTGTAATCACGGGATAGTGACAACTAGCAGATCTAGTACAAAAATAACTAACACTTAACAAACTACTGAAATGTTCACAACTACTGAGAACATGTCAGAGTGCTAAGTATAAAACATGAAACTACTGAAAAGAAACTACTGAAACTACAACGACTGAAGAACAAACTCTTCAGTCGTTTTACAAAACTACTGAAAAGATAAAACATAAAACTACTGAAAAGTAAACCGTCACAACTACTGAAGAAGTCCTCTTCAGCTGTTATGACAACATCTGATATTTGGTCTTCAGCACTTGTGTCTTCAGACTTTGTCTTCAGCACTTGTCTTCAGACTTTGTCTTCAGCACTTGTGTCTTCAGACTTTGTCTTCAGGTGTTATCTTCAGCTGTTGTGGACTTCAGTAGTTGTTGTGACGTCTGTGGGACTTAAAGGTTTTTCTGATCCGGCTCATTGGTTCTTTTGGTCCAACAAACTCCCCCTGAACCAATGCAGCCAAAACCTTTAACTTTATTGAGGTCCCACTTATTGTTGGCAAAATGGTTGGTCTTTTTCCTTCTTGATCAGTTGAGAAGATGACCCATATAAGCACTGGCCTGGAACTAAGTCTCTGATGATTTGGTTGGCAAAGTATGGATGGGAGCTCTGTATTAGGGAATTGGACACTGAGCTGTTCCCCCATCCATGAGACTTACTTCCCATGTATAAGCCTGTAGGATTCTCTGGTGTATGCTCTGAGAAACATGATTTGTTCTTCCATGGTAAGATTCTCTGGTTCACATCAAACAATCCTTCATGCCCATACAGCTCTGAGATGTACTTGGCCTGTTTGCCATTTTTGAGCTCAACTGTTGTAATCTGTCTGTATGCAAACTCATCTGGGTGATTACCTTCAAGTAACAGACTGAGCTCATTTTGTTTGAAGTTTTCAAGCTTCTTGTAGACCAACCCCTTTTTAATAACTCTGTTCTCTAACATCTTTTGGGGTGGCTGTTTAGCCTCATAAGCCTTCTTGAAATCTTCTACAATTTCCCAGGGTGATACTACAAGGACCACAGTGATCTCTTCATCTACGATCCTTTTTATCTGGCCCTTGTATCTCGCAGGAATGTCTTTCTTCACAATTCTGTGAGCCACCCTAGGATCAGGCCATATCCTCACCTTTTCCTTTTGATATTGAAATGTGTTGGCAAGGGTGTACAGTCTCAGAGCTTCTTTCTTCATACTTATTATTAATGAAGAAGCAGCATAAGTTTTGTCTATGCTTTTCAGCATTTCCTCATCATGAAGCCTTTGCTGTTGTTCTTCTTCTATCTTAACTCTCACAGTCTCCATCTGTGAGGTGGGAGTGATGGGCATAGATTTGGCTTTAGGCAAAGTTAGGACTGCGGAAAGAGGCAGCCTATCTTCTTCCTCATCATCCTCTTCTTCTTCTTCTTCTAGCCTCAACATCCTTCTCTTCTTCTTCTTGGATGCATCATCGGCTGTTGGTTTTGAGGGTAAAGGAGTTGGTTTAATGGGTTGTGGTAGTGGTGATTTTGAAGTGGTAGGTTTTGCAGGTTGTTCTAGCATTCTTGTAGTGAGTGAGGCTTTGGAGTGTTTTGCTAGTTCATTTCTGTTCCCAGCACCTGCTTCATTTAGTGCTTCAATCACTAATCCCTTAGTGTATGCTTCAGACGTACAGATCTTGGTGGTTATTGCCAAGATACTGTCCCTGGTCCATGACTTAATCTCTATCAATGATCTCCCAAGATACTTTGCAATGAATCTGATCATGATCTCCAGTCTTTCTCTTTCTAATACATCATAACTTGCCCATCTTGAGTTAATTTCTTCAACTTCAAGTCTTCTAATCTCTGAGTCAAGCTGTGCAGTATCGAACCCTTGTCTATACAGTTGATCAATAATGGAGTCCATAGATTTACTATGTGTAGCATCCGCCATTTTGATCATCTCATCAAGTTTGAGTTCTTTTTGGAGTTCTTTTTCTTTTCTTTCAATCTTCCTCTTCTTATATGTGATATGAAAGTCTTTGTGACTTTCACTCACTTGATCAATGTCAGCTCCCTTCACATACTCTTCTTCCTTCTCAGTCTCCTTCACAACCTCCTCTTCCTTCTCAATCTCCTGTTCTTTCAGTATGCTCTTCCCTTTTGCTTTCACTAACTGACTCTCCCCCTTTTTGGTTGCATTGGTTGCAAGGGTTTGAGTAGTAGAAAGCCTTGTGCTCACAATCTCCTCCACCAGGGGTTGTATGATTGAGGGAAGCCTCTCATCCATGGTTTTGATCACAATGTCTGTGATCATTGGGGTGATGAGAGGTAGGGATTGCTGTAAGATAGCAGCTGTTTGCTCAGAGGGGTTCTGTCCCTGAGAAGCAGTGCCAGAAGTAGAGGCTGGTGGGTTGTAAGTTTTGATTGGCTGAGTGTTTAGGAGACCTTCAGGTGAAGGTGCCATCTGTGGGTGTATGTTGGTGTCAGATGGACTTGCTTCTTGAGAGAATTGGTCAAGTAGTCTTTGTAGTCTACTGACTTCTTCCTCAAGAATTGTGTTCTGGGCTAGAACATCATAAAAGAAGCCCAGGTCATCATCAGCAATGCTGAATCACCTGACCTCCTGCTTGTAGCAGGATGTACATGCCCTGGGTGTAGACCAGTTGTAGCATGTGCCCCTTTTTCTTGGAACTGGGGACTTCCAGCCTCAGGACGATGTCCTTCATCAGCTGTTGCCTCTGATGAGGTCTTAGCAATGTTACCAGCCTCAGTCTGATCATGTGCTGATGCAGAAGAGGTGGCAGCCTCACCAGATATTCTGATCTCCTTATCTACACCAGGAGACAGAACATTTAAACCCCTGTGCTGTGGGTTGTCAGAAGCATGTTGATCCTCTTCCTCTATATCTGTGGTTTTCCCCTTTGGTGGTTGTTGGGGAGGAGGAGAGGCATGCAGCTGAGTCAGCACGTTTGCAATTATAAGTGTTGGACTTTGGGGGGCATTTTCATGGGGAGATAGGGTAAAATCAGTATGCACCTGGGGAGAATGGTGCGTTTCAATGGCAATCTCCTCAAATGAGGAAGATTCCAGATTTGTGGGTACCCCTTCTTTGGTTGCTTCAGGCTCCTTTTGAGAGGAATCCTGAGCGGCTGTGGCTGGTTGAGTCTCTGATACTACTGGGGGGTTTACACCAGCAAGTATATCCTGTCTTGGTGGTACAGGAGCATCTTCAGGGGACTCATCTCCCTGAATAGCTGTTTTGGGTCGTTTTGTTTTTGGTTTGGTGGGGACTTTGGATCTTGTGGTGGTGGCTGTGGGTTCCAGCTGCGTGGGTTTGCGCAGCTTGGCAGCCATTTTGAGTGATTGGTCAGAGTTGTGCCGGGAGTATACTTCAGGCAATACAGCCATAGCAGGGACTCCCAGGCCAACAAGTCCCTCAGCTTGAAGCTGGTTTTCAATTATGGCCATTATGAACCGAGGATATAATATCCAACGGTTAGCAAGTTGTTTTTGGGCCATATCCTTGAGCTCTAAAAATAGTATTTCAGAAAAATTTAAAGGTTGTTGCTCAAGGATGGAGTACAATTACCTGTTGCCACCTTGTGGACATTTGATCCCATGATGAAGTCTTGGGGCCAGGCAGACATTTACCATATGAAAGATGAGCCGTTCAGCATCCTGGAAATGTTTCTTCAATATGGTAGAGGCACTCAGGTTACCTTCGTATCCATGGTGGGCAAATGATAGATCTGTTGTGCCCTTTGGATAACTAGTCGGGAAAGTGGCATCATCCAGATTGAGGGTTTGGCGAAGAATGTCTGGAGTGATGACCACCTTTTGACTATGACAAACGCTTGAAGAGACTCTGTGTCATTCTCCTCAGAGACAAGAGTGACGTTTGTCCAGAATTGGCTAAGAGATTCGGCATATATGGTGGGGTTTAACAGAAAAGCTGTTTGGTAAGGTGACTGGACCATTAAATCAATGGCGTTGTGAAACTTGGTCCAGTATGGCGATTTGGTGAGGTGAGCGACACAGTTGTGTCGTGGTTTTAGTTGCATGGTCGCCATGGATGAAGAGAGGTTACAGAGTTTTTGAACGTTAGGTTTGAGAGGAGAGGTGAGAAAAACTCTGAAGGTGGGATAAGGTATTTATAAGGTAGGGTTATGAAACGACTGAAGGTTTTGGTGAGAAAACTACTGATGACGTGGCATTAACTTTCAGAGGTTTGAAATGACTGACCGTATTGGTGTGATCATCAGTTGTTATAAAACAACTGAAGACTTGGTTTTAACCGTCAGACGTTGAAACAACTGAAGTCTTGATTTAGTCTTCAGTAGTTATAAAACTACTGAAGACAATTTTGACTTCAAGTGGTGAAACAACTGAGGACATGGTGTTTGTCATCAGTAGTTGTGAAACTACTGAAGACAGTGGTTTTGTCATCAGTTGTTGTAAACAGCTGAAGACTTGGTGTTAGTCTTCAGTAGTTGTAAACTACTGAAGACATAGGTTTGGCTTCAGTTGTTTAGAAACAGCAGTTGTAGAAACAACTGAAGAGAAATTACTCATCAGCTGTTTTCGTCAATTCATAGCTTTTCAGCTGTTTCAGTCTGACCTCCACACTTACTCATCAGACTTAAATCTGAGTTTCAGAGGTTTCATTGGTCATCAGTACTTATCTGCATTTCTGACATCAGTAGTTGTAGCTACATCAGCTGTTGTGATTTCATCAGCTGTTGTAACTACATCAGCTGTTTTAACAAATAAAGTACTTCAGTACTTGTGAGGAATGTAGCCTTCAGTAGTTATAAAAACTACTGAGGGGAAAGGAACTCATCAGTACTTATATATGACATGGTTACCAATGATCATCAGTATTTATTACTGAGATCATCAGTAGTTGTCACTTATTCTAGCTGCAGCATACCAAGCCTTAACACCAGGTTGTGGAAAGTTGAACTATCCAAAGGCTTAGTAAAAATGTCTGCAAGCTCATCAGCACTAGGAACAAACTTTGGATCAATCAGACCTTTTTCAAAACAATCTCTAATAAAATGGTGTCTAATTTCAATATGTTTAGTCCTAGAGTGCTGGACAGGATTCTTGACAATACAAAGAGCTGAAGAGCTGTCCATTAACAATGGAGTCTTAGTCTCAGTTATGCCATAATCCAATAATTGGTTTTGAAGCCATAATACCTGAGATGTACAACTTGCAGCAGCAATGTACTCGGCTTCAGCAGTTGATGTAGCAACTGAGGTTTGTTTCTTACTCTGCCAAGAAATCAAACAGTTGCCTAGGAATTGACATCCACCAGAAGTTGATTTCCTGGTCAACTTACACCCTGCATAGTCACTGTCAGAAAAGGCAACTAATTTACCAGAATGTCTAGTAGAATACCATAAACCTAGAGATGGAGTGCCTTGCAGATATCTAAAGATCCTCTTGACTGCAATCAAATGAGACTCCTTAGGTGCAGCCTGAAATCTAGCACAAACACATGTAGCAAACATAATATCTGGTCTAGAAGCTGTTAAGTACATCAAGGACCCAATCATACATCTGTAAAGTGTTTCATCAACCACTTTACCTTTCTGATCTGTATCCAGTTGTGTGGTGTTGCACATGGGAGTAGAACATGGTTTACAATTTTGTAAATCAAACTTTTCCAAAAGATTTTTTGTGTATTTGGACTGATGAATGAAAATTCCATCAGCCTTTTGTTTGATTTGCAAACCCAGAAAGAATTGTAATTCCCCCATGGCACTCATTTCAAACTTTTGTTGCATCAACTTTGTAAAGGCATCACACAACTGTGGATCAGAGGATGCAAAAATAATATCATCTACATAAATTTGAACAAGTAGATTATGCTGCCCAGCTTTCTTAATGAATAAAGTTTTATCTATGGAACCTCTAGTGAAATTATTTTCCAGAAGAAAGTTTGATAATGTCTCATACCAGGCTCTAGGAGCTTGTTTCAACCCATAAAGAGCCTTATCAAGCTTATACACCCAATTAGGATGCTTATTGTCCTCAAAACCTGGTGGTTGACATACATAAACCTCTTCTTTAATTTTCCATACAAAAATGCACTTTTGACATCCATTTGAAAAACTTTAAGATTTTGATAAGCAGCATAAGCTAAAAACAATCTAATTGCTTCCAGTCTGGCTACAGGGGCAAAGGTTTCATCATAATCAATACCTTCTTCTTGTGCAAACCCCTGAACAACCAGTCTGGCCTTGTTCTTAACAATAAGCCCATTTTCATCAGTTTTGTTCCTAAACACCCATTTAGTGCCTATTGCACACTTACCTGGAGGTAGAGGAACCAGTTCCCACACTTGCTGTTTCTTGAACTGAAGAAGCTCAAGCTGCATGGCATCAACCCATCCATTGTCCTTTAAAGCAATGTGATAATTCTTTGGCTCTTGCTGACTGATGAAGAGAGCATAGAAGCAGAAATTTGACAATTGACTTCTTGTTGATACGCCAGCAGTGATATCACCAATGATTTGAGACATAGGGTGATTCTTCAGATCTTGGTACACAATGAGATCAGTGCAAGTGTTTGTAGCAGGCTCAGCAGCAACAGATGGTGATGGTGAAGCATTTCCTTGAAACCAATCAGTAGATGGTAATTCAAAGGAAGTTGAAGTTGTAGAAATCTCATCAGCATTTGTTGTGGATTGTGCTGCTGGAGCTACAGGAACATCAGGTCTAGCTGAATCAGGCAGTTGATCACTAAACTTGAAGAGGTGAGTACTACTATCATCATCATCAGCACCAGCAGTACCACCAGGTGGTGAACTGTTGACAGGAGCAACAGCAGGAGTTTGATGAGGAACATATTGCAGTATGTCCAAATCAAATATCTCCACAGGGTTTTGTGGAATCTTGTCCTTTGGAGATTCATTAAACTTAACATGTAGAGTCTCTTCAACCATCTTTGTTCTACAGTTGAAGACTCTGTATGCTTTGCAAGTTGATGAATAACCAACAAAGTACCCTGCATCCACCTTAGAATCAAATTTTTGGAGTTGATCCCGTGTGTTGAGAATGAAACAAGGACATCCAAAAGCTCTGAAGAATGAAATTAGAGGGGCCAAATGATGAAGAACTTCATATGGAGTTTTCATCAACCTCTTATTTACTAGAGCTCTATTTTGTACATAGCAAGCTGTATTGATAGCTTCAGCCCAAAAAGTCATTGGCAGTCCAGAGTCAGCCAACATGGACCTTGCAGCTTCAATAAGGGTCCTGTTCTTTCTCTCCACTACTCCATTTTGTTCAGGAGTTCTTGGAATGCTAAAATGCCTCTTGATTCCCTTTGAGAGGTAGAACTCATCAAGTGTATTGTTTCTAAATTCTGTTCCATTATCACTTCTAATACACTTGACTGAGAGGGAATACTGCTTCTCAACATACAACACAAAGTTGATAATCTTCTGAGCTGCTTCATCCTTTGAATGCAAGAAGAAAGTCCATACAAATCTGGAGTAATCATCCACAATTACCAGACAGTATTTCTTCTTAGCCATACTCATCACTCTCACAGGACCAAAGAGATCCATGTGAAGAAGCTGTAAGCAGGCATTGGACTTAGGTTCTTCTATGGAGGGAAATGAAGCTTTGTGCTGTTTTCCTTTTAAACAAGCAGTGCAGTCATCTTCACATTTGAACTCCTTCATAGGCAATCCCCTTACTAAACCATGTTTATCAGCTGATTTATGTTTTTGAGATTAACATGACCCAGCCTTCTATGCCATAGTGTAGATTCTTGAGGGGAAGCCTTGGAAAATAGGCAAGGATGGCCTTTGAGATCTATTTTCTTGGAAAGATCTAAGGCATACACTCTTCCTGTCCTGTTGGCCTTAAGGAGAGTGTATTTATCCAACACCTTATCAATCAAACTTAGAACTTTGGATGACAGAATCCGGCAGTTCTGACTTGTGAAAAGAGCAACATGGCCTTTGTCACACATTTGACTGACACTCAAGAGGTTGTACTTGAGATTTTCCACATGGTTAACATCATCAAACTTTATTTCCCCATTGGAAACAAAGCCTTTGCCGATGATGTAACCCTTTGCATCATTGCCAAAAGACACAAACCCCTTCCTTCCTTGAGAGTAGTCATTAAGAAGTGATCTGTTTCCTGTCATATGCATGGATCCTCCACTGTCTACATACCAGATGCCTCTGTGGCATGTTGAAGAACCCTGCAGAACAAAACAAATTAGTTAGATTTTGAGACCCAAACCTTTTTGGTTTTGGGCCTGTTCACATCAACAGATGGTAGACTAACAGGTTTGTTGGAAATAACAGCCTGAGAGGAAGAAGATGGTGAAGAAAGGAATCCTTTGGCTTGGACCTCCTTTTCTGTGGTTTCAACATAGGAACATCTAATTGGTTAACTCTTCCCAATAGATGTTGAACCATCATAACCAGCTGTGTCTGATTTTGTGATAAAGCTTCCAGCTCTTCAGACACATTAGCACTGGAGTTTGATAAGTTCTTATGTTGCACCTTCTTCTTTTGAGCAATCTCAGCTGTTACCTGTTTAACCCCTTCCTTTTTGGATTTCTTTTTGGACTTGAGGGTTACAGGATTTGATGTTGCTGGTACAAATGTGGCTTCAAACTCATTTTTCATTTTAACCATTTTCTCTTTAATTTCCTCTTTATGTTTGAGTTTGGATCCTCTTTTGTACCAACAATCATCTGTAAGATGATTAAACAAACCACATACTTCACATGGTTTCTTTTTCATCTTATGTTGATCATCAACTAAAGAGGATGAAACTACTGAAGACTTGCTCTTCAGTACTTTGGAAGCATTATTTGCTTTCTTGACTTCCTCTTTAGTAGTCTTCAAACTCTTTCTACTGACAGTTTTCTTCTTTTCAGTGCTGACAGTAGTTGGAGTTTGAACTTCAGGTGTTAAATCTTGCTCTCCAGTCCTTTCAGGACTTTCAGAAATAACTCCTGAGTTGATCATCTCTTTGATCATGTGAGTGTCAGCAATTGAACCATCAACATCAGCTGATAGGTTCTGAGAGGGCTTAGTGCTGACTTCTACTTTTGATGATGCTCTATCAAAAAGTGAATCACATGATGAGGTGGATTGGTTATTGCTTTCTCCATCAGATTTCACTTCTACTCTTGGAGCAAAATCTGTAGGAGGAGCAGTGTGATTATAACCAATGCCAAACTTCACATTGGAAGCTGATTGCTTACTAAGAAGCATTTCAAAACCTTTGCATGATTGTACCCATCGATCACACTCTACTTGGGTGACTGCAAGGGTTTCTTTGAGACTTCTCTGGTCTTCCAGAATAACCTCTAGCTTAGCCTTTTCATCATTTAATTGGCATTTAAGCTTATAAATCTCATCATTTTTACTATTAAGAGCAGACTCATACTCAGCTTGTCTTTTGGAAATGGTTTTCTCAAACTCAAGTTTTTGATTTATTAATGCTACATTTGCCTCTCTAATAGAGACAAACGCAGCTATGCATGATTCAGAACATAACTTGGCTTTAGCCTCTGAAGATACCTGAGTTAGAAGATGATGCAGTTGAGCAGGAACCGTCAGTTGACTCCAGAGCCATAAGTGCCAGATTCCCAAAAGGACTATCACCACCATGTTGATCAGCACTTGTGAACAGTTGTTCATGACCAGACATGTCATCTGGCAAGCTGCTCCAGTCAACAACTTCAGGGGTGAAGAAGCTATGTTGTTGAGGTTGAGGAGGTTGATGAGATGGTTGAGGTTCTGGAAGTGCATGAGGCTGTGGTACCATAGGAGCTTGAACTTGACTGGTTTGTGGCATGTAATAACAAGGGTAAGGGTATGGCATTTGACCCTGAGGAACAAAATATGCAGGAGATTGTAGTTGAGAATGATGACTAGAATTGACAGGATGTTGCCCTTTGTTTTGTTGACTATTGCTAGGGAAAGTCACAAAAGGTGCAGAGGAATTAGATCCAGATGATCTACATTCTCTAGCAAAGTGTCCAAGCCTTTGGCATTTGTGACACCTCAACTTACTCTTGTCAAAACCAACTTTGGTTTTGCCAGAGAGTCCTGGGAACTTTCTTCCAGTTCTTTGTAGAACTTCTGAGATCTGATATTTATCAAGGTCCATTTGGCTCAAAATATCCATCTCTTCTAAGTCATCATCAGCAATCCCCTTGAGATCATCCATGATGAAGCATAATTGTCATTATTACACCCAGTAAACTGACTATCAACACTCACAAATGCAGAATCAGAAATGTTTGAAGAGAAATCAATATGCTCATCATACTGGCATTCAGATGAAGCATATTCTGACTCATGACTAACCAGAGCAGTGTTGCCTGGTACAAAGTCTTCAGTGAGCTTACTAGATGAAGACAGTTTTCTTTTTTGTTCTATCTCTCTCTCAAATGTGAGCAATTTCCCATGGAGTTGGGTGAGAGATAGTTTGTCCAAATTTGCACTAGAGCGTAGGACAATAGTATATGTGTCCCATCTCTCAGGCAGTGATCTGAGAAATCTGTTATTCATTTGGATATTAGTGTACTCATGTTTGACCATTTTTAATTCAGAGATCAAACAAGAGAACCGCTCAAACTGTTGAGTCAGTGTCTCACCCTTCCTATGAGAGAATGTCTCATATTGTTGGGCAAGGATCTCTCTATTATTTGCCAAGACCTCATCTGTTCCTCCAAATTGTTCTTTCAAGGCATTCCAGAGGTCATGGGCAGATTCATAATGCATCAGCCCAGAATAGATTTCATTGGGTAGTGCCATGGCCAGAATTCCATGGGCTTTTGCATCAATCTCAAACAATTTCTTATCCTCATCTGAGTATTGATCCTTCCTCTTCGGAACCATTTGATTGGTTTCCGGGTTATTCACCATAGGCTTGTGTGGACCATGTACCACTGATGTCCAACAACCTGAGCTGTTAACAGACAGGTGATGGAGCATACGTCGTTGCCATATGTTATACTCATTCCTAACCAGCATTGGAGGCTTGGTTGAGGAACCAGTATTGTGAGGATCATTGGAAGGAGTAGTCATTTTGGGTCCAAAAACAATTTTATTCAAGCTTTTAAAAGATTTTAGACAGACCACAACAAACTCAATGAAAACCAAAAATAAGTCTCAGGATGAATGATTAAAAACACAGAAAAATTAATCTCTATAACCGTTTCTTGCAAAAATGCTAATTCAATCAAACTTGGATCTTGAAGAGCAGTTTCAATGATCAATTATTAGATCGATCAATGATTAACCAGCTCTGATACCATTTGTCAGGATCAGCGATCACAAGTTTGATGTATTAGAGAGTAATGCAGCGGAATAAGATCAAGAATTAGACAAATTATAGCAAGAGTTTGATATTTGTAAACAAATATGAGAGAATATATTTATGTGATAAGGAATGTTTCAATAATGCCAAATATTATTGCTCAATCATTCGAATATTACAATAAGGTTGACACTCCTTATATAGAGTGCAATCACTGCTGTAATCACGGGATAGTGACAACTAGCAGATCTAGTACAAAAATAACTAACACTTAACAAACTACTGAAATGTTCACAACTACTGAGAACATGTCAGAGTGCTAAGTAAAAACATGAAACTACTGAAAAGAAACTACTAAACTACAACGACTGAAGAACAAACTCTTCAGTCGTTTTACAAAACTACTGAAAAGATAAAACATAAAACTACTGAAAAGTAAACTGTCACAACTACTGAAAAAGTCCTCTTCAGCTGTTATGACAACATCTGATATTTGGTCTTCAGCACTTGTGTCTTCAGACTTTGTCTTCAGCACTTGTCTTCAGACTTTGTCTTCAGCACTTGTGTCTTCAGACTTTGTCTTCAGGTGTTATCTTCAGCTGTTGTGGACTTCAGTAGTTGTTGTGACGTCTGTGGGACTTAAAGGTTTTTCTGATCCGGCTCATTGGTTCTTTTGGTCCAACACTTCGGAAGGAAAACTTTTCCTTTCGAGAGCTCTAAAATGAAGAAGAAGACAAGTGAAGACTTGCCTTCAGAAGAAAAGTTGGTCTCGGAAGAAAGGAATACTTCCGAAGTACCAAAACATGCTGCAGTGATAGCAATGTCTTCCGAAGGTCCAGTCTCCAGAACTTCCGAAGTTGTCAAAACTTCTGAAGCATTGAAGGTCAAGTCTAAGCTTCCAAAGGTGGTGTGGAAGACAAAAAAACCATGTGACTGAAAGTTCTTCATCAACATCAGCAAATGATCCTCCAAATTTGACTATAGGATCAACTACTGCTGCATTGTCTTCAACTTCTTTTGATAAGCCAAAGACTAACAAGACTTGGGTTTCCGAAATGTAATTCACCATCTCTTTTGTGTAGGAACTGCTTAAGACAAACAAGAATATATGGATCATTGATAGTGGCTGTTCCAGGCACATGACAAGCAATGCCTCACTGCTCCAAAGTTTTGAGAAAATTGATGGAGGGTCAGTTTCTTTTGGAGGATATGTTGGAGGTTACATTACTAGAAAGGGCAGGGTCACAAATGGTAAGCTTAGCATTGAGAAGGTAAACTTTGTCAAGGAGCTTAGATACAATCTTCAGTGTGTATCTTAATTTTGTGATTAGAGTCATAACATGCTTTTCACTGAGCATGAGTGCATTGTTCTCAAGCCTCGGGTGGTATTCATGAAGAGCATATCCTACTTAGAGCCCCTAGGAGAAAGAACATGTACAAGATAGACTTGCAAGAAACATCCCTTCAGGAGAAGTTTCATGTTTTCTATCTAAAGCCAATAGTGATGAGTCTTTCCTCTGGCATAGAAAAATGTGCCATGTAAACTTTAAAAACATGAATAAATTGATTAAGAGTGATTTGGTAACTAGAATGCCAAAGAAAGAGTTTACAACTGATGATTATTGTGTTGCATGCCTCAAAGGGAAGTAACACAAGGTATCTCACAAGCCAAAGGAAAGAAACTCTGTCACTACTCCCATACACTTATTACATATAGATCTCTTTGGCCCCACCAGTGTAATGAGACTAGGAAGGACCTCATATTGTTTAGTGATCACAGATGACTTTACCAGATTCACTTGGGTCGTCCTCTCCCTCAAGGGAAGACTACCATAGGAACCAAATGGGTGTTTAGGAACAAGAAGGATGATAGAGGACTTGTCATAAAAAAACAAGGCAAGACTAGTTGTCCAAGGGTACACATAAGAAGAAGGAATTGACTACACAAATGTCTTTACTCCTGTAGCAAGACTTGAAGCTGCCAGAATATTCCTAGCTTTTGCAACATCCAAGGATTTCAAGGTCTACCAGCTTGATGTCAAGTGTGCTTTTCTATATGGGGTGATTGATGAAGAGGTGTATGCAAAACAACCACATGGTTTTTCTGATAATGGTCATCCTGATTATGTGTGCAAGCTTGATGAAGCTCTTTATGGGCTGCAACAAGCTCCAAGGAAGTGGTATGAGACTTTATCTCAGTATCTCTGACAACATGGCTGAGATACCAAGGGAGAGCAACATCCAATGAAGCCCATTCCAAGAGACAAGCTCATCACAAGCCTTTATGTCTTCTGATGAAAGTTGTGGCAACTTTCTCTTCACTCTTGAAGACTTCGATTGTATCCATCCAGTTGACCTGGAGTACATGTAGATAGTCCAACAAATGGCTCTTCTTACTCATAGAGCTAAGAAGTTTTACAAGAGAATCGAAAGAAAGTTTCCCAGCAAGAAGTTCTATAAAAGCGAAGTGAAGTGTTACAACTATAACCAGATAGGACACTTTTCGAGGGAGTGCAATGCACCAAGGACTAATGGTGGCCAAGCATAATCCAGGCCTAACTACACTGATGCTGCTCCTAGATCTGAAAAGCCAAGCCAACCAAAACAACAAGCTGTTGTTGCTGTTAAAGAAGGTGGCTTTGACTAGAGCTTTCAGGTAGAAGATGTTTCTCCCAACCAAGAACTAATGGCTAATCATGAAGAAGCCAAGATATTAAAACATCTCTGGACTCCTGACTGCAATGTTAAACTAAATATGTATAGGTCCGATAACCTGAAAGTGAGATTTGACCTTGTGTCTTTGAACATTTTAAAATCTGATTTCAAAAGAAATGAAAATGCCTATAAACTTAGAAGATTTAGAGAAAACAAGTTCATCTCTTAAGCATGAGCACACAAATAACAAGACTCAAATCAATGATCTCATTACCAAGTTAGCTAAATGCCAGGCCGAGCTTGTGATCAGCAATGCCAGGGTAGAAAAATGTGTTCTTGAAGAAGAGACCTTCAAGAACATCATATCTTTATCCATGCATGCAAAGATTTTTTATCCGAATAGGCATGGATTTGGTTCAAGTGAGATAGGTCCTCCACACACATTGTTATCTGTAAGATCTCCAAAGTGTGAAACTTGTCAAGATGAGCTACCCCTCATAGATCATATCCAAGAAGAGGATGGAGATGAATAGGAGACAGTGAAGGATGAATCTGTAGTGAGTGGGAAGGATCATCCTAAGAAGGGTCACTATACTCCTTGAGAGAAGAAAGAACCAAAGATGACCAAGTCTGCTAGGAAGAACTTGATCAGGGCAACCAAAAGAAAATCAAAGAAAGGCCAAGAGAATAATAATAGCTTTAACTCCAAGCAAAAACAAATCTTTATTTCTGCTGGATTTGAAGTGGTAAAGACTAAAGATTCAACTATGGACTCTAGTTCCAGGAGTCCTAGTTCATGTCCAAATCATCCTGGTCAAGAGAAGAATGTTGATAAAATGTACACCACTGTTGCACAACCTAAACCATCCAGTTCCAACAACAAGCCTCACCCTAAGAAGCGTGCTGCATCATCTATGAAGATAAAGAAGGAAGTGGAAAGAGATCAAGCTCAACATTCTACTCAGAAGAAGAGTCTAAAAAGTACCGCCAACTGAATGCATCATTGGTGGTGCTACCTCTCACTTTGCTAAGGATTGCATTTACAATCCTAAGAGTACCATCCATTTGACTAAGAAGAAAACTTCTAAAAAGAAGAAGAAGATAGCTTTGGAAGGAAAATCTTTTCCTTTCGGAAGCTCCAAAGTGTAGAAGAAGATAGGTGAAAAATTACCTTCGGAAGAAAATTTGGTATTGGAAGAAGGATTGCTTCCGAAGTACTAAATTCTGTTGTATTGGATGCAAAAGCTTCCAAAGGTCCAGTCTCCAAAACTTCCAATGTAATCAAAACTTCCGAAGTATTGAAGGCTAAGTCTAATCTTTCAAAGATGATGTGGAAGATGAAGGAAGGCCATGTGATTGAAAGTTCTTCATCAACAATAGCAAATGAACCTCAGAGCTTGCATATAGAATCAATAACTATTGAATTATTTTTAGTTTACTTTCACAAGCCCAAGACCAACAAGGCGTGGGTTTCCAAATGTAACTAACCATAACTTTTTTTGTGTGTGCAGGAATAGCTAAAGACCAAAGAAAATGTATGGATCATTGATAGTGGTTGTTCTAGGCACATGACAGGCAATGGCTCCTTGCTCTAAATTTGAATTAATTGATGTATAATCTCTTTAGTGTATCATAATTTAATGACCAAAGACATAACATGCTCTTTATTAAGCATGATTGCATTGTTCTCAAGCCGGAGGGTGGTCATTGCTCAAGAGCATATCCTGCTTAGAGCCCCCAGGAAAGGGAACATGTACAAGATGGATATGAAGGAAACATCCCCATCAAGAGTAGTTTCTTGCTTTCTATCTAACCTAATAATGATGAGTCTTTCCTCTGGCATAAAAGAATGTGCCATGTAAACTTTAAGTACATGAATAAATTAATTAAAAATGATTTGGTAACTATAATGCCAAAAAAAAAGTTTACAAGTGATGAACATTCTGTTACATGTATGAAAGGGAAGAAACACAAAGTATCTCACAAACCAAAGGAAAGGAACTCCATCATTACTCCCCTACACTTATTACATATGAATATCTTTGGTCCCACCAGTGTAATGAATTTAGGAAGGACCTCATATTGTTTGGTGATCACAGATGACTTCACAAGATAGACTTGGGTCTTCTTCCTTTAAACTAAGGATTAGACCCCTAAGATCTTAAAGAGCTTCATTCTAAAAATTGAGAATCAATATGATCACAATGTCAAAATCATAAGATATGATCAAGGAACTAAATTAAAGAACCAAATCCTTGATATATTTCGTTATGAAAAAGGTATTACAATAAAATATAATGCTCGCAGGACTCCTGAGCAATATAGTGTTGCTGAGAGGAGAAACAAGACACTTACTGAAGCTGCAAGGACCATGCTTTCTGACTCTAAACTGCCCATCACCTTCTGAGCGAAGGCAGTCAACACTTCCTACTATATGCAGTATAGAGTTTTAGTAGTCAAGACTCATGGTAAGACTCCTTATGAATTGTGGCATAAAAGGAGACCTTTTATTGGTTTTCTTAGATCATTTGCATGTCTTCGCACCATCTTGAATACCAAAGATCAGATAGCTAAATTTGTTGTGAAATCAGATGATGGACACTTTATTGGATACTCTTCCCAAGCCAAGGCTTATATACAATCTCAAAACTAGAGTATTTAAGGAGTCAGCCAATGTGACCTTCAATGATCACACACCCAGTGTGAAAGGTTTTGGTCGTGACAGGCTGTTCTATCTTGATTTTGTTACCAACAATTTAAAAAAAATTTCTAAAGATGTTTCGAGATCTACAGGTAGCTTATCAATAGGAGATACTGACCTAAGATTTGAGCTGAGAAGACCAAGTTAGAAGACTACTTCTGCTCCAGTGATAATAAACCCTGTAGTTGGAAATCTTGTCAGCACAACAATAACAAACTCTTCAGCTAACACATCTGAAATGCCTACTAATTATAGCACAGAGGCACATAACTCAAATTAAGGGGTTTCCAATATAGGAGGAGATGGAGGTGGTGGTAGTGATCAAGAATTTCTTGATACTGATAACCACTCCATAGAAGGGGTTTCTTCAGCCAATATGACCTTCAAATGAATAGGTTTCCAAGATGTCACACACTCATTGGATCAAGGTTCTCTTGATAAGTGTGCTAATGTGGTGAGTGATATTCACTCACCAGATTTGAATTTCACAAATTTAGATTTCTCCAACCAACTTGCTATGATTCCTCAATGAGAATCCATAAGTCACATCCTACCACAAACACCATTAGAGATATTAACATAGGGGTGACAACATGAGGACAAACCCATGACAAAAGTTTTTATATGCACTCTTGTTTCTTGTCCTAGATTGAGCCAAAGAAGGTTGAAGAGGCTCTGAAGGACATAAGTTGGGTTGAAGCAATACAGGAGGAGCTATTTTAGTTCAAAAGGAAATAGGTTTGGAACCTATGTCCTCTTCCTCAAAGGAAGACCATAATAGGTACCAAGTGGGTTTTAAGGAATAAAAAAGATGATAGAGGACTTTTCATTAAGATTAAGGCAAGACTAGTTGTTCAAGGGTATACACAAGAAGAGGGGATTAACTACACAGATGTTTTTGCCCCTATAGCAAGACTTGAAGTTGTTAGGATATTCCTTGCTTTTGCTTCATTTAAGGATTTCAAGGTCTGCCAACTTGATGTCAAGTGTGCCGTCTTATATTGGGTTATAGATGAGGAAGTGTATGTCAAACAACCACCTGGCTTTGCAGACTGATCATCCTGATTATGTCTGCAAGCTTGAAAAAGCTCTTTATGAATGCATCAAGCTCCAAGGAAGTGGTATGAGACACTGCCACAATACCTTGTTCAGCATGGCTACTAGAGGAGTTCTATTGATGGAACACTATTCATTACAAGAACAGGGAATGACTTGATGCTAGTTTAAGTTTTATAGATGATAACATCTTTGGGTTAACTAATCCAAAGCTTTACAAAGACTTTGAGAAGCTAATAAGAATAGATTTGAAATGAGTACCATTGGGAAACTCAATTTCTTTCTACGAATTTAAGAGAAGCAGGTTGACAATGGCATCTTCATAAACCATTCAAAGTATGTGCAAGACATACTTACCAGATTTTATCTGACTGAGTGTAAGTTTGCAAAGACACCCAAAGCCAGAAACCACTCTCTAAGACCTGATCTTAAGGGGTAGTGTGTTGATGAACATCTCTACAAGGCTATGATAGGTTTTCTTATGTATCTCACAGCCAGGAGGCCTTATATCATGTTTGCCACATGTATTTATGAAAGATATCAAGCCAACCCCAAGATTTCACACCTGGTTGCTATCAAGAGGATTCTCAGATTTCTCAAAGGAGCTCCCAAACTAGGACTTTGGAATCCAAAGAATTCTGACTTCAATCTGTATGCTTATATAGATAGTGACTATGGTGGAAGCCACATGACTACAAAGCCTACATCAGGGGGATGTCAATTCCTTAGTGGAAGGATAGTCTCATGAAAATTCAAGAAACAATCCTGTGTGTTTGCATCAACTGTGAAGCTAAATACATTGCTTCTGCAAGCTGCTGTGCTCAAATGCTCTTGATTTAGAATCAGATGCTGTACTATGGATTCAACTTCAAGAGACTCTCATCCACATAGACAACAACAATGCTATCTCTATTATAGAGAATCCTATGTAGCACTCAAAGACAAAGCACATCAACATCAGATATCATTTGATAAGAGATAATTTTGAAAAAGTATTGATACAACTAGTCAAAGTTAACACAAATGAACAATATGCTGATTTGTTCATAAAATCTTTTGATGACCAGAGATTTAAGTATCTTATATAAGCTATTGGGATGATTAACTTTGAGTAAATTTTCTTAAATTAAATTTCAAGATTATTTTTTCAAAATGTGTGTCTTAAGTTGTTTATATCATCACCTATATAAGCCCAGTTTACTTTGAAAGTAATTTTTCAAAATGATCTTTCTTAGAACATTGAAAATTTAAGATATGTATTCTTTCAGAAGACATTAAGTTGACTTCAGAAGAAAATTATGTATTCAAAACTAATAACTAGTTACTAAGAAATTTACCTTCAGAAGAAATTTTGATATATCTTGCGAAGCTTAAATGTGCCTCTAAGTACTTATATGTTTTAAAAAACAATTTTCTTCCGAAAGCAATTAAACTTTTGAAGTTTAATATCTTCCGAAACCAAATATATCTCGGAAGCAAAATACTCTAAGTATTTTTCTTTCGAAGCAAGTTTTTGTCAAGCTAAGGAATATCTTTCGAAGTCAAATTGGCTTTGGAAGTTTTCTCAAAACAAGACTACCTATAGAAGATTTTAGACTTCCAAGAAAACTACCTTTTTAGGCATTTTTTCATAGGTGGGACCGACATTGTGATTTTAAAGTTCATCCTTTTGCATTAACTTGTCTCAAATCCAACCATAAAAATATACCTTCAACAATTCCTGATCTTTCTCCTTCCTCTTCATCTGCAAAAGTTCATACCCTAAATTCACCCACAAACCGCCTTTGTTCTTAGCTTTCTTCACTCAGAAGCTTTCTAAAATGGCCAACCCTGAACCCAAAACCAACCAGATTTTTCCATACAACTTCACATGCAACATAATCAAATTGCTCTATGGTCATCTGAGACATATCTGGGTTTCTTAGATGTTTGTCGCTACCCTTCTTAATCAAACTACCTTACCACACTAGAGGTGGGCAAAAAACCGGTTCGAAAACCGGTTCGGCCGAAAAAACTGAAACCGGTTTGAGGCCGAAACCGGTTTCAAACCGAACCTAACCGACCGGTTCCCTTCGGTTTGAGCATTCCACACATGAAACTGGTTTCTAAACCGGTCCGGTTCCAAACTGGTTCTCAAACCGGTCCCCAAACTGGTTTTTAAACCTGTTTTCAACCCGGTTTTCAAAATGTAGCCATTGGATAACGACTATATAGCCGTTAGGAGCCATTTTTGACCGTTATTTTGATGTTTTTTACCATTATACCCCCATTAGGTTAGTATATATATGTATTGGATGTTTTGGTTGAATCACAACAACTTAAAACACTCTCAACTCTCAAAAATCTCAAAAACGCTTACCAATAATTTCATTTTACAAAAACTCTCTCAAATGGCTTCAACAAGTGCTCAACCATACATTGGTTGTGAAGCTTCTTCAAAAAACGTGGTGGTAGCAATCCCTACGAATAAGAACCTCGAAATATGGTGCAATTACGATTTATGTCAAATGGCTACGGTCCAAACAAGGCTAGTTGGAAGTTTTGTCATAAGTTTTTTCAAAATGATGCAAACACAATGTTGAAAAACCACATTTCAAATAATATTATAAGGCGTTGAAAGGTGAACCTTATCACGGTCAAGCTTCAATGACAAATGAAGGAAATATTTGGGCTTATAACATTGATGCGGTTCGGGAGCAAATGGCGCATTTTGTAATTCAAGAGAGCTTGCCATTCAAAAATTTCGACAACGAACGTTTGACTCGACTTATTCGATGAACTCTCCAACCACGTTACACCAATGTAAGTCGTGCTACTCTTCGAAGAGATTGTTTAAAAATATGGAAACAGCTAAAAATGAATTAATATCTTATTTTGAAAATTTACAAACCGGTGTTAATTTAACTAGTGATGTTTGGTCGACACCTCACGGTTCACCGGGCTCGTATATTTGTGTCACCACCCATTGGGTTGAACCTGATTCGTGGCAAATGATGAAACGTGCGATTGCGTTTGAATTGTTTGATTATCCTCACACCGACCAAAACATTTTTTATCTTATTGATAAAGTTATTCAAACATATAAATTAGAAAACAAAATATTTCTATATCTTTTGATCATGCGTTAAATAACACTCTTGCGATAGATCATTTGAAATTAAAATATAAACCAATGTATGAGGGTGTGTTTTTTCGTAGTCGATGTGTTGCGCACATCATAAACTTAGCCGTTCAAGACGGTTTAAAACGATTGAAACAGTGAAAGATTGTTCTAAAAGAATGTTACGTGACATTTTTAGCAATAATCAAAGATATACTAGATATCGCAAGATTTTAAACTTTTTGACTTGTTGGCTTGGTGAAAAGGTAAGGAAGATCAATTTCCCGTCCTATCCACCATGGCCCGAGATTTGCTAACCGTCCAAGCTTCCACGGTAGCTTCTGTTAGGATCTGGTATTTGAACGAAATACCAACTGATTAACGTGTTAACCAAACCAAATAGTGCGGAATCCTATTTGATTGGCGATCCAATCAGTGAGAACGCACGTAGAAACAATAAGGTATTGAATCTAACGTTAAGAATCGATTAGGAATCGATCTACAGCGTTCTATGAACTTGGAGTATGAACTTGGAGGCTTTTGGACGGCTAGGGTACGTCTGGAGTCGAATTGGAATGAATGCTTTCATTTTTCCACGAATTAGATGGTATTTATAGGTTAGGGTTGCTCATTCGAGCGACCGAACCATCAGTATGGTTCAGTCGTGCGATTGAGCCATGCGGTTGATCCATTCGCACGACTGAGTGTTCAGTCGTGCGATTGAGCCAATCTTATGTTACAATCATACGACTGATCCAGTCTCCTGGTTAAGTCGTGCGACTGAGTCATTCGCCTGAAGTTGTTCATGCGTATGGTCCATTCTCATGGGCCATCCGCATGAGAACTTCATATTGCTAAGTTTGAATGTATTCATTAATATAACATTATGTGTATCAATTCAAAAAATCACAAACCTGTATAACCAATTCAATATCTACTCATTAATGAAATATTAAACATTATAAATCACAAACAACCATTCTCATTTCATTAATATCCCAACCATTACATAAGCGTAAGACAAACAAGAAATATTGCATTCATATCAGGATCTAGGTACATATGTATCAACAAACTCCCCCTTCGACCTAGATCTATCTAATGTCTTACCTTCTGCATCACCTCTTCGTACTTCTTGTACTTTTCCTCTCTTGTGACTCCTACATGTATCTCAAACGCAAAGTAGAGTTTTATGATATTTTGGAATTGGAGGGCTTGTACGATATCTTGTGTGTCATAGAATAGTGGCCACTTGTATAATGTGTAGACATCATTAGCAGACAAGTTAGTGAGCCACATCGGGTCAAACACCCTGATGGTATCCATTTGTCCCTCTTTATTTAGAACTATGACCGCCTCCCGGTTCTCCAATCATAGTACCACCACTTAAAGTGTGGAGTGAAGTCCTGTGGCATCTCCCTGAGAGGGATTCTTGACATTGTTCTTGGGGGACTCCACTTCAGCACTATCTTAGGCTTACCAGTGATGGGATCAACTTCAGAACGTCTGATATACCTCGTAGGTTGTTGAGGTTTGAAGTTGACCCACCTGGTGTGGTACTCTTTCTTCAGGGCAGCCTCAAACCAGCCTGACATTTTCCTCGGGTCAGCATATAGTAGCTTCAACTTAGCCAGCTGGTTGAGCTCAAAACCAGGTAGAGTCTTTAGATCATGTGGGAATCTAAAGTACTCTATACCCTTCTTCCTCTTTATAGCATAAACACTAAGATCCTCATAATATGCCCACGCAATGATCCTGCCTGACACCTTATGATGTTTCTTCACTGTATAGAGTTTGGTGTAGACATTCTGTTTAAGAGCGGCGCGTTGGGCTCGGATTTCCTCGAAACATGCAGCCCATTCAGCCTTTCTGATATCAACATCGTTGTTTGAGGCTTGGGCTTTTCCTTCAGTCTTCTTAGACTCCTGCTCCATCTGATCCAATACCTCAAATGTATCACTAACTAGGGATTCACCCAGATTGGGGACCACATTTCCCTCGTTGTCAGCATACTGAGGATAATGCTCTGCTATGACGTCTTCTATCTCTGTCTCGTCAATGTCGTTCAGCTCTTCGTCACTGGTAGACTCACAAGTTGGAGTATCCTGAATGATCTCATATGGGTTCAACTTGAACATCTCAGCCAGTTGCTCATTTGAAAGATCATGAATTATTTCCCCTTCTTCAGGGGTATAACTCACAGATCTCCTAATGATCCCTTGCAGATCAAGAATCATAGTCAATTGAGTCTTGACCTGCTGAAGGGGAGCAACATCAAATTCGTCCCTTTGAAAGTTTGGATCTGCTTGATTTAAACATGTAACACATCAAATATTAGTTAATAATCAAGACAGAGATACATTAATCTTAATATAAACATCAAATACATAAGTTTAATACATGATTCAAGTACAAAAGCTATCAAATACATAAACATCTAATCATTACTTTTATCTTGAATAGTTGGATCATCACTAGGTGAGGCAGAAGAAGAAGCTCGTTGGTCTTGATTTCTCTTTGATCTTCTTTCTTGACCCTGAGCTGAGGCAGATGCAGCTGCATCTCCTCCTTCATCATCATCATCCTCCTGCCTGTCCTCTGTCTTTTCTTCCTCATTCTCTTCATCATCATCACTCTCTTCATCTTCATCCTCATCCTCATCCTCATCATCACCATCATCATCATCACCATCTCCTTCCTTTATCTTCAGAGGCTCATCTTTAGTTCCTTTGAGCTTGAGCATGATAGTCCTTTTAGCATCCTCCAACTCCTCAATCTTCTTTGCTGATATGACTCTATGCTCTTGGAGTTGGGCAATCTCTTGGCTCTGAGCAGCCATTTGCTGGGCCTGCTGCTCAATCAGCTGAGCGTGCTGAGAGATCTACTGGGACTGTGCAGCTGTGAGATCTGCCAGCTGACGAATCTGTGCAGTCTTCTCGTCATCGGCTGCTAACAGACGCATCACCATACGGTTCAGCGCTGAAAGTTGTTCCTCTACCCCAATGGGAGGTAGAGGTGAGCCATATAGATGGGTGGGATGTGATGATGGCCCGGCTTGGTGGCTAGTGGTGGTGGTGGTGGTGGCAGTGGTGAAGATTGGGTTAGGTCTAGATGATAGTGGTGGTGATGTAGGTGTGAATGATATGGTGGTGGATGGCATATATGTAGTGGTGGGTGGTGTGGTGACAGTAGTAGGGGGTGTGGTAGTGGTAGTGGTAGCTGTGGTGGTGGATGGTGTGGCTGTAGAGGTGGTAGTGGTGGTGGCTGAGGTGGTGGCTGTGGTGGTGATGTAGGTGAGTCTGCGCTTCTTCTTCTTCATGCCGTGGGGCTGAGCCATCCTTTTCTTCCTTGATCCTGTCGAGGAGGATGCTCCCCCTAGAACACGGCTCGACGGCTCTGGAGCATAGGTCGGGTCAGTAGCAGTCTCTCCCGATCCACTGGGGCATTCACCAACCGCCCGGAGCCCATGTTCTGTGGGAACGACTTTGCTTCCCACAGTCCTAGTCAGTGGCTCCTCATCTGACTCCTCATCATCCTCACCAGGTATAAAATCCTGGTGAAACCCAGCTGACTCTGCTATATCTCCAGTGGGGGCAGATACTGGAGGTGTGCTATCAGTAGTTGTGCCCCTCGGTCGAGTGGGCATGGTATCTCCAGCATCCCCGCTGTCATCATCATCAGAGTCATCGGTGGGTAGAGCAATCTGCTCAACATCTAAATCACTGTCATCGTGGCGCCACTTCCTCCGAGCTGGCACCACATAGTCCTCACGGGCCAGATGCCCAAACAGTCTCCTGACAGGGGGTTTCACCTGCTTCCCCCTGTACACCTTCATCCGGCCTAAGGTGGTATCATCCATCACCTCAAGCACTACTGCATCTTCCTTCACCTTTGGCAGGGAAGGGAGCTTCTGGTCTATAATCATCTGCATGAATCGGGGGTACATGCAGAAGCCCTCCTTCCCTTTCCCCTCAATGTTCTCCACCAAGTAGGTGAAGATCATCCTGGAGAAGCTGAACGGATGGTTCAGCACCAACGCTACATAGGCGTTCTGGATCTGATCCGACAACTCATCAAATCCTCCCTTCCTGGACGCTATACACTTCAGCAGTACGTGAGCAAGGTACTTGAACTGGGGACACAGGTTGCTCTTGTTGAGCACCCCTGCATTGATGTCCCCAGAGTACTTAGCTGGAAGAAAACATCCTCTGATAGTAAGGGGGTGTAGTCTAGTAGGACAGTCAGCATCGTCCCCCAACTGCAGCACAATCCTGAGATCCTCCTCTGTGATCTCAATCGCCTCTCCAAAGATAGTACTCCTGATACAGTGAGGCTCAGAAGATCGGTCAACTACTGCACCTTCCCAGAAGGCCTGCTGTATAGAACGATATGGAGTACATGGAGCAGATATAGCATGTGCAATCCTCGATCTCCTTAGAAAGGTGATAATGCCAGAAAAGTCTGAAGCATTTCTGGATGTCAGATCCAGATGAGCACAAATGTTGTGCTATGTACTCATGGTCCATCGACTCGCCATCTGTTACACAAAGAAAGTAAACATTAGTATCCATTGGCTAAGAATGTCTTGAATCACTTGGACTTGAAAACATTCTTTTCTGTCATGCGAATGAGGTTGTGCGACTGAGATCAAGTCGTGCGAATGAGCAGTGCGACTGAGCTCCAGTCGTGCGAATTACCCCATACGTACGACTAAGTGTGAGACTAGACTCATGCGTATGTAAACTCATGCAGTTACCCCAGTCGTGCGACTGAACTCATACACATGGTTCAGTCGTGCGACTAAAGTTCATCAACCTGTCCATTCGCATGTTGTTCTGACTGTTCAATTCAAATTCAATTTTTCACTAATTTTGAATTTTAGACTTCGTGCTCTGGTTCATTAGACTCGCAATCCATTAGTTTAACACCTAACACCTTTAATTTCATTTGTTTACGTCGTTTAGTTAGGTTATTTGAACACAAATGTTACGGTTTTTCTAAGGAGTCCGATTGTCGAGATTAGGCATCAAATTGAATGATATAACGATGGTTTTGCACCACAAATTACCTGTAGAGTCAGTGCAAATAGTCAGTATGCAAGAATCGAGGGTTTATGGTGATCAAACGAAAATTGGGCAGAGTAATGTTAGTTGTGCGAATTAGGGAAAATTTGGGAGTGGTGAGTCTCTGCGACCGACTCTCCCTCTATTTATACTAAACCTAAATTCAATCGTACGACTGGGCTCATACGCACATTTCATTCGGGCGAATGGGCCTCCGTCGTGCGATTTGTTCAGTCGCCCCCCTTCAGTCGTCCGACTGGAGTTCAGTCGTGCGACTTACTCATTCGTTCGCTCTTAAACATCCGACTGGGTCATTCGTATGGCCATTCGGTTGAATGGTCCATACTCATGGTCCATTCGTACGAATGGCTCCCATTCGCATGATAAGTCCCTACTTATGGTCCATTCATGCGAATGGGTCATACTTATGAAATTTTTAGCATTTCTTACCGTTTGACATTTAAACCCTTTTTAAACTGTAGAATCAATGTCAGGATCAGTGATCACAAGTTCGATGGATTAGTGAGTAATGCAGCGGAATAAGATCAAGAATTAGACAAATTATAGCAAGATTTTGATATTTGTAAACAAATACGAGAGAATATATTTCTGTGATAAGGAATGATTCAATTGTACCAAATATTTCTATTCAATCATTCACACATTACAATAAGGTTGACACTCCTTATATAGAGTGCAATCACTGCTGCTATCACGGGATAGTGACAACTGTCAGATCTATTACAAAAATAACTAACACTTAACAAACTACTGAAATGTTCACAACTATTGAGAACATGTCAGAGTGCTAAGTATAAAACATAAAACTACTGATAAGAAACTACTGAAACTACAACGACTGAAGAACAAACTCTTCAGTCGTTTTACAAAACTACTGAAAAGATAAAACATAAAACTACTGAAAGTAAACCGTCACAACTACTGAAGAAGTCCTCTTCAGCTGTTATGACAACATCTGATACTTGGTCTTCAACACTTGTGTCTTCAGACTTTGTCTTCAGCACTTGTGTCTTCAGACTTTGTCTTCAGCACTTGTCTTCAGACTTTGTCTTCAGCACTTGTCTTCAGACTTTGTCTTCAGCACTTGTGTCTTCAGACTTTATCTTCAGCACTTGTCTTCAGACTTAGTCTTCAGCACTTGTCTTCAGACTTTGTCTTCAGCACTTGTGTTCAGACTTTGTCTTCAGGTGTTCTCTTCAGCTGTTGTGGACTTCAGTAGTTGTTGTGACGTCTGTGGGACTTAAATGTTTTTCTGATCCGGCTTATTGGTTCTTTTGGTCCAACAAACTCCCCCTGAACCAATGTAGCCAAAACCTTTAACTTTATTGAGGTCCCACTTATTGTTGGCAAAATGGTTGGTCTTTTTCCTTCTTGATCAGTTGAGAAGATGACCCATATAAGCACTTGTAAATCCAGAAACATCAAACTTGAATCAAATCATGAAGAATTAGATCAAAATATGATAATCACAATCAAAACCCCTTTGATCTTCAATTAGATTGCAAAATATGTGTTTACAAATAATCCCTCAATCTATTGGTCATTCAACCATTCACCAACACTAATGACAATTAACCTATTTATAGTCTAGACTAAGATTCACTAATTGCACTTAACCCCCTAGACTTAGGCTAATTAACACAAAATTACATATAAAGCATAACAATGACTAAAAACAAGACAAAATATATTTTGTTCACACAAAATATATTTATTACAATATAACTCCTAGTCATCTAAAACTTCAACGTCTCGTCTCGGTTCCTCGTCTCGAACGTGTCGGGTTTGACTTTTGTTGACTTTGACCATGACGTTGACTTTTGTTGACTTTCATAGTGTTGATAATATAGACTATATTTTCCAGCTCCAACAATACTCCCCCTTAGTCTATCATTATCAATGTCTTCATACGAATTCAGCCTCAAGAAATCAACAATAGAAAAAGCTTCAATTAAAGCTTTTTGAATTTGATGAGAAAAGTTATCCATCTCATAAGCTCCCCCTATTTATATGCTCCCCCTTTTTGAGTGCATCCTTTGTGAGGATATTGGAACAACTTTCCCAAATCTCTAATCTTGAGTGCTTCAGAAGATGTAGGAGGAGGATTCCTAGCTCAGTATCTTCTGCAAACTTGAGGAACAGGTTCTCTGATCAGGTACACTGCTCAACTGATGATCGGCCATCACTTACAGCAAAAATCTAAAACACATTCACAAACACAATCTCGACATTTCTAATTAGATCATTTCATTTTAATAAAATAAACCCGTGTTTATCTGTGTGTGAAAAACAAACGAATCCGTGTTCGTTTGTACGCAATTTCTGTGAAATGCTTGAAAAATGATACAATTGTAACATCATAATATGGAAGACCTAAAATAAATTTTGAACTAAAAATTTATTATATTTTTATTTTTATTATATACATTTATTATAACATTTCCTTTTTTATCTATATTTGTTTTATACCCGAGAACTGAATCGATCATGAGATCACATCCTCAAGATATACTTTAGCACAAAGATGAATTTAATCATCGACAAGCAATGAGATCACACTGATAACTGAATCTAATAACAGTCTTTGAATGATTTTTGAAATTGTCAAACAGATCAATAACGATTGCTGGTATGTTTGTCCACTTAAACTCATGCCCTATCTTTTTCAACAAGCAGAAGATGATTCATTAAGGTTCGATTAAATGCTTTAGAATGCTAGGACCCCACAATCATTTGGCAAAAACCCTCACCCAACCTCAGGATTTCTTGAAGTTTGTTACGATCTTTATAGAGCAAGGTGTGTGCATTAGTGTGCAAGTGATTATCAACAGAATATTGCATTCTGTGATGAATTAGATGATTTGACACTACCTAGACCAAAATGGTGAGAGCTCCAGGTCTATACTCACGTATAACAAAGGAGATGACCATTTAATCATGTGCCGATGAGAGCTCCAGGTCAGTACTATCGTACAGCAGAGGAGATCATCACTCCAGGTCAGTACTTCCGTACAGCAGAGGAGATTAGCACAAATACAAGACACATAAATACACCAGACATGACTCAAAGCTATGACAAATATGATTTGTATCATGGTGGGTGAAAGATCAATTCTCAATCCAATTTTTGTCGGGACTCAGTTTTTGTGCAGGCCAAAATGATTGTGTAAATCCAGACATCCTTAAGCATGATGTTTTAATTTAAATCATTATGCCGCTGTCTACTTTATTCTTCAGGCTGAGTCTACCAAGCATATCATTAAAGAATCTGTTTGTTTTTTCTATTATTTGCAATTAAAAATAAGATGTAAATCAGATAACAGCATCAGTTACTATCATTTCTCATTTTAAAACGAAAGTCATGCAAAAACAAGCATTGCAAGAAGATATACAATCATTTCTCAATCATCTCAAATCAAGTTCTCAGTTCTCTTTTCATTTTTTATTTACTTATACTCTCCCCCTAAATTTTTATTTTTACAATTTTTTTTTATTATTTTTTATTTTTTTTATTTTTTTTATTTTTTTAAATTTTTTTTTAAACTGTACAAAAATAAAAATTTATCAAAGAAGGTCTTCCAAACTACACTGATATGATGATAAGAAATGAATGCTCAAGAAAATATGCAGTGATTGTGAAATGAGAACTGTGATAATGTAGATAAAAATCCAGATTGTGGATATAATACCATGACCTTAACCTGTTTGTTCCGCCTAAAATTTGAATCAAGAACAATCTCTATCAGTAAACAGGATTAATAACAGTCCTCCTGAATTGTTCCTGCACTCATAAACAAATTAGTTTGAAAGGGGAACCCAGGCCATCGTAGTCCTGGAGGTTCCTTTTTTATCAATATAAAAAACCTGCTTCGGCACACAACCGTTTAAACAATCAGAGATTGTTGTATCCTTCTTTTTAATTTGCCAAATTTGCTTCGGTTCAATTAACTTGGATTTGAATGAATTAAATTTGGAAATCATTTTCTGTTTAAGACCGGAAGGAAAAGAATTTGGTTTTGAACCTTTGGTCATTTTCATCTTTGTATCATGTGAAACCGGCTTCACATGAAATGGTTTGAATGGAGGGCTTTTCATCCACCATTCAAAGATGTGTGCTTTTTACCTCTTGATCCAGAGAAGCAACCCATGTTGCCTTTACCGTCTGGAATATTCTTTGTAGACTTACATTTGGAGAAGCAATTCGTTTTGCCTTTACCATTCGAAGCAAGTCTTTGAGGGCACTTCTTTACCACATGACCTTCTTTTCCACACTCAAAACAAGCCTTAAAAGGCTTTTGATGCTTGACTGAACCATGTGATAGAGGTGGGGATGAGGATTGCTTTGAACTTGTAGCAGATTCTTGCTTGTTCTGAAGTTTCCTGTGCAAAACAGGGAATGAGATCTTCACTGGTTGATTGGATTGTTTTGCAGTTGGTGAAGAGATCCGTATCGGTCTTGATTCAATTTTTGGAAGCTTTTGTGACTTGACAATGTCAGGAGATATCTTGATCTGTGAGGAACCAACACGCTCCTCTGTGATTGATTCATCATCTGAGCTTATCCAGTCTCGTATACACAGATCATTCTCCAACGGATCTTGATTGACATCTCCTATCGTGTTGGCTTCGCTTGTAGGATTCTCATTGCCTGATGATTCAACAATTGTTCCTTCTTTAACAAACCTGACGGGAACAAATGAAGGAATGTTACCTGTTTTGAATTTGTTGAAGAAGGTTGGAGAAGCAACTGATATTGGTGTCGGAGCATTAGAGGTAGAATCTTCATTAATCTTCTTATCAGACCCCTGCTTGAGAAATCCCAAACCTACAGGAGAATCCTGCACATCTCTAACCTCTTTAAGATTAACGTTGCTTAAACCTGCATTTAAACTATTAGTTTCTGCAGCTTCAATCAAATCATTAGATGGATGAGGTTGAGGCATAGGAGAGTAACAATGGGTGCTAGGAGGAGGATAGACGTATGGATTTTCACCACAACCCACTCCCGTTTTAATCCTAGCTCCCCTTTGTTTACACAATAGCTCTTCATGTTTCATTCCGGATATGGTCCATCTATCAAGCTTTGTTTTAAGCTTGCTTGTTTCAAATTCAGCCATAGTGACTCTTTCGTTTAAAAGATTAATTTCAACATTTCTTTCAAGAAGAGTTCGTTTAAATGATCATTTTCTTTTAAAGCTTCATTTAATTTTATGAAATACTTGGCTTCATTCTTTTTAAGTTCTGCATTTATGGTGGTTAACTCCTTTTGGTTTTCTAAAAGTAACCTATTAGCTTTATACACACCAAATAAACGAATTTTGCAAGCAGAAGAACACATATCCTGAACTGTCTCGTATGGAAGATCCAGGATGACTCTTTCTGCAGTAAGAGCCTTCTCACAGTTGCAAACTCTAGTATTTTTCTTCCATTCCTCTTCCTTCTCAGCATCACAAACTTCAGCATTCAACTCAGCTCCACCTTCACCCATTGAAGTCTGCTTAAGCTCCTCTTGTACCTCTTCAGTTCTAGGTTTCGGTAAACCGTCGGAATTAGTGCTAGAATCTGATCTCTCTCTTTGGAGTTTGAAGTGATCTTTGGAGTTAGATATGTTGCTTCATAGTACTCACGACGTTTGATATCCAACTCCATTTCTTTCAGTTTGTTGATCACCTCCTTTAGTTTGTAATCCCGAAAACCTCTATCTCTTTTAATCGACTTGCCGTGTGAGCTCCATTCTGATGGAAGGGAATCAAGCAATCTTAGAACTTGTTCATGATTTCCCAATTGGGCATCAAACTTCTTCAGATTACTTGCCACCAACAGAAAACGATCAACAAAATCAGACATCGTTTCATTCTTTAGAGCTGCAAAATTATCAAATCGACATTGTGCAATTTTGAGATCATCAGATTTGAAGGATTTAATCAGTTCTGCAAAAGCCATATTTATTGTTATTTTGTTTAGACAATTAAACGTCCCAAAAATATTTTTCCCAAAAAGTGTAAAATAATTCTCCCCCGGGAAAAATATTATTTGTAAATGTCACGCTAGAAAATCTTAGCAATTTCGCTTGATGATTGGTCAAAAACACTATTGAACTTTCGTTCAAGGGAGTACTTTCGCTGAAACTCTAGAAAACAACTTCAGATCCAAAATAAACCATAATTTCGCTGAATGAAGATGACAGTTTCGCTGTAAGAACAGCAGTTTCGCTGGTCGATCTCAAAACCCTTTTTCACCTCAAAATCAATCTGAAATCGCCCAAATCTAAATGGATTTGAAATCTGATGATTAACAGAGCTTTCCCAACCAATAATAAGCAAACTTCAATCAATTTCCATATCAATAACACTCAAATCTAATCCGAATTTGATGAAAACTTGATATTGAATAAAAACAACCAAAACCTCAACTTTTCTCTCTAAAAGTCTTCAAATCTTCAGTGAATTTGATCCAAAATGGCTCTGATACCAAATTGTAAATCCAGAAACATCAAACTTGAATCAAATCATGAAGAATTAGATCAAAATATGATAATCACAATCAAAACCCCTTTGATCTTCAATTAGATTGCAAAATATGTGTTTACAAATAATCCCTCAATCTATTGGTCATTCAACCATTCACCAACACTAATGACAATTAACCTATTATAGTCTAGACTAAGATTTACTAATTGCACTTAACCCCCTAGACTTAGGCTAATTAACACAAAATTACATATAAAGCATAACAATGACTAAAAACAAGACAAAATATATTTTGTTCACACAAAATATATTTATTACAATATAACTCCTAGTCATCTAAAACTTCAACGTCTCGTCTCGGTTCCTCGTCTCGAACGTGTCGGGTTTGACTTTTGTTGACTTTGACCATGACGTTGACTTTTGTTGACTTTCATAGTGTTGATAATATAGACTATATTTCCAGCTCCAACAGCACTGGCCTGGAAATGAGTCTCTGATGATTTGGTTGGCAATGTATGGATGGGAGCTCTGTATTGGGGAATTGGACACTGAGCTGTTCCCCCATCCATGAGACTCACTTCCCATGTATAAGCCTGTAGGATTCTCTGGTGTATGCTCTGAGAAACATAATTTGTTCCTCCATGGTAAGATTTTCTGGTTCACCATCAAACAATCCTTCACGCCCATACAACTCTGAGATGTACTTGGCCTGTTTGCCATTTTTGAGCTCAACTGTTGTAATCTGTCTGTATGCAAACTCATCTGGGTGAGTACCTTCAAGTAACAGACTGAGCTCATTTTGTTTGAAGTTCTCAAGCTTCTTGTAGACTAACCCCTTTTTAATAACTCTGTTCTCTAACATCTTTTGGGGTGGCTGTTTAGTCTCATAAGCCTTCTTGAAGTCTTCTACAATTTCCCAGGGTGATACTACAAGGACCACTGTGATCTCTCCTCTACGATCCTTTTTTACTTGGCCCTTGTATATCGTCAGGAATGTCTTTCTTACAATTCGGTAGCCACCCTTAGGGATCAGGCCATATCCCTCACCTTTTCCTTTTGATATTGAAGGTGTTGTTTGGCAATGTGTACAAATCTCAGAGCTTTTTTCTTCATACTTATTATGATGACGAAGCAGCATAAGTTTTGTCTATGCTTTTCAGCATTTCTCATCATGAAGCCTTTGCTGCTGTTTTCTTCTCTCTTTACTCTCACTGTCTCCATCTGTGAGGTGGGAGTGATGGGCATAGTTTTGCTTTAGGCAAAGTTAGGACTGCGGAAAGAGGCAGCCTATCTTCTTCCTCATCATCCTCTTCTTCTTCTTCTTCTAGCCTCAACATCCTTCTCTTCTTCTTCTTGGATGCATCATCGGCTGTTGGTTTTGAGGGTAAAGGAGTTGGTTTAATGGGTTGTGGTAGTGTTGATTTTTTGAAGTGGTAGGTTTTGCAGGTTGTTCTAGCATTCTTGTAGTGAGTGAGGCTTTGGAGTGTTTTGCTAGTTCATTTCTGTTCCCAGTACCTCCTCATTTAGTGCTTCAATCACCAGTCCCTTAGTGTATGCTTCAGACGTACAGATCTTGTGGTTTTGCCAAGATACTGTCCCTGTCCATGACATAATCTCGATCAATGATCTCCCAAGATACTTTGCAATGAATCTGATCATGATCTCCAGTCTTTCTCTTTCTAATGCATCATAACTTGCCCATCTTGAGTTAATTTCTTCAACTTCAAGTCTTCTAATCTCTGAGTCAAGCTGTGCAGTATCGAACCCTTGTCTATACAGTTGATCAATAATGGAGTCCATAGATTTACTATGTGTACATCCGCCATTTTGATCATCTCATCAAGTTTGAGTTCCTTTTCTTTTCCTTCAACCTTCCTCTTCTTATATGTGATGTGAAAGTCTTTATGACTTTCACCCACTTGATCAATATCAGCTCCCTTCACAAACTCTTCTTCCTTCTCAGTCTCCTTCACAACCTCCTCTTCTTCCTTCTCAGTCTCCTGTTCTTTCAGTATGCTCTTCCCCTTTGTTTTCACTAACTGACTCTCCCCCTTTTTGTTTGCATTGGTTGCAAGGGTTTGAGTAGTAGAAAGCCTTGTGCTCACAATCTCCTCCACCAGGGGTTGTATGATTGAGGGAAGCCTCTCATCCATGGTTTTGATCACAATATCTGTGATCATTGGGTGATGAGAGGTAGGGATTTCTGGAAGATAGCAGCTGTTTGCTCAAAGGGGTTCTGTCCCTGAGAAGCAGTGCCAGAAGTAGAGGCTGGTGGGTTGTAAGTTTTGATTGGCTGAGTGTTTGGGAGACCTTCAGGTGAAGGTGCCATCTGTGGGTGTATGTTGGTGTCAGATGGACTTGCTTCTTGAGAGAATTGGTCAAGTAGTCTTTTGTAGTCTACAGACTTCTTCCTCAAGAATTGTGTTCTAGGCTAGAACATCATAAAAAAGCCCAGGTCATCATCAGCAGATGCTGAATCACCTGACCTCCTGCTTGTAGCAGGATGTACATGCACTGGGTGTAGACCAGTTTTAGCATGTGCCCCTTTTTCTTGGAACTGGGGACTTCCAGCCTCAGGACCATGTCCTTCATCAGCTGTTGCCTCTGATGAGGTCTTAGCAATGTTACCAGCCTCAGTCTGATCATGTGCTGATTCAGAAGAGGTGGCAACCTCACAGATATTCTATTCCCTTATCTACACCAGGAGACAGAACATTTAAACCCCTGTGCTGTGGGTTGTCAGAAGCATGTTGATCCTCTTCCTCAATGGCTGTGGTTTTCCCCTTTGGTGGTTGTTGGGGAGGAGGAGAGGCATGCAGCTGAGTCAGCACATTTGCAATTATAATGATTGGACTTTGGGGGGCATTTTCATGGGAGATAGGGTAAAATCAGTATGCACCTGGGGAGAATGGTGCTCTTCAATGGCAATCTCCTCAAATGAGGAAGATTCCAGATTAGTGGGTACCCCTTCTTTGGTTGCTGCAGGCTCCTTTTGAGAGGAATCCTGAGCGGCTGTGGCTGGTTGAGTCTCTGATACTACTGGGGGGTTACACACAGCAAGTATATCCTGTCTTGGTGGTACAGGAGCATCTTCAGGGGACTCATCTCCCTGAATAGCTGTTTGGCTCGTTTTGTTTTTGGTTTGGTGGGACTCTGGATTTGGTGGTGGTGGCTGTGGGTTCCAGCTGCGTGGGTTTGCGCAGCTTGGCAGCCATTTTCAGTGATTGGTCAGAGTTGTGCGGGAGTATACTTCAGGCAATACAGCCATAGCAGGGACTCCCAGGCCAACAAGTCCCTCAGCTTGAAGCTGGTTTTCAATTATGGCCATTATGAACCGAGGATATAATATCAACGGTTGCAAGTTGTTTTTGGGCCATATCCTTGAGCCTAAAATAGTATTTCAGAAAAATTTAAAGGTTGTTGCTCAAGGATGGAGTACAGTACCTGTTGCCACCTTGTGGACATTTGATCCCATGATGAAGTCTTGGGGGCAAGGCCAACATTTACCATATGAAAGATGAGACGTTCGGCATCCTTGGAAATGTTTCTTCAATATGGTAGAGGCACTCAGGTTACCTTCGTATCCATGGGGGCAAATGATAGATCTGTTGTGCCCTTTGGATAACCAGTTGGGAAAGCGGCATCATCCAGATTGAGGGTTTGGCGAAGAATGTCTGGAGTAATGACCACTTTTTGCTATGGACAAACGATTGAAGAGACTCTGTGTCATTCTCCTCAGAGACAAGAGTGACGTTTGTCCAGAATTGGCTAAGAGATTCGGCATATATGGTGGGGTTTAACAGAAAAGCTGTTTGGTAAGGTGACTGGACCATTAAATCAATGGCGTTGTGAAACTTGGTCCAGTATGGGATTTTGTGAGATGAGCGACACAGTTGTGTCGTGGTTTTAGTTGCATGGTCGCCATTGATGAAGAGAGGGTACAGAGTTTTTGAACGTTAGGTTTGAGAGGAGAAGTGAGAAAAAACTCTAAAGGTGGGATAAGGTATTTAAAGGGAGGGTTATGAAACGACTGAAGGGTTTTGGTGTTAGTCATCATTTGTTGAAACTACTGATGACGTGGCATTAACTTTTAGAGGTTTGAAATGACTGACCGTATTGGTGTGATCATCAGTTGTTATAAAACAACTGAAGACTTGGTTTTAACCGTCAGACGTTGAAACAACTGAAGTCTCTGATTTAGTCTTCAGTAGTTATAAAACTACTGAAGACAATTTTGACTTCAGGTGGTGAAACAACTGAGGACATGGTGTTTGTCATCAGTAGTTGTGAAACTACTGAAGACAGTGGTTTTGTCATTAGTTGTTGTAAACAGCTGAAGACTTGGTGTTAGTCTTCAGTAGTTGTAAACTACTGAAGACATAGGTTTGGCTTCAGTTGTTTAGAAACAGCAGTTGTAGAAACAACTGAAGAGAAATTACTCATCAGCTGTTTTCGTCAATTCATAGCTTTTCAGCTGTTTCAGTCTGACCTCCACACTTATCAGACTTAAATCTGAGTTTCAGAGGTTTCATTGGTCATCAGTACTTATCTGCATTTCTGACATCAGTAGTTGTAGCTACATCAGCTGTTGTGATTTCATCAGCTGTTGTAACTACATCAGCTGTTTTAACAAATAAAGTACTTCAGTACTTGTGAGGATGTAGCCTTCAGTAGTTATAAAAACTACTGAGGGGAAAGGAACTCATCAGTACTTATGTATGACATGTTTACCAATGATCATCAGTATTTATTACTGAGATCATCAGTAGTTGTCACTTATTCTAGCTGCAGCATACCAAGCCTTAATACCAGGTTTTGGAAAGTTGAACTATCCAAAGGCTTAGTAAAAATGTCTGCAAGCTCATCAGCACTAGGAACAAACTTTGGATCAATCAGACCTTTTTCAAAACAATCTCTAATAAAATGGTGTCTGATTTCAATATGTTTAGTCCTAGAGTGCTGGACAGATTCTTGACAATACAAAGAGCTGAAGAGCTATCCATTAACAATGGGGTCTTAGTCTCTGTTATTCCATAATCCAATAATTGGTTTTGAAGCATAGTACCTGAGATGTACAGCTTGCAGCAGCAATGTACTCGGCTTCAGCAGTTGATGTAGCAACTGAGGTTTGTTTCTTACTCTGCCAAGAAATCAAACAGTTGCCTAGGAATTGACATCCACCAGAAGTTGATTTCCTGGTCAACTTACACCCTGCATAGTCACTGTCAGAAAAAGCAACTAATTTACCAGAATGTCTAGTAGAATACCATAAACCTAGAGATGGAGTGCCTTGCAGATATGTAAAGATCCACTTGACTGCAATCAAATGAGACTCCTTAGGTGCATCCTGAAATCTAGCACAAACACATGTAGCAAACATAATATCTGGTCTAGAAGCTGTTAAGTACATCAAGGACCCAATCATACATCTGTAAAGTGTTTCGTCAACCACTTTACCTTTCTGATCTGTATCCAGTTGTGTGGTGTTGCACATGGGAGTAGAACAGGGTTTACAATTTTGTAAATCAAACTTTTCCAAAAGATTTTTTGTGTATTTGGACTGATGAATGAAAATTCCATCAGCCTTTTGTTTGATTTGCAAACCCAGAAAGAATTTAATTCCCCCATGGCACTCATTTCAAACTTTTGTTGCATCAACTTTGTAAAGGCATCACACAACTATGGATCAGAGATGCAAAAATAATATCATCTACATAAATTTGAACAAGTAGATTATGCTGCCCAGCTTTCTTAATGAATAAAGTTTTATCTATGGAACCTCTAGTGAAATTATTTTCCAGAAGAAAGTTTGATAATGTTTCATACCAGGCTCTAGGAGCTTGTTTCAACCCATAAAGAGCCTTATCAAGCTTATACACCCAATTAGGATGCTTATTGTCCTCAAAACCTGGTGGTTGACATACATAAACCTCTTCTTTAATTTTCCCATACAAAAATGCACTTTTGACATCCATTTGAAAAACTTTAAGATTTTGATAAGCAGCATAAGCTAAGAACAATCGAATTGCTTCCAGTCTGGTTATAGGGGCAAAAGTTTCATCATAATCAATACCTTCTTCTTGTGCAAACCCCTGAACAACCAGTCTGGCCTTGTTCTTAACAATAAGCCCATTTTCATCAGTTTTGTTCCTAAACACCCATTTAGTGCCTATTGCACACTTACCTGGAGGTAGAGGAACCAGTTCCCACACTTGCTGTTTCTTGAACTGAAGAAGCTCAAGCTGCATGGCATCAACCCATCCATTGTCCTTTAAAGCAATGTGATAATTCTTTGGCTCTTGCTGACTGATGAAGAGAGCATAGAAGCAGAAATTTGACAATTGACTTCTTGTTGATACTCCAGCAGTGATATCACCAATGATTTGAGACATAGGGTGATTCTTCAGATCTTGGTACACAATGAGATCAGTGCAAGTGTTTGTAGCAGGCTCAGCAGCAACAGATGGTGATGGTGAAGCATTTCCTTGAAACCAATCAGTAGATGGTAATTCAAAGGAAGTTGAAGTTGTAGAAATCTCATCAGCATTTGTTGTGGATTGTGCTGCTGGAGCTACAGGAACATCAGGTCTAGCTGAATCAGGCAGTTGATCACTAAACTTGAAGAGGTGAGTACTACTATATCATCATCATCAGCACCAGCAGTACCACCAGGTGGTGAACTGTTGACAGGAGCAACAGCAGGAGTTTGATAAGGAACATATTGCAGTATGTCCAAATCAAATATCTCCACAGGGCTTTGTGGAATCTTGTCCTTTGGAGATTCATTAAACTTAACATGTAGAGTTTCTTCAACCATCTTTGTTCTACAGTTGAAGACTCTGTATGCTTTGCAAGTTGATGAATAACCAACAAAGTACCCTGCATCCACCTTAGAATCAAATTTTTGGAGTTGATCCCGTGTGTTGAGAATGAAACAAGGACATCCAAAAGCTCTGAAGAATGAAATTAGAGGGGCCAAATGATGAAGAACTTCATATGGTGTTTTCATCAACCTCTTATTTACTAGAGCTCTATTTTGTACATAGCAAGCTGTATTGATAGCTTAAGCCAAAAAGTCATTGGCAGTCCAGAGTCAGCCAACATGGACCTTGCAGCTTCAATAAGGGTCCTGTTCTTTCTCTCCACTACTCCATTTTGTTCAGGAGTTCTTGGAATGCTAAAATGCCTCTTGATTCCCTTTGAGAGGTAGAACTCATCAAGTGTATTGTTTCTAAATTCTGTTCTATTATCACTTCTAATACACTTGACTGAGAGGGAATACTGCTTCTCAACATACAACACAAAGTTGATAATCTTCTGAGCTGCTTCATCCTTTGAATGCAAGAAGAAAGTCCATACAAATCTGGAGTAATCATCCACAATTACCAGACAGTATTTCTTCTTAGCCATACTCATCACTCTCACAGGACCAAAGAGATCCATGTGAAGAAGCTGTAAGCAGGCATTGGACTTTGGTTCTTCTATGGAGGGAAATGAAGCTTTGTGCTGTTTTCCTTTTAAACAAGCAGTGCAGTCATCTTCACATTTGAACTCCTTCATAGGCAATCCCCTTACTAAACCATGGTTTATCAGCTGATTTATGTTTTTGAGATTAACATGACCCAGCCTTCTATGCCATAGTGTAGATTCTTGAGGGGAAGCCTTGGAAAATAGGCAAGGATGGCCTTTGAGATCTATTTTCTTGGAAAGATCTAAGGCATACACTCTTCCTGTCCTGTTGGCCTTAAGGAGAGTGTATTCATCCAACACCTTATCAATCAAACTTAGAACTTTGGATGACAGAATCCGGCAGTTCTGACTTGTGAAAAGAGCAACATGGCCTTTGTCACACATTTGACTGACACTCAAGAGGTTGTACTTGAGATTTTCCACATGGTTAACATCATCAAACTTTATTTCCCCATTGGAAACAAAGCCTTTGCCGATGATGTAACCCTTTGCATCATTGCCAAAAGACACAAACCCCTTCCTTCCTTGAGAGTAGTCATTAAGAAGTGATTTGTTTCCTGTCATATGCATGGATCCTCCACTGTCTACATACCAGATGCCTCTGTGGCATGTTGAAGAACCCTGCAGAACAAAACAAATTAGTTAGATTTTGAGACCCAAACCTTTTTGTTTTGGGCCTGTTCACATCAACAGATGGTAGACTAACAGGTTTGTTGAAAATAACAGCCTGAGAGGAAGAAGATGGTGAAGAAGAGGAATCCTTTGGCTTGGACCTCCTTTTCTGTGGTTTCAACATAGGAACATCTAATTGGTTAACTCTTTCCAATAGATGTTGAACCATCATAACCAGCTGTGTCTGATTTTGTGATAAAGCTTTCAGCTCTTCAGACACATTAGCATTTGAGTTTGATAAGTTCTTATGTTGCACCTTCTTCTTTTGAGCAATCTCAGCTGTTACCTGTTTAACCCCTTCCTTTTTGGATTTCTTTTTGGACTTAAGGGTTACAGGATTTGATGTTGCTGATACAAATGTGGCTTCAAACTCATTTTTCATTTTAACCATTTTCTCTTTAATTTCCTCTTTATGTTTGAGTTTGGATCCTCTTTTGTACCAACAATCATCTGTAAGATGATTAAACAAACCACATACTTCACATGGTTTCTTTTTCAACTTATGTTGATCATCAACTAAAGAGGATGAAACTACTGAAGACTTGCTCTTCAGTACTTTGGAAGCATTATTTGCTTTCTTGACTTCCTCTTTAGTAGTCTTCAAACTCTTTCTACTGATAGTTTTCTTCTTTTTAGTGCTGAAAGTAGTTGGAGTTTGAACTTCAGGTGTCAAATCTTGCTCTCCAGTCCTTTCAAGACTTTCAGAAATAACTCCTGAGTTGATCAACTCTTTGATCATGTGAGTGTCAGCGATTGAACCATCAACATCAGCTGATGGTTCTGAGAGGACTTAGTGCTGACTTCTACTTTTGATGATGCTCTATCAAAAAGTGAATCACATGATGAGGTGGATTGGTTATTGCTTCTCTATCAGATTTCACTTCTACTCTTGGAGCAAAATCTGTAGGAGGAGCAGTGTGATTATAACCAATGCCAAACTTCACATTGGAAGCTGATTGCTTACTAAGAAGCATTTCAAAACCTTTGCATGATTGTACCCATCGATCACACTCTACTTGGGTGACTGCAAGGGTTTCTCATTTAATTGGCATTTAAGCTTATAAATCTCATCACTTTTACTCTTAAGAGCAGACTCATACTCAGCTTGTCTTTTGGAAATGGTTTTCTCAAACTCAAGTTTTTGATTTATTAATACTACATTTGCCTCTCTAATAGAGACAAAGGCAGCTATGCATGATTCAGAACATAACTTGGCTTTAGCCTCTGAAGATACCTGAGTTACCTGTGAAGATGATGCATTTGAGCAGGAACCCTTAGTTGACTCCAGAGCCATAAGTGCTAGAATTCCAAAAGGACTGTCACCACCATGTTGATCAGCACCTTTGAACAGTTGTTCATGACCAGACATGTCATCTGGCAAACTGCTCCAGTCAACAACTTCAGGGGTGAAGAAGCTATGTTATTGAGGTTGAGGAGGTTGATGAGATGGTTGAGGTTCTGGTAGTGCATGAGGTTGTGATACCATAGGAGCTTGAACTTGACTGGTTTGTGGCATGTAATAACAAGGGTAAGGGTATGGCATTTGACCCTGAGGAACAAAATATGCAGGAGATTGTAGTTGAGAATGATGACTAGAATTGACAGGATGTTGCCCTTTGTTTTGTTGACTATTTCCAGGGAAAGTCACAAAAGGTGCAGAGGAATTAGATCCAGATGATCTACATTCTCTAGCAAAGTGTCCAAGCCTTTGGCATTTGTGACACCTCAACTTACTCTTGTCAAAACCAACTTTGGTTTTGCCAGAGAGTCCTGGGAACTTTCTTCCAGTTCTTTTGTAGAACTTCTGAGATCTGATATTTATCAAGGCCATTTGGCTCAAAATATCCATCTCTTCTAAGTCATCATCAGTGTCACACCCCAACCTTGACGGCGGAAACGTCGAGGAGTGAGAGTTAAGATCGTTCACAGCCACATAACGCTATTAATAATCCAAATATAATTTAAACATAAGTTTCAATTGTCACATTACAATCATAAGTTTCAAAGAAAATAAAAGCATAACATAGAATGTAACAAATCATTCTATTTTATTTATTAATCTAGGTCCATTCCTAGATGTGCAAGCTTCAAAGTGTAGATAATCAAACTTGGGCATTTCCTGAAACATGTTAAAAATAAAAGGTCAACAAAAATGTTGGTGAGCATTCCATAGTTTTCAATACATAAGTATATAAAAGATGGCAATTCAAGTCATAAGTTAGTAAATAAAGTGATTAGGGATGCTATGAACAATGCAACAATCAAACCTCGACAATGTTTCACAAGTCTCAAACGTTAAAAGTATATACGATCAGCTAAGTGTACTTGGATCAACCAAGCAGGCTTGTCTTACCCATAGATCTATGACTTCGCTGGGCTAGCAATAGTTAATGATTGTACATATAACGCCATAACATGGTAACCACAAAAGTTTAACTAACCACAACTTAACATGATGAATTGCCATAAAGTTTACAAGTCTCAAATAAGTTTACAAGTGCAAAGTATAAGTTAACATGTTTCACCCCAAGGTGTGAAAATAAACAAAAGGGGGTATGGAATACTCACATGATCAAAAGTATTTATTGGATGATTAATAAGAAAATAATCAAAAGCGTCGATTCAAAGTAGTCCTTCACAATGCACCTAAAATATATGTATTCACAAGTTAAGGTTAAATTAATATAGTTTAACGTTTTAATGGAAGCTAAGGTTTTAATTAGATTTTGGGATGTTAATAATTTATAACCCAACTAACATGATAAATTTTGGTTATGCTTTGTCAATATATTATTTAATCGTTTTAATACTACGAAATAGGAAACATTTGTCCCAAAGTCTAAATATAATTTAAAACAATCTTTTAAGATAACTCTTATTTTAAACAATAATATCTATTTGTTATTTGAACAATAATGATTAAATGAGTTATAACAATATTTAAGGTCTATTTTATAATAAATATTTAAACATATTATTTGAACAAACAACTATTTATTAGATTAAAACTATATTTTAAGTTTAACTTATAAGAAATAATCTAAATATATCTTTTGAACAAATAATAATTTAAATAGTTAATCAACATTAAAATCCATTTTTAATAAAGTTTAACTAATTATATCATTTATTTTGTAAAATAAGACATAAACTTCTAGACAATATTTAGAACATCTAAAATTTTCAGCTTTTATAAAATGTCTTTTTATAATTTTAAAAATATTTAAAATATTATAGAAGGCTAAAAAGCCTCAAACAAAAATGTGGAGTGGCCCGGGGTCGAACCCGGTACCTCCAGGTTCTGATGGGGACAAGTTACCATTAGGCGAGGTCGCCTATGCCTGACATAAACCCGTTTCCTTTATCTTTTAAAACAAAACCAGTAACCCCCCCCCCCCAAATCCAAGAACCCTAGTTCGTTCTTGGATTAAATTGACCTCCAAACCAATGTTGAAAATCAGATTAATGTTAGGGCTATTGTTCCCAACAACAATCGAGCATGTATGTATGTAAATTACCCGAATTGCAAACGAAATGATGATGAACAACTGATGAACAGTCCGCGACTTCGACCGAATCCAACAGGTATGAAAACGTTGATGGAAATAAAATTAAACTCGTGGGTAGCTTCGTACAGAGATGAGGATTGAAAGCCCTCTAAAAATTTCACGTTTTGAAGTCCGAACAATGGCCTTCGGTAGGTTGCAGGTCGCGATGTGTAAGATGTCGATGGAATTTAGTGTTTGATTTTTTCAGGTGCAATTGAGAGATGTAATCGATTAGGATTACTTAGATGATTGTTTTGGGTTGTTTAATTAGGCTATAATTACAGTTAAATGCTCGAACGGATCTATGATTAAAGAGGTTTCGGTTACTCGATGATTCGAGTAATAACCGACGGTTTAACTCAATTAAATCAGACATTTAAGTTCGAAACGTGCAAAAGGATCGATTTGGGTCGGTTTTGGGTTAAGATTTGAAGTAAATCGAGGGGTTTTGAAGCCGCCGGAGCTCGGCCGGAGAATGGCCGGAGCTCTCGCCGGATTCACGGGAGTAGGAGGGGGGCATTAGTTTGGGTTTTTCCCTTTTACAACTTTGGTCCCTCAACTTCAATCCTTATCATTTTATGTACAAACTCTATTATTTAAAGTTTATAAAATGACAATAAGGCCCCCTTGACTTTTATAACTTATTATAATTATTATTATTATATTATTATTATTATTATTATTATTATTATTATTATTATTATTATTATTATTATTATTTTATTATTATATTATTATTATTATTATTATTATTATATAACTTTTATTATTATATAATATTATCAATTAAACTTACAAATTAAAGAATTAAAAGACCAATTGAAATAATATGCATAAGCAACCCATAAGTTTCATGAATGACAAACATGGTCCTTAAACAAATTTAACAAAGTTAACTTTAATTTAACCCCAAATATACAGGATGTTACAGTCTCCCCGACTTAAAGAATTTCGTCCCGAAATTAAGAATAAAGCTAAGAGAACAAATGCGGGTATCTCTCCTTCATATGATCCTCACGCTCCCAAGTGAACTCAGCTCCGCGTTTGTTTTCCCAACGGACTTTGACGATAGGTGTGGTAGTTGTTCGGGTCTTCTTCAGGGTTCGATCCATAATCTCAACAGGCTTCTCAACGAAATGCAATGACTCATCAATTTGAATTTCCTCTAGTGGAACATGCAAATTTTCATCAGCCAAGCACTTCCTCAAGTTTGAGACATGGAAGACAAGATGAACTCCGCTAAGTTCAGAAGGTAGCTCCAGTTTGTAAGCCACTTTACCAACTCTTTTCAGAATCTTAAAGGGTCCTACAAAACGTGGGGCTAACTTACCCTTCTTCCCAAAACGTACAACACCCTTCCATGGAGAGACCTTAAGGAGAACCATGTCGTCGACTTGAAACTCCAACGGTTTGCGTCTTTTATCGGCATAACTCTTTTGGCGACTTCTAGCCACCTCAAGGTTATTTCGGATCTTGGAAACTTTGTCAGTCGTTTCTTGAATAAGTTCCGGACCAGTGATAAGATTTTCCCCAATGTCAGTCCAACAGATTGGAGAACGACATTTACGACCATACAAAGCCTCGAATGGTGCCATCTTGATACTTGAGTGATAACTATTGTTATACGAAAATTCCGCGAGCGGTAAATGCGTATCCCAATCACCACCAAAATCAAGGACACAAAGACGCAGCAGATCCTCGAGGGTTTGGATTGTTCGTTCGGTTTGACCATCGGTTTGAGGATGGTAAGCCGTACTTAAATCCAATTGAGTACCCAAGAGTTCTTGCATCGAAGACCAAAAGTGCGAAGTGAAACGAGCATCTCGATCGGAAATAATGTGTAAGGGCACGCCATGACGACTCACAATTTCGTCAATGTAGATTCGAGCTAGCCTTGAAACCTTGTACGTATCTCGTATGGGTATGAAATGTGCTGTCTTGGTCAAACGGTCAACGATGACCCAAATACTATCATGACCACGAGGTGTACGAGGTAACTTGGTTATGAAATCCATGGATATATGTTCCCATTTCCACATAGGGATTTCAGGTTGCTCAAGTAAACCACTTGGTCGTTGATGCTCGGCTTTGACCCTTGCACACGTGAGACACTTAAAAACATAAGACGCGATATCTTTCTTCATTCCAGCCCACCAATATTGACCACGCAAGTCCATGTACATCTTATCGGAGCCAGGATGAATGGAATATTGGGTTTGATGAGCTTCGTTCATAATGAAGTGTCGAAGATTGTCACGATTCGGGATCCAAAGTCGATTCAAGAAATACCACATGCCATTCGGTTTTGTCTCCAGTTGTGACCGAACGTTAGACATCAAATCTTCATCCTTCCCTTCGTCGGTTAATGCCGCTTGTTGAGCCTCGCGAATGCATAACTCGAGGTCACTATCGATCTTATGTTTTGGAGCATGATAGTAGCCTCGTTGACATCCACATGGATCTCGGTATCAAATTCTCCTAGCGTATCAAACCATTGCCTTCGATCTCGAATTTCTTGAAGCGAGACAGTCTTATTGTGAACCTTGCGACTTAACGCGTCGGCTACAACATTCGCCTTTCCAGGATGGTAGCAATGTCGCAGTCGTAGTCGCTAATTAACTCGATCCATCGTCTTTGTCTCATGTTAGATCCTTTTGGTTAAACACATGTTGGAGACTCTTATGATCGGTGTAGACTATGCATTGCGTCCCATATAAATAGTGTCGCCAAATCTTCAATGCGAAAACCACAACACCAAGTTCGAGATCGTGAGTTGTGTAGTTCACTTCATGAACCTTCAATTGCTCGACGCGTATGCTATAACTTTGCCTCGTTGCATGAGTACACAACCAAGACCTTGATTAGAAGCATCACAATATACAGTGAAGTCATCATTTCCATCGGGAAGTGTGAGAATAGGAGCGTTGCACAACTTGCGTTTTAATGTCTCGAAAGCCTCTTCTTGCTCGGGTCCCCATTCAAAGAGTCGATTCTTTTGAGTTAGCGCCGTTAATGGTTTAGCAATCTTCGAGAAATTCGCTATGAACCTACGGTAATATCCCGCTAAGCCCAGAAAAGAACGAACCTCGGTTGGGGTTGTGGGAACGCACCAATTCTTCACGGCTTCAATTTTAGCAGGATCAACGTGAATTCCTTGGCTATTCACCACATGCCCTAAGAATTGAACTTCTTCCAACCAAAATTCACACTTGGAGAACTTAGCGTACAATTGCTCCTTCTTCAAAAGTTCAAGAACTTGTCGCAAGTGTGTCTCGTGATCGACTTTCGTCTTGGAGTAGATAAGAATGTCATCAATGAACACGATTACGAACTTATCCAAATACGGTTTACATACTCGATTCATGAGATCCATGAACACGGCAGGCGCATTGGTCAAGCCAAAAGGCATAACCATGAACTCGTAGTGTCCATATCGAGTACGAAAAGCGGTCTTTGGAATGTCATCATCGTGACACGTAGTTGATGATACCCAGAACGTAGATCGATCTTTGAGAATTGAGTTGCTCCTTGAAGTTGGTCGAAGAGATCATCGATACGAGGAAGAGGGTATCGGTTTTTGATAGTAAGTTTGTGAGTTCCCGGTAGTCGATGCACATACGAAATGAACCATCCTTCTTCTTCACAAACAGTACAGGTGCACCCCATGGTGATGAGCTAGGACGAATGAAACCCTTATCGGTCAACTCTTGCAATTGACTAGCTAATTCTTGCATTTCAGACGGTGCAAGATGATAAGGTGATTTAGCCACAGGGTTTGCGCCAGGGATTAGGTCAATCTTGAACTCAACTTCTCGCACGGGAGGTAACCCTTTAAGATCCTCGGGAAAAACCTCGGGAAAGTCTCGTACAACAGGAATGTCTTTTTGAACTCCTTACCCTTGGCTTTCGTATTAACTACATATGCCATGAAAGCCATGTAGTTTTTACTTAAGCACTTGCGAGCCTTGATGCAAGACATGAGTTTGAGTCTTTGGGATGATTTCTCCCCAAAGACCTTCAAAGTATCTCCAGTCGGTAAAGGAATTCGGATACACTTCTCGAAACATAGAATTTCCGCACGATGCTTGGCTAACCAATCCATACCAATGATAACATCAAAGCTTCCCAATTGCATAGGAATAAGGTCGACGAAGAACTCGTGTTCGTTAAGGCTTAAAGTGCAGTCACGTATTACGACGTCCACGACAATAGATTTTCCATCGGCGATTTCGACAGTGAAAGTTCTTTTCTAGAATGACGCGCGGTTTAGAAAGTAAAGACTCGAATTCCAGGGACACGAAACTCCTATCGGCACCCGAATCAAACAATACAGATGCATAATGTTTATTTACAAGATACATACCTGTTTGGTAACAACCTATTATTGGTATGATTAACATAGATAGGATTTTTTTACAAGACAAGAAAGGACTAAAGGGATTCAACGACGTACCATTCACCACGTCGTTGTTGGCTTGTGCTTGATTGGCGTTGATGTTGAAAGCCCTTCCACGAGCCGGTGGCACAGTTCCCGCATTGCGAGGACATTGCGGACGAATATGGCCAACCTCGCCACAGTTATAGCAGGTTCGGTTGGTAAGCATGGCAGTGTTGTTTGGCGCACGAAGACAGGTAGCCACCAAATGACCATACTTTCCACACAGCGAGCAGACTCGGCATGGAATGTTGCTTGCATGATGGTACTTGCACGTGTTACACATAGGATGTGGGCAGCATAAACTTTAGCCATGGGAGCTTGATTCGCAACCACCATTTGTTTTTGAGGAGCATTAGGGCGGTCACGCCGTAGTTGCGTGTCGGAATGAACTTACGCTTTTTGTTTTGAGAAGATGACTCGGCCTTTACCTCCTTTGTTGCCTCGGGTATCACCTTCGTAACAGACTTGGAACCCTTTGCCGACATAGTGCCAGCTCTTATATGATTCTCGGTGAGCTGTGCAGTGATGGTAATTGCTTCCTCCAAAGTTGTGGGCCTACTACCCACCACGGCATCTTGAATTTGAGGTGGCACCCCCTTGATAAATTTCTCAATGTTACGGGGCACAGTGTCCACCATGTGTGGTAGGAGCATACTCAACTCATGATGCCGGGTGGAATAAGCCAAATGATTCCCACCATCTTGTTTGAGATTCCAGAATTCCTCCTCTAGCTTTTGTAACTCGCTCCTTGGACAAAACTTTTGAATCATAATCTCCTTAAATTCTCCCAGGGCAAGGCCAAAGCAATCTCAGTTCCACGGTTTCTCTTTTCACTATTCCACCATGTGAGTGCTCGTTGTTGAAGAACACTTGTGGCATAGTGAACCTTGAACTCGTTGGGACACTCGCTAACAATGAACGTATTCTCCGTACTTTCAAACCACTCGAGAAGTCCAGTGGCTCCTTCTTTTCCACTAAAGCTAGTGGGTTTGCACGAGTTGAAGTGTTTGAAGGTGCAAGTACGGTTGTTCCCTTGTTGATTGTTCCCATTTTGATTGTTGCTATTGTCTCCATTAGCACCACTATTGTTTCCCATTGTGTTGTTGTTGTTGCTATTAGCCATTAGTGTGCTATTGAGTTCGTCAGCAACCATAGTCGGGAGAACGGCAGCCATTTGTCAGGCAATCATGGCAGCCAGCTTACGGTCGGAACTTCCACACTTTCCATGGTGACGAGACATGCTGGATATACAAAAATGAGTTAGTTACAGGAGTGAGGATAACAAAGGATAGCAGTTTAACAAAGATGAGCTAAGGGTTATAAGGTACACGGAATGATTCCATTTGGTAACGCATTACCATGTGGAAACATTGACACGTCAAGGTGAATTGATCCATTTACCTTAGAAACTTGTGTATATTGACCATAGTTTATCACTCATCCCAGAAATCCCCAGGTAAGCATAACTAGTCCCGTAGGATTTATGCGATATGCTTGCCTTAGCCCGAGGGCCTTTTGCCAGGAAAACCGGGATATAGGTGTCTATGTGTCACACAATATTTCTTAGGTTCATAGAATCAAAACCTTGATGAGATTTATATAGATTAGACATAACGTCTAAAGATCCAAGTCATAACATAAGCATAAGATTCCACGTGTCGACGAGAATAAGATTAAGAGAGTTCATGTTCGGGGAGAGTCAAAGAGTCAAAGTTAAGTTTAGGGAGACAAGTAACAATGTTTAGGCAATCCTATGCTAAGGCATCAAATTGCACATAAGAGGCATAGCATTATGTAGCATGAAAAGTATATAATTTACAAGATAGAAATATAATTCTATAAGGTTCATGCATACTATAGCCTAGGTCACCATTTCTAATAACCTAGATCCCTATAGTTATGGGCTCTGATACCAATCTGTCACACCCCAACCTTGACGGCGGAAACGTCGAGGAGTGAGAGTTAAGATCGTTCACAGCCACATAACGCTATTAGTAATCCAAATATATTTAAACATAAGTTTCAATTGTCACATTACAATCATAAGTTTCAAAGAAATAAAAGCATAACATAGAATGTAACAAATCATTCTATTTTATTTATTAATCTAGGTCCATTCCTAGATGTGCAAGCTTCAAAGTGTAGATAATCAAACTTGGGCATTTCCTGAAACATGTTAAAAATAAAAAGGTCAACATAAAAATGTGGTGAGCATTCCATAGTTTTCAATACATAAGTATATAAAAGATGGCAATTCAAGTCATAAGTTAGTGAATAAAGTGATTAGGGATGCTATGAACAATGCAACAATCAAACCTCGACAATGTTTTACAAGTCTCAAACGTTAAAAGTATATACGATCAGCTAAGTGTACTTGGATCAACCAAGCAGGCTTGTCTTACCCATAGATCTATGACTTCGCTGGGCTAGCAATAGTTAATGATTGTACATATAACGCCATAACATGGTAACCACAAAAGTTCAACTAACCACAACTTAACATGATGAATTGCCATAAAGTTTACAAGTCTCAAATAAGTTTACAAGTGCAAAGTATAAGTTAACATGTTTCACCCCAAAGTGTGAAAATAAACAAAAAGAGGGTATGGAATACTCACATGATCAAAAGTATTTATTGGATGATTAATAAGAAAATAATCAAAGGGTCGATTCAAAGTAGTCCTTCACAATGCACCTAAAATATATGTATTCACAAGGTTAAGGTTAAATTAAAATAGGTTTAACGTTTTAATGGAAACTAAGGTTTTAATTGGATTTTGGGATGTTAATAATTTATAACCCAACTAACATGATAAATTTTGGTTATGCTTTGTCAATATATTATTTAATCGTTTTAATACTACGAAATAAGGAAAACATTTGTCCCAAAGTCTAAATATAATTTAAAACAATCTTTTAAGATAACTCTTATTTTAAACAATAATATATATTTGTTATTTGAACAAATAATGATTAAATGAGTTATAACAATATTTAAGGTCTATTTTATAAGAAAATAATTTAAACATATTATTTGAACAAACAACTATTTATTAGATTAAAACTATATTTTAAGTTTAACTTATAAGAAATAATCTAAATATATCTTTTGAACAAATAATAATTTAAATAGTTAATCAACATTAAAAATCCATTTTTTATAAAAGTTTAACTAATTATATCATTTATTTTGTAAAAATAAGAACATAAACTTCTAGACAATATTTAGAAACATCTAAAATTTTCAGCTTTTATAAAATGTCTTTTTATAATTTTTAAAAATATTTAAAAATATTATAGAAGGCTAAAAAGCCTCAAACAAAAAATGTGGAGTGGCCCGGGGTCGAACCCGGGACCTCCAGGTTCTGATGGGGACAAGTTACCATTAGGCGAGGTCGCCTATGCCTGACATAAACCCGTTTCCTTTATCTTTTAAAACAAAACCAGTAAACCCCCCCCCCCCCCAAATCCAAGAACCCTAGTTCGTTCTTGGATTAAATTGACCTCCAAACCAATGTTGAAAATCAGATTAATGTTAGGGCTATTGTTCAACAACAATCGAGCATGTATGTATGTTAAATTACCCGAATTGCAAACGAAATGATGATGAACAACTGATGAACAGTCCGCGACTTCGACCGAATCCAACAGGTATGAAAACGTTGATGGAAATAAAATTAAACTCGTGGGTAGCTTTGTACAGAGATGAGGATTGAAAGCCCTCTAAAAATTTCACGTTTTGAAGTCCGAACAATGGCCTTCGGTAGGTTGCAGGTCGCGATGTAAGATGTCGATGGAATTCAGTGTTTGAATTTGTTTCATGTGCAATTGAGAGATGTAATCGATTAGGATTACTTAGATGATTGTTTTGGGTTGGTTTAATTAGGCTATAATTACAGTTAAATGCTCGAACGGATCTATGATTAAAGAGGTTTCGGTTACTCGATGATTCGAGTAATAACCGACGGTTTAACTCAATTAAAACAGACATTTAAGTTCGAAACGTGCACAAGGATCGATTTGGGTCGGTTTGGGTTAAGATTTGAAGTAAATCGAGGGGTTTGAAGCCGCCGGAGCTCGGCCGGAGAATGGCCGGAGCTCTCGCCGGATTCACGGGAGTAGGAGGGGGGCATTAGTTTGGGTTTTTCCCTTTTACAACTTTGGTCCCTCAACCTTCAATCCTTATCATTTTATGTACAAACTCTATTATTTAAAGTATAAAATGACAATAAGGCCCCCTTGACTTTTATAACTTATTATTATTATTATTATTATTATTGTTATAATATTATTATTATTATTATTATTATTATTATTATTATTATTATTATTAATATAACTTTTATTATTATATAATAATTATCAATATAAACTTACAAATTAAAGAATTAAAAGACCAATTGAAATAATATGCATAAGCAACCCATAAGTTTCATGAATGACAAACATGGTCCTTAAACAAATTTAACAAAGTTAACTTTAATTTAACCCTAAATATACAGGATGTTACAATCAGCAATCCCCTTGAGATCATCCATGATGAAGCATAGATTGTCATTATTACACCCAGTAAACTGACTATCAACACTCACAAATGCTGAATCAGAAATGTTTGAAGAGAAATCAATATGCTCATCATACTGGCATTCAGATGAAGCATATTCTGACTCATGACTAACCAAGGCAGTGTTGCCTGGTACAAAGTCTTCAGTGAGCTTACCAGATGAAGACAGTTTTCTTTTTGTTCTATCTCTCTCTCAAATGTGAGCAATTTCCCATGGAGTTGGGTGAGAGATAGTTTGTCCAAATTTGCACTGGAGCGTAGGACAATAGTATATGTGTCCCATCTCTCAGGCAGTGATCTGAGAAATCTGTTATTCATCTGGGTATTGGTGTACTCATGTTTGACCATTTTTAATTCAGAGATCAAACAAGAGAACCGCTCAAACTGTTGAGTCAGTGTCTCACCCTTCCTATGAGAGAATGTCTCATATTGTTGGGCAAGGATCTCTCTATTATTTGCCAAGACCTCATCTGTTCCTCCAAATTGTTCTTTCAAGGCATTCCAGAGGTCATGGGCAGATTCATAATGCATTAGCCCAGAATATATTTCATTGGGTAGTGCCATGGCCAGAATTCCATGGGCTTTTGCATCAATCTCAAACAATTTCTTATCCTCATCTGAGTATTGATCCTTCCTCTTCGGAACCATTTGATTGGTTTCCGGGTTATTCACCATAGGCTTGTGTGGACCATGTACCACTGATGTCCAACAACCTGAGCTGTTAACAGACAGGTGATGGAGCATACGTCGTTGCCATATGTTATACTCATTCCTAACCAACATTGGAGGCTTGGTTGAGGGAACCAGTATTGTGAGGATCATTGGAAGGAGTAGTCATTTTGGGTCCAAAAACAATTTATTCAAGCTTTTAAAAGATTTTAGACAGACCACAACAAACTCAATGAAAACCAAGAATAAATCTAAGGATGAATGACCAAAAAACAGAAAATTCAATCTCTATAACCGTTTCTTGCAAAAATGCTAATTCAATCAAACTTGGATCTTGAATAGCAGTTTCAATGATCAATTATTAGATCGATCAATGATTAACCAGCTCTGATACCATATGTCAGGATCAGTGATCACAAGTTCGATGGATTAGTGAGTAATGCAGCGGAATAAGATCAAGAATTAGACAAATTATAGCAAGAGTTTGATATTTGTAAACAAATACGAGAGAATATATTTCTGTGATAAGGAATGATTCAATTAGTCCAAATATTTCTATTCAATCATTCACACATTACAATAAGGTTGATACTCCTTATATAGAGTGCAATCACTGCTGCTATCACGGGATAGTGACAACTGTCAGATCTATTACAAAATAACTAACACTTAACAAACTACTGAAATGTTCACAACTACTGAGAACATGTCAGAGTGCTAAGTATAAAACATAAAACTACTGATAAGAAACTACTGAAACTACAACGACTGAAGAACAAACTCTTCAGTCGTTTTACAAAACTACTGAAAAGATAAAACATAAAACTACTGAAAGTAAACCGTCACAACTACTGAAGAAGTCCTCTTCAGCTGTTATGACAACATCTGATACTTGGTCTTCAGCACTTGTGTCTTCAGACTTTGTCTTCAGCACTTATGTCTTCAGACTTTGTCTTCAGCACTTGTCTTCAGACTTTGTCTTCAGCACTTGTCTTCAGACTTTGTCTTCAGCACTTGTGTCTTCAGACTTTGTCTTCAGCACTTGTCTTCAGACTTTGTCTTCAGCACTTGTCTTCAGACTTTGTCTTCAGCACTTGTCTTCAGACTTTGTCTTCAGCACTTGGTTCAGACTTTGTCTTCAGGTGTTCTCTTCAGCTGTTGTGGACTTCAGTAGTTGTTGTGACGTTTGTGGGACTTAAAGGTTTTTCTGATCCGGCTCATTGGTTCTTTTGGTCCAAACAATCAACATTATACGCATTTGATCATCTCAGACATGATCATTTAAACTTGAAAACTTTTGATCACCTCAGACGTGATCCTTTTAAACAATTTGTCACCTCAGACGTGACCCATTTATCTTTTGAAAACACATGTGGTCATCTCAGACATGACCCTTTAGGTGAATTAATCCCTTACTGAATTCCATGATGTAGTCCGACACTAAAAAAAACTGAAATGACTAAATAAATAAAAAATTTAAACTGAAGTACAAAAATTAAACTTGTTTTTGACTTTTTGTGAGAGATAAATCCTAAGATAGAAATCTACTGGATTTGGTTCCGGAATAAGCAGCTTCTATTTAGTTTGACCATACCTGGACAAATTCAATTTTGGAATCATACAGGCAAGTCAAATCATTTGGGACTTGTTATCAAAACCTTTTGATGCTCACTTCTAGGTTTTCATCCAGAGTCGTTAGCAAGTTTAGGAAATCATACTGGTACTCTTAGATTCCCACATTGATTTGGATTTTCAAGAATTGTAGCCACGATGATTGTCAGTATATTTGTCCTCTTAAATCCATATAAAGACTTTTGACACAGATTGGTGATAGTTTAAGGTTTATTATTTTAACCAACATTTGTGGATCCCACGCTTATATGGTAATCAACATTCCTCAGGAGTTTTTTTGAGCGGTCTACGGGTATTTTGACAAGAAGAGACTATTCTTAGAGCTTTCAACAGAAGAGAAGCCAATCCTCAGGTCAGTGACATCGCACAGCAGAGAGGTGGCAAACAACAATGAATTCTAGAATATCTAGGTTATGCTTATCCTCAGGTCAGTGCCATCGCACAGCAGAGAGGCACACAACATATCTTCTTGTTAGAGCATCTTTAATTTTCTTTTGCACATAATGCACCAACAACATAAGTTATTAGCTTGATAGCATTTGCTTTTCATTTTTCATGCTTTGCTCTATTTCTGGTCATCCGCACACATTTGTGGCGTTTACATGCTCATTACCCTTATTGGAATATTGTTGATTGTGTTAACCAGTGATAAGATGGGAGCCCACAGTAAGTTGAACAACTTAATTTGATCTTGAGATCACCAATCAGGTCTGATCATCTATTGTGTTGAATCTACCGACATATCATCTGTGGTCTAGCAACCTCTAGGTCTACTTTCGTTGTGTTACCTTAGTAGTTACCAGTTTTCTATCATCTTTTTAATATTGCTTAGACTACACAGACTTATACTTTGAATTTTGCATTTTTTCTAAATTAAATTTTAAAGTCCCTCTTGATTTGTTCCTGTGTACTATCATTTTCCAAAGTATTTGAATCGGTATCACAGATACGATCTACCTTCTATCAGCTAGCCTCTCCTTCTCCCTCGTTTTTTTTTTCGTTTTTTTTTATGTTACTGGCTGGACCTATTCTCCCCCTAAAATTCTAAAATCATAACAGATTTATGTATTTTAGGATTTTAATAGACAGCTAAATAACATGAATTTAATTAAACAGAAAATTGAATAAATAAAGAAAATAAAAATTAAACTAAACTGCATCGGACTACGCATGATCATCATCAGGAATAACATCACTTTTCTTTTTAACGTTGTTGACCTCTAACAGATATAGAAAACGTGGTTTGTCAAAAGATTTTGTATAGAGGTTAGCGCGTTGAAAATCTGTATTTATCTTTGTTGGGTTTGTTGGACCAAATCAAACTAGTTTAACCATTTAAACTTGAAAACGCAGCTGATAACATCAAATAAATATCATTTGTAATCTGAAAATATGGTTCATTCATGACAACAACAAACCCAAGAACACAAGGATCTTATATATGTGTTTGAACTAGCTTGTAATAAGAAATAACAACCCAAAAAACGTCAAACAAACTACCTTTAATGAAGCTGCTGAAAAACGATTTTGGGTGAAAAGATGATGTTCTTCAATAGCCAAGACACCAAGAAAAGTGTCCTCAAGCATTCATACCCACAAGCATCAAGCGTAACACCATTCTTGCTAGGATTTGAGCACCAAAACGACCAAGAAGATGCTGCTGGAACATCTTCCAGCACCAAAAACGAACAAAGGGGGGGTTGCTGGAACAACTTCCAGCCGAGATTATCTTCAAGAAAGGAGATTACCTTTGTGTTGTGGTCCTTGCATGTGAGAGGGGAGAAAGATGGAGTGTGTGGTGTTCTAGGTGTTCCAAGGTTCAAAGACATCATCAAAACAAGAGTAGAACACCATAAAGAAAGGGGCGGCTGAATCCCTTAGGGTTTCCCCCCAAAAAATTCACTTTTCATTTTGTAAAATTAAAATAGAATAAGTTATGTAATTAGCCCTTTAATTATATAACTTATACACACACACTCCTATTAGTTGATGTTATTTAACCAATTTAAACAACATAACAAATAATATCCATGAACAAAATATCCATATAGGTTGTTCAATCTCATATGCAACTTATTTAGAAACCCATTTTCTAAATTGGTGAATTTATTTAATTGCATGATCATATCATCAATTAAATATTAATTGGTGTTTGCTAAGCTTGTTATTGGGTATGACCCGACTTGGATCATAACGTACTAACCACATCAATGTTCTATGTGTCTTGGGCATAAAGAATCCAACAATCTCCCACTTGCACAAGATTCATAGAAGATTGATGCAAGCAGCAAATACCGCCTAACAACGGTTTACTACCCTTAATACGCATGACTGAAAGCCATTCAATAACATCATCCCCTTCAAGTATCCAACTTGAAATGATTTAGGTGAATCAATCATTTATCCTTTTGTTACAGATGTCCTGTTAAATCCAAAGACACAGAATGATCATTCCTTGTTGATTTAACTTAATCAGGCCTTAGACATCTTGCTCTCAACAAATAAGAGGAACAAATCCCATCTTGACTGCATACGTTTCTCACAATCACCTTGTGTCACACCTGAACACAGCCTTATGTACTGTCCATTATTTCAGAACAGTGAAGAACTAACTCAAGGTATAACATTTGGTGAATATCAAAACCCAATATGCATCTCAGGTCTGAGGATACTAAATGATATTCGCCTTTACTCAAAATTACTTATGATCAATCAAAGAGATTCTATGTAGTAAAATTTAAGACGCGGGTCAGTCCAATATTTGCATCCCACAAATATTTATGAACCTTGGCAGCAACCAATTGCTCTATATTCATTCCTAATGAATATCCCACCAATCCATAGTCCTACGTTCATATTTGTTCCCAGAAACATGACCGACTACGGACATTTAGAATAATAAACATATTCATGGATGTAAACATGCTAAAAAAAGGAACATAACTCAAATATATAAAAGAGTTAAATATTACAATTGTTCCATATTTTATATGCTAAACAGATCAATTCCAATCACTAGAATATCGAAGTCCTAAGGCACAAGTATGACCCTCATACTTTGCCCTCACAAGGAGCTTCGTGAGTGGATCCGCAATGTATTGATAGGTGTGAACTTTACGAATACATATTTTTCCCTTTTCAACTTCATCCCTTATGTAGTTGAATTTCCGCTCAATGTGCCTAGCCTTTTGAAGAGGACAGGGTACCTTGATTCATGTAATCGTACCCTCGTGATCACAAAAGGATTTCTAGGGGTCTTGAATGGTAGAGACCACCCTAGGTAGGCGATAAATTTCTTTATCCATGCAGCTTCCTGAGCTGCTAATGAAGTGCCTATGTATTCGGATTTTGTAGTGGACAATGCTACTCCATTCATAATGAAGACATACCCGGATTGAGAATCATCTCGAACGGTTTGGAACTTGCATCTGTGTAACCCTTTATACCAGTTTCCTCTCCATCAGATCCGTATAGTAGAAACATTTCCTTAGTCCTTTTAAGATATTTCAATATACTTTAATAGTCATCCAATGGCTATTATCTGGATACTTTAATATCTGCTTGTCATGATTAACGTGCATGACTCGTCCAGTCTAGTGCATATCATCGCATACATGATGGATCCTATAGCTGACGCATATGGATGTCCTTTAGATATTGCTCATCCTTTGAGCTTGGACATTGAGATGTACTCAATATTGTCCCTCTTTGAATAGGTACCATACCTTTCTTAGAGTTTTTCCATCTTGAACCTTTTCAAGACTTTATTAATATATGCACTTTGATTTAAACCTATCAACCGCGTCGATCTATCCCTATAGATCTTTATTCCAAAATATAGGCGGCTTAAACGAGATCTTATATGGAAAAACATATTCCAAGGTAGGTTTTAACACCTTAAATGGTTGGAATATCATTTCCAAATAGTAGTGTGTCATCAACATACAACACTAAGAATACAATTATGCTCCCACTAGCTATCATATATACACAACCTTCTCGATGCTTGTTTCAATCCACAGATTGATCACTTGAACTTATATACTTTATTAGGATGTCATGGATCGACAAAACCATCATGCTGAACTATATGAATAGTGTCTTTGAGATGTTTATTAAGAAAAGCAGTTTTGACATCCATTTGCCAAAACTCATATTCAGAATATGCAGTTATGGCACATAATATCCTAATCGACTTTAGCATTGCCACGGGCGTAAGAGTTTCATCATAATCAACCAATTGAGTTTGATGGAAATCTTATGCTATAAGTCTTGACTTATAAGTATTCAAGTCTCCATGTATATCTATTTTCATCTAGAAAACCCACTTGTATCCAACCGGTTTGGAGTTAAGTGGAGGGTCAACCAATTCCCAAACTTGGTTGTTATACATAAATTGCATCCTTACGTTCATGGCTTCTAGCCATTTGTCCCAATCCAAATTGGACATAGCATCTTGGTATATGGTTAGCCTACAGGGGTCAACCACATAGCATCCATTCTTGGAATATTCATATCACTTAGATGGAATACTAACTCTACCAGATTTGTGAATGTTTTGTGTGTATTTATCAACCTCTTGATCATCATCAACAACCTCTTGTTGGTAGCTAGTGTCAACCAAAAGTGTACCGGCTTGTGGATTTTGATCCTTATCAAGTTCCACAGTTCTATACGTCATTCCTTCCATAAAGAACTCGGTTTCCAAGAACTTAGCCTTTCGAGCAATAAATACTTTTGCTCCGTTGAGTCAAAGAAACAGTATCCCATACAGTCTCTGTGGATTCTCAACTAATATACACTTTCTTTGTCCGGGTCATATTCATAATATGAGCCTCAGAGAGCAATGCGAAAACCCAAAATGATAAAGGTGGTTAGCTCATATCCATAATAAATTGAACCATATCCAAATAGGGTTCAGTTTCTCCTTTATCAGAATGAAGAACATAGATAGTTATGTAGAGTTGATTTTCTACTTCATTATTGAAGATTTTGAACATTTCAAAAGCTTCATACTTATGTGTCATCAAGTGCACACAATAATAGTGACTGTAATCATCGGTAAAAGTAATGAAGTATCTTTCACCAATCTTTGTCATTGTCTTAAAAGGACCACATACATCCAAATGTATCATTCCTAATAAGTCTTTTGGTTCACACTTATCAAATGAAACATTTTCATTTGTTTCCAAAAGACCATTCTTTTGAAGTGTTTGAATCCAATTCTTGTTTATGTGACCAAGATGACAATGTCAAAGATAATATAACTTAAACCCATTTTAAGTTTCTTGGTGCTTAATGTGTATAATGAGTTATTATAGGACGAATTATTATGAACCAATTCATGGATATCATTAAAAGGGCATATCCTAAAATGAAATACATCATCCATAAAACTTAATACCATTATTTACAAACTTTAAATCATGATCATATTGTTTTAATAGGAAACATTAATTATGTTCCTAGTCAAACTAGGTGCATACAAAAGGTTTTGAGAACAACTTCCAAACCATTTGAAAATCTCAAAATAGAGTTTCCCTCCTTGAAGCGCACATTTCTTTTGAACCCCTTTGCAACAATTGCAAGTATGAGTCTCACATCCGGTATCCAATACCCATGTGTTTGAAGAAATGACATTTAATACAATGTGTGAACATGGAAATTGTATTTGAGGTTTGCCTAACATCCCTCTTGTCTTTCAACTCCTTGAGATAGGAGGGACAATTCCTTTTCATTATCCTATCTCTCCATACTCAAAGCATGGATCGTTCTCCGTTACCTTAGGCTTCATAAGCTTAGGTTTTTTGAGGTTTCGCTTTAACCTTTGCTTTGATGTATTCCTTTCCTTTGGCAATAATTTCCTTAGGATCGGGATTGGCCATTTCTTATAGCCTCCCTCATTGATCGAGAGAATAGGTAGAACCTCTCTACCCATCCCTGCCTCGGTTGTTTTGAGCATTGCGTGAAGTTCACCGATGCTCTTGTCCCACCCGTTCATATTACAGTTTATTATGAATGTCTCAAACCTTTAGTTAGGCAATCAAGGATCGAATCCTTGGCCAACTACTTGAGACAGGACAGTTAAGCATCTTGAGGCTATCAATGTGGTTTTTCATCTTAAGAATATATAAGATGATATCGATTGGGTTTCTTCTTCTATGATATGCATAAAGTGCTCGAACCGTTTCGAAGCAATTTACTAAAGTTTGTTGAAGGAACATTTCCTTCAACTAGATTATCATGTCATATGCCCCATGATGCTCCAAACCCTTTTGGAGTTCGGGAATCATATTCCCAACATGAGGTAGGATACTTGCACAGATTCCTTAGTGTGCCTAAGCCAATCGTCAAAAGGCCTTAACATCAACAGCGTTGGTTGGTGAGGTATGGGATCGTCAAGGACATAGGCCTTTACTCATTCTTGAGAATGATTCTCAAGTTTCGAAATTGAGTCCATAAGGTTATTATGGTTAAGACGATCCCCTTTTAAGATGGTTCTCGGTGATAGACAATTAATAATTAATACCCTTTACACGTCTCATAGACAATTAAATTTAAAATCTAGAATCCAACGTTACATTTAATGATGGTTAAGTGATCTTTATCCCATTATTTAAATTAACAAGGTAGTCAACAGTTGACAATTGCAACCTATTGCAACTTCTAGTCTTATGGGATCGTTTAAACCTAATATGTTTAGTCGGCATGTTTTAATCCCATCAAACACTTGTACGCCATGCTTTTGACCCTAATCACATGGTTTCCAATTCAAGTCGATCCTACTTACACACACTGTGGAGTTTAACATACAACGGTTTAGGTGCCTTTATCCCACAAAGTACGTAGACTCACCTAAAATATCAAGTTCCCTACAAGTGGTTAGGTGACCTTATTGTCACACCCTCAAATCCACGTGCGGGGTTTTACCCGCGAGGCGTGTGAACAAACCAGGATCACAGTCAGTAGTTACATAGAACGACTCTATATGCCACAAGTAAATAAAACAACCAAAGATTTAGTTTGAAACAGTGCGGAAGCGTTTTGAAAACAACTCAAACAACTAAAAGTATAAATATGGCAAAACATGTGCCAACCCAAAATAAAAACCATAATCATTAAAATGCTAATGTCTTGAAAACCGAGTCTTAGTATGCAAGTGAACCGTGGAGTGCTCCTAGAGGCAAGCAGCTTAATGACCTGAGAAAAGCATACTAAAATGTCAACACATAGGTTGGTGAGTTCAAGAGTTTGAGTTCAGTAACATATAAACAGTTGTGATATATATAAGCAGTGTATTGTAATAGATAGCTAGTCTATTAACAGCAAATATTAATACATAGTGATTTCGCAATTGAAGCTGACTGTGATAGTTGTTGCCTCCTGTCACGACTTACCATGTCGTGACAATGTTCAATAGGACAAATTGCACCCGGTTGACCTCGAGTCACACAGGTGGGGCTCGTCAGACCCAGTAGTACTACCCAAGTTTCCCCGCTATTAAATATTAACAATTCGAAAGTGTGAGGACTTTTCCCATGATAAATAGCACTATATCAATATTACACAACTTAAATATTAAAAGCGTTCGTAAAATACCAGTATGCTATCTCCCCCAAAAGAGATTAAATAAAAGTGGGGCATGAACTCACCTGATGTATGCAAAGAGTACTTAGGGTTTTTTGAGAAACGAGAGGATAGCCAACCTTCAAAGGTTACCTAGATCATGCGAGTACATAAGTACGTGTAAATGAAAGACATGTGAAACCCTAAGCATACCAAAACCAAAGACTCAAGCTTTCAGAAAATAGACACGTTTGACCTAGTTGACCCGTTTGACCCGTTGGTGACATTATGAGTTATAATTCAAATAAAGCCAATGAGCACATATAACATACATGATTAACATTCAAATAGTATCATACACATGCTACATTATCCATACATAACACTTAAATCATAGCCATGCCCATAGCATACAACATACACCATAATCATTACTCACCAAACCCAAACATGATATCCTAGCAACTAATCAACACCAACTTCATACATGATCACCAAAATCCAAATATCATCCATGATTATCCAAAACATCCCATACAACTAATTCAACATGTTTCATCACCTTAGAATTCATCCATGATCATACTAACATGCTCCTAATATCCCAAACATGTTCATATCATCATACTTCAAACTTTACACAAATAAAGTTTCCCTTTGGGAAAGAACATCCCAAAATCTATCAAACATCCAAAGCATACATGAATTCAACATAATTATACCATCTCAAGCTCCATACAATATCTAGACATGATTAACATCACCTAAACACCATAATCTAACCATCTTCATAAACAAAAGTTTCTACTTTTGGCAAGCTATGAACCAACAACATGCATTCAAAGATTTCTAGCATTCATAACACAATCTAGTATCTAATCATCATCATGAACACATCCATAACATCAATCCATCACTAGATCATCATTACATGCAAAATAAAGTTACTATTATTAGTAAGTTATGAACATCAACACAAATCATCAATTTCTTGCAAGATTCATGATTTCCTAACATTCATACACTTACTAATCATCACACATTCATCAAACAATGATTCACTCATACCAAATTCGAACTAGGGTTTGACAGAATCAAAATCCATGATTAAACCACTAAGAACATGTAATTCATACATAATCCACGTTAACTAACATGTAATCAACCTAACTAACATATAAACATCAACAATAGACATCAAATTCGACTCCATGAAGACTAATTTCGAAATTAGGGTTCGGCCATGAAGAACACACACAAACTCGAAAAAACTAACCTTTAGGGCCAATTCGCTTGCAAAGATGCTTTCTAGGTTGTGATGCCTTGTAATCGAATAAATTGATGTTGTATGCTTGTTCTTGGCTGATTTTCGCAAGGAGAGGTGGGAGGGAGAAGTTCACGGCCGAACATGGGGTGGGGGCTAGGGTTGGGTGTTTTGTTTAGTTTAACTTTGCAAAATGACAACTTAACCCTTGTGTTTTGTATTTTATTAAAAAGGCACTCTTTTAAACACTTTTAAATGGTTTTAACTACAATAATAAACATATAACTCATGGTAACAAATTATATGTTTTATCTTTATAAAACACAAACATACGAATTAATACACACGTTTCCACGTTACGCGATTAATTCTCAATTAACATATAAAAACATGCAAACACATAAACATAATACAATAATACATAATCAATTAGATTATCAATAATTTGACATTATTTAATATTATTAGGTCACCAACGTTAAACGACAACTAGTGTGTGCTCACGACACGTGTATGCAAGACTTAACGAAACTAACGGAGTTTGGTAACGGAAATTTACCGGATGTCACATTATCCCCATGTTGAAAGAATTTTCGTCCCGAAAATTGCGTTACATGGTGAGAGTGTTCCATCACTGGTCTACTGCATTGGCACACAGAAATCGAAATCGAGTGAGTTTTGGATGAGTTGTCACATCATCCCCATGTTGAAAGAAATTTCGTCCCGAAATTTAAATCAATACCTTCGTCTGCAGACATCGTCTTCTCGAATAGATGAGGATACTTAAGCTTCATTTGATCTTCCCGTTCCCATGTGAATTCCGGTCCACGTCGCGAATTCCAACGGATTTTGACAATAGGTATCTTGCTCTGCTTAAGTGTTTTCACCTCACGGTCCATCACCTCAACTGGTTCTTCAATAAAACGTAGTTGCTCATCCACTTGAACCTCCTCCAGTGGTACGACCATCGTTTCATCAGTTATGCATTTCTTTAAGTTTGATACATGAAATACATCATGGATTCCACTTAGCGAATCAGGTAGGGCTAGACGATAGGCCACTGGACCTATTCTTTCCACTATTTCAAATGGTCCAACGTACCTCGGGTTTAGCTTCCCTCGCTTGCCAAACCGAACTACGCGCCTTCCATGGTGAAACTTTCAACAAAACCTTGTCACCAACCTGAAACTCTAAAGGTTTCCGTCTCTTATCAGCATAACTCTTTTGTCGGTCTCTCGCGCTGCTGCCATACGGTTCCGTATCTGTACGATCTTCTCAGTTGTTTCATGAATCAACTCGGGACCAGTCAGTTGACTATCGCCAATTTCCGCCCAACAACAGGTGATCTACATTTTCTCCCATACAAAGCCTCGAAAGGTGCTGCTTGTATGCTAGTATGATAACTGTTGTTATAAGAAAATTCCACCAATGGCAGGTGAATTCCCCAGTTATTCCCGAAATCAATTACACAAGCACGTAGCATATCTTCCAACGTCTGTATGGTACGCTCACTCTGGCCATCCGTTTGCGGGTGATAAGCAGTACTCATATCTAATCGTGTTCCCAAAGATTTCTGCAATGATTGCCAGAAGTGTGACGTGAAACGAGCGTCACGATCAGAGATAATTGAGATCGGTACACCGTGTCTGGAAACGATCTCCTCTCCAGGGTACAGCGGTTAACTTCTCCATCTTGTCAGTTTCCTTTATTGCAAGAAAATGAGCAGATTTTGTCAATCGATCCACAATAACCCATATTGTATCACAACCAGTACTAGTCCTGGGCAGCTTGGTAATAAAATCCATGGAGATTTGTTCCCATTTCCACATCGGTATCTCGGGTTGCTGCAATAGTCCGGATGGTTTTTGATATTCCACCTTTACCTTCGAGCAGGTCAAGCACTTGCTCACATATGTAGCCACATCCGCTTTCATATTAGGCCACCAATAGTGCGCCTTCAGATCATGATACATTTTATCAGATCCAGGATGTATAGAATACTTAGATTTGTGTGCCTCACTCATAACCAGGTCTCTCAGATTTCCATAGGCAGGCACCCAAAGTCTATCCATGAAATACCGAATTCCATCTTCCTTCATCACCAGCTGTTTATCCATTCCTCTCAACGACTCAGAACCAATTTTTTCTGCTTTAAAGCTTCTATCTGTGCCTCCTTAACTTGTTCAGGCAGTTGAGTACTGATAGTGAGCTGTAAGCTCGCACCCGTCTGGGTTTAGCTGTTTCCTTCCGGCTTAAGGCATCAGCAACCACATTCGCCTTTCCCGGATGGTATTTAATAGCGCAATCATAGTCGTTTAGCAGCTCCACCCAACGTCGTTGCCTCATATTCAATTCCTTTTGCTCAAAGATATGTTGAAGACTCTTGTGATCGGTGTAGATAGTGCACTTGGTACCGTACAAGTAATGTCTCCAAATCTTTAAGGCAAAGACTACTGCACCCAACTCTAAGTCATGAGTAGTATAGTTCTTCTCATGAACTTTTAATTGTCTCGAGGCGTAGGCTATCACTTTGTCTCGCTGCATTAAGACACAACCCAAGCCTTGAATGGATGCATCACAATACACCACGAAGTCATCCGTCCCCTCTGGCAGTGCTAGTATCGGCGCGGTACATAGCTTCTGCTTTAACGATTGAAAAGCCGATTCTTGGCTTTCACCCCATTTGTATGTAGTCCCTTTGTGAGTCAAAGCTGTGAGAGGTTGTGCGATCTTAGAGAATCCCTCTATGAATCGTCGATAGTAACCTGCTAATCCCAAGAATTGTCTTATTTCACTCGGCGTTTTAGGTGTGGTCCAATTCTTGATCGCCTCAATTTTGGCAGGATCAACATGTATCCCTTTCTCATTAACAATATGACCTAAGAATTGTACTTCTCGTATCCAAAAGTCACACTTAGAGAATTTGGCGTACAGCTGTTCCCTTTTCAGTAGCTCTAAGATCATTCGCAAATGCTCCTCATGGTCTTCCTTCGTCCTGGAATATATCAGTATATCATCGATAAACACAATGACAAACTGATCGAGGTAGGGTTTGCACACACGGTTCATGAGGTCCATGAACACAGCAGGTGCATTTGTCAACCCAAAAGGCATGACCAAGAACTCATAATGACCGTAGCGGGTACGAAACGCGGTTTTGGAAATGTCTTCTTCGCGGACTCTGAGTTGATGATAGCCAGATCTCAAGTCAATCTTCGAATAGTAACTTGATCCCTGGAGTTGGTCAAACAAGTCATCGATACGGGGTAGAGGGTATCGGTTCTTGACTGTTACTTTATTTAGCTCCCTATAGTCAATACACATCCGAAACGTGCCATCCTTCTTCTTAACAAACAGGACAGGGGCTCCCCAGGGTGATGTACTAGGGCGAATAAACCCTTATCTAATAGCTCCTGGAGTTGTGACGACAACTCCTGTAGTTCGTTCGGTGCTAATCGATAAGGTGCTCTAGCAATCGGGGCTGCGCCGGGAGTTAGCTCAATTTGGAATTCCACTTGACGATGAGGTGGTAATCCAGGAAGATCCTCTGGAAACACCTCTGGAAAGTCGCGCACTATGGGAATATCCTCCATTCTCCTTTCCTTCGCTTGCTTATCAGTTACAAGTGCTAGAATAGCCACACGACCCTTTCGTAGTAACTTTTGGGCTTTCATGAACGAGATGATGCCTATCACAGCACACCACTTCTATCACCTCGGACTGTCAGAATTGTGTCATCAACAGGAATTCGTATGATCTTCTCATGACATATAACTTCTGCTTGCTTGCTAGAAAGCCAATCCATGCCTATCACAACATCAAAACTCCCCAGAGTAACAGGCATAAGATCTATAACGAAAGTATGACCAGCAAGCTCTATCTTACAGTCTTTAAGGATATGCGTTACGTGAATCTGTTTACCGTCAGCCAACTCTACGGTGTATTTAGATTCTAGGGCGGAGGGTATATCACTTAAAAGACTACAGAATTTTAAGGACACGAAACTCCTATCAGCTCCAGTATCGAATAGTACCGTAGCAAAGCAACCATTAACAGAGAATCTACCAGTAACAGTTGTAGGATCATTTAGAGCCTCACCTGAGCCAATGACGAAGGCTCTCCCTTTTGCTCCATCCTTATTACCGCCATTACCATTGCCATTTCCACCGTTGTTGTTACCATTGTTGTTGTTGTTATTGTTGTTGTTGTTGTGTCCATTTCCATTGTTGCCATTTCCATTTCTCCTTAGTTGTGGGCAATTTCGCTTGTAGTGCCCCTCTTTTCCACATTCAAAACAACCCTTAGGAGTTTCCTGGGTTGTTGTGTCCTCCTAACCAGCTCACCACGGCAATCCTTCGCGGCGTGTCCAATTTTACCACAACGCTGACATTTGAAGCTATCACATCGTCCCACGTGATGATAGTTGCACCGGTTGCACTTCGGGTGTCTTCCACCATAACCACTGGGTCCTTGATTAGTTGCAGTCGTTTGGTGGAAGTTACGATTGTTGTCGAACCTCCGTTGTTGTTGGACCGGTTGTTGTTGCTGCTGAGGTTGAGGTTGACCGCCAGAAGATGATGATGCTTTGGTGTTGCTACTACTATCCCACTTTCTTTTTATCGGGCACGCTTGCCACGGCGCCCCGCTTGGGTAGACGACCCTGTTCCACGGCTTGGTCAGTTAGCTTATGGGCTAACTGAATGGCTTGCTGTATGGTGGCTGGATTAGAAGCAGTTACCATACTCTGAATTTCGGGTACAAGTCCCCGTATGTAATGCTCGATCCTTTTATGCATCTCATTTACCATTCCCGGGCATAATGTTGCTAGCTCGTGAGTTCTAGTGGTGTAAGCCTCGATTTCTGAGCCCTGCATTTTCAGTTGCCAGAACTCTATCTCCAACTTCTGCACCTCATTGCGAGGACAGTACTCCTCGGTCATCATGGTTTTGAACTCAGCCCACGGCAGTCCATTAGCCAATGCTTGTCCCAACATCTGGACTTGGGCATTCCACCAGGATAAGGCGGCACCCTCCAGGGTCCCGGTGGCATTTCATTTCACCTGATCAGCAGGTGGACAGTTGCACTTGGAGAATACGGACTCCGTCTTCTCGAACCAGCGTACTAGTCCCACAGCGCCTTCAGTACCGCTGTAGGTATGGGGCTTACAGTCCATGAAGGACTTATAAGTACATGCTGGTGGTCCTGCTTTAACACAACAATTATTGATCAGACAACCTATACGGTTATGCAAGATATTCGGTTTAATTTTTCAATCATTGTTTACCTGCTGGCTGTCCCGCTTGGGCAGCAGCCACCGCTGCCTGAATCAGGGCAGTTAACTCAGCAGGGGTCATATTAACGGCACCAGCGCCATGATCTCCGGCGCCATGGTCTCCGGCGCCACGTCCGCGACCGCGCCCACGACCACGTCCACGACCACGTCCACGTGCGTCCATTGTTCACTTTACATCCACAAATACAATAATGAGTAACATCAAACACATTTATCTCATTGAAGTACAGTAAACAATAAAGGAATAATAAATCATCACAACCACAACATTCATAACAAAAATAATACCAAAGTAAATAAATTGCAAATAAGTCACAATGTATTCATCAATGTCAAAATTTAAGTTTGTCGTTCGAGTGGGAAACAACCCTTCCCACATAGGTTTCAAAGAAAACACTAGGTAGTCCAAGTCATGTAAGAAAATCAATCGACAATATCAGATCCATCACTCTCATCCTCCTCCTCCTCCTCGTTTCCTCCTCCTCAGGTTCGACTGCAGGAGCAGGAGCTATAGCAATCTGGAGTGCTGCTAGCTGTGCCTCCAAAGTAGCAATCCTATCATCAACCACAGCATCCCTCTGCTCGCGAGTAGCCACGCGTCCACTGAGGGCTACGATCCCGTCCCTCATTTGGTAGCACCCGTCTAGGGTCTCTCCATGACGCCCATCAAGTTCATCCATCTTATGCCTTAGGTTGTACACCTCGGTCTGTAGTGTACAAACGTCGCTAATGAGTCGCCTGACTCGATGCTGTTCTGTATCTATTGCTGCCACCAATGCAGCAATCAACTGCTCGTTGGACTGCACCGTCCGGGGTAGTGAAGGCACTGCTTGATCAGAGCTACCTCTCGTTCTGGGTCTCGGCTCGGGCACGCGTTCCCTATACATGAGGTGGTTGACAAACCTAGGATAAAAACTCCAGTCCCTTGGGGGGTCACGCTTCATCAACGCGAAAGGTTGATCCCAGTCAAACTCCCCTCGAGGATAATCAAAACGAGGCCAGTCGAGTCCATCATCAGGTACAGGTGCAGGAGGTGGGGACTCGGATCGCGCAGGTGATGCAGGTCGTTTTCCAGAAGCTCTTGATGACGATGCCATGCTGCAGATAGTGTGACGTGTATGCCAATGAGTATACAGTAGATGAAAATAAAGTACAGGTAACTAACTAACTGTGTGCGGTTATAGTCTAGTGTGTATGCAACCTAGTTCCCTATAACCAATGGCTCTGATACCAATCTGTCACACCCTCAAAATCCACGTGCGGGGTTTTACCGCGAGGCGTGTGAACAAACCAGGATCACAGTCAGTAGTTACATAGAACGACTCTATATGCCACAAGTAAATAAAACAACCAAATTTAGTTTGAAACAGTGCGGAAGCGTTTTGAAAACAACTCAAACAACTAAAAGTATAAATATGGCAAAACATGTGCCAACCCAAAATAGTAAACCATAATCATTAAAATGCTAATGTCTTGAAAACCGAGTCTTAGTATGCAAGTGAACCGTGGAGTGCTCCTAGAGGCAAGCAGCTTAATGACCTGAGAAAAGCATACTAAAATGTCAACACATAGGTTGGTGAGTTCAAGAGTTTGAGTTCAGTAAACATATAAACAGTTGTGATATATATAAGCAGTGTATTGTAATAGATAGCTAGTCTATTAACAGCAAATATTAATACATAGTGATTTCGCAATTGAAGCTGACTGTGATAGTTGTTGCCTCCTGTCACGACTTACCATGTCGTGACAATGTTCAATAGGACAAATTGCACCCGGTTGACCTCGAGTCACACAGGTGGGGCTCGTCAGACCCAGTAGTACTACCCAAGTTTCCCCGCTATTAAATATTAACAATTCGAAAGTGTGAGGACTTTCCCATGATAAATAGCACTATATTATATATTATACACAACTTAAATATTAAAAGCGTTCGTAAAATACCAGTATGCTATCTCCCCCAAAAGAGATTAAATAAAGCGTGGGGCATGAACTCACCTGATGTATGCAAAGAGTACTTAGGGTTTATTTGAGAAACGAGAGGATAGCCAACCTTCAAAGGTTACCTAGATCATGCGAGTACATAAGTACGTGTAAATGAAAGACATGTGAAACCCTAAGCATACCAAAACCAAAGACTCAAGCTTTCAGAAAATAGACACGTTTGACCTAGTTGACCCGTTTGACCCGTTGGTGACATTATGAGTTATAATTCAAATAAAGCCAATGAGCACATATAACATACATGATTAACATTCAAATAGTATCATACACATGCTACATTATCCATACATAACACTTAAATCATAGCCATGCCCATAGCATACAACATACACCATAATCATTACTCACCAAACCCAAACATGATATCCTAGCAACTAATCAACACCACCACTTCATACATGATCACCAAAATCCAAATATCATCCATGATTATCCAAAACATCCCATACAACTAATTCAACATGTTTCATCACCTTAGAATTCATCCATGATCATACTAACATGCTCCTAATATCCCAAACATGTCATATCATCATACTTCAAACTTTACACAAATAAAGTTTCCCTTTTGGAAAAGAACATCCCAAAATCTATCAAACATCCAAAGCATACATGAATTCAACATAATTATACCATCTCAAGCTCCATACAATATCTAGACATGATTAACATCACCTAAACACCATAATCTAACCATCTTCATAAACAAAAGTTTCTACTTTTGGCAAGCTATGAACCAACAACATGCATTCAAAGATTTCTAGCATTCATAACACAATCTAGTATCTAATCATCATCATGAACACATCCATAACATCAATCCATCACTAGATCATCATTACATGCAAAATAAAGTTACTATTATTAGTAAGTTATGAACATCAACACCAATCATCAATTTCTTGCAAGATTCATGATTCCTAACATTCATACACTTACTAATCATCACACATTCATCAAACAATGATCATCCATACCAAAATTCGAACTAAACTAGGGTTTGACAAGAATCAAAATCCATGATTAAACCACTAAGAACATGTAATTCATACATAATCCACGTTAACTAACATGTAATCAACCTAACTAACACATAAACATCAACAATAGACATCAAATTCGACTCCATGAAGACTAATTTCGAAATTAGGGTTCGGCCATGAAGAACACCACACAAACTCGAAAAAACTAACCTTTAAGGCCAATTCGACTTGCAAATGATGCTTTCTATAGGTTGTATGCCTTGTAATCGAATCAAATTGATGTTGTATTGCTTGTTCTTGGCTGATTTTCGCAGGGAGAGTGGGAAGAGCAAGTTCACGGCCGACATGGGTGGGGGCTAGGGTTTAGGTGTTTTGTTTAGTTAAACTTTGCATAATGACAACTTAAACCCTTGTGTTTTGCATTTTATTAAAAAGGCACTCTTTTAAATACTTTTAAATGATTTTTAACTACAATAATAAACATATAACTCATGGTAACAAATTATATGTTTTATCTTTATAAAACACAAACATACGAATTAATACACACATTTCCACGTTACGCGATTAATTCACAATTAACATATAAAAACATGCAAACACATAAACATAATACAATAATTACATAATCAATTAGATTATCAATAATTTGACATTATTTAATATTATTAGGTCACCAACGTTAAACGACAACTAGTGTGTGCTCACGACACGTGTATGCAAGACTTAACGAAACTAACGGAGTTTGGTAACGGAAATTTACCGGATGTCACATTATCCCACAATATTTCCCAAGTGATTCGAGTGTCGTGTAGAAGGATGGTGTTAGACTTGTTACCAAAGGATTTTAAAGTTGCCATTAATTCTAGTTATGAAAACTCTATGTACCTTGTATTCGTATGCTTTCAAATACATGGTACCCTATGTTCTCTTTTAAAAAACTTCTTTTATTTTGACATCATTAATCCTTTTAATAACCTTTTTATTAGTCACTTAATGTTAAGGAACCAAAAATTCAGCTTGTTATGATAATTTATTTAGATTGTTAAGCAATCCATATATCAAACAATCAACATAAAAGAATAACAAAAAGCATATATCAACAACCAATGTGCATAACATAGCCACTATGTTGACACACTTGTTTTGCCATCACAAGTGTTATCATATGGTCTTTCCTAAGGTTGAACCAACACAGGACGAGATCTCCAAAGACCCCCACTTGAACTTGCATCCAAATGCTTCAAGTCCTTCTCTGTGTTTCTTCCTTTAGTGCTTCCATCTTGTGCATCTTCTTTTACAAAATTTATATCCTAATACAAATTTTATAATAAGGAAACATACTTAATCTATCTATTACATCACAAATGAATGAATAAATAGATTACATCCAAACAAGCACAAAGGAAATAATTATTACAACCCATAAGAATGAAATCAACCAAAACAAACATCCATTCAAAACCAAATCAACACAAGGTCAAGGCTAGGTTATGCACCAATATGAAACATCATATACAACATTCAAGAACAAAATAAACCCCCATATGACCCTAAATTTTCAGCCAACATAAACCATGAATTTAGGGTCTTTTGTCCAAATAAAAACATAATCAACTACTTGATATCTTACTTTCAAGGTTTAATCACTAGCATGTTAGATATAACATTGAAAGGTTGGGGATTTATTATCATCACCACAAAACAGCCCCAATATTGTTGTTAAAGCCTCATAAAACCAATTTTACAAGAACACATGAAACTAGTCATCCACATATCCGGCTCTAGATGCCAATGTTGGGTTTTGTTGGACCAAATCAAACTAGTTTAACCATTTAAACTTGAAAACGCAGCGGATTACATCAAATAAATATCATTTGTAATCTGAAAATATGGTTCATTCATGACAACAACAAACCCAAGAACACAAGGATCTTATATATGTGTTTGAACTAGCTTGTAATAAGAAATAACAACCCAAAAACAAGTCAAACAAACTACCTTTAGTGAAGCTGCTGAAAAACGATTTTGGGAAAAGATGATGCTCTTCAATAGCCAAGACACCAAGAAAAGGTGTCCTCAAGCATTCATACCCACAAGCATCAAGCGTACACCATTCTTGCTAGGATTTGAGCACCAAAACGACCAGAAGATGCTGCTGGAACATCTTCCAGCACCAAAAACGAACAAAAGGGGGCTGCTGGAATAACTTCCAGCCGAGAATCTCTTCAAGAAAGGAGATTACCTTTTGTTTTGTGCCTTGCATGTGAGAGAGGGAAGAGATGGAGTGGTTTTGTTCTAGGTGTTCCAAGGTTCAAAGACATCATCAAAACAAGAGTAGAACACCATAAAGAAGGGGCGGCCGAATCCCTTAGGTTTCCCCCCAAAAAATTCACTTTTCATTTTGTAAAATTAAATAGAATAAGTTATGTAATTAGCCCTTTAATTATATAACTTATACACACACACACACACACACTCCTATTAGTTGATGTTATTTAACCAATTTAAACAACATAACAAATAATATCCATGAACAAAATATCCATATAGGTTGTTCAATCTCATATGCAACTTATTTAGAAAACCCATTTTCTAATTGGTGAATTTATTTAATTGCATGATCATATCATCAATTAAATATTAATTGGTGTTTGCTAAGCTTGTTATTGGGTATGACCCGACTTGGATCATAACGTACTAACCACATCAATGTTCTATGTGTCTTGGGCATAAAGAATCCAACAATCTTTACAACATCGATTAAATTCTTTTCAAAACAGTCTCGTATAAAATGATATTTAATACCGATGTGTTTGGTCTTAGGATGTTGTACTAGATTTTTAGTTACTGCAATTGCAGCAGAGTTATCAACAAAATAGGAGTAGAAGAGAAATTTAAACCGTAGTCCCGCATTTGCTGTTGAATCCAAATGATTCGTGAACAGCACTTGCAGCAGCAACGTATTCGGCTTCACAGGTTAACAATGCAACCGAGGTCTGCTTCTTACACTGCCAGGTCACTAATCTCCTCCTAAAGAATTGACACCCTGCTGATGTAGACTTGTAATTCATCTTGCAGCCCCCGTAATCCGAGTCACTATACGCCGTGAGCTCAAAGTCATCATCATGAGGACACCACAACCCAAGTGTGGGTGTGCCTTCAGATAACGAAATATCCTCTTGACCCGATCAGATGGTTAACCTTTGGCTTAGCCTGATATCTAGAACATAGACATGTAGCATACATGATATCAGGTCTTGAGTGTAGTAAGGTACATGAGAGATCCCATCATTCCTCAATACATTGTTGCATCTACCAGATCTCCATTTTCATCAGGTGCTATATCATGGTTTGTAGCAAGTGGAGTCCCAGCTGCAGAAGCATTCTCCATGTCAAACCGACTGAGAATGTCTCCCACATACTTGGTCTGATGTAGAAAAATCCCTTTGGGTGTCTGATCCACCTGTAACCCGAGAAAGAATTTCATCTCCCCCATGGCACTCATCTCAAACTCTGCCTTCATTACTGCTTGAAACTCTTTTCATAATTCTTCGTTCTTTGAACCGAAGATTATGTAATCGACATAGATCTGTACTAGCAGTAAGTCTCCATCTTTTTCTTTGATAAACAATGTGCAGTCAATGACTCCCCTGCGAAATCCGTGTTTCACAAGATGAGTCGAGAGTTTCTCATACCAGGCCCTTGGAGCTTGATGAAGCCCGTATAAGGCCTTGTCAAGTTTGTAAACTCTGTCCCAATGATAAGGATCTTCAAATCCCTCGGGTTGACTGACATAAACTGTCTCTCGGATTTCCCCATGAGGAATGCACTCTTCACATCTAATTGATAGACTTTTGATCTTCATATACGACGCATAGGCAAGGAAGATGCGGATGGCTTCCATCCTTGCCACGGTGAAAACAATTCATTGTAATCAATCCCCTCGACTTGTCGAAATCCCTGAACTACCAGTCGAGCCTTGTTGTTGATAATGATACCTTGGTCATCCTTCTTGCATTTCAAGACCCATTTGGTGCCAATGACCTTAGCACCTTTAGGTCTATCTACCAGAGTCCATACACCTAACTTCTTTACTGAAGAAGTTCTTCTTGCATGGCACTCACCCCTGCCTCATCATTCAGTGCTTCACTGACGTATTTTGGCTCAAACTGCGAGACAAAACACCGATAAGCACCATCTTGAATGTATCCTTTTTCCATTACCGAGGCATAATCAACTGAGTACAGCTGATTTCTGGTCTGCACTCCCGATTTGACATCCCCAATGACATTGTCTAGGGGATGATAGACATTTAGACGTGATCTGGAGTGGTAGGAACAGCTACCTCAGAGCCAAGATTATGAACATTTGGTTCTGCATCTGAGGTAGACGGAGTTTGAGGTTCCGAAGTCGAGGGGCATCACTGTTAGATGCTTGTGGACTTGCAGGAATTGGAACCTGTCCCTCCTGACTGTTCTGGTCATCTTCTTTAGCTTCATCTTCTGAGGAGGAGTCACTGTCTTCGACTGCTCCCCCTGAGTGGTAAGATGATTCTCCCTGTGAGCTCGATGATGTTGAATCAAAAGATGGGTGTATTCATGATATCATACATCATCCGTGTACTAACTCGTCATCAGAAGGGGAGATAGGTATGTGAAGGATTGAAGAATCCATCATAGTCGAAAAAGTAAGCGGGTCCTTTTCCAGTAGGTGGTGTGGTATATCTCTGAACATCAACATTACACCACACTTCTACTAAACCCGTTGAGTTGTTGTAAACTCTCTTGTTCGGTATGTTGTATCCTAGGAAGATCCCTTCATCAGCTTTCTCGTTGAATTTTCCTTCTTGAGTCTTCTTCAGAAGTGTGGCACGGCGCGGCAAATGGTTCGAGATACTCAAATTAGGTTACCGTCGTTGTAGTAACTCGTAACATGTCTTGCCATGACGCTTGACTACCAGAACTCATTTAAAGTATAACATGCATTTGCCACTGCCTCATTCCAGAATTGGATAGGCAGTTTCGAGTCTGCTAGCATTGTTCGTGCTGTCTCTATGAAGCTTCTATTCTTCCTCTCAGCAACACCATTCATCTGAGGCGTGTAGGCAGAAGTGAACTGGTGCACAATTCCCTTTTCCTTGCAGTAAGCCTCCATCCACTGATTCTTGAATTCAGTCCCGTTGTCTGAGCGTACCTGTCTCACCTTCAGCTTGTAGAGAGATCCAGTGTGGTTGCTAACTCCTTGAATGACTCAAATGTTTCTGATTTGGACTTTAGAAACATTACCCAAGAGAATCTGAGTAGTCATCAGTAACCACATATACACAGTACAGTCACCTGCAATGCTCTTTGTACTGACTGGAACCAAACAGATCCATGTGAAGAAGTTCAAGAGGAGCTCGACAGAATGAACTTTCTTTTCTTTATGAGACTTCTTCGTCTGTTTGCCTTTATTGCATGCTACACAGAAATCCGGAATTGGAAATTTTTGACGTTAAACTCCTCTCACTAGATCCTTCTGGATCAAGGTGATTCATCTTCCATTGATTAATGTGTCCCATTCTCCTATGCCAGAAAATGGAGTCCTTCTCAGTAGCTTTTGATAGGAAGCACTGAACTTCATGATCCGTGTAGAAGCCGTTGAGAGATCCAAAACATAAAGGTCTTTATATCTTGAAGCTGTCATCAAAACTGGTCCTCCGGAATCACATAGTCTTTCTTTAGGACGTAACACTTCTTGTTGTTGAATATGACTTTAAATCCTTTGTCACATATTTGGAAAATAGAAAGTAAGTTGTTTTGAAGTTGTTGAATGTAGTTCACTTTATCAAACTTAACTTTCTAATTTCCAACCTCTCCTGAGCTGTGATATAACCTCCTTTGTTACCAGCAAACAAAACATGCCCTCCTTTTATTTGTTTGACATTAGATAAAAGAGCCCTGTTTCCTGTCATGTGCCTGGATGCTCCGCTATCTACAATCCACGTGTTGGTTTCAGCACGTAGCGAACACCCTACACATACAAGTTAAAACATTAGTTTAGGTTAGGAACCCAAGCCTTTACTGGCTTGGGTTTCCCAGAGGCATCACACATCATGATTCAACCCATTGACCCTTAGAAGTGAGGGTAGCTCAGGTGCCTTCTTGTCATCATTATCAGACACAGAGGATGACTTTTCTTTCCATAAGCCAGATTTGTGCAAGGCTTGTTTGTGATAAACAGACGACTGGCTAATGGGTTGAACTTTGGGTTCACTAGTTCTTCTAGGTGGAGTTAAAGAACTCCTCTTAGAAGACCTAGGTTTTGAATCCTGAAGTTCAATTTTCTTCCTAGGTGTCTGATAGTAAGGACAAAGGAGGCAATGTGTCCAACTCTCCACAGTTGTAGCATGACCTGCTATCAACTTTATGATTAAACTTTCATTGTGGAGATGTGTGTGACACCCTAGTGACATCATTAAGTTTGGTTTTTAACTCTGCTTCTTTGATGTTTTCTCTTGTTTAACAAACTTAATTGTCTTAACACTTTTAACATCTTTTCCTTTTTGATTAACTGGACTTTGACATGAGACTTGTGAAAGTTAACATTAACATTCTTTTTAGGTTCAGATTTGACTTTGTTTGACCCTGATTTTATATAACCTTTTCAAATTCTTTTTCCAGATTAACACAAGGCATTTTACCATTTGCCTTTGAAGTGGCCTCCTTTTGTTTTGTTCCAGATTCAATTGAGGAACATGAGGAATCTGGATCACTTACGAGAGGAGTAGACACCACATGATCCTTGATGGGATTGTTATTTATTGGTCTACTCTTAGTGTTCATCAAGGTCTCAGGTGGTGGAGGAACCACTTTATAACCCAAACCCTCCCCGTTGTTACGTTCTCTCACTAAGTGTTGGACAATATGAGATGAACTTGTCCATCTGTGCAGTTTTTGCTTTAATGAGTTGACTTCTACTTCTAAAACTGCTTTTTCTTTCTTAGTGTCTTCTGGGGAGTTAAGATAGTACCTAATGTCATTAGCTTGGTTAAAGGCTACTACTTCAGTTTCCCTAAGCTGTTTATTCAAAAAGTCTATCTTTTCTTTGTAACTGTGCTCATTTTGTTTTAAAACTCTATTTCCTCAGTGCACAGTTGCAATCTTTACTAAGCTATCATTATGATCTAATAACCTAGCAAATTTCTGATCTATGCTTTCTCTAAATTTATTACAATCAGAACAAGCATGATTTTGGAAAGTTGGTAAGTGGTTCTTACCTGAGGAGGTTCTGATGAATTAGCCATCACGCAGCATCAGATGTCTCTGGTTCTGGTGATTATGTCTTTGTTGTAGACGTCCCTTCTTCAGGCTTGTAGCTGTCCTCAGTTGCAGTCTCTTCACTGTTTGACATCGCTAGCTCAACTGCAATATCTCCTTTACTCGCGAATCATCATCTAAGTCTTTCACGCTCGCAATATTAGATTCTCCCGAGAGACAAACAAAAGCTCCAGTCCTGTCCTTCGTCATCATGGCAGTCAAGGCTTTTGGATCCTTGCTTGATGAAGTAGACTGCTAGCTTGCTTGTCTTGACGAGTGAAGGACGAGAATGGATTCCCTTCCCTGTCTTCTTTGGCTTCCACACTCTCTTTTGAAGTGCCCCCTTTTCTCCACAGTTGAAGCAGGTCACCTTGCTCTTGTCAAAGCCAAATGTAGTGTCCTTTTGTAGCAACCAAGTTTTTGTCCGGTTCTTTTTCACAAACTTCTTCGCCTCTAACACACTTGCTAAGGCCACATAATATCCATCCTCTCCAGTTCAGTCTCATCCCCTGCTCGTATCCTCATCTGCCAGATGGCAAGTTTCCAATTTTCCCAGCAACAAGTCCTCATAGAATGGTGTGACAACCGACCTCCAGGTTGATACCCTAACCCTAGATTACTTGCATCATTATCCATGTTATGAGTGCTAATAATTGAAACTATACAACCCTACTATGAAATTGGACAATTCTTGCTATTTGATGTAAATTATGATTTCATGTGATTTTACTTTGATCTTTAACCAATTTAGGTTTCTACCTTTTTAGAAAATTCGTGCCCGGGAATATTGATTAGTCACCCTAGCTAGAATTAAGAATATCAATTGAATCAATTAAAAATATGTGTACACCCCCACACTTGGAATTTCGGTTCTAGCATGCATTATCATGCATAAGACAATATACTAACTAACAATTTTAATACTACACTACATTTCAAATTAATACCCCATAATATTATTTCCACAATAAAAATTAAATCAAAATGCCTCACTAGAGGCCAAGAATCGGCCGCCCCCTTGCCACCAATCACCACCCTTGTCCTCCACTACACACCACCTTCCTATCACCCATTCCCCTTACATGCAATTGCAAGACACACTCCTCTCTTCTCTCTCCCTCATTTCGAATTCACCAGCTGAACACACCTCCTCTCTATCAACACTCTCTAATCCTCTCCTTTCAAGCTCCAAAATCGCAAACTACAAGCATACAACCATCGGCCAGCAGCATACCGCAAGAAAGGTGACTTTTGGTGATGTTTTGAGGCTTGGAACGTGCAATACTTGAGGTTCCAGCTTTTGTTCGAGATTCTCCAGCCTCATCCAAGGAGATTTCATCCATTCACGACCATCCACACCTTCTAAACCGTGAGATACATCAAGTGTAAGCTCACTATGTTCGGTTTTGGTCATTTCTCAAGTTTAACTTCATTGTTCACCTAAAAACCTTACTTTTCTTGTTGTAACAGAAACCTCTCACCCTCACCTTGTTCTTGAAGAGTTCCCAACGTTCTTGAAGGTATATCACATGATATAATGGTCAATCTAAGGGGTAGAACCCGATTTACCCCTTGAAAACCCTATTTTGGTGTTTTTGGCACTATCAAACTTGTGTATCTTGTAACCCTTCAAAACAAAACGTGTAACCTGCTCAAAATGACTTTTAAGACACCCCAATAATCTGATTTTTAAGTTAGATGAAGTTTTGGCAATGATTAAACTTAAGTTACCATGAATCACACATGTGTAATGGTCGGTTATGGCATATTTTCACCTCTTGAAACCTTTGTATGTGTAGAACCTTTAGGCAACGTGTTGGGACTGTTATTTCAGTAAGTTTTAGTACATATTAAGTTTAATAACATGGTTTGACATCTGGAAAAACAGACATAATGTGTTTAGGCCCATTTTGGTCACTTTCGGGACCCGAAAACGTGTTAAAATGACTTAAAAACAAGAAATCTTGAACTATAAACTTTTTAAAAAGAATTCCAGGTTCATTAAGGATTAATAAAGTGTTCTGGAGCTAATGAGAATTTTTAGTGGTCAAATGGTATTTTAAATGGATTTTAAGTGAAACCGGGTGTAAACCGAGAGGCGTTTTTAAGGAAAAATATACGATAAATGGGTTAAATGTTACAAATTATAAAAATCATGATTTTCCAGTAGGTTAAAAGATAAAATAACCTCAAAAGTAAAATGGTTGGTCAAACAAGCTTTTAAAATGGTCAAACCCGACTAAAAACGCACTTTAACGGTTTAAACGTAAAAACGGGTCTTTCAACTACTAGGGGCAAAATTTGTGATTTAAAAGGTTGGAAACTTATTAAAATGACTTTAAAAAGTTATCTACTGGTTTTAGACTCAAAAAGGCGAAAACTCATAGATAACCATTTTTTAAACCGTTCGGTTTTACCGTAACCGGCAACGTTAAACGCGTAATTTACAAACCGAGTCCATAAACTGAAATTTTGGTTATAAATTCTTAAAACTAAGTTGAATTAAGGTCTTGAACCTGATTTTTAATAATAGAGGTCACTTAATGCAAGAAACTAATCTTAAGGGTAGAAAATGTCAATTTTGATACTTCAGGGGCAAAACTGTAAATTTTGCAAAACTTCATAACCGACTCCCATAAGTTCATTTGCCCCTTAAATGGCATAATTACTATATATTCTTGGTTTAGTAATGTAGAAACCTTTGATTTCATGAAAAACCATGACTTTCCATAAAAGGAACCTTTATACAAACCCTAACTGAATCAAAGCCGAACCCGTCCATTTAAGTCTTAGGCACTATTGTTGCTCCTTAAATAGGTTTAGAGCAGTAGCTAATCACTTAATATACTTATGTTAGGGTGCTAGACTTGAGACATTCCCGGCACGCGAAGAATTTCTTTTTGCTTGATATCTAAGGTGAGTTCTAGTGATCCCCTTTTTTTACTACTGTTTTGGGATGGAACATGCTCTACTTTTATGAACTATGATTGTGCTTTATTTGATGATACTATGTGGGATTGTGGTTACCTGCTAATTCTTATATCATGATCATTAATTCTTTCGTGAACCGCTTGATTTATATGGATAGATCTATTTGGGGAATCCCCCACACACAGTGGCTTCCGTTCCAGGAAGGTTACCCCACTGAGATCCTGAGGGATCGTTGTGGCATGTAACAAGTTTTGTTAAGATTCTATGGTGAACCATCCGGGCAGGTAGGGTTCACTGGTATGGGGCTCAGTTTCTTCCTTCGGGAATATCCGGTAAAACACAACTTTAGAAGAGGCTAACCGGACTGAGTGCAGGGTTGATTATGATTTTATTTCTCCCACGATGATAAACAATGATTATTTTTCTTTTAATCAAAGAAGGATTTATTAAGTCCTTTTGTTTTTGAACTTTAAGCACTTGAATTCACCAACTTTATAGTTGACACAATTTTCTTTTGAGCATGTTTCAGGTAATGTTTGAAGAGATCCTAGCAGTGTGAAGACCTAGACTTATCCCCGTGACATGGCATTGGCTTATTTCCTTGATGAAACATTTGAACAATTTATATTTTGTGTTGAACAAGTACAATTTCATTTTTATGGATGATTGTAAAACTTATTTGGGGCTTGATGTGTCTCTAGCCCTATTACCTTTTTAAAACTTTAATGCCATGTGATATTCTCTCCTTTGAGCTCTTATAATGGTTTGTTTCCGCTGCCATATGTTGTTGCTAGTCTGTGACGTCCCACCCTACCTGGGCCCGGGTGTGACAGATTGGTATCAGAGCCAAAGGTTGTAGAGAAGTCGGGAATGCCTTAGTAGACCCTAGGCTACAACCCTGATACCCTAGGACTGTCCTTGTGGGAAGTGTTGGAATGATCGGGTTGGGTAAATTGATGATTACACTTGATCAACGTAATCATGAATTTACCGGACGCGTAATTTCCATCACTGATCTTTAGGTTATGGTTGGACTTTTCTGGTTTATATTGATGATTTGAAACTAATTTTAAAGGGGATTTAAATGATTTTTATGATGAACTATGTTATCCGATACTACTTGAAGAAACTATTGATCTGGGCGAAACAGACAGCTATATGTTGGAATAACAGATACTATTGCCATCACTACTATTATTAGTACTATTATGTAAATCATGAGCTATGAGAAACCAAATTACTCATGATGTATTTCTTACAGGATAACGACAATGGCTGATAAAGGAAAGGCGCCTGTTCACCCCGACGCTGAGACCGCTCCTACCGGACACCTAAGGAGAGAGAAACCCCAGACGGAGTATGAGGCGTACCTCCGGAGATGCGGACATCCAGGGTGGATATCCGTCACGTCCGAAGACACTGAGGCTTCCGAGGACTCTTCCTCCACATCACCTTCCCGAAGCCGAACGCGATCCCACTCTCCTCAAGTAGCTGCTCCGACCCTCTCACCCATCCCACCTATTGGGAATAGGGGTGCGCGTACTGTCACCCGACCTCGCAAAAGCGTTAGACCAGGATCCTCCGTATCCTTTAGGATGCCTCCTCCTCCTCCCCCGCCTGTTAGGATTCCGACATCGGTACCCCCACTGTTTGACCCTCGCGACGAGCGCCTGATGCCGCCAAGACATAGTATGTATGACGGCCCCACTGTACTGGCTGGTGATAGGTACTCCCAGTCGAGTCGCCGGGCGAGTGATGTAGGACCCTCCGATGCGACACTAGATGAGATTTTGAGGACTGTTCGCCGTCATGAGCTGACTGTTCAGCACGCCACTCGAACTTCTCAGTCGGCTCAATTTCAGGCGATGATGGCTACACAGGGAGTGAAGCGTTTGGAGCAGGAGCAGAGGAAGAAGGGTACGGGTGGTTTGGATGGTTAAAGAGGAAGTGGATGTGAGGACTGGAGTACTCAGTGGGATTTATCTGTCTGTGGACAGTAGAAGGAAACTATTTGAATTCTTGTTTGAGACTATTATTTTTATTATTATGGGGTGATGGCACCTTCCAAATTGTAAGAGCATGACTCTGATTCTACTCGTTTGGATGATACTATGTTGACTGCTTTTGAGATGCTAAAAACTTTTAAACTGTCTGTATTAAACTGCTATATGTTTTGTTGTGCTTGAGATTATCTGTGCCTTTTCTAAATTGTTGCCCAACTATTATATCATGTTTTGAATTGGACATTTAAGGTTCTTTAGTGGGTTGTAAATACATGTATGTGCATGCCATGATTCCTCTTCCGAGGCATGGTGCGATAGGATAATGATGCCTAGGCTATCCGAAACAAAATTTATGAGATGCTAAACGAATCTATTTGTGATACTATCAGAATGCCGACTCGCAGAGGAACACGTTTTGGTCGACGTGGAGCCACCAGAGGCCGCCATGAGGGAGCAAGGCCTACTGGAACCCAACCTACTCCACCAGGGACTCCCCACGGGGAGAATACTAATCAAGAGAGTGACGAAAGGATTGCTAACCTCGTAGCTCAGCAACTGGCCAACGCCATTCCGACTATCATTGCTCAGATAAATGCAGACCGGGATAACACTACTGGGAATGAACGGCCGATAAACGATGAGAGCCACGATGATGAAGCTGAGGAGTTAAGGAATGGGTGCTCTTACAAGACCTTTATGGCCTGCAAGCCCAAGGACTTCTATGGCACCGAGGGTGCTATAGAGACTTACAGGTGGATCGACGAAATGGAAGCCGTCTTAGACATCAGCGAGTGCAAGATGGAGCACATGGTGAGATTTGCATCACAATCTCTCAAGGGATCAGCTCTTGAATGGTGGAAGTCCATTACCCAGAGCCGTGGAAGAAACGTGGCAATCGAATGGGTTGGACTGAATTCCGAGAGTTAATGACCAACAAATATTGCCCCATCAATCAACTCGAGAAGCTGGAGACAGAATTTTTAAGCTTGGAGATGAAGGGACCCAACTACACCGAATACATCAATCGTTTCTTAGCCCTGTCCCGACTTGTGCCACATTTGGTGACGCCAGAAGCCAAAGGTGTAGCACGGTTCATCTGGGGACTACACCCAAGAGTTAGGGGTATGGTTCGTGCCTCTCAGCCTGTGACCCTACAAGCTGCTGTCGACCTTACCAGCAGTCTGACTGACGATCTTATTAGGGCTGGATGGACCGATCAAGGAAGGGCTGATGAGAAGAAGAAGTTTGTTGGAGACAAGAGGAAGTGGTTTGAAGCAAAAAGAGCGATTGGAAGTAGCAGTGGGTCGAGTAGAAGGAGTTCTGAAGGAGTGAGACGTGATGATCAAGGAAGCAAAAAACGGAGATTGTATACGGGGACAAGCCCACTCTGCAGCAAGTGCAAGTTACATCATCAAGGAGAATGTAACCCGATGCCCTGTTTTAGGTGCAAGAGAACAGGCCATCTAATTAAAGACTGTACTTATGTACCGGGGAAACAATGCTACGAGTGTGGAGACCCAGGGCATATGAGGAACAAGTGTCCTAAGCTGGGTAGAGACAAGGATGCCAAGCCCAATAAGCCTAAGGGAAGAGCTTTCGTTATGGACCCAGCAGGAGCTCGTAAGGAACCCGACGTTGTCAACGGTACGTTCCTTGTAAATAATCATCCCGCTACTGTACTGTTTGATACTGGAGCGACTGCTAGTTTTATCTCTAGTACCTTTAGGCAATTGATTGACTTAGACGCGTGCACCTTGACTGATACATTTACCGTAGAATTAGCTGACGGTAATATTTTAGAAGCTAACGAAATCATTAGGGATTGCCCCTGAATCTAAAAGGGAATGTGTTTAAGATTGACTTGATGCCCATTAAGTTAGGAGGATTTGATGTGGTCGTGGGTATGGACTGGTTAGCGAAGCATAAAGTTGAAATCGTATGCGATGAGCGACTGCTCAAGATACCATTGAGCGTCGAAGAAGTGTTAGTGGTAGAAGGAGAAAGGAGTAACACTCTATACCCTATGATATCTCACTTGAAAGCTACCAAGAGCTTGAAGAGGGGATGTCCAGCTTTTATAGTCTATGTGATGAAAACCCAAAAGGAGAAGAAAATCGAAGAGATTCCCGTAGTTTCGGAATACCCAGAGGTGTTTCCGGAAGAACTACCAGGACTTCCTCCGAATCGACAAGTGGAATTCCAGATAGACTTGATGCCTGGTGCTGCACCAGTAGCCAAGGCACCGTACCGGCTCGCCCCACCTGAGATGAAGGAGCTAATGGTACAAATTCAAGAACTAATGGACAAGGGATTTATACGTCCGAGTGTCTCTCCATGGGGTGCCCCGGTGCTATTCGTGAAAAAGAAGGACGGAACGCTGCGAATGTGTATTGATTACAGGGAGTTGAACAAGCTGACCATAAAGAACCGTTACCCTCTCCCGAGAATAGACGACTTATTTGATCAATTGCAGGGAGCAAGTTACTTCTCCAAAATAGACTTGAGGTCAGGATACCACCAGCTGAAGATAAGAGAAGAAGATATACCCAAAACTGCCTTCCGAACTAGGTATGGACACTATGAGTATTTGGTCATGCCCTTTGGACTGACTACTCCAGCAGCATTCATGGACCTCATGAATCGCGTTTGCCGCCCTTACCTCGACAAGTTTGTGATCGTGTTTATCGACGACATACTGATCTATTCTCAAACTAAAGACGAGCACGAGAAGCATCTCAGGCTAATCCTTGAATTGCTCAAGAATGAGCAACTATATGCCAAGTTCTCGAAATGTGAATTCTGGATGCGCCAGATCCAATTCTTAGGTCATGTGGTGAATAAGGATGGGATTCAAGTTGACCCTTCCAAGATTGAGGCCATAAAGAATTGGAAGATTCCTGAGACTCCTACGGAGATAAGGCAATTCTTAGGACTGGCTGGCTATTACCGAAGATTTATAAAGACTTCTCGCGTATAGTGCAACCTTTGACCGCACTAACCAAGAAAACACAACCTTTGTGTGGGAGCGAGAGCAGAATGAGGCGTTTGAAACGCTTAAAGAGAAATTATGCAGTGCGCCTATACTTGCTCTTCCAGAAGGAGTAGAAGACTTCGTGGTCTATTGTGACGCTTCGCGTCAAGGACTAGGATGTGTATTGATGCAACGCAATAAGGTGATTGCTTACGCATCGAGACTGCTGAATGATCATGAGAAGAACTACACGACGCACGATCTGGAGTTGGGTGCCGTGGTGTTTGCCCTTAAGATGTGGAGGCATTACCTTTATGGCACAAAGTGCATTATCTACACTGACCATAGAAGCTTGCAGCATATCCTTGACCAAAAGATGCTCAACATGCGTCAGAGAAGGGTTGAGCTATTGAACGATTACGAGTGCGAGATCCGCTACCACCCTGGTAAGGCCAATGTTGTGGCGGATGCGTTAAGTCGAAAGGAAAGAGAGAAACCTCTTCGAGTACGAGCCTTAAGAATGAGTGTGTATACCAACCTTATAGCAAAATTGAAGGAAGCTCAAGGCGAGGCATTAAAGGAAAAAATTGAAAGAAGAAGGATTGACTGGAATGGAGAAGCAGTTGGAGATAGGGGACGATGGTACATATAGATATGGTGGAAGGACTTGGGTGCCAAAACACGGAGGAATTCGAGAAGTAATCCTCGATGAAGCACACAAGTCTAGGTATTCAATTCATCCTGGAAGTGATAAGATGTACCAGGATTTAAAGACACTTTTCTGGTGGCCAGGAATTAAGAGATCAATCGCTGTTTATGTGGGGAAATGTTTAACTTGTGCCATGGTAAAAGCTGAGAACCAAAACCATCGGGAACGTTGCAGCAACCTGAGATTCCCGAATGGAAATGGGATAATGTTACGATGGATTTCGTTACCAAGCTGCCTAGAACGTTTAAAGGTCACGATGCTATTTGGGTAATAGTGGATAGATTAACCAAATCAGCTCACTTCTTGCCAATTAGAGAAGACTACGATATGACGAAACTGGCCCAACTTTATGTCGACGAGATTGTAACAAGGCATGGAGTGCCTCTGTCGATCATCTCAGACCGTGATAGCCGTTTCACCTCTCGTTTCTGGAAATCGTTCCAGCAAGCTTTAGGAACCCGTTTAGATCTTAGCACGGCTTACCACCCTCAGACCGACGGACAGAGCGAAAGAACTATTCAAACGATGGAAGACATGTTGAGAGCTTGCGTGATGGACTTTGGCGGAAACTGGGATAACCATCTTCCTTTGGTGGAATTCGCCTATAACAACAGTTACCACGCGAGTATCAAAGCCGCTCCGTACGAGGTCCTTTATGGCAGGAAATGCCGATCACCCTTGAGTTGGAATGAGATTGGTGACAGCCAAGTGATGGGACCCGACATAGTGTTGGAAACCACCGATAAGATCTATAAGATAAAGGAACGACTGAGAGCAGCTAGAGACCGACAGAAGAAGTACGCCGACAGGAGGCGGAAACCCCTAGAGTTCCAAGTGGGCGACAGAGTGATGCTAAAAGTAGCACCGTGGAAAGGAACAGTGAGATTCGGAAAAAGAGGAAAACTAAGCCCAAGATACATTGGACCATTTGAGATAATGGCAAGAATTGGCCCAGTAGCATATAAGTTGAAACTACCCCCGGGATTGAGCCACATACACGACACCTTTCATGTGTCAAACTTGAAGAAGAGCATGGTAGACAAAACCCTGGAACTACCATTAAAAAGAAGCAAGAAAGCGACAAACTGAACTTTGTGGAAGAACCTGTGGAGATCACGGATCGTTTGGTCAAACAACTCCGGCGGAGCCGCATACCCAAGGTTAAAGTTAGATGGAACTCCAAGCGAGGACCTGAATTTACTTGGGAGCGTGAAGATGAAATGAGGAAGAACTATCCACACCTCTTCAAACCCACCCGTTCAGTCCCTAATCAGAGTTAAATTTCGGGACGAAATTTCCTAAACGGTGGGAGAATGTGACAACCGACCTCCAGGTTGTTACTACCCTAACCCTAGATTACTTGCATCATTATCCATGCTATGAGTGCTAATAATTGAAACTATACAACCCTACTATGAAATTGGAATCAATTCTTGCTATTTGATGTAAATTATGATTTCATGTGATTTTTACTTTGATTTTTAACCAATTTAGGTTTCTACCTTTTTAAAAATTCGTGCCGGGAATATTGATTAGTCACCCTAGCTAGAATTAAGAATATCAATTGAATCAATTAAAAATATGTACACACCCACACACTTGGAATTCGTTCTAGCATGCATTATCATGCATAAGACAATATCTAACTAACATTTTAAATACTACACTACATTTCAAATTAATACCCTAATATTATTTCCACAATAAAAATTAATCAAATGCCTCACTAGAGGCCAAAATCGGCCGCCCCCCTTGCCACCAATCACTCCCTTGTCCTCCACTACACACCACCTTCCTATCACCCATTCCCCTTACATGCAATTGCAAGACACACTCCTCTTCTCTCTCTCCATTTCGAATTCACCAGCTGAACACCCTCCTCTCTATCAAACACTCTCTAATCCTCTCCTTTCAAGCTCCAAAATCGCAAACTACAAGCATACAACCATCGGCCAGCAGCATACCGCAAGAAAGGTGACTTTTGGTGATGTTTTGAGGCTTGGAACGTGCAATACTTGAGGTTCCAGCTTTTGTTCGAGATTCTCCAGCCTCATCCAAGGAGATTTCATCCATTCACGACCATCCACACCTTCTAAACCGTGAGATACATCAAGTGTAAGCTCACTATGTTCGGTTTTGGTCATTTCTCAAGTTTAACTTCATTGTTCACCTAAAACCTTACTTTTTCTTGTTGTAACAGAAACCTCTCACCCTCACCTTGTTCTTGAAGAGTTCCCAACGTTCTTGAAGGTATATCACATGATATAATGGTCAATCTAAGGGTAGAACCCGATTTACCCCTTGAAAACCCTATTTTGGTGTTTTTGGCACTATCAAACTTGTGTATCTTGTAACCCTTCAAAACAAAACGTGTAACCTGCTCAAAATGACTTTTAAGACACCTCAATAATCTGATTTTTAAGTTAGATGAAGTTTTGGCAATGATTAAACTTAAGTTACCATGAATCACACATGTGTAATGGTCGGTTATGGCATATTTTCACCTCTTGAAACCTTTGTATGTGTAGAACCTTTAGGCAACGTGTTGGGACTGTTATTTCAGTAAGTTTTAGTGCATATTAAGTTTAATAACATGGTTTGACCTCTGGAACAAAAGACATAATGTGTTTAGGCCCATTTTGGTCACTTTCGGGACCCGAAAACGTGTTAAAATGACTTAAAAACAAGAAATCTTGAACTATAAACTTTTTAAAAAGAATTCCAGGTTCATTAAGGATTAATAAAGTGTTCTGGAGCTAATGAGAATTTTTAGTGGTCAAATGGTATTTTAAATGGATTTTAAGTGAAACCGGGTGTAAACCGAGAGGCGTTTTTAAGGAAAAATATACGATAAATGGGTTAAATGTTACAAATTATAAAAATCATGATTTTCCAGTAGGTTAAAAGATAAAATAACCTCAAAAGTAAAATGGTTGGTCAAACAAGCTTTTAAAATGGTCAAACCCGACTAAAAACGCATTTTAACGGTTTAAACGTAAAAACGGGTCTTTCAACTACTAGGGGCAAATTTGTGATTTAAAAGGTTGGAAACTTATTAAAATGACTTTAAAAAGTTATCTACTGGTTTTAGACTCAAAAAGGCAAAAACTCATAGATAACCATTTTTAAACCGTTCGGTTTTACCGTAACCGGCAACGTTAAACGCGTAATTTACAAACCGAGTCCATAAACTGAATTTTGGTTATAAATTCTTAAAACTAAGTTGAATTAAGGTCTTGAACCTGATTTTTAAGTATAGAGGTCACTTAATGCAAGAAACTAATCTTAAGGGTAGAAAATGTCAATTTTGAAACTTCAGGGGCAAAACTGTAAATTTTGCAAAACTTCATAACCGACTCCCATAAGTTCATTTGCCCCCTTAAATGGCATAATTACTATATATTCTTGGTTTAGTAATGTAGAAACCTTTGATTTCATGAAAAACCATGACTTTCCATAAAAGGAACCTTTTATACAAACCCTAACTGAATCAAAGCCGAACCCGTCCATTTAAGTCTTAGGCACTATTGTTGCTCCTTAAATAGGTTTAGAGCAGTAGCTAATCACTTAATATACTTATGTTAGGGTGCTAGACTTGAGACATTCCCGGCACGCGAAGAATTTCTTTTTGCTTGATATCTAAGGTGAGTTCTAGTGATCCCCTTTTTACTGTTTTTGGGATGGAACATGCTCTACTTTTATGAACTATGATTGTGCTTTATTTGATGATACTATGTGGGATTGTGGTTACCTGCTAATTCTTATATCATGATCATTAATTCTTTCGTGAACCGCTTGATTTATATGGATAGATCTATTTGGGGAATCCCCCACACACAGTGGCTTCCGTTCCAGGAAGGTTACCCCTGAGATCCTGAGGGATCGTTGTGGCATGTAACAAGTTTTGTTAAGATTCTATGGTGAACCATCCGGGCAGGTAGGGTTCACTGGTATGGGGCTCAGTTTCTTCCTTCGGGAATATCCGGTAAAACACAACTTTAGAAGAGGCTAACCGGGACTGAGTGCAGGGTTGATTATGATTTTATTTCTCCCACGATGATAAACAATGATTATTTTTCTTTTAATCAAAGAAGGATTTATTAAGTCCTTTTGTTTTTGAACTTTAAGCACTTGAATTCACCAACTTTATAGTTGACACAATTTTCTTTTGAGCATGTTTCAGGTAATGTTTGAAGAGATCCTAGCAGTGTTGAAGACCTAGACTTATCCCCGTGACATGGCATTGGCTTATTTCCTTGATGAAACATTTGAACAATTTATATTTTGTGTTGAACAAGTACAATTTCATTTTTATGGATGATTGTAAAACTTATTTGGGGCTTGATGTGTCTCTAGCCCTATTACCTTTTAAAACTTTAATGCCATGTGATATTCTCTCCTTTGAGCTCTATAATGGTTTGTTTCCGCTGCCATATGTTGTTGCTAGTCTGTGACGTCCCACCCTACCTGGGCCCGGGGTGTGACAAATGGACCACTTGCGCCAAGAGATCCATGTGCTCTCGAGCTACCTCTACTGTCACGTTTCCGAGTTTCTCGGTCTTAGTCTTTAGCATTTGCTTCAGATCCATATATTGGGTACTAGAGACCCTGACGTTTCTGATCCTGAAGGGAGACTTGTAAGGACCAAATGAGCTTGACACCAAGGCAGTCTGAGAGGTGCTCCTTGTCTCTAACTTGAGTAGTGGCATTATACAAAGCTGGATTCTGAGTGTAAGAAGACTTTTGAGCTCGGTACTTCATCCTAAGTGTTTCTCTCGCAGCTTTAGAATGAAGTCATTGATATCCATACTTGCTAGCAATCCCTTCTGTCTCAGATTTGAAACAAACGAAGCCCAACTTTCTGGTAATCCATCTGCAAATTTGACACTTTATCTTTCATGGTAGTTTTTGACACCATGTGTGTGCAGCTCGCTCATCAATGGTAGAATCTATCAATGACATCATCTAAACTCTCATTTCCCATCGATGAGAAGTTGTCACATTCTTTCTTCAACTCCTTAGCTTTAATGGCCTTCAGCGAAGCATTCCCGTCATATCTTTTCTCCAAGTCATTCCATAACTTCTTGGCTTGCTTATTCTCAGAGTACAGGTGAAAAATATCCTTAGGGATAGACTTTGTTAGCAATGCATATACTCTCTTTTCGGCATTATATTTAACTTTCTGTGCATCAGTCATTCCTCCTAAAGTAAGTTTCACCCCATCAGCTCCCACCGGCATACTGTATCCCGTCTCAATAGCTTCCCACATATTTGGATCCACTCCAGTGAGGTAGATCTCAAAACGTTGTTTCCAGTGGGGAAACTCATCTAACATTATAAGCTTCGAAGCTTTATTATGATTCTCCACCTCACTCTCCATTAGTAGTAAGTTCTGAATCTATGAGTTCTTCCCGGCTGTAAACGCTGAAAACTGATCCTCCATCTCGATTAACTTTAAGTCTCTCAAACAATCTGTTAACTGGTGCGAATGGAGTAATGCGAATGGGCTACCCGTGCGAATGAACTATGCGACTGTTCAATCGTGCGGCTGAACTAAGCGATTGGTCCAGTCGTGCGAATGAAACTGATGCAGATGAACGCTGCGAACGGTAGGCTTAGTCATACGATGAAGATGCATCTGAGTCCAATCGTACGTCTGGGCGATGCGTATGAAGTCCAGTCGTGCGATTGGGTCAATCGTGCGATTGGGTTTAACGTGTTTTAGCCGTAACAACCCGAATTTTCACCAACCCTAATCGCTTATGCCGGAGAAACCAAAACTTGATGAGCAGGGGACGTCCAAGACAACTTTTGACACAAAAAGATTGCGTTTTAGTGAAAAACACAACCTTTGTATCAAATTGATTGAATCACACGTAATCAAGAGCCAAAGCTCTGATCCACTTGTTAGGATCTGGTATTTGAACAAAATACCAACTGATTAACGTGTTAACCAACCAAATAGTGCGGAATCCTATTTGATTGGCGATCCAATCAGTGAGAACGCACGTAGAAACAATAAGGTATTGAATCTAATGTTAAGAATCGATTAGGAATCGATCTACAGCGTTCTATGAACTTGGAGTATGAACTTGGAGGCTTCTGGACGGCTTAGGGTACGTCTGGAGTCGAATTGGAATGAACTTTTGTTTTTCCACGAATTAGATGGTATTTATAGGTAGGGTTGCTCATTCGGGCGACTGAACCATTAGTATGGTTTAGTCGTGCGATTGAGCCATGGCGGTTGATCCATTCGCACGACTGAGTGTTCAGTCGTGCGACTGAGTCAATCTATGTTACAATCATACGACTGATCTAGTCTTCTGGTTCAGTCGTGTGACTGAGTCATTCGCCTGAATTGTTCATGCGTATGGTCCATTCGCATGGGCCATCCGCATGAGAACTTCATATTGCTAAGTTTGAATGTATTCATTAATATAACATTATGTGTATCAATTCAAACAATCACAAACCTATATAACCAATTCAATATCAACTCATTAATGAAATATTAAACATTATAAATCACAAACAACCATTCTCATTTCATTAATATCCCAACCATTACATAGGCGTAAGACAAACAAGACATATTACATTCATATCAGGATCTAGGTACATATGTATCAACAGCTTTAGAATCTGTTTTTTCTCTCATTGTATGAAGAACAACTCCTAGAGTTTTAGAAGACCTGCCAAGTGGTCATCTTGGACAGTGAGAAGGCAATGTCTATCATAGTGTAGGGGTGGAAAATTTTCATCAGTCCACCCACAATCAACACTCATCTAAGGCTGGGTGATGAAGAAGGCAAACTATCCTTCCCAAAATCTGTTGTCAATAACTCATTCCGGCAGATGGGCTATGTAGGAGACTACTCTGTCAAAACCTTCAAGAAGGGTAAGGTTTCCTCTCAGTGGAAGTACCTCCTCCATGTCATAATCCATTCTTTATCTAACAAACATGGAGGTTAGGACCAAATTCCCGAGGACTTATCCTATATAGTCCATGGGATGGTTTAAGGGGTTAAGTTCAAGTACTCCTAGTTTGTTTACACATACTTTCTTGCTAACTTGGACTCCTTAGATGTAACACCCGGAAATTTCCTTTGTAGCCGACGATAGAAGAAAAAGAAATAAAGTCCAAAGTCGAGGGACCAAACCCGCCAACGAGAGAAACTTTGATGTGCGGGAGTATAAAAGGGGGAAAACACTCCCATTCTCCCCATTTTTTTTCAGCCAAGGGAGGAGAAGAGAGAAAGAAGAGAAAAGAGAGAAAGTGTTGGCCCGGGTTGGTTCGAGTAGCCAAAATCGACGAGGAGCGAGTCAAATCGAAGCTCTACTCGACGGGATCGTTAAGGTGAGTTCTAGGACCCCTCTTTTACATGTTTTTAACTGATTTTGGGGCTGGAACACGTCCAAGAACCTATTTTCGAGTTTTTGGGTGAAAACCCGTTTTGATGTATGTATGTATGTGTATGAAGCGTTAGAGGCTCGATTTCTTGCTTGGTTATGCTTGTATGAGGTCATGGTATGTTTCCCTAACCTTTAGAAGGGTTGATTTGAGCTTAAAAGAGGTTTGGAAGGGGTTGGAGGTCGAAAACCCGCGGCTGCAGTCGACCTAACTGCACTCTGCACCAGCTAGGGCTAGGCGACCGACTGGAGGGCGACTGGAGGCCATTCGGCCGATTGAAGTGCGACTGAGGTCCATACGCACGTTTGCTATGCGACTGAGGTCCATACGCATGATGGTCATGCGATTGGAGTTCATGTGCTTAGGAGTCATGCGATTGAGGGATGGTGCGACTGAGGTTCATTCGCACGAAGGTTATGCGACTGAAGCCCATGCGCCTGGAGGCCATGCGACTGAGGTTCATTCGCATGAAGAGTATGCGACTGAAGCCCATACGCCTGAAGTCATGCGACTGAAGGCCATACGCATGAGAGTAATGCGACTGGGAGTCCATTCGCATAGAGGTCCATTCGCCCATAGTCCATTCGCATAGGGTCCATTCGCATAGATGCCCATTCGCCTAAGTGTTCAGAAATGATAACCGAGATGGAATTACTCGACGATGTGAAGGGCATGGACGGTATGAGGTAACGTAGGATGATGAGCTTATGATGTGGATGTTGATGGAGATGATAATGATATGTATGATGTTATGTGTTGCGTTAGGTACGACGGTACGTGTGTTGCATCGTATGTATGATGTGCGTAATGTGATGTATGATTGATGCGTATGTATGACGATGCCGTATGTTAATGTTTATGTTGTGTTCCTTGCTATGTATGGTTATCTTTCTATGGCTTTGCGTTGAACGTTAATGAATGAAATGAAAGTATTATGTAACGTAAAGTGAAAGATAAAGAAAAGAGGAACGTAATGAATGAATGCATGCATTAATGAATGAATGAAGTCGCGTGAGGTATGTATGTGAAGCGAAACGAAGTGCACGGCTCTAATGCCTTAGGCTCAACCGTGAGAGGTTCAGCTAGTTTATAGTGTGCACGCAAGGGTTCCAGTCTTTGTGGCTGACCTTCGATGATGTACCCACTTCGGTGGGGGTGATGTACCCATATTGATGGGGGTGATGTACCCATATTGATGGGGGTGATGTACCCACTTCGGTGGGGGTGTAGTACCCATAATGTTGGGGGTGTATTGTATGATGGTTACCCGGGTTACGCATAACTCCGGGGGTGTAGCATGAAGTCATGCATATGTATGAGGTGAGCAACCCGGTCGTTGCAAAAGACTCGAGTACGTGCTATCGTGATGTTGCCTTGGGGTGAGCAACCTTGTTGTTGCAAAAGACTCGGATAGCTTGCTATCGTGATGGGCAATGAGGTGAGCAACCCTAGGGGTGCAAAAGACTCGGATAGCGTACATTCACTGAGATGGCTAATGAGGTGAGCGACTTGGTGTTGCAACAGCCTCGGATGGAGTTCAATTCCTGTGATTGACTCGTATGGGATCTTTGTCGCGTATCCCGGTGTTGTGTCAGTCTTCGGACATGAGTCGGGGGCTTGTGAGCAGGTCCCGGCACAGCATCAGCTTTCGAGCATGAGTCGGGGATATTGCATAAGACAAGATTCGAGTAAGGAAGGGTAATGAGTAAAGAGATGAATGAAAGAATGAACGTATGAAATGAACATTAACGAATGATCCTAATAATGTATGAAATGGGATCCTTGCCATTCGACCTCAGTAATCGTGGCTGTGTGCCATGAAGAGGGTAAAGTCTGACAGGATCTAGGAAGAAGTGAAAGATAATGATAAATGATGAATGTAATGAACGTAATGATGAAGATAATAATGTTATTATCTGTATGTACGTATGATGTGTGAACGCATGTATGTAACGGATGTTTTTATAAAGAAAGTAAAGAACGGTTTTATGAAAGAAGAGTAAGTTTTATTATAAAACTAGAACTCACTCAGCAACGCTGACTTTGATGTGTTTCCAGTTGGCAGGTATGTTGCTGAGGATGGCACGGGGCGGCTACTCAGCGTATTTTGGATAGCATCCATTATGTTTAATGTTTTTGTAATAAATGTAACATGATATTGTTAACAGAACGATTGTACTAATATGCAAAAGTATTTTGATGGAATGAAATTATGTTTTTAATGTTTCCGCTGCAACTATTTAAGAAAGGAAAAATGTAAACATATGTTTTGAATGCGATGAATGACCAACTGTAGGCGTCCCGGGAACGGGGGCTTACAAGTTGGTATCAGAGCCAAAGTTTAAGTGAATTGGGTAAATATTTTCAAAAAAAAAAAAAAAAACCTAATCTTAAACTGAGAATGGGACGGAAAGGGAATGGGATGCCAATCTGAGTAGCTGCGTGCCATCAGGTATGTTTTTGTAAAGTTAACCGGTTTTACGTGCGCATGTTATATGGTTTATGTGTTGCTGTTAGATTTAGATACTGATGTAGTCAGGATAGGTAATGCTCGGAGTATGAAGAGTAAAGTAAGTGGCTAATCACAACTGGCCACTGTAATTAGGGACTTACTATACTTGACATAAACTGAGCTGTTCCTTGAATGACTGTGTTAGTGTTTGAATCTTTCAGTGTGTTTAGAGAATGGCTGGTGGAAGATCTTCGAAAGCTTCTCGTGGTGGAGGTGACGGTGGACGTGGTGCTGAACCACGGGTCACAAGAGGAAGGGCAAGGGCCGAAAGGGTAGTTCACGAAGAACCTGTGACCGCTCATCCTGAGGGTGGTGATGAGAATGCTAATCAGAGGGCCTCGATGAGAGAGGCGGTCGTGGAGGAAGTGCATCAGGTCATGCAGACGATTCTACCGTCGGTGGTGACCGAAGTTATAAAGGCTGTTAAAGATGAGGAGAGAAGGGAAAGGGGTAGACCTTCGGGCGAAAGGAGACGACCCGAGACTGAAACGGTTCTCTCCGATGACGAAGGGGAAGAAGAAGAGGAAGAGCCTACGCCGGAGGCGGCACGAGGCTGTAACTATGGGGCGTTTCAACGATGCAAGCCCCCTACTTTTGATGGCAATGGCACTGCTGCTGCTGCTCACCGATGGGTGAGAGAGATGGAAGCTGTCTTAAACATCAGCGAGTGCCGAGAAGATCAGAAATTCAAATTTGCTACCCACTCTTTCGTGGACTCAGCTTTGTGCTGGTGGGACAACATAGTCCAAGTTGAGGGAAGCAGGGCTATCGGAAGGATGAGATGGTCAGAGTTGAAGAGGCTGGTGATTGAGGAGTTCTGTCCTCACCGTGAGATGGATAAAGTTGAAAGAGAGTTCCTGCAGCTGGAGGCGGGAACAATGACGCATCAGCAATACACCACCAAGTTCAACGAAATGGCACGACTGGTGCCGGATCAGGTGACACCCCTCTCACGGAAGATCAAGAGGTATATTCATGGCTTGCCAGCAGACATTCGTAGGCATATGATTGCTGCCCGACCGAGCACGTTTAGGTCGGCGGTTGATTTAGCGGGAAGATTATACGATGAAAGATTGATGGTGGTGACAGAAGGTAGCAAGAAAGGAGATGGTGATCGGGATTGGAATGGGAAGCGATTGGGACGCGACGAAGCCGCACCAAGTAACAAAGGTGCACGGGTGGATGACCAGCGTGTGGTCATAAATGATGTGGGTTCTGAAAGGTGTAACAAGTGTGGACACAGGCACCCCGGAGAATGTAGATTGGGGACTGATGCATGCTTTCGTTGTGGGAGGACCGGGCATGTAGCGAAGAACTGCGGTATGGGGAAGTGTTATTCTTGTGGTGAGGAAGGTCATAAGAGCAGGGACTGTAAGAAGCAAAGGGCTGGAGGTTCGGGAGTGAAGAAGATCGGAGGAAGCTAGGACGGACTTCGATGTTGTGTCAGGTATGTTCCTAGCAAATAGATCCTTAGCTTGTGTTATTTAATGTTGGCGTAAGTAAAAGTTTTATTCCTGCTGTTTTCTATGCTAAATTGCCTGTTAATGGTAAGAATATAAATGCGCCATTCGATGTAGCCCTAAGAGTGGATTGTTTGACGAACTGCGGAGCGAACGCTATGTGTTGCAAAAAGACGATACGGTTGATAGCGCCTGAGGGGATCACGGTGATGGCTTAGGGTGATTGAGTCATGACGATTCCGAAGGTGATTTTGATGGCAATGGCGGGAAGGTGCACGTAGCGTGACATGATGGAGTACGTGAGTAGATGCCTTACTTGTCTACAAGTGAAGGCCGAGCACCAAACGACGTTTGGGGAATATTGAAGTGACTGAGGCAACGATCGAGAAGCTCGAAGGGATTAAAGCATTGATGAAGCTAGCCAAAGATAGATAAGAAGTCGCGAGGGGATAAACGACGTAGACCGATTGAACTCCAGGCGGGAGACTGGAGAAGAGATGAGACAGAATTGCTCGCGACGGTTTAAGGAATGATAGGTTTCGGGGACGAAACCCATTTAAGGGGGGTGGACTTGTAACACCCGGAAATTTCCTTTGTAGCCGACGATAGAAGAAAAAGAAATAAAGTCCAAAGTCGAGGGACCAAACCCGCCAACGAGAGAAACTTTGATGTGCGGGAGTATAAAAGGGGGAAAACACTCCCATTCTCCCCATTTTTTTCTGCCAAGGGAGGAGAAGAGAGAAAGAAGAGAAAAGAGAGAAAGTGTTGGCCCGGGTTGGTTCGAGTAGCCAAAATCGACGAGGAGCGAGTCAAATCGAAGCTCTACTCGACGGGATCGTTAAGGTGAGTTCTAGGACCCCTCTTTTACATGTTTTCAACTGATTTTGGGGCTGGAACACGTCCAAGAACCTATTTTCGAGTTTTTGGGTGAAAACCCGTTTTGATGTATGTATGTATGTGTATGATGCGTTAGAGGCTCGATTTCTTGCTTGGTTATGCTTGTATGAGGTCATGGTATGTTTCCCTAACCTTTAGAAGGGTTGATTTGAGCTTAAAAGAGGTTTGGAAGGGGTTGGAGGTCGAAAACCCGCGGCTGCAGTCGACCTAACTGCACTCTGCACCAGCTAGGGCTAGGCGACCGACTGGAGGGCGACTGGAGGCCATTCGGCCGATTGAAGTGCGACTGAGGTCCATACGCACGTTTGCTATGCGACTGAGGTCCATACGCATGATGGTCATGCGATTGGAGTTCATGTGCTTAGGAGTCATGCGATTGAGGGATGGTGCGACTGAGGTTCATTCGCACGAAGGTTATGCGACTGAAGTCCATGCGCCTGGAGGCCATGCGACTGAGGTTCATTCGCATGAAGAGTATGCGACTGAAGCCCATACGCCTGAAGTCATGCGACTGAAGGCCATACGCATGAGAGTAATGCGACTGGGAGTCCATTCGCATAGAGGTCCATTCGCCCATAGTCCATTCGCATAGGGTCCATTCGCATAGATGCCCATTCGCCTAAGTGTTCAGAAATGATAACCGAGATGGAATTACTCGACGATGTGAAGGGCATGGACGGTATGAGGTAACGTAGGATGATGAGCTTATGATGTGGATGTTGATGGAGATGATAATGATATGTATGATGTTATGTGTTGCGTTAGGTACGACGGTACGTGTGTTGCATCGTATGTATGATGTGCGTAATGTGATGTATGATTGATGCGTATGTATGACGATGCCGTATGTTAATGTTTATGTTGTGTTCCTTGCTATGTATGGTTATCTTTCTATGGCTTTGCGTTGAACGTTAATGAATGAAATGAAAGTATTATGTAACGTAAAGTGAAAGATAAAGAAAAGAGGAACGTAATGAATGAATGCATGCATTAATGAATGAATGAAGTCGCGTGAGGTATGTATGTGAAGCGAAACGAAGTGCACGGCTCTAATGCCTTAGGCTCAACCGTGAGAGGTTCAGCTAGTTTATAGTGTGCACGCAAGGGTTCCAGTCTTTGTGGCTGACCTTCGATGATGTACCCACTTCGGTGGGGGTGATGTACCCATATTGATGGGGGTGATGTACCCATATTGATGGGGGTGATGTACCCACTTCGGTGGGGGTGTAGTACCCATAATGTTGGGGGTGTATTGTATGATGGTTACCCGGGTTACGCATAACTCCGGGGGTGTAGCATGAAGTCATGCATATGTATGAGGTGAGCAACCCGGTCGTTGCAAAAGACTCGAGTACGTGCTATCGTGATGTTGCCTTGGGGTGAGCAACCTTGTTGTTGCAAAAGACTCGGATAGCTTGCTATCGTGATGGGCAATGAGGTGAGCAACCCTAGGGGTGCAAAAGACTCGGATAGCGTACATTCACTGAGATGGCTAATGAGGTGAGCGACTTGGTGTTGCAACAGCCTCGGATGGAGTTCAATTCCTGTGATTGACTCGTATGGGATCTTTGTCGCGTATCCCGGTGTTGTGTCAGTCTTCGGACATGAGTCGGGGGCTTGTGAGCAGGTCCCGGCACAGCATCAGCTTTCGAGCATGAGTCGGGGATATTGCATAAGACAAGATTCGAGTAAGGAAGGGTAATGAGTAAAGAGATGAATGAAAGAATGAACGTATGAAATGAACATTAACGAATGATCCTAATAATGTATGAAATGGGATCCTTGCCATTCGACCTCAGTAATCGTGGCTGTGTGCCATGAAGAGGGTAAAGTCTGACAGGATCTAGGAAGAAGTGAAAGATAATGATAAATGATGAATGTAATGAACGTAATGATGAAGATAATAATGTTATTATCTGTATGTACGTATGATGTGTGAACGCATGTATGTAACGGATGTTTTTATAAAGAAAGTAAAGAACGGTTTTATGAAAGAAGAGTAAGTTTTATTATAAAACTAGAACTCACTCAGCAACGCTGACTTTGATGTGTTTCCAGTTGGCAGGTATGTTGCTGAGGATGGCACGGGGCGGCTACTCAGCGTATTTTGGATAGCATCCATTATGTTTAATGTTTTTGTAATAAATGTAACATGATATTGTTAACAGAACGATTGTACTAATATGCAAAAGTATTTTGATGGAATGAAATTATGTTTTTAATGTTTCCGCTGCAACTATTTAAGAAAGGAAAAATGTAAACATATGTTTTGAATGCGATGAATGACCAACTGTAGGCGTCCCGGGAACGGGGGCTTACATTAGAGTACTATATATTCCCTAGATATGTTCCACACATTCTTAACTGTGAACAGGTCTCACAGTTAACGGGAACAACTAATACTCTCAAATTGGGACAGATGAAGCCCGACATCTTCAAAATAATAAGAAAGACCACTGTTGGCTTCTCAGGGGTAGAAACAACCCTAGTCCTAAAAACGTTAGAGCTCATTGCCCAAGGTGACAAGTTTGCAGTACTAGCCAATGTTGAAACAACCCTGGTCCCAAAAACCACCCTCACAGCCACAAATAACCATCACCTTCACCAAAAAATCCAAACGAACCCTTGCTAAGGCTACTTAGGTTGATCAGGCCCCCATACAACCACCCATGTAGGAGGAAGTGGAAACAAGAGCTCCCCAAAAAAGCCAAACGAACCCAACCATGGAAACCCAGCCCATTAACACTTCTTTTGAAGCTGTCATGGTGCATGGGAAATCCAACAGCCAAGAACCCCAAGCTGTTGGTGAGGAAGAAGACTTTGGTTCTATTTTCTCATCCCCCCATGATTCTTCTGATGAAAATGAGGGGAGTCTGCAACTAAAGGTACAAAAACAGTAAAAAACATGCACCTATTTAGTTTCAAAGGTAAGTCACCAGCAATCTCTGGTGGCTACCTTACAAAGACAGGTCATTGATCAGCAACTTGAGATCATCGATCTCAAGGGCAAGCTAGCAAGGATACCTGTTAGGAAAATTCAACAAGGTCCACAAGAACCTTTGGATGTGGTAGAACTATCCCTTAGCTCCCTTGTGCAAGAGGGTGATACTACCAAAAAGGGGGAGAAAGTCCAATGTACAATCATAGAACTTGGGAGTTATGCCCAGAGTATGGACATAAAGGACTCACCACCCTTATTGCAGTTGTCCATACTCAACAACCTCCTCAGGCTCACATTAATGTTGATGCCCTTATTCAAATCCTGTTTGAGGAGGGCATACCAAGGGCTATGTCTACCCCATCCTACCCGTGCTAAAAATCCAATAGTGGGATGGAGGTATGATGGTGATAGAAGAGCTCTGGCAGTCTCTATATCTCAAGGACAACATGAAGTTTTTCAATTTCCAAAACCTCAGATACTATGAGAGCACTTATCTGGTTGACCTTCCACTTACTAACCCAAGTCAAAACAGGCAAGCTAAAAGGTTAGGTGAAAGAATTCAAAATATGGTGAAAGGAGAACCAAATTATATAGACAAGGCTAGCAAGCAAGACTGTCGGTCAATTGGATACTGAGGTGGACCCTAAGATTAGCTTCGAAGGGTAAACCTTGGTTGAAGGCCCAGTAGTTGAACCTGTGAACCTTGAGATAGGAACTGCTTCAGCACCTAGTACCCTTAGTGAGGCACCAGCTAGTGAAGGTGTCTCACAGTCTCTTTCTAGCCGGAGCTCAAGTTTTACACCAAGCAATGAAGGCCAAAGCTCTCTCCACCCTGAGTCACACAGGCCAATGACTGACAAAGGGAAGAGGAAGATGACCTCTAAGGAGATTAAGGAGGAGAAGAGAGAGAGGAAGATGAAGACAAGGGGAGAGAGTTCAAGTGAGACCCCTGGCTTTATGGAAGATACAATCAAAGCTGCCCCTAGGCCAAACACTCGACAAGATGAATTGATGTAGCCAGATTGAACTATCTGGGGTCTAGGAACTATAATATAGATGAAATCATCTCTCTTCCCTTGGTAGAACTAAATGAACTAAATGATCTTGAAGTGTCAAATGAGAGGAAGGAAGCTGAGGCTGCAGAGTTGCTCCTCAAAATCAAAAAATAAAGAAGAAGAAAAAGATTATACAAAGCTCCAACCCTCTCCCCAGTTCAAAAAACCCTTGAGGTAGAGGTTGTGGCTACTGAACAAGAAACTCCAGTAGGTGGTGAACAAGACAGGAAAAACATGATAACCCCTGAGGGCCACAAGCCTCTATCAAGCAGCAAACCTACTTCCCTTGTCCTATGAGTATATAGAATTTGAATAGCTTAAGCAGCTTGAGCAAGAAGTGTTGAAAGAGCAAAATTCCGCTAAGAGAAAGATAAAGGATGAGGCTGCAAAGTCAAGAGCCACCATTAGAGCAAATCAGAAGAAGTCTGCTGACAGAAAAAAGATAGTGAGCTTCTTAAAACTGTATGGGTTCTCTGGAAGATGACTTGGTCCAATGTCTCTATCCACTATGGATGAGCACATTAGAGTGATCAAGTAGAAGATCAAGAAGGGTGAGCTGGTTGACTTGCATTCTCTACCAAGTCAGTCTGCACCTGAAGCTGAGGTCATGGTTGAACCACATGAGACAACTCAACGAGGACCTAGTGTTGAGCAAGCTTCATCTTCTGAACCACAGTAGGGTCCTGATCCCTCTCCTTCTGAATCTATGAAGGAAAAAGACCCAACTAAGAAAGACAAACAAGAACCATCTGGTACTCAAGGCCAGCCTTCTCAGTTTAAGTATAGAAAGAGGAAGAGGATGGCCATTAGAAGGGACAAGAAGAAGAAGCAGTCCAAGGCATCCACCTATGCACCTCAAGATGGGTTAGAACATCCTAAGGGTGATCAAAAAAGGCTGCTCAACAAAGTCCACTCATTGTAGAGCCTCTTGCTACTGAGAAACCCATCTGGTCTTAGGCATTTGCTACTAACCTAGATAGATGGTATGTCACTAGAGATCAAGGATATCAAGATGTGTACTTCTGGCAAAACATACTTGACCTTCCTCCGCATGATCTCTATGACATGAGAAAGTACTTTGAAAGTCTGAAGAATCCTGACAAAATGATGATGAAAGGAATGTTCTTGATTCTGATAAGGGCCGTCAATAGATAAAGATCAAGATTCAAAGTGCTCCTTCAGTTTTGGTAGCATCAGCCTAGGGGGAGTTTGTAAAGATTATACTTAGAGGTTGATGCAACCAAAGAGCTCTTAACATGCACATGTGAAGTACAAGGAAGTTGCTTTGGCAGATTTGATACAACTCAATAAATTACTCTAAGTACCAAATATTTCAAAGCCAAAATACAAAATCTTTCGAAGCCAAAAGACCAAATCTTTCACAAACAAAGATGAAGTCTTTCGAAGCTTCAAAGACAAACTCTTCCAAAGCCAGGAGGCTAATTTCTTCCAAAGATAGAGAAGACATGCTTTCTCTAACTTACTTTTGACTAAAGTTGAACCACTTTCCATTGCCATCTTGAAGACTCACCAACTTATATGAGTTGGTGAAAAGTCCTTACTGTTGGGTGTTGAATTCAGCAAATAAATAATGAAAATGTGAACCTACCGTGCACACACTAAGAATAGTATGAGTAGAAGTAAGGTTCGTGTACTCAGGGATACGTGTCATTATTTTATACCAAAAATATTTTAGCACAGTTACTTTGATTAGTTATGGGCTAAAGAAGGTGAAGTTTTAATTAAAAACTAAAGCTAAAAGTAAATTGCAAAAAGTAGAAAATTTTCAGTGAGTTGACACGACCGTGTCAAAACTTAAGGAAATTCCACGCGGTCATGTTAAGGTTCTGCCAGAAAAAACGTAAATTGATATTTTTTGTATTCTTTTAATTATGAAAAAAGGATTACTGAAGACATTAATTAAATTGTGAAATTAATTCAAATATGAAAACTTATTCCAACACTAAGGTAATTTATTTATTCGATTTGACTTATGATCATTAACGATTATGGTGTAATGAATATTTTTAGTTAATGATTTGTACGATACTAGACATCACGCCATTCGGTTATCCACTCTATCTAATGTCCAATCAATTGCAATTTGTTGATTGGAGTCAACCCGCTACTCTAAGCTCATGTCGTTCGGATCTTAGCGTGCGGGTCGCAACGACAGAAGTATCAATTATAATTAAACACAGAAGCCGTTCGGTATACTTCACTAGATTGTGTGATTCTACAACGAGAATGAATTAATAGACAATTTAAATATTAGAAAAATTAATAAAGTGACCAATTTTATTAACAATCTAATATATACCGGATTAGATTCGGGTTTAAGATCAAGAATCAAACAAACAAACCATTAAAATAAAAACATCTCATAATCGTTTAACATAAGTTCAAACCAAAATCATAGAAATTAAACATTATGTTGAAACTAAGAGTGACCTAGCCGGACATGACGGCTAGGTTAATGTCAAAAAAATAAAAAAGAAAGTTTACTAAACAAAATCCCAAATAATTAACTTGAATATTAGTGATGACAAAGCCTCAAGAATCCCACTTGCTTCCCCACTTGATGGTACTTAGAGCATCCACGAATTTTTACCCTCTTTCTTCTTCTTGGTCGATTCCTTCTACAGCCTCCAAAGATGCCCCCACTTTAAAACTTCCAGCCCTATTTATCTGCCTCCTTTCCTCCAATAACTCCTATTTTTATAGGGTTTTGGATTTGAATTCTTTTATAAGGAAATAAGAATTTCCAAACTTGATGATATTTTCTTTTAAGTCCCTCTCTTTTTTTCTTTCTTCTCTTGTAATTCCATGAACCTACAAAACCAACCAAAACCTACAATAGCAGATTCCGTGCCATAAAAACTACTATTTTATAAAATAAACAAAAAATACATGCAAATAATGCAATATATACGTTAAAATATACTCTAATATTACTATAATTAATAACTAAATAATATAATTAACAAATCTCCCCAAGCTTAAACCTTTCCTTGTCCTCAAGAAAGTCAAGACTAGGAATAAACGGAGAAGTGAATACAAAACAGATAGTAATATGATTAGTATATTGGCAACACCTATCCTAGCCCCGTGTAAGAAGTATGAGCATGAAATTATCTTTTTATGCTAATTTTTAGTTGTCGTGCATAAATGGGCTTTCAAGATTTTTATTAACAAATGTATCCAATTTGCTAGTTATGATCCTCTAGCCCTTAAGTTCCGGATCTATCGTTTCATATCAATTAATCCTTGTTAAATCAGTCATTTAAGTGTGCCAACACCTTTCTTTACACGGTTAAAACCTTCCTAACCTCAAGGACTATAGAGAGCAAGTGGTCATCTTTTTCACCATATGAGATCACAAATGATTTTGCCATTATTGCGGCTTATTTATCATATAATTAACTTCTCTCTTTTTTTCTTTTCTCCTGTTTTTTTTCTTCTTTTTTCTCTTTGTTTTAAAAGGACTTGGCTTTCAACCTATTTTTGCTAGGTGTTGGTCTCCTTATGTGATCAGATCGGCATTAAGCACACATGGATATTAGGCGTTTTATCTTTGTAAACCCAAGAACAAAGGGTATTAGCATAACGGGTACAATTGTCTTTCTATTACTATCAACATTGTTTGGCACGCGACCTATGATCACCATAATAAATGGTAATATCATTTTTCATGTTATTCTCAAAATCGCTCGGATTATGAAGGTTTTATTTTTTTCTTAGTTTTTTGTTTTTTTAATTATTTTTTTTAATTTTTTATTTTTCACACTAATGTAATGCAAACTTAATATTACCATGACTATGATGCAACCCTAAATTCAATATGTAATTCGATTAGTGTAAATTATATTACACCTCTTGGATGTTGATAGGATCGGATCTAGTTTGATCAATTAGATTGGAATTTGCAGCGGAATATAACAGAAATTAGATCAAATTTAAGCAAGACAAGTATGAATATTCAATCACACTATGACGATTATAGAGAGAGAAATTTTCTGTTAATGGAAGATTTTCATTCACGCAAATGCTTCGGTTACAAAACAATTAGGTCAACATTCCTTTTATAAAGGAATGTGACGTCAGCTGATGTCACTTGATAGTGACATCTAACTGATTTATACAAACTACTGAAAGTAACTAATCTACTGAAGATGTCCACAACAACTGAGGACACCTTCACAAAAAGCTAAGTATAAACCAGAATTACAACTACTGAAACCATAACATCTGAAGTGTAAGAACTTCAGACGTTTTACAATAATAAAACTACTGAAATGAAACTACTGCATAGTAAAACATTACAACTACTGAAAGGAACTACTTCAGCTGTTTGAGACAACTTCTGAGAACTTGGTCTTCAGACTTTGTCTTCAGCATATGTCTTCAGACTTTGTCTTCAGACTTTGTCTTCAGACTTTATCTTCAGACTTTGTCTTCAGCAGATGTAGATCACTTCAGTTGTTGTGATGTCTGTGGGACTTAAAGGTTTTTCTGATCTGCTCATTGGTTCTTTTGGTCCAACAAACTCCCCCTGAACCAATGTAGCCAAAACCTTTAAGCTTATTGAAGTCCCACTTATTGGCAGAAACATTTTCTGGATCAGCTCAGAAATCACCAAATTAAGCTCAGGCCAGGAAGAGGTTTCCAAAATTTGATTGGCAAAAGATGAATGGGAACTCTGTCTTGGGGAATTGGACACAGAGTTGTTACCCAAATCATTAAACCTACTTCCCAATGATGAGTCTGTAAGACTCTCTAACATAAGCCTCAAGAAGAAAAACTTTTTCTTCTACTGTGAGTTCTTCAGCTTCACTCTCAAAGAAGAACTCAGGCCCATAATACTCAGATAAGTATCTAACAATCTTTCCATTCTTCAGCTCCACAGTTGTTATTTCTCTGTATGCAAACTCATAAGGATGAGTACCTTCAAGTAATAACTGGAGCTCATTTCTTCTTATTTCTTCAAGCTTCTTGTAAATTAACCCCTTCTTTACCATTTTGTTTTCTAACAAAGTTTGTGGAGTCATCTTAGTCTTGTAAGCTCGCTTGAAGTCATCAAGGATTTCCCAGGGTGACACTACAATGGCCAGCATTATCACACCATCTACAGTCTTTCTCACTTGGCCATTGTATCTACTTGGAACATTCTTTCTATGAATTCTTTCACTAACTCTAGGGTCTGGCCAAATCCTCACTCTCTCCTTCTGATACTGAAATGTAAATCTGAGAGCATACAACCTCTGAGCATGTTTCTTCATAGCTTGTATGGATGAAGACTTAGGAAATTCCTTATCAACCATCCTTAACAGCTGCTCATCATGTTGTTTATGCTGCTCTTCTTCTTCAATCTTCACTTTAACCATTTGCCTTTGAGTGTCAGGAGTGATTGTTGTTGGTTGACTCCTAGGCTCAGGCATCTTCATTTTAATCACAGCAGAGATTGGCAGACTATCATCCTCATCATCATCTTCTTCTTCTTCTTCCATCCTCAACACCCTTCTCTTTCTCTTGGTGCATCATTGGTGGTTGATTGAGTGGGTTTCTTGGGTAAAGGAGTTGGTTTTGAGGGTTGTGAGGTTGATTTTGAGGATTGTTTTGGTAAGGGAGATTGTAAAGGCTGCTCTATCATTTTGGTTGTGAGGGTGGCTTTGGATAACTTTGCCATGTCAGACCTTTTCCCAGCACCAGCTTCATCCAGAGCTTCTATGATCAATCCTTTGTTGAAGGTTTCAGAAGAACAGATTTTGGTGGTTATCTCCAAAATACTGTCTCTGGACCATGACTTTACTTCAATGATTGGTCTTCCCAAGTGTTTTGACAAGAATCTGATCATAGCTTCCAACCTTTCTCTTTCTATCTCATTGCAACTGGCCCATCTATTCTCAATCTCCTGAATCTCTAGCCGTCTGATCTCAGAATCAAGTTTGGCAGTGTCAAAGCCTTGTCTGAAGAGCTGATCAATGATCTTATCCATAGATCTGCTGTGTTGCTCATCAGCTTCTTTGATCAGTTCTTCTAACTTCTTCTCATCCTCAGTCTGTTCAGCACTTTTCTTTCTCTTATAAGTGATTATCTCTTTTCTTTTCTTCTCTCTGGCTTCGTCCTCTTCAACTCTCTTTCTTTTATCTTCTTTTACTGACTTAGACTCCCCCTTTTTGGTTGCATTGGGTTCAGGGGTTTGAATGTCAAAACTTTCTTGGAGACAGCATCATCAACTAGGGTTTGATGATTTGAGGAAAGCCTCTCATCAATGGTTTGATGGACAATGATAGTGATGATTGGAGTGATGAGAGGTAAGGAGGATTTAAAGGCAGCAACCATTTGCTTAGAGGGGTTCTGTCCTTGAGAAATGGTGCCTGAAATAGAGGCTGGTGGCTGATTTGTTGAGAGTGGCTCAGTGTTTGGGAGAGCTTCAAAAGAAGCTACCATCTGTGGGTGAATTGGGGCAGATGGACTTGATTCTTGAGACATTTTGGCAAGCAATTCTTGTAGTCTGCATACCTCAGCCTCAAGAATGGTGTTTTGGGCAAGAACTTCAAAGAAAAAGCCCAGGTCATCATCAGTCTTAGCTGAATCAGCTGACCACCTGAGTAAATCAGGATGAACATGTGCTGAGTGTAGATCAGTATTCACATGTGCCCCTTTGTCTTGGAAATGGGGACTTCCTGCCTCAGGATTAAGTCCTTCATTGGCAGTTGCCTCTTGTGAGGTTTTAGAGATGATACCACCTTCATCCTGTTCATGTTCTGAAACAGGGGAAGAGGTAGCCTCACCAGATGTTCTAATATCCTCCTCTACACCGGGAGATTGAACTTTGTAATCCCTATGATGTGGGTTGTCAACCACGTTATAATCCTCTCCCTCAACTGTTGAGGTATTCCCAGTGGTAACAGGTTTCTATGCAATGACTGCAGTTAGGCTTGTAGGGGTGGTTGCAGTGGGAGATAAAGGTGAAAAGGATTGCACCTAGGGTGAATGGTGCTCTTCAATGGCAATCTTCTCAAGTGAGAGAGATTCCAGTAATGTGGTTTCCCCAATGTTGGTTGCATCAGGATCCTGTTGAGAGGATGCGTGAGCGGTTTCGGCTGGTAGAGTCTTAGAAACTACAAGGGGATTAAGACTAGTAGTTTCATCCTGCGTTTGTGCTGCAGGGGCATCATCAGGGGACTCAACTCCCTGAGTAGCCTTTTTGGGTTGCTTGGATTTTGGTTTGGAGGGGACTTTAGATCTGGAGGTGGAGGCTGTGGGTTCCCTCTGCTTGGGTTTTAGCAGTTTGGCAGCCTCTTTGAGTTGTGGGTTTGAGTTGTGCCTGGAGTATACTTCTGGCAAAACTACCATAGCAGTGACCCCAAGGCCAACAAGGCCATCAGATTTTAATTGATTAATAATTATGGCCATAAGAAACCTTGGATATAATATCCATCTGTTAGCCACAGGTTTCATTGCAAGATCTTTTAATTCCAAAAATATTATTTCAGAAAAATTTAAACTTTGGTGTTCAAGAATAGAATACAATACCTGTTGCCACCTAGATGACATTTGATCCCATGAAGATGTTTTGGGGGCAAGGCAGACATTGATCATATGAAAAATGAGACGCTCAGCATCATGGAAGTGCTTCTTCATAATAGTGGTAGCACTTAGGTCACCCTCATATCCATGGTTAACAAATGATAAATCAATGGTGCCTTTGGGGTATCTGGTGACATAGGTGGCATCATTCAGGTCTAGGGTTTGGCAAATGATCTCAGAAGTGATGACCACCTTCTTCTGGTTGACAGACGACTGGAGAGTGATCGAGTCATCATTCTCATCAGTATGAACAGTGACGTTTGTCCAGAATTGGCGAAGGGTATCGGGATAGATGGTAGGATTCAACAGGAAAGCTGTGTGATATTGGGAATCAACCATCAGATCAATGGCAGCATCAAACTTGGTCCAAAAGGCTGATTTTGTGAGGTAAGCAACACAATTGTGTCGAGGTTTGATTTGCATGGTCGCCATTATTGGAAGATGAATGTTTGGAAAGTGATTTATGAAAAGGTTGAAGTTAGGGTTAGGTATTTATAAGTTATGAAGCGGCTGAAAGAAAATAACTGAAAGTTTTGGTGTAAGTCATGAGTTGTTAGAAAACAACTGAAGACATGGTTTTAACTTTCAGATGTTGTAAACAACTGAAGACTTGGTGTTAGTCATCAGTAGTTGTAAACTACTGAAGACTTGGTTTTGGCTTCAGTTGTTTTGAAATGAAACTGCAGTTGTTGTCGTCAATTCACAAAGTGCAGTTGTTTCAATGACCTTAACACTTACTCAGCAGATCATCTGATTTTTAGATGTGTCATTGGTCATCAGTACTTATCTATTAGAAAAGACATCAGTAGTTTTAACTACATCAGTACTTTTCAATAAATGAAGTATTTTAGTACTTTTAAGTAATTTAGTCTTCAGTAGTTATAAAAACTGCTAAAGATAAAATAACTTATCAGCACTTATTTTGACAGCTTTATACTAATGCTCATCAGTACTTATTAACTAAGAGCATCAGTAGTTGTCAAATCATTCTAGTTGCAGCATACCAAGCCTGAGCACAAAATTTTGGAAAGTTATACTGTCCAAAGGCTTAGTAAATATATCTGCAAGCTCATCAGCACTAGGCACAAACTTTGGATCAATCAGACCTTTTTCATAACAATCCCTGATAAAATGATGTCTGATCTCAATATGTTTGGTCTTAGAATGCTGGACAGGATTCTTAACAATACAAAGAGCTGAAGCACTATCCATTAGTAAAGGAGTCTTAGTCTCTGTAATGTCATAATCCAATAATTGATTTTGAAGCCAGAGTACCTGAGATGTACAGCTTGCAGCAGCAATGTACTTTGCTTCAGCTGTGGATGTAGCAACTGAAGTTTGTTTCTTACTCAGCCAAGAAACTAAACAATTGCCTAGAAATTGGCATCCACCAGAAGTTGATTTTATGGTTAACTTATACCCTACATAGTCACTATCAAAGAAAGCAACTAATTTGCAAGAGTGCCCAATGGAATACCAAAGTCCTAGAGATTGAGTTCCTTGCAAATATCTAAAGATCCTTTTGACTGCAATCATATGGGATTCTTTAGGTGCAGCCTGAAATCTAGCACAGACACAAGTTGCAAACATAATGTCTGGTCTAGAAGCTGTAAGGTACATCAAGGAACCAATCATACATCTATAAAGAGTTTCATCAACTGCTTTACCTTTCTGATCAGCATCGTGTGTTGCTACACATGGGAGTAGAACAGGGCTTACAGTTTTGTAAATCAAACTTGGTCAACAAATCCTTTGTGTATTTTGACTGATGAATGAAAGTTCCATCAGCCATTTGTTTGATTTGCAAACCTAGAAAGAACTGTAATTCTCCCATGGCACTCATTTCAAACATTTGTTGCATCAATTTAGTAAAGGCATCACACAACTGTGGATCAGAGGATGCAAAAATAATATCATCTACATAAATTTGAACAAGGAGCTTATGCATGCCTACTTTCTTAATGAACAAAGTTTTATCTATGGAGCCTCTAGTGAAATTATTTTGAAGAAAAAAGTTAGATAGTGATTCATACCAGGCTTGGGAGCTTGTTTTAACCCATAAAGAGCCTTATCAAGCTTATACACCCAATCTGGATGTTTATGATCTTCAAAACCTGGTGGTTGACACACATAAACTTCTTCTTTTATTTTACCATATAAAACTGCACTTTTGACATCCATTTGAAAAACTTTAAGGTTATGGAAAGTAGTATAAGCTAAGAACAATCTAATTGCCTACAGTCTGGCTACAGGGGCAAAGGTTTCATCATAATCAATACCTTCTTCTTGTGAAAACCCCTGTACAACCAGTCTGGCATTGTTCTTGACAATTTGGCCTTTTTCATCAATTTTATTCCTAAACACCCATTTAGTGCCTACTGCACACTTACCTGGGGGTAGAGGAACCAGTTCCCACACTTGCTGTTTTTGAAATTGAAGAAGCTCAAGCTGCATGGCTTCAACCCATCCATTGTCCCTTAAAGCAATATGATAATTCTTTGTCTCTTGATGACTGATGAAGAGAGCATAGAGACAGAAATTGGACAATTGACTTCTTGTTGAAACACCAGCAGTTATGTCACCAATGATCTGGGACACAGGATGATTCTTCAATTCTTGATATGCAATAATATCTGTGCAAGTGTTTGTAGAAGATTCAGCTGCAGCAGATGTTGATGTAGACTCTTGAAACCTAGACTGAGATGGTAGTTCAAATGAAGTAGAGGATTCAGAAATTTCATTAGCATTTGTTGTGGATGGAGCTGCTGAGGCTATAGGAACATCAAGTGTAGTAGAACCAGGCAGATGATCACTACAACTTGCATTTGTATCTTCAATTGGAGATAATGGATCTTCAGAGACCATAACAGGTGGAGGCTGATATGGAACATATTGCAGTATGTCCAAGTCAAACATCTCAACAGGGTTTTGAGGAATCTTGTCTTTTGGGGATTCATTGAACTTGACATGCAAAGTCTCTTCAACAATCTGCATGGCTTTTGGGGATTCATTGCACACTTACCTTGGGGTAGAGGAACCAGTTCCCACACTTGCTGCTTTTGAAACTGAAGAAGCTCAAGCTGCATGGCTTCAACCCATCCATTGTCTCCTAATGCAACATGATAGTTCTTTGGCTCTTGCTGACTGATGAAGAGAGCATAGAGACAGAAATTGGACAATTGGCTTCTAGTTGAGACACCAGCATTGATGTCACCAATGATCTGAGACATGGGATGATTCTTCAGTTCTTGGTACTCAATAATATCTGTGCAAGTGTTTGTAGGAGATTCAGCAGCAACAGATGTTGATTCAGACTCTTGAAACCTAGAATGAGATGGCAGTTTAAATGAAGTAGAGGATTCAAAGATTTCATCAGCATTTGTTGTGGATGGAGCTGCTGAAGCTATAGGAACATCAAGTGTAGTAGACACAGGCAGATGATCACTACAACTTGCATTTATACCACCAAATGGAGATGATGGATCCTCAGAAACAATAACAGATGGAGACTGATATGGAGCATATTGCAGTATGTCCAAATCAAACAACTCCACAGGATTTTGAGGAATTTTGTCTTTTGGAGATTCATTAAACTTGACATGAAAATTTCTTCAACAATCTTTGTTCTGCAATTAAAAACTCTGTATGCCTTGCAAGTAGATGAATACCCAATAAAATACCCTGCATCCACCTTTGATTCAAAGTTCTGAAGTGGATTCTTTGTGTTAAGAATATAACAGGGACACCCAAATGCTCTAAAGAATGAAATCAGAGGGGCCAACTGATGTAATAACACATAAGGAGTCTTCATCAACCTCTGATTTACCAACACCTTATTCTGTACATAGCAAGCTGTATTGACAGCTTCAGCCAAAAAGGTTAGTGGCAAACTAGAATCAACCAACATTGTCCTTGCGGCTGCAATAAGGGTCCTGTTCTTTCTCTCCACCATTCCATTTTGCTCAGGAGTTCTTTGAATGCTATATTGCCTCTTGATTCCCTTAGACAAATAGAATTCATCAAGAGTGTGATTCCTAAATTCTGTGCCATTATCACTTCTCACACATCTGACTGGAAGTGAATACTGCTTTTCCACATACAACACAAAGTAAATGATGATTTGGGCAGCCTCATCTTTGGAATGTAAGAAGAAAGTCCATACATATCTGGAATAATCATCCACAATAACTAGACAATATTTTTTCTTTGCCATACTCATCACTCTTAAAGGACCAAAAGATCCATATGCAGTAATTGCAAGCAGGCACTGGACTTTGGTTCTTCTATTGGAGGGAATGAAACTTTGTGTTGCTTTCCTTTTAAACAAACTGGACAGTTGTTATCACATTTGAACTCCTTCAATGGCAAACCTCTCACTAAACCATGATGAATAAGCTGGTTCATATTTTTAAGATTCACATGACCAAGCCTTCTATGACATAGTTCAGATTCTTGAGGAGAGGCTTTAGAGAACAGACATGGATGGCCTTTAAGATCAATTTTCTTTGATAAATCTAAGGCATATACTCTTCCAATCCTGTTGGCCTTCAGGAGAGAATATTCATCCAATATCTTGTCAATCCTGTTCAGAACTTTGGAAGACAGAATCCGACAGTTCTGACTTGTGAAAAGTGCAACATGCCCTTTATCACACATTTGACTGACACTCAACAGATTGTACTTGAGGTTCTCCACATGGTTAACATCATCAAACCTTATTTCACCATTTGACACAAAACCTTTTCCTATGATGTAACCCTTAGCATCATTTCCAAAAGAAACAAATCCCTTCTTCCCTTGAGAGTAATCATGAAGAAGAGAGCTGCTCCCTGTCATATGCATAGATCCTCCACTGTCTACATACCAGATGCTTCTTTGGCATGCTGAAGAACCCTGCATTTTCCATAAAAATTAGTTAGGCTTGGAGACCCAAACCATTTTGGTTTTGGGTCTGTTTTCATCAACAGATTTTAAACTAACTGATTTTTCATGATTGACAGCCTTTGAAGGTGGAGATGGTGCTGAAAAGGATTCCCTTGATTTTGGCTTAGTTTTCCTTTTCAGTGGTTTAATCACAGAAACATCTAATTGGTTAACTCTCCCCAACAGATGTTGAACCTTCATAACAAGTTATGTCTGATTGGTTGTCAAAGCCTTCAGATCAGTTGACACATCAGTACTTGTTGTTGATTTGTTCTTGTGATTCACCAAATCCTCCCTTTTAAAAGACACAGACTTAGTCTGGGTTTTTGATATTCCATGAGGAATATTTTAGCTGTTTTGTGATAAACCCCTTCTTTCTTTTTAGCTTTTTGGAAAAACTTTGGGTTATTAGATTGAGATGGTTGTGGTACAAACTTGGTTTGAAATTCATCTTCCATTTTATTCATTTTCTTTTAAATGATTTTCTCTTTGTTGAATTTTAAACCCTTGTTATACCAACATTCATCAGTGAGATGATTAAACAAATCACATATTTCACATGGCTTTCTTTTCATCTTTTGTTGATCAACTGCTGAAGATGATGAAACTACTGAAGATTTGTTCTTCAGTACTTTATTCCTTTCAGTACTTTTGGTAAGTACTAAAGGATTTGCAACAACTGAAGATTTGTTCTTCAGAAGCTTTCTATCAGTACTTTTGAATTTCCTGATAGACTTTTCAGCAGTTGTCAAATTATGCTTGATTTCAATTGGTTTGAAATGCTCTTCAGGTGTTGTGTTTTGCCCTTCAGTACTTTGAGTACTTTGTGGGACAACACCTGAATTGCTCAGTTTCTTTTTGATCATGTGTTTAGAAGCAGTGAGACCATTAGCAAATTGATTAGCTAAGGTAATAACACTGACTTCATCCTCTGATTTTAAATTATCACTTGAGGATGAGACACATGATGATGTGGTTTGGGAATTACAGTCACCTTCAGATTTTACTTCTAGCTTGGGAGTAAAATCTGTAGGAGGTATGGTATGATTATACCCAATCCCAAACTTCACATTTGAAGTTGTTTGCTTACTAAGAAGCATTTCAAATCCCTTGCATGATGTTACCCAACGTTCACAATTAACTTGAGTAGCTGCAAGTGTTTCTTTGAGATTCTTATGATTCTCCAAAATGACCTCTACCTTCGCTTTTTCATCAGTGATTTGACATTTTAGTTTGTAAATCTCCTTATCCTTTTCTTTTAAAACAGACTCAAACTCAGCTTTTCTTTTGGAAATCACTTTCTCTAGGTCAAGATTTTGATTAATTAAGGCTACATTTGCTTCCGTAATTGAAACAAAAACAGCAATGCATGACTTAGAACATAACTTGGCCTTAGCCTCTGAAGATACCTGTGGTACCTGGGATGAAGCATTTCCATCAGTAGACTCCAAGGCCATAAGAGCAAGATTTCCAAAAGGATTATCACCACCATGTTGACCAGCACCAGTAAACACTTGTTCAGAATAACCAGAAATATCATCTGGTAAGCTGCTCCAGTCAACAACCTCAGGGGTGAAAAAGCTCTGATGTGATTGAGATTGAGATTGTTGACTTGAATGAGATGGTTGAGGATCAGGTAGGGCATGTGGTTGTTGAGCCATGGGTACAGGAACCTGACTAGACTGAGGCATGTAAAAACATGGATAAGGATATGGCGTTGGACCTTGAGGGACAAAAAATGCAGGAGATGATTGAATTTGTGAGTGATGATCAGAACTGGTAGAATGTTGCCCTTTGGTTTGTGAGCTATTGCTTGGAAAAGTCACAAAGGGTGCAGATGAGTTAGATCCAGATGATCTACACTCTCTTGCAAAATGTCCAAGTCTATGGCACTTGTGACATCTCAACTTGCTCTTATCAAAACCAACTTTGGTTTTGCCAGAGAGACCAGGGAATTTTCTACCTGTCCTTTTGTAAAACTTTTGAGATCTGATATTGATTAATGCCATTTGGCTCAAAATATCCATCTCTTCCAGATCATCATCAGCAATTCCTTTCAAATCATCCATCAAAAAGCACAAATTATCAACACCAAACCCTGAGTTACCATCAACTCCAGCAAAAGCATGATCTCCACTGTTTGAAGAGAAATCTATATGCTCATCATAAGAACTTTCTGATGTAGCATATTCTGACTCATGACCAACCAGAGCAGTGTTTCCTGGTACAAAGTCATCAGTGAGCTTCCCAGATGAAGCCAGTTTCCTTTTCTGTTCTATCTCTCTTTCAAATGTTAAGAGTTTCCCATGAAGTTGGGTAAGAGATAGTGTTGGACCAAAAGAACCAATGAGCCTGATCAGAAAAACCTCTAAGTCCCACAGACATTACAACTGCTGAAGATAATACATCAGCTGAAGACATCAGCTGATTACAAAGGTCTGAAGACAAAGTCTGAAAGCAAAGAACTGAAGACAAAGTCTGAAGAAGAAGTGCTGAAGACAAAGACTGAAGACCTGAGTGATCAGCAGTTGTCACAACAGCTGAAGTTGTTAACTTCAGTAGTTGTGATGGTTTTACTTTTCAGTACTTGTAACTTTATATTTCAGTAGTTTATTGTTTCAGTAGTTATTAGTCAGTAGTTTTATGTAATTGTACTTAGCATTCACTGAGATGTAATCAGTTGTTGAGAACATCTCAGTAGTTTGCATATTTCAGTTGTTTTGTTAATTCTGTTAGATGTCACTGTCAAGTGACATCAGCAGACGTCACATTCCTCTATATAAAGGATGTTGACCTAGCTGTATTTCTAACCGAAGCATTACGCGTGAATGAAAACATTCCTTTAACAGAAATATTCTCTCTATAATTGTGATTGATTGTCTTGCATATTCATTACCTTTCTTGCTTGAATTCGATCTCAATTTGTGATATTCCGCTGCATAATTCAAACCTAATTGATCCGATCCTATCAAATGGTATCAGAGTTGGTTAATCATTGATCGATCTAACAATTGATCATTGAAACTGTTCTTTTGATAGCAAAGGTTGATCGAATTAGTAGTTTTGCAAGAATTGATTATAGAGATTAATTTTCTGTGCTTCCGGTTCATTAATTGTGATTCTAATTGTGTTTTCTTAGTGTGTTGTTGAGTTTTCAAACTAGACCGATTTTAATCTCCTGACATCAATTGAATTAGTGAAAAGGACTACTTCAATGAATGATCCTCACAATACTGGCTCCTCAACTAAGCCTCCTATGCTTGTTAGGAGTGAGTATAACATATGGCAACACCGAATGCTCCATCACCTGTCTGTTAACAGTTCAGGTTGTTGGAAGTCTGTGGTTCATGGACCATACAAGCCTATGGTGAGTAATCCTGAAACCAAGGAGATGGTTCCTAAAAAGAAGGAACAATATTCTGATGAGGATTTAAAACTGTTTGAGATTGATGCTAAATCCCATGGAATTCTGGCCATGGCACTGCCTAATGAGATCTATTCTGGGCTCATGCATCATGAAACTGTTTATGATCTCTGGGTTGCTCTAAAGGAACAATTTGGAGGAACTGATGAGGTCTTAGCAAACAACAGAGAAATCCTTGCCCAGCAATATGAGACATTCTCTCATAGGAAGGGTGAGACACTAACTCAACAGTTTGAGCGGTTTTCATGTTTAATTTCTGAGCTTAAAATGGTTCAACATGAATACACAAATAGCCAGATGAATAATAGATTCCTCAGATCCCTGCCTGAGAGATGGGACACCTACACCATTATCCTACGCTCTAGTGCAAATCTGGATACTCTATCTCTCACCCAACTTCATGGGAAACTCTTAACATTGAGAGAGAGATAGAACAGAAAAGGAAACTATCTTCATCTGGAAAGCTCACTGATGACTTTGTACCAGGTAATACTGCTCTGGTTGGTCATGAGTCTGAATATGCTTCATCTGAAAGTTCATATGATGAGCATATTGATTTCTCTTCAAACAGTGGAATCATGCTTTTGTTGGAGTTGAGGGAAACTCAAGTTTTAATGCTGATAATTTGTGTTTTGTGATGGATGATTTGAAAGGAATTGCTGATGATGATCTTGAAGAGATGGATATTTTGAGCCAAATGGCATTGATTAATATCAGATCTAAAAAATTTTATAAGAGAACAGGTAGGAAATTTCCTGGTCTCTCTGGCAAAACCAAGGTTGGTTTTGACAAGAGTAAGTAGAGATGTCACAAATGTCACAGACTTGGACATTTTGTTAGAGAGTGTAGATCATCTGGATCTAACTCATCTACACCCTTTGTGACTTTTCCAAGTAATAATTCACAATCCAAAGGGCAACATCCTACCAGTTCTGATCATCATTCACAACATCAATCATCTCCTGCATACTTTGTCCCTCAAAGCCCCATGCCATATCTTTATCCATGTTTTTACATGCCTTAGTCTGGTCAAGTTTCAGTAGCAATGGCTCAACAACCACATGCTCTACCTGATCCTCAGCCTTCTCAATCAAATCAGCAATCTCAACCTCAATCTCATCAGAGCTTTTTCACCCCTGAGGTTGTTGATTGGAGCAGCCTACCAGATGATGTCTCTGGTTATTCTGAGCAATTTGCTGATGCTGGTCAACATGGTGGTGACAATCCTTTTGGAAACCTTGCTTTAATGGCCCTAAATCTACAGATGACAATCCTTCATCATCACAGGGTTCTTCATCACAGGTACCACAGGTATCTTTTGAGGCTAAGGCCAAGATTTGTTCTGAATCATGCATAGCTGCTTTTGTTTCTATTATAGAAGCAAATGTAGCTTTAATTAATCAAAATCTTGACCTAGAAAAGGCAATGTCTAAAAGGAAATCTGAGTTTGAGTCTGTGTTAAAAGAGAAGGATGAAGAGATTTATAAGCTTAAATGTCAAATTACTGATGAAAAGGCTAAGGTAGAGGTCATTCTAGAAAATCACAAGAATCTCAAGGAAACACTTACAGCTACCCAAGTTGATTGTGAACGATGGGTAACATCCTGCAAGGGATTTGAAATGCTTCTCAGTAAGCAAACTGCTTCAAATGTGAAGTTTGGGATTGGGTATAATCATACCATACCTCCCACAGATTTTACTCCTAAGTCAGAAGTACAATCTGAGGTTGAGAGTCATTTCCAAACCACATCATCAGGTGTTTCATCCTCTATTGAAAATTTAAAATCTGAGGATGAAGATAGGGTGAGTATCTCAGTTAATCAAATAATTAATGATCCTACTACTTCGAAACACTTGATCAAGAAGAGGTTGAGAAATTCAGGTGTTGTTCCACAAGGTACTCAAAGTACTGAAGGGCAAAACACAACACCTGAAGAGCATTTTAAATCAGAAGAAAATAAGCAATCCTTGACAACTGCTGAAGAATCTATCAGGATTCTAAAAAATACTGATAGCAAACCACTGAAGAAGAAATCTTCAGTTGTTGAAAATCCTTCAGTACTTCCCAAAAGTACTGAAAGGAAGAAAGTACTGAAGAACAAATCTTCAGTAGTTTCCTCAACTTCAGCAGTTGATCATGAAAAGATGAAAACAAAACCATGTGAAATATGTGGTTTGTTCAATCATCTGACTGATGAATGCTGGTATAGCAAGGGTTTAAAATTCAATAAAAAGAAAATCATTAAGCAGGAAATGCAGAAAATAAAAAATGAATTTCAAACCAAGTTTGTACCTCAATCATCTCATTCTGATAAACCTAAGCTTTCTCAAAATGTCACTAAGAAAGAAGGGGTTTTTCAAACAACAGCTGCAAATATTCCTCAGGGAATATTGCAAACTCAGACTAAGTCTGTGTCTTTTCAAAAGAAGGGTGTAGAGAATAACAAGAACAAATCATCCACAAGTACGGATGTGTCAACTGAGTTGAAAACTCTGTCAACAAATCAGACACAACTTGTGATGATGGTTCAACATCTATTGGAGAGAGTTAACCAATTAGATGTTTCTGTGACTAAACCACTGAAAAGCATACCCAAGCAAAAATCCAAGGAATCCTTTTCAGCATCATCTACATCTTCAAAAGCTGTTAATCATGCACAACCTGTTAGTTTAACATCTGTTGATGAAAACAGACCCAAAACCAAAAAGGTTTGGGTCTCAAAGGCTAACTAATGTTTGTAATAAATGCAGGGTTCTTCATCATGCCAAAGAAGCATCTGGTATGTGGACAGTGGAGGATCCATGCATATGACAGGGAGCAGCTCTCTTCTTTATGACTATTCCCAAAGGAAGAAGGGGTTTGTTTCTTTTGGAAATGATGCCAAAGGTTACATCATTGGGAAGGGTTTTGTCTCAAATGGGGAGATAAGATTTGATGATGTCAACCATGTGGAGAACCTCAAATACAATCTATTGAGTGTCAGTCAAATGTGTGATAAAGGGCATGTTGCTCTTTTCACAAGTCAAAACTGTCGGATTCTGTCTTCCACAGTTTTGCACAAGATTGACAAAATATTGGATGAGTATACTCTCCTGAAAGCCAACAGGATTGGAAGAGTATATGCTTTAGATCTATCAAAGAAAATTGATCTAAAAGGCCATCCATGTTTGTTCTCCAAAGCCTCTCCTCAAGAATCTGAACTATGGCATAGAAGGCTTGGTCATGTGAATTTCAAGAACATGAATCAGCTCATTCATCAGGGGTTAGTGAGAGGCTTGCCATTGAAAGAGTCCAAGTGTGATGACACCTGCCCAGCTTGCTTAAAAGGAAAGCAACACAAAGCTTCATTCCCTTCTATAGAAAAACCTAAGTCCACTGCCTGCTTGCAATTACTGCACATGGATCTTTTTGGTCCTGTGAGAGTAATGAGCATGGCAAAGAAAAAGTACTGTCTGGTAATTGTGGATGATTACTCTAGATATGTATGGACTTTCTTCCTGCACTCCAAGGATGAAGCCGCTCAAAGTATTATCAATTTTGTGTTATATGTGGAGAAGCAGCATTCACTTCCAGTTAAGTGTGTGAGAAGTGATAATGTGACAGAGTTTAGGAATCACACTCTTGATGAATTCTATTTGTCTAAGGGAATCAAAAGACAATATAGTATTCAAAGAACTCCAGAGCAAAATAGAGTGGTGGAGAGAAAGAACAGGACCCTGATTGAAGCTGCAAGGACAATGTTGGTTGACTCTGGTTTGCCACTAACCTTTTGGGCTGAAGCTGTCAATACAGCTTGCTATGTTCAGAATAGAGTATTAGTGAATCAGAGGTTGATGAAGACTCCTTATGAGCTCTTACATCATTTGGCTCCTTTGATTTCATTCTTTAGAGCTTTTGGGTGTCCTTGTTATATTCTTAACACAAAAAGTATCCTTCAGAAGTTTGATTCCAAGATAAATGCAGGGTATTTTGTTTGGTATTCATCTACTTGCAAGGCATACAGAGTGTTCAACTGCAGAACAAAGATTGTTGAAGAGACTTTGCATGTCAAGTTCAATGAATCCCCAAAATACATGACTCCTCAAAACCCTGTTGAGATGTTTGACTTGGACATACTGCAATATGTTCCATATCAGCCTCCACCTGTTATGGTCTCTGAAGATCCATTATCTCCAACTGAAGATACAAATGCAAGTTGTAGTGATCATCTGCCTGGTTCTACTACACTTGATGTTCCTATAGCCTCATCAGCTCCATTCACAACAAATGCTAATAAAATTTCTGAATCCTCTACTTCATTTGAACTACCATCTCAGTCTAGGTTTCAAGAGTCTACATCAACATCTGCTGCTGCTGAATCTTCTACAAACACTTGCACAGATATTATTGCATATCAAGAATTGAAGAATCATCCTGTGTCCCAGATCATTGGTGACATAACTGCTGGTGTTTCAACAAGAAGTCAATTGTCCAATTTCTGTCTCTATGCTCTCTTCATCAGTCAGCAAGAGCCAAAGAATTATCATGTTGCTTTAAGGGACAATGGATGGGTTGAAGCCATGCAGCTTGAGCTTCTTCAATTTCAAAAACAGCAAGTGTGGGAACTGGTTCCTCTACCCCCAGGTAAGTGTGCAATAGGCACTAAATGGGTGTTTAGGAATAAAACTGATGAAAAAGGCCAAATTGTCAGAACAAGGCCAGACTGGTTGTACAGGGGTTTTCACAAGAAGAAGGTATTGATTATGATGAAACCTTTGCCCCTGTAGCCAGACTGGAGGCAATTCGTTTGTTTTTAGCTTATGCTGCTTTTCATAACCTTAAAGTTTTTCAAATGGATGTCAAAAGTGCATTTTTATATGGTAAAATAAAAGAAGAAGTTTATGTGTGTCAACCACCAGGTTTTGAAGATCATAAACACCCTGATTGGGTGTATAAGCTTGATAAGGCTCTTTATGGGTTGAAACAAGCACCCAGAGCCTGGTATGAAACATTATCTAACTTTCTTCTTCAAAATAATTTCACTAGAGGCTCCATAATAAAACTTTGTTCATAAAGAAAGCTGGCCTGCATAAGCTCCTTTTTCAAATTTATGTTGATGATATTATTTTTGCATCATCTGATCCCCAGTTGTGTGATGCATTCACAAAATTGATGCAACAAAAGTTTGAAATGAGTGCTATGGGAGAATTACAGTTCTTTCTGGGTTTACAAATCAAACAACTGACTGATGGAACTTTCATTCATCAGTCAAAATACACAAAAGATTTGTTAACCAAGTTTGATTTACAAAACTGTAAATCCTGTTCTACTCCCATGTGCAGCAACACACAACTGGATGCTGATAAAAAAGGTAAAGCAGTTGATGAAACTCTTTACAGATGTATGATTGGTTCCTTGATGTACCTAACAGCTTCTAGACCAGATATTATGTTTGCAACTTGTGTCTGTGCTAGATTTCAGGCTGCTCCTAAGGATTCCCATATGATTGCAGTCAAGAGGATCTTTAGATATTTGCAGGGAACTAAATCACTAGGACTATGGTATTCCACTGGGCACTCTTGTAAATTGGTTGCTTTTTCTGATAGTGACTTGCAGGGTGTAAGTTAACCAGAAAACTAACTTCTGGTGGATGCCAATTTCTAGGCACCTGTTTGGTCTCTTGGCAGAGTAAGAAACAAACATCAGTTGCTACATCAACAGCTGAAGCAGAGTACATTGCAGCTGCAAGCTGTACATCTCAGGTACTTTGGCTTCAAAATTAGTTATTGGATTATGACATTACAGAGACTAAGACTCCATTATTAATGGATAGTTCTTCAGCTCTTTGTATTGTTAAGAATCCTGTCCAGCATTCTAGGACCAAACACATTGAGATCAGACATCATTTCATTAGGGATTGCTATGAAAAAGGTCTGATTGATCCAAAGTTTGTGCCTAGTGCTGATGAGCTTGCAGATATATTTACTAAGCCTTTGGATAGTGCAACATTTCATAATCTTGTACTCAGGCTTGGTATGCTGCAACTAGAATAATTTGACAACTACTGATGCTCTTAGTTTATAAATACTGATGAGCATTAGTATACTTTTGTCAAAAATAAGTGCTGATAAGTCATTTTATCTTCAGTAGTTTTACAACTACTGAAGACTTAATTACTTAAAAGTACTGAAGTATCTTGTTTGTTTAAAAATACTGATGTAGTTTAAACTACTGATGTCTTTTGTAATAAATAAGTACTGATGACCAATGAAACAACTGAAAATCAGATGATCTGATGAGTAAGTGTCAAGGTCATTGAAACAGCTGACCTTTGTGAATTGACGACAAGTACTGTTTCATTTCTAAACAACTGAAGCCAAAACCAAGTCTTCAGTAGTTTTACAACTACTGATGACCAACACCAAGTCTTCAGTTGTTTACAACATCTGAAAGTTAAAACCATGTCTTCAGTTGTTTTCTAACACCTGATGACCAACACCAACACTTTCAGTTGTTTTACCTTAGCCGTTTCATAACCTATATATACCTAACCCTAACTTCAACCTTTTCATAACCCACTTTCCAAACGTTCATCTTCCATTAATGGCGACCATGCAAATCAAACCTCGACACAACTGTGTTGCTCATCTTACCAAATCACCATTCTGGAACAAGTTTGATGCTGCTATCGACTTGATGGTCGATTCCCAATACCGCACAGCCTTTCTCCTCAATCCAACCATTTACCCTGATACCCTGTGCCAGTTCTGGACGAACGTTACTGTTCATACTGATGAGAATGATGCTACCATCACTCTCCAGTCTTTTGTTAACCAGAAACGGGTGATCATCACTCCTGAGATCATTCGTCCAACCCTAGACCTAAATGATGCCACCTATCCCACCAAGTACCCAAAAGGCACCATTGATCTTTCTTTTGCAAATCATGGTTATGAAGGTGACCTAAGTGCTACTACCATCCTGAAGAAGCACTTCCATGATGCTGAGAGACTTATATTTCACATGATCAATGTCTGCCTGGCTCCCAAAACATCCTCTTGGGATCAAATGTCATCCAGATGGCAACATGTATTATATTCTATCCTTGAGCACCAAAATCTAAATTTTTCTGATATTATCTTTTTGGAACTTAAAGATTTGGCATTGAAACCTGTGGCAAATAGATGGATTTTATATCCAAGGTTTCTTATGGCAATCATTTTGAATCAATTAAAATCTGATGGCCTTGTTGGCCTTGGAGTCCCTGCTCTGCTGGTTTTACCAGAGGTATACTCCAGGCACAACTCAAACCCACAAGTCAAAGAGGCTGCCAAACTGCTCAAACACAAGCAGAGGGAACCCATTGCCTCCACCTCCAAATCTAAAGTCCCCTCCAAACCCAAACCAAGGAAAACCAAAAAGGCTACTCAGGGAGTTGAGTCCCCTGATGATGCCCCTGCAGCACAAACGCAGGATGAGACTACAAGCATTAATCCCCTTGTAGTTTCAATGACTCCACCAGCTGAAACCGCTCAGGTATCCTCTCAACAGGATCCTGATGCAACCAAAATTGGGGAAACCACATTGCTGGAATCTATCTCACTTGAAAAGATTACCATTGAAGAGCACCACTCTCCCCAGGTGCAAACCTTTTCACCACCATCTCCCACTGATACCGCCCCTACTAGCCCAACTACAGTCATTGCACAAGTGCTGACTCAGCTACATTCCTCTACCACTCCCCAGAAACCTGTTACTACTGGGAAAACCTCAACAGCTGAGGGAGAGGATCAAAATGTAGTTGATATCCAACAGCATAGGGATTATCAAGTTCAGTCTCCTAGTGTAAATGTGGAGACTAGAACATCTGGTGAGGCTACCTCTTCCCCTGTGTCAGCACATGAACAGGATGAAGCTAGTATCATCTCTAAGCCCTCACCAGAGGCAACTGTCAATGAAGGACATGCTCCTGAGACAGGAAGTCCCCAGTTCCAAGACAAAGGGGCACATGTGATTACTGATTTACACTCAGCACATGTTCATCCTGATTCACTCAGGAGGTCAGGTGATTCAGTTTATACTGATGATGACCTGGGCTTTTTCTTTGAAGTCCTAGCCCAAAATACTATTCTTGAGGCTGAGGTTTGTAGATTGAAAGATCTGCTTCCCATCATGCCTCAGGAATCAAGACCATATGCCCCAATAAACCCACAGATGGCAGCTTTTGTTGAAGCTTCCCCAAACACTGAGCCACTCAAATCAACCAAACCACCAGCCTCTAGCTCAGGCACCATTTATCAGGGAGAGAACCCCTCTGAGCAAATGGTTGCTGCATTCAAATATTCCTTACCTCTCATCACACCCATCATCACATCTATAGTTCATAAAACCATTAATGAGAGGCTCTCCTCAGACATTACCTCACTTGTGACTGATGTTGTGTCCAAGCACCTTTCTAACATTCAAACCCCTGAACCCAATGCAACCAAAAAGGGGGAGTCTAAGTCAGCAAAGGATGATAAAAGGAAAAGAGCTGAAGAGGAAGAAGATAAGGAAGAAACAAAGTCAAAGAGATCATCACCTACAAAAGAAAGAAAAGTATTGGTGATCAAACTGAAGATGAGAAGAGGTTAGATGAGATGATCAAAGAAGCTGATGACTAACACAGCAGATCCATGGACAGGATCATTGATCAGCTCTTCAGGCAAGGATTTGACACTACAAAACTTGACTTAGAGATCAGGAGACTTGAGATTCAAGAAATTGAAGATCGATGGGCAAGTTGTAATGAAGAAGAAAGGGAGAGACTAGAGGCTATGATTAGATTTCTTTCTAAACATCTGGGAAGACCTATCATAGAGATTAAATCATGGTCCAGAGATAGCATCTTAGAGATAACTACCAAGATATGCTCATCTGAAAGCTTCAACAAAGGCTTAATCATTGAAGCTCTGGATGAAGCTGGTGCTGGGAAGAGAACTGATATGGCCAAGTTATCCAAAGCCACCCTCACCAACAAAATTGTTAGGACCTGGTATTTGAACAAAATACCTAGTGATTAGCGTGTAAACCAACTCAAATAGTGCGGAATCCTATTTGATTGGCGATCCAATCAGTGAGAACACACGAAGAATCAATCAAGAATTGAATCTAACGTTAGAAGTCGATTAGGAATCGATCTAATGTGTTCTGTGAACTTGGAGAACGATTTGGGAGGTCTCTGGACGGCTAGGGTACGTCTGGAATCGTAATGGTATGAATGCTTACGTTTTTCCACGAATTGGGTCTATTTATAGGTTAGTATTATTCAATCGTGCGACTGGGCCATAAGTATGGTTCAGTCGTGCGATTGAACCATGGGGTTAATTCATCCGCACATCTGAGTGTTCAGTCGTGCGACTGAGTCAATCTTATGTGTCAATCATACGACTGATCCTGTCTCCTAGTTCATTCGTGCGATTGAGTCAATTGTATGAAGTTATTCATGCGTATGGTCCATTCGCATGGGCCATTCGCATGAGAACTTCATTAAGTTAAGTTTGAATGTTTTGATTAATATAACATTATGTATAACCATTCAAACAATCATACACCCAATCAATTCAATCATGACTCATTAATGAAATTTTAAACATTACAAATAACAAACATCCATGTCATTTCATTAATCAATACATATTACATCATAATCAGACAGACAAGATCTATTACATTACAAGTCATGATCTAGGGACATACATGCATCAACAAACTCCCCCTTGGACCTAGATCTATCTAATCTCTTGTCTTCTGCATTACCTCCTTGTACTTCTTGTACTTCTCCTCTTTGGTGACTCCCGCGTGAATTTCAAACGCGAAGCAGAGTCGTATCACATTTTGGAACTGGAGGGCTTGTACAATATCTTGCGTGTCATAGAACAGTGGCCACTTGTATAATGTATAGACATCATTAGCCGACAAGTTAGTTAGCCACATCTGGTCGAATACCCTGATTGTATCCATTTGTCCCTCTTTACTTAGGACTATGACCGCTTCAGCTGTTCTCCAATCATAGTACCACCATTTGAAGTGTGGAGTGAAGTCCTGTGGCATTTCCCTGAGTGGGATTCTCGACATTGTGCGCGGAGGACTCCACTTCAACACTATCTTGGGTTTGCCAGTAATGGCATCAACCTCAGACCTTCTTATGTACCTAGTAGGCTGTTGGGGTCTGAAGTTAACCCATCTGGTGTGGTACTCCTTCTTAAGGGCAGCCTCGAACCAGCCTGACATCTTCCTCGGGTCAGCATACAGAAGCTTTAGCTTAGCCAGCTGGTTGAGCTCAAAACCTGGTAGAGTCTTCAGATCATGTGGGAATCTGAAGTACTCTATGCCCTGTTCTCTCTTAACTGCATATGCATTAAGATCATCAAAATAAGCCCATGCTATAATCCTTCCTGACACCTTGTGGTGTTTCTTGACTCTATAGAGCTTGGTGTAGGCATCTTTCTTTGGTGCAGCACGTTGGGCTCTCACTTCTTCAAAACAGGCAGCCCAATTCAGCCTTTCTAATGTCAACATCATCATTTGAGGCTTGGGCTGTTCCTTCTGCCTTCTCAGTTTCCTGCTCCATCTTGTTCAGTACCTCAAAAGTATCACTGACGAGGGACTCACCCAGATTGGGGACCACATTACCCTCGTTGTCAGCATACTGAGGGTACTCCTCTGCAGTGATATCTTCGACCTCTACCTCATCAACATCATTTAGCTCTTCATCACTAGTCGAATCAACTGTTGGAGCATCTTTGACTATTTCATCCGGATTGAGCCTGAACATCTCAGCGAGTTGCTCGTTAGATAGGTCATGAATTATTTCCCCTTCTTCAGGGGTATAACTCACAGACCTTCTTACAATCCCTTGCAGATCAAGAATCATGGTTAGTTGAGTCTTGACCTGTTGAAGGGGAGCAATATCAAACTCATCTCTTTGAAAAATTTGGATCTGTTTGATTTAAACATTCAACACATAAATCATTAGTAAGTAATCAGCAGAAATACATTAACTTAATATATAAACATTCAAAATATTATTTTCAGTACATGATTCAAACACAACATTAAATAAATACATAAAACATCTAGTCTGTACTTTTATCTTGAATCATGGTCTCATCGCTTGGAGGAGCAGAGGTGGTAGCTGACTGGTCCTGTCGATTCTTCGATCTTCTTTCTTGACCTGAAGCAGAGGCCGATGCAGCTGCATCCCCTCCTTCTGCTTCGTCATCATCATCCTCCCTTCTGTCCTTTCTTCATCTGTCTCTTCCTCATCCTCATTATCCTCCTCATCCTCATCATCATCTTCATCCTCGTCATCACCATCTCCATCATCTCCATCCCCTTCCTTTATCTTTAAGGGCTCATCCTTTGATCCCTTTAACCGCAGCATGATGGTCTTGTTGGTAGTCTCCAACTCCTCTATACGTTTGGCTGATTGGGCATGCTGCTCCTGGAGTTGGGACATCTCTACTCTCTGTGCATCCATCAGCTGGGTCTGCTGCTCTATAACCCGAGCCTGCTCTGCCATCTGTTGAGACTGGGCAGCAGTCAGGTCGGTCAGCTGGCGTATCTGTGCAGCTTTCTCCTCGTCGGCAGCTAGTAAGCGCATCACCATACGGTTTAGCGCCGACAGCTGTTCCTCTACCCTCTACCCGATTGGAGGTAGAGGAGATCCATACAATGTGAGGACTGGGCTGACGGTCCTGCATGATGTGAGGTGGTGGTGGTGGTGGCGTGGTGAATATGGGTCGGTAAATGGTGGAGGTGATGTGGGTGTAAATGGTATGGTGGTGGATGGGATATGTACAGTGGTGGTAGGTAAGGTGGTGGCTGTGGTAGCAGTGGTGGATGTGGTGGCTGTGGTAGTGGATGGTATATCAGTGGAGGTGGTAGTGGTGGCTGTGGTGGTGGAAGTAGAGGCTATAGTAGTAACAAAGGTCAGTCGACGCTTCTTCTTCTTCAGTCCATGGGGCTGAGCCATCCTCTTCCTCCTAGTCCCTGTGGAAGTGGATGCTCCCCCTACAGCTCTGCCTGCTGAACCCGGAGCATAGCTCAGGTCAGTCTCTGTCTCTCTGGAGTCTCGAGGGTGTTCACCAACCACCCGTAGCCCGTGTTCTGTGGGAACAACCTTGCTTCCCACAGTTCTCGTGAGGGGCTCCTCATCAGACTCCTCCTCCTCCTCAGTACCAACCACGAACTCCTGATGAAATCCGGCCATCTCAGCAACATCCTCCGGCAGGGGCAGACACCGGGGGAATAACATCGGACTCAGTGCCTCTCGGTGGAGCAGGCATATCATCCCCGGCATCTCCACTATCATCATCATCTGAATCAATCTCTGGGAGGAGCAGCCTCTCATCATCAGAGTCACTGTCCTCATGACGCCATTTGCGTCTGCCTGGCGCCACATACCTCTCGTTGGCCAGGTGGCCAATTAATCTCTTCACTTGGGGCTTCACCTACTTCCCCCTATAAACCCTCATCCGACCCAGAGTCTATCATCCATGATCTCTAGAGCCACTGCATCATGACTCTCTTTGGGCAGATGTGGCAGCTTCTCGTTGAAGATGAACTGTAAGAACCTGGGGTACATACAAAACCCCTCCTTTCCCTTGGCCTCCAAGTTCCTCCACCAGGTAGAGAATATCATGCTAGAAAGCTGAAGGGGTGGTTCAGCACCAGTGCCACGTAGGCATTTTGGATCTGGTCTGAGAGGTCGTCGAAAACCCACCCCTCCTCGATGCAACACACTTGAGGATCACGTGTGCTAAGTACTTGTACTGGGGGCTCAGGTTGCTCTTGTTGAGCACACCTGAGTTTATGTCCCCAGCGTACTTTATCCTCAGAAAGCATCCTCTCACTGTTAGTGGATGTAATCTGGTAGGATGATCAGTATCATCCCCAAACTCTAGGACCCTCTGGATGTCGGCAGCAGTGATCTCAATATCATGACCCAGTATAGAGCTCCTAATGTTGTAGGGCTCACGGGAGCGGTCCACAGAGGCATTCTCCCAGAACCTGATGTAGTGATCTGTATGGGCGTGCAAGGAGTGGAGATAGCCTTATGAATCCTGGACCGTCTAAGAAAGGCTATAATGTCGGTGAACTCGGCCCCGTTCCTGGTAGTGTGATCCAAATGAGCACAGATGTTGTGCTTTGGATTTATGGACCATCTCTCAGCCATTTTCCTAAACACACATGACATAGAACCATTAGTACATAATACATGAAAATTCTGTTCTAAGTGTAATGTTGAAATTCATTCTGATTCATTCGTGCGAATGAATCATGCGACTGAAGTCAGTCGGCTGTTCTTTCATGCGACTGAGCTCATTCTGGTCAATGTGACATGCGATTGAGTTCAGTCTGCTGACTGAGTCTGCGAATGGTTCAGTCGGCCGACTGAGCTCAATCGCATGGTTCATTCGGGCGATTTGCCCAATCGCAAGTTTCACTCGTGCGATTGGAGTTCATCCGGGCGACCAGTCGCCTGTCCAGTAGTTCAGTCGCCAATCGTTCGAATCTTCAACAAAACAAGTGTTTTAACACAAATAACCGGTTCATTAGACTCGCATTCTTGTTACTAATAACCTATTCGACTTAATTTTAACGTTTTGCTTAGTTTTGGTAGGTTATTAGGTCTTTCAAGTCTCGGTTCTTGTTACACAGTCGAATAACCAAATTAGGGTTTGAATCTTTCACATTTTGGGAAGATGGATCTTCAAACTACCTGTATAATCAATAGCGAGAGTCAGTGAATCAAGATCAAGACGAAAACAAGGTCTGATGAAAATTTGGCAGCGTAACGGTAGGGTGTGCGATTTGAGAGCGATTGGGGTGTGGTGAATGAAATGCGATCGACTGTGCCCTTTAAATACTGAAGCTGAGTTCAATCGGCCGACTGGCCTCAGTCGCTCTATTCATTCGGAGCGTTCGGCGTCCATCTCGTGCGATTTGCCCAGTTAGTCGCATGCTGTTGACCGACTGAGGTTCAGTCGGTCGACTGACTCAGTCGTGCCTTTCATTCGCATGTTCAGTTGACCGAATGAGTCTCAGTCGGTCGACTGACTCATTCGCCCCCTTCCAATCGGTCGAATGGGCCATTCTGATAAGCCATTCGTGTGAGTGGCTCAATCTCATGTCCATTCGTGCGAGTGGAGCCATTCGCATGGTTGGTCCATTCTCATGGTCCAATCGTGCGAATGGGTCACACTTAGTTAATTTTCTGCCATTTTTACCAATTTACATTTAAAACCCTTTTAACTTTTGAAATTAACGTTATGAGCTTTTGATCATCTCAGACATGATCATTTTAACTTGAAAACATTTTGATCACCTCAGACGTGATCCTTTTAAACAATTTAGCCACCTCAGACGTGACCCTTTTAACACTAGTCACCTCAAATGGACCCTTTTAAACACTTGTCACCTCAGACGTGACTGTTTAAAATTTTAAAGCACATGTGGTCATCTCAGACATGACCCTTTTAGTGAGTTGATTCCTTACTGATTTTCCTGATGTAGTCCGACAACTAACAAACTTAAACTACTACTAACACTTAGAAAATTTAAACTAAATACTCAAACAAACTTGTTTTTGGCTTTTTGTGAGAGATAAATCCTAAGATAGACATCTACGGGATTTGGTTCCGGAATAGACAGCTTCAACTTGGATTGACCACACCTGGACCAATTCAATTTTGGAATCATACAGGCAAGTCAAATCATTTGGGACTCGTTATCAAAATCTTTTGATGCTCAATTCTCGGTGTTCATCTAGAGTCATTAGCAACTTTAGGAAATCATACTGGAACTCTTAGATTGTCACATTGATTTGAACTTTTGAGAATTGCAGCCACAATGATTGTCAATATTTGTCCACTTAAATCCATACACAGACTTTTAAAACAACTGGTGATTGATTTAGGTTTGATTATTTCAAACTAGATTTGTGGATCCCACACTTATATGGTAATCAACATTCCTCAGGAGCTTTTGAGCGGTCTACGGGTATTATTACAAGAAGAGACTATTCTTAGAGCTTTCAAAGAGAAGCCAGTCCTCAGGTCAGTGCCATCGCACAGCAGAGAGGCGGCAAACAAAATGAATTCTAGAATATCTAGGTTATGCTTATCCTCAGGTCAGTGCCATCGCACATAGAGAGGCACACAACCTATCTCCTTGTTAGAGCAGCTTATTTTATTTTGCACAAAATGCACCAACAACATAAGTCATTAGCTTTATAGCATTTGTCTTTCATTTTTCTTTGCTTGCTCTAATTATGGTCATCCCACACATTTGTGGCGTTTACATGCTCATTACCCCTTATTGGAATATTGTTGATGTGTTAACCAGTGATAAGATGGAAGCCCACAGTCAGTTCAACAACTTAGTTTGATCTTGAGATCACCAGTCAGGTCTAATCATCTATTGTTTTGAATCTACCGACATATCATTTTGTGGTCTAGCAACCTCTAGGTCTACTTTCTTTGTGTTACCTTAGGAGTTACCAGTTTTCTATCATCTTCCCTTTGTATTGCCTAGACTACACAGACTTATACTTTAAATTTTTGCATCTTTTCAAAACTTAAATTTTTTTTAAGTCTCTCTTGATTTGTTCCTGTGTACTATCATTTTCCAAAGGTTTGAATTGGTATCACAGATACGATCTACCTTATGTCAGCTATCCACTCCTTCTCCCTCGTTTTTTTTTTTAATGTTAACTTGCTGACATTTTTCCCCCCTCCTAAATACTAAATCATACTAAATCATTACTGGTAAATACTTTTAGGATTTTAATAACAAAGCACAATAACATGAGTTTTAAATTTAAATAGACGAAAATAAACAGATAAAATAAATAAAATAAAATAAAAACTTTAACGAAACTACATCGGACTACACATTATCATCATCAGGAATAACCTCACTTTTCTTTTTGACGCCGTTGACCTCTAGCAAATATTGAAAACGTGGTTTATCAAAGGCTTTAGTATAGAGGTCAGCGCGTTGAAAATCAGTATTAATTTTAACCACATCAATTAAGTTCTTTTCAAAACAGTCTCTTATGAAATGGTATTTAATACCGATGTGTTTGGTCTTAGGATGTTGGACCGGATTTTTAGTTACTGCAATTGCAGCAGAGTTATCAACAAAATAGGAGTAGACGAGAATTTTAAACCGTAATCCCGCATTTGCTGTTGAATCCAGATGATTTGTGAACAACAACTTGCAGCAGCAACATATTTGGCTTCACAGGTTGACAATGCAACCGATGTCTGCTTCTTACACTGCCAGGTAACTAATCTTCTCCCAAAGAATTGACACCCTGCTGATGTAGACTTGTAGTTCATCTTGCAGCCCCCGTAATCCGAGTCACTATACGCGGTAAGCTCAAAGTCATCATCATGAGGGTACCACAATCCAAGTGTGGGTGTACCCTTCAGATAACGAAAAATCCTCTTGACCCCGATCAGATGGTTGACCTTAGGTTTAGCCTGATATCTAGAACATAAACATGTAGCATACATAATATCAGGTCTTGAGGCAGTGAGATACATAAGGGATCCAATCATTCCTCGGTACATCGTGGCATCTACAAGATCTCCATTCTCATCAGGTGCTATATCATGATTCGTAGCAAGTGGAGTCCCAGCAGCAGAAGCATTCTCCATGTCAAAGCGACTGAGAATGTCTCCTACATACTTGGTCTGATGTAGAAAGATCCCATTTGGTGTCTGATCCACCTGTAACCCGAGAAAGAACTTCATCTCCCCCATAGCACTCATCTCAAACTCTTTTTCATCACTGCTTCAAACTCTTTGCATAACTCTTCGTTCTTTGAACCGAAGATTATGTCATCAACATAGATCTGTACAAGCAGTAGGTCGCCATCCTTTTCTTTAATAAACAGTGTGCAGTCAATGACTCCCCTGCGAAAGCCGTGTTTCACAAGATGAGTCGAGAGTTTCTCATACCAAGCTCGAGGAGCTTGATGAAGCCCAGCCTTGTCGAGCTTGTAAACTCTATCCCGATGATAAGGATCTTCAAATCCCTCGGGTTGACTTACATAGACTGTTTCTTGATTTCCCCATGAAGAAATGCACTCTTCACATCTAATTGGTAGACTTTAATCTTCATGTACGATGCATAGGCAAGGAAGATACGAATGGCTTCCATCCTTGCCACGGGTGCAAACACCTCATTGTAGTCAATCCCCTCGACTTGCGAAAACCCTGAACCACCAATCGAGCTTTGTTCCTGATAATGACCCCTTGGTCATCCTTCTTGCATTTTAGTACCCATTTGGTGCCAATGACTTTAGCACCTTTAGGTCTATCAACCAGAGTCCATACACCTAACTTCTTGAACTGCAGAAGTTCTTCTTGCATGGCACTCACCCACGCCTCATCATTTAGTGCCTCACTGACATATTTTGGCTCAACCTGCGAGACAAAACATCGATAAGCACCATCATGAATGACCCTTCTCCATAACGAGGCGTAATCAGCTGAGTATAGCTGATTTCGGGTTTGTACTCCTGATCTGACATCCCCAATAACATTGTCAAGGGGATGATAGACGTTTAGTCGTGATCCTGGAGTAGTAGGAACAGCTACCTCAGAGCCAAGATTATGAACATTTGGTTCTGCATCTGAGGTAGTTGGAGTTTGAGGTTCCGAAGTCGAAGGTGCATCACTTGTAGATGCTTGTGGACTTTCAGGAACTGGAACCTGTTCCTCCTGACTGTTCTGGTCATCTGCTTCAGCTTCATCTTCAGAGGAGGAGTCACTGTCATCGACTACTCCCCCTGACTGAGTAGATGATTCTCCCTGTGAGCTAGATGGTGTATTCAGGATATCATACATCATCCTAGTAGCTAACTCATCATCCGAGGGAGAGAGAGGGATGTTGAAGGACTTGAAGAATCCATCATAGTCGAAGAAGTAAGCGGGTCCTTTGCCAGTAGGTGGTGTGGTATATCGTGAACGTCAACATTACACCACACTTCTACAAGACCCGTTGAGTTGTTGTAAACTCGCTTGTTCGGTATGTTGTATCCTAGAAAGATTCCTTCATCCGCCTTCTCGCTGAATTTGCCTTCTTGTGTCTTCTTCAGAAGTGTGCACGGCGCGCCAAAAGGTTCAAGATACTCCAAATTCGGTTTGCGTCTTTGTAGTAGCTCGTAACATGTCTTTCCGTGGCGCTTGACTATTAGGACTCGATTCAGTGTATAACATGCATTCGCCACTGCCTCATTCCAGAATTGGATAGGCAGTTTCGAGTCCGCCAGCATAGTCCGTGCTGTCTCTATCAAGCTTCTGTTCTTCCTCTCAGCAACACCATTCATCTGAGGCGTGTAGGCAGAAGTGAATTGATGCACAATTCCTTTTCCTTGCAGTATGCCTCCATCCATTGATTCTTGAATTCTGTCCCGTTGTCTGAGCGTACTTGTCTAACTTTTAGCTTGTAGAGAGATTCCAGTGTGGTTACTAACTCCTTGAATGACTCAAATGTTTCTGATTTGGATTTCAGAAACATTACCCAAGTGAACCTTGAGTAGTCATCAGTGACCACAAAACAGTACAAGTCGCCTGCAATGCTCTTTGTACTGACTGGACCAAACAGATCCATGTGAAGAAGTTCAAGAGGAAGTTCTATTGAATGAACTTTCTTTTCCTTATGAGACTTCTTCGTCTGTTTGCCTTTCTTGCAAGCTACACAAAAGTCAGGAAGCTGGAAGTTCTTGACATTAACTCCTCTCACCAAATCCTTCTGAATCAAATGATTCATCTTCCTTTGACTAATGTGTCCCATTCTCCTATGCCAGGAGATGGAATCCTTCTCAGTAGCTTTAGATAGAAAGCACTGAACCTCATGATCCGTTGTAGCAGCTGTTGACAGATCCAAGACATAAAGGTCTTTATATCTTGAAGCAGTCATCAGAACTTGGTCCTCTGGGATCACGTAGTCTTTCTTCAGCACGTAACACTTCTTGTTGTCGAAGATGACCTTAAATCCTTTATCACAGATTTGGGAAACAGAAAGTAAGTTATTCTGAAGTTGTTGAACGTAGTTCACCTTATCAAACTTAACTTTCTGATTTCCACTTCTCCCTGAGCTGTGATATAGCCTCCCTTGTTTCCAGCAAAGGAAACATGCCCCCTTTTATTTGTTTGACGTTTGATAAAAGGGCCCTATTTCCTGTCATGTGCCTGGATGCTCCGCTGTCTACAATCCACGTGTTAGTCTCAGCACTGTATCGAACACCCTGCACATACAAAGTAAATAAATTAGTTTAGGTTAGGAACCCAAGCCTTTACTGGCTTGGGTTTCCCAGAGGCATCACACATCATAAACTCCACCCATTGACCCTTAGAGGGTGAGTGTAGCTCAGGTTCCTTCTTGTCATCAGTATCAGACACGCAGGATGACTTCTCTTTCCATAAGCCAGATTTGTGCAAGGCCTGTTTATGATAAACAGTCGACTGGCTTACAGGTTGGACTTTAGGTTCACTAGCTCTTCTAGGTGGAGTCAGAGAACTCCTCTTAGAAGACCTAGGCTTAGAGTCCTGAAGGTCAATCTTCTTCCTAGGTGTCTGATAGAAAGGACAATAGGAAGCAATGTGTCCACATTCTCCACAGTTGTAGCATGACCTGCTATCAACTTTATGATTAAACTTTCTTTGTGGAGAAGTGCGTGACACTCTAGTAACATCAATCACTTTAGGTTTTGACTCTAGTTCTTTTGATGTTTTCTCTGGTTTAACAAAGTTAACTGTTTTAACCTGTTTAACATCTTTCTCTTTTTGGTTAACTGGTTTTTGACTTGAAGCATGTGAAAAATTAACATTTGAAGTCCTTTTAGGTTCTGATTTGACTCTGTTTGACCCTGACTTTAAGTTAACTTTTTCAAATTCCTTTTCCAGATTAACACAAGGCAATTTACCCTTTGCCTTTGAAGTGGCCTCCTTTTGTTTGTGTCCAGATTCAGTAGATGAACATGAGGTATCTGGATCACTAACAAGAGGAGTAGACACCACGTGATCCTTGATGGGGTTATTATTTACTGGTCTAGTCTTAGTGTTCATCAAGGTCTCAGGTGGTGGTGGAACCACTTTGTAACCTAATCCCTCCCCGTTATTCCTTTCTCTCACTAAGTGTTGAACTATGTGTGAAGAACTAGTCCAACTATGCAGTTTCTGTTTTAATGAATTTACTTCTACTTCTAGAACTGCCTTTTGCTTCTTAGTGTCTTCTAGGGAGTTTAGATAGTACCTAATGTCAATTGCTTGGTTAAAGGCAACTACTTCGGTTTCCCTAAGCTGTTTAGTCAATAGGTCTATCTTTTCTTTATAACTATGCTCATTTTGTTTTAGTACTCTATTAGCCTCAGTGCACAGTTGTAAATCTTTTACTAAGTTTATTATGATATAATAACCTAGCAAAATTTTCATCTATGCTATTCCTAAAAGTATCACAATCAGAACAAGCATGATTATTAAACATTTGGTCAGTAGTACTTACCTGAGTTGGTTCAGAAGAGCTAGCCATCAACGCAGCATTAAATGTCTCTGGTTCTGGTGATTCTGTCTTTTCTATCTCTGACGTGGAAGTCTCCTCTTTAGGCTTGTAACTGACCTCGGCTGCAGTTGCTTCTTCACTATGTGACATCGCTACTCAACTGCTAGATCACCTTCACTCGCAGAATCATCATCAATATCTTCTACACTGGCAATGTTTGATTCCCCTGGTGAGACAAACCTAAAGCTCCAATCATGTCCTTCATCATCATGAGCAGTCAAGGCTTTTGGATCCTTGTTTGATGAAGTAGAACTGGAAGCTTGTTTGTCTTGGCGAGTAAAGGACGGGAACGGGTTCCTGTTACCCGCCTTCTTTGGCTTGACACATTCTCTTTTGAAGTGCCTTTTCTCTCCACAGTTGAAGCAGGTCACTTTGCTCTTGTCAAAGCCAAATGTGGTATCCTTAGTAGCTACCAAATTCTGTCCGGTCTTTTTAACAAACTTCTTTGCCCTCCGGACAGCACTAGCTAAGGCCCACATTATATCCATCCTCTCGAGCTCCATTTTGTCCACCTGCTCGTAGTCCTCGTCTGCCAGATGGCAGTTTCCAACCTTTCCGGCAACAAGTCCATCATATGAATGAACCACTGCAGCTAAAAGATCCATATGCTCTCGAGCTACTTCCACAGTCACATTACCGAGGTTCTCGGTCTTCAGTTTGGTAGCACTTGCTTCTGATCCAATATAGTGGGTACAAGACGACCCTGATGTGTCTGATCTAGAAGGAGAAGCATGTGAAGGACCTGACGAGCTAGACACAAATGCAGTCTGGAGAGGTGCTCCAGATGTCTTAGCTTGAGGCGTGGCATTGTACAAAGCTGGATTTTGTGTGTACGAAGACTTCTGAGCTCTGTACTTCATCCTAAGTGCTTCTTCCCGCAACTTAAGAATGAAGTCATTAATATCCAGCTTTGCAAGCATTCCATTCTGTCTCAGGTTAGACACGAATGAAGCCCACTTATCAGGCAATCCGTCTACAAAGTTACTCACTTTCTCTTCCATGGTCGTTTCCACTCCATGTGTATGCAGTTCGCTTATCAAGTGGTAGAATCTATGTATGACGTCGTCTAAACTCTCATTACCAATCGATGAGAAGTTATCGAATTCCTTCTTATACTCCTTTGCCTTGATTTCCTTCAACGAAGCATTCCCATCATACCTCTTCTCTAGCTCATCCCACAGTTTCTTGGACTGCTTATTCTCTGAATACTGGTGGAATATGTCTTTGGGGATAGACTGAGTAATCAATGCATAAACCCTTTTCTCTGCATTGTATTTGACTTTCTGCGCGTCCGTCATCCCACCTAACGTTAGCTTAACTCCATCAGCTCCCACCGGTGTACTATAACCAATCTCAATGGCTTCCCACAGGTTAGGATTTACTCTATTGAGGTAGATCTCAAAACGTGGTTTCCAGTGGGGAAACTCATCTAAAGTCAAGAGCTTTGGTGGTTTATTGTGATTTCCCACCTCACTCTCAAGCAGCAGCAGGTTCTGTATCCTAGAGTCCTTCCCAGCAGTAAAGGCTGACATCTGATCTTCCATGGCGAATAACTTTAAGTCTAATCAAACAAACTTTCACTGATGCGACTGAAGGATGCGAATGGTCTAGTCGTGCGTATGAACTCTGCGACTGGATCAATCGTGCGGCTGAACTGGGCGATTGGTTCAGTCGTGCGAATGAATCTGGTGCGTATGAGCTATGCGAACGAACGGTTCAGTCGGCCAGATGAAAGTGCGACTAGGTCCAATCGTGCGAATGAGCGATGCGAATGGAGTCCAGTCGTGCGAATGGGTCACTCGTGCGACTGAAGCTGCTGTTTTGCGAAATTTTCTAGGTTTGACGGGTTTCAGCCGTAAAAATTCGAAATTTCACAAGTCCTAATCGCCTAAGTCCGTAGAAACCAAACTTTGATGAGCAGGGAACGTCCAAGATCACTTTTGACACCAAAGATTGCGTTTTTAGTGCAAAAACACAAACTTTTATGCAATCTTGATTGAATCAACACGTAATCAAGAGCCAAGGCTCTGATACCACTTGTTAGGACCTGGTAATTGAACGAAATACCTAGTGATTAGCATGTAAACCAACTCAAATAGTGCGGAATCCTATTTGATTGGCGATCCAATCAGTGAGAACACACGAAGAATCAATCAAGAATTGAATCTAACGTTAGAAGTCGATTAGGAATCGATCTAATGTGTTCTATGAACTTGGAGAACGATTTGGGAGGTCTCTGGACGGCTAGGGTACGTCTGGAATCGTAATGGTATGAATGCTTACGTTTTTCCACGAATGGGTCTATTTATAGGTTAGTATTATTCAATCGTGCGACTGGGCCATAAGTATGGTTCAGGCGTGCGATTGAACCATGCGGTTGATTCATCCGCACGACTGAGTGTTCAGTCGTGCGACTGAGTCAATCTTATGTGTCAATCATACGACTGATCCAGTCTCCTGGTTCATTCGTGCGATTGAGTCAATCGTATGAAGTTATTCATGCATATGGTCCATTCGCATGGGCCATTCGCATGAGAACTTCATTAAGTTAAGTTTGAATGTTTTGATTAATATAACATTATGTATAACCATTCAAACAATCATACACCCAATCAATTCAATCATGACTCATTAATGAAATTTTAAACATTACAAATAACAAACAATCCATGTCATTTCATTAATCAATACAGATTACATCATAATCAGACAGACAAGATCTATTACATTACAAATCATGATCTAGGGACATACATGCATCAACAAAAATGATAGAGCAGCCCTTCAAATCTCCCTTACCTAAACAATCCTCCAAGCCAACCTCACAACCAAAACAGCCTATATCTAAACCTTCAAAACAACCAACCTCTCAACCTCCAAAACAATCAACCTCACAACCATCTAAACCAATCCCTTCACCCAAGAAACCCATCCAAGAGTCCACCAGTGAAGCACCAAAAGAAAAAGAAGGTTGCTGAGGATGGAAGAAGAAGAAGAAGAGGATGAAGAAGACAATCTGCCAATATCTGTTGTTCTTGAAATGAAGAAACTGAAGCCTAGGAGTCAATCACAAGCAATAACTTCTGAAACTCAAAGGCTGACAGTTAAGGTCAAAATTGAAGAAGAAGAACAGCAGAAGCAGCATGATGAGCAGTTTCTTAAGATGGTTGACAAGGACTTCCCTCAGTCCTCATCCATTCAAGCCATGAAGATTCAAGCTCAAAGGCTGTACACTCTCAGGCATACTTTTCAACATCAAAAAGAGAGAGTGCGGATTTGGCCAGATCCCAGGGTAAGTTCTAGAATTCACAAGAAAAGTTACCAAGTAGATATCATGGCCAAGTAAGAAAGACTTTGAATGCTGCAATCATGCTGGCCATGGTAGTCTCACCCTGGGAAATCATTGAAGAATTCAAGAGAGCTCACAATTCCAAATCAACCCCTATGTCTATTCTTGAGAACAAAATGATCAAGAAGGCGTTGCTGTACAAAAGACTTGAAGATCTTCAGAAAAGTGAACTCCAGTTGTTACTTGAAGGCTCTCATCCAGATGAATTCGCATATAGAGAGATAACAACTGTTGAGCTAAAGAATGGGAAGACAGTGAGGTACCTGTCTGAGTACTATGGGCCTGAGTTCTTCTTTGAGGGAGAAGCAGAAGAACTCACTAAGGAGGAACAAGTTGTTCTCCTTGAGGCCTATGCAAGGGAGTCTTTCAGACTCATAAATGGGAAATAGATTTCATGGTTGGGACAAGACTCTGTGTCCAATTTCCCCAAGATAGAGTTCCCTTCCATACTTAGCCAATCAAATGATTAGAAACCTTTTCCTGGCCTGTGCTTATCTGTTTACCTCTGAAGCTGATCAAGAGAGTACTTTTGCCAAAGAATAAGTGGGATCTTCAATAAAGTTAGAGGTTTTGGCTGCATTGGTTCAGGGGGAGTTTGTTGGACCAAAAGAACCAATGAGCCTGATTAGAAAAACCTCTAAGTCCCACAGACATTACAACTGCTGAAGATAATCACATCAGCTGAAGACATCAGCTGGTTACAAAGGTCTGAAGACAAAGTCTGAAAGCAAAGAACTGAAGACAAAGTCTGAAGAAGAAGTGGTGAAGTCAAAGACTGAAGACCAGAGTGATCAGCAGTTGTCACAACAGCTGAAGTTGTTAACTTCAGTAGTTGTGATGGTTTTACTTTTCAGTACTTGTAACTTTATATTTCAGTAGTTTATTGTTTCGGTAGTTATTAGTCAGTAGTTTTATGTAATTGTACTTAGCATTCAGTGAGATGTAATCAGTTGTTGAGAACATCTCAGTAGTTTGCATATTTCAGTTGTTTTGTTAATTCTGTTAGATGTCACTGTCAAGTGACATCAGCAGACGTCACATTCCTCTATATAAGGGATGTTGACCTAGCTGTATTTCTAACCGAAGCATTACGCGTGAATGAAAACATTCCTTTAACATAAATATTCTCTCTATACTTGTGATTGATTGTCTTGCATATTCATTACCTTTCTTGCTTGAATTCAATCTCAATTTGTGATATTCTGCTGCATAATACAAACCTAATTGATCCGATCCTATCAGATAGAGTGTCCAGATTTGCACTGGAGCGTAGGACAATGGTGTATGTGTCCCATCTCTCAGGCAGGGATCTGAGGAATCTGTTGTTCATCTGACTGTTTGTATATTCATGTTGAACCATTTTTAGCTCAGATATCAAACAGGAAAATCGCTCAAACTGTTGAGTCAGTGACTCACCCTTTCTATGAGAGAATGTCTCATATTGCTTGGCAAGGATTTCTCTATTGTTTGCTAAGACCTCATCAGTTCCTCCAAATTGTTCTTTCAGAGCAACCCAGAGATCATGAGCAGTTTCATGATGCATAAGCCCAGAGTAGATTTCATTAGGCAGTGCCATGGCCAGAATTCCATGGGCTTTAGCATCAATTTCAAACAGTTTTAGATCCTCATCAGAATATTGTTCCTTCTTCTTCGGAACCATCTCATTGGTTTCCGGATTACTCACCATATTTATATGGTCCATGAACCACTGACTTCCAACAACCTGAACTGTTAACAGACAGGTGATGGAGCATTCGGCGTTGCCATATGTTATACTCACTCCTAACAAGCATCGGAGGCTTTGTTGAGGAGCCAGTATTATGAGGATCATTGATTGATGTAGTCATTTTCACCAATTCAACCAAATTCAATGAGATTTTAATAAGTCTATCTCAAAAACTCAACAACACAATTTAAATCTCAAATTAATTGACCGGAAGCAACAGAAAATCAAACTCTATAACCAATACTTGCAAATTTGCTAATTCGATCAAACTTAGATATCAAAAGAGCAGTTTCAATGATCAATTGTTAAATCGATCAATGATTAACCAGCTCTGATACCATTTGATAGGATCGGATCTAGTTTGATAAATTAGATTGGAATTTGCAGCGGAATATAATAGAAATTAGATCAAATTTAAGCAAGACAAGTATGAATATTCAATCAAACTATGACGATTATAGAGAGAGAAATTTTCTGTTAATGGGAGATTTTCATTCACGCAAATGCTTCAGTTACAAAACAATTAAGTCAACATTCCTTTTATAAAGGAATTTGACGTCAGCTGATGTCACTTGATAGTGACATCTAACTGATTTATACAAACTACTGAAAGTAACTAATATACTGAAGATGTCCACAACAACTGAGGACACCTTCACAAAAGGCTAAGTATAAACCAGAATTACAACTATTGAAACCATAACATCTGAGGTGTAAGAACTTCAGACGTTTTACAATAATAAAACTACTGAAAAGAAACTACTGAAAAGTAAAACATTACAACTACTGAAAGGAACTACTTCAGCTGTTTGAGACAACTTCTGAAAACTTGGTCTTCAGACTTTGTCTTCAGCATATGTCTTCAGACTTTGTCTTCAGCTATTGTCTTCAGACTTTATCTTCAGACTTTGTCTTCAGACTTTATCTTCAGACTTTGTCTTCAGCAGATGTAGATCAGTTCAGTTGTTGTGATGTCTGTGGGACTTAAAGGTTTTTCTGATCTGGCTCATTGGTTCTTTTGGTCCAACAGATGTACTATAGACTTATTGACCTATTGAATGACTATCCCGATTCTCTTTAATGGTCCTACATTAACCGTTTTAAAAATTGAGTATGGTAGAATTTTATTAGAGGCTCCAAGGTCAAGCATTGCTCTAGGAACACTAACATTTCCCAATATACAAGGAACTGTGAAGATACCTGGATCCTTGCACTTAGGGGTTAATCTCTTTTGCAAAACAGTAGAAACATTTTCACTTACCTTTATCATTTCATTACCTTTTAGCTTCTTCTTTAACGTGCAAAGTTCCTTCAAAAATTTAGCATAACATGGAACTTGTTTAATAGCATAAAAAAGTGCAATGTTTACCTCTACCTTCTGGAAAGTATCTATGATTTCTTGTTTTTCCCGATCTTTTTGTGTACCTCTTAGTCTTGAATGGAATGGAGGTAGAGGAGTAAATCTCAAATCATTTTTAATAGGTTTTGATGCTTTATTCTTTTTATCCTCTTTATTTGCATCAACGGTCTCTTCCTTCTTGTCTACTTCATGTATTCCCGAAGCTGTTCAACTCTTCTCACTTCTCAAGTTAATAGCACAAACATTTGTTGGGTTTGTTACAAGTTTATCAAAGATAGTTTAACAATTTAAACCAAAAACGCAGTGGATATAATGTGACATTAAACTTGTTTTAGTTGCTGAAAATAAGCCATTTACTTACAAACAAAACAACCCAAGAATGAGGATCATGAATGTGAAAAGAAATGCTATCAAACAACACCAACCATAAGGAGTTCATAGAATTCTACCTTCCTAAGAACAAAGAGATTAGAGATGGATGTTAGAAGAAGAAGATGATGATGTTCTTGAATTCAAGCCTCCAAAGGAGAAGACCTCAAGCTAGTATACCCACAAGCCCTTGCAAACACCCAACTTGTTAGGACGTGCAACACCAAAGTCTTCTTCTTGCACCTCTTATCAAAACTGAAAATTTCAGCTAGAAACCACTTCAAATCCAAAATATTTCAGCTTGAAACAAGAAGAGAGAATTGCTATATGTGTGAGAGAGAGTGTGTATGGAGTGGAGTGTGTTTTTTGGTTTAAGTCTTGCATAAAACAAGAAAAGGAATCCCAAGGAGAGGGAGCTCCAAGGGGTGGCTGAAACTACTTCAAAATGGGTTTCTCTCATTTTAATTCTATAAAATATCACACTCTTTAACCCATATGTTTATAAAATTAAAACCCCTTTCAATTTTATAACTTGAAAAAACTTTTATTTGTTATTATTTAACCCACTCAAATAATAATACAAATAACTTCTCATGAACAAATTATCCATATAATATTGTTCTATTTCAAAAGCAATAATTTGGAAAGCCCATTTTCCAAATTGGTGTCAATATTTATTTGTATGATCACATCAACAAATAAATATTTATTGGTGTTTGTTTAGCTTGTTATTGGGTATGACCCGACTTGGATCATAACGTACTAACCACATCAATCTTGTATGTGTCTTGGGCATAGAAGATCCAACAATCTCCCACTTGCACAAGATTCTTAGAAGATTGATACAAGCAGTAAATACCGCCTAACAACGGATTACTACCCTTAATACGTATGACTAAGTGCCATTCAATAACATCATCCCCTTCAAGTACCTTACTCGAATTGTTTTAGGTAAATCAATCATCTATCCTTTTGTCACAGATGTCATGTTAAATCCCAGAGACACAGAGTGATCATTCTCCATTGAATTAACTTTATCAGGCCTTAGACATCTTACTCTCAACGAATAAGAGGGACAAATCCCATCTTGACTACATACGTCTCTCACTATCACCTCGTATTATACCTGAACTCAGCCTTATGTACTGCCATGTTTCAGAACAGCGAAGAACTAAGTTGTAACACCCAGAAATTTTCTTCGAAGCCGACGAAAGAAGAAAAAGAAATAAAGTCCAAATTCGAGGGACCAAACTTGCCAAAACGGGAGAAGGTTGAATGGGTAGGAGTATAAAAGGGAGAAGGGCAGCTCACACCCTCCCCCACACTCATCAAAAATCTGCCAAAGAGGAGAGGAGAGGGAGAAAAGGGTCTCAAGCTTGGTTCTTGTGGATTCGAGCGTGAAAGTTGAAGTGTAGCGGGTTAGCTCGAAGCTCTATTCGACGGGGTTGTTTGTGTGAGTTCTAGTATCCCTCTTTTACACACTTTTGAATGCTTTGGGGGCAAGAACACATCTAAAACCCGTTTTTGACAAGTTGGGTGTTGACCTATTTGTATGCATACGTGTATGTGTTTGATGCGGATGGGGTTTGATTTTGGGCTTGTGTGTGCTTGAATGGTCTTTTGGTAGGTGTTTCTAAGGTTTAGAATGGTTAATTTGGGCTTAAAACGAGTTTGGGAGAGCTTGGAGGCCGAAAAGGGCAGTTTGCGTTTGGGATGAACTGCATTCTGCATCAGCTAGGGCTAGGCGACCGAATAGCATGCGACTGGAGACCATACGACCGATTGGCATGCGACAGAGGTCCATGCGCACGATTGCCATGCGCATGAGGTCCATACGCATGAAAGTCATGCGACTGAAGTTCATGTGCCTGTAAGGCATGCGATTGAAGGATATGCGACTGAGGTCCATGTGCCTGGAGGCCATGCGACTGAGGTTTATACGCACGAAGGTTATGCGATTGACGTCCATGCGCCTGGAGGCCATGCGACTGAGGTCCATTCGTACGAAGGGTATGCGACTGAAGCCCATGCGCTTGAAGTCATGCGACTGAAGGCATGCGACTGAAGGCCATATGCATGGAAGTCATGCGACTGAGAGTCCATATGCATAGGTGTCCATTCGCCCATAGGTCCATTCGCATAGGGTCCATTCGCCTGATATCCATTCGCCTAAGTGTTCAGTTACCTGGAAGGCCATGCGACTGGGGGGTGTCCATACGCCCTAGTAAGGCTCATACGCCCGAAAGAACATAGTTTATTTACTGACTTTTGGGGAAAAGTGCAAATGTAAGTTTTGACATGGAAGGTTCCCGGCAGTTTATGTAAGTTGACTTTTGAGGTCATAGATGTTATGATGGGTATGATGATGATGTATGATGTTTTATGATTATGCATGATGTATGTTATGTATGTATGATGATGCCCTGTATGATGATGTTGACTGTGTATGTTGATGTTCCTTATTACTATGTATGATTATTTTCCCTTGGCTTTACGTGGAATGTTAATGAATGAAATGAAAGTATTATGTAACGTAAAGTGGAAGATAATGAAAGAGGAACATGATGAATGAATGCATGCATTAAAAAACGATGGAATGTAACAAAAGTCTTGCAAGCCTTGGATGTCGGAACATGCCCCATTGTAAGGTGTTAGCCCAACGGTGTGCGGGTTAGCTACCCAGAAGGATGCACATCGGGGTCCTTCTGTGTAATTGACCATTTGTATAGAACCATTGTTGCTTGCCTTCGGTACTGTGGCCATGAGGTGATGTGCACTGTGATGGAATAGGCTTCGGTCCAGTACCAGTGGACGGAAGGGCATAGCGCATGACAATGGTATACCTGAATTTTTACCTTCAGTACTGTGGCCATGAGGTGCTGTGCACCGTGATGGAAGGTCTATGATAGGCTTCGGCCCGGTACCAACGGACGGAAGGGTAAAAGTTCATGGTTGTGACGGAAAGAAAAGATGTAATGATGAACAAACTAATGAAAGTAAGAAAGTATGAATGAATGGAAGTTAATGGATGAATGATGAAGATAATAATGATATTATCTATGTGTACGTATGATGTATGATCACATGCAAAAGTAAAGAACGGTTTTAATGAAAGAAAAGTATGTTTTATTATAAAACTAGAACTCACTCATCAACGCTGACTTTTATGTGTTTCCAGTTGGCAGGTAATGGTTGCTGAGGATGGCACGGGGCGGCTACTCAGCTCTTTTGGATGGCATTCTTTTGTTTAAATGTTTTTGCATTGTAATGCGAACGAACAATGTTTTGAATGAACGATTGTATTAACTTGCAAAAGCATATATAATGAAATGAGGTGTTTATTTTGATGATTCCGCTGCGTTGTTTATGAAAGTTAAATGTAATTATAAGTTTTAAATGATTAACCAGCTGTGAGCGTCCCGGGAACGGGGCCTTACAAGTTGGTATCAGAGCCAAAGAATAAGGATTCCTTTAAGTCTGATGCAAACCAAAACATCCAATGTGTCTCTGCAACATGCACTAAGTACTGAAGTAAAGAATGCTTCGGAAGTTTTACACAATACACTAGAAAATACTCTAAGTGTAAAATCTTCCGAAGCCAAGACCAATATCTTCCGAAGCCAAACATGAAGTCTTCCGAAGCCTCAGAGACAAAGTCTTCCGAAGCCTCAGAGACAAAGTCTTCCGAAGCTTCAACCTATGAAGACAGATTTCTTCAGAAGACATTTAGTATACATGCTTTATCTGATGTACTTTTCCTTAAAGCTGGACACCTTTCCGCTGCATCTCTGTAAAGTCACCAACTTACATGAGTTGGTGAAAAGGTCCATGCTTTTGGTAACTGTACATTGAGGTCTTGAGTCTGTAACTTTCTACTTTATGTATTTTATCCTTTTTTTAATATATAAGGATGTGAGCTGTCACACCCCAACCTTGACGGCGGAAACGTCGAGATGTGAGGGTTAAGATTTTTCACAGCCACATAATGCTATATTTAAATTGCAAATATTATTATCATAAATCTTAAAATGAAGTACAAGCATAGGTCTCAAACATGAAATAAGTTCCAAACAAGACTAAACATTTCATAAACATTTTATTCATTAACTAGGTCCAAGTCCTAGTTTTATTGCAAGCTTCAAAAGTCCACTTTAAACTTGGGGGTTTCCTGAAACATGATAAAAATAAGAGTCAACTAAAAATAGTTGGTGAGTTTCCAAGGTTTTCATACATAATATGAAAAAGGTTACTAGTAGCAATTCATGTCATAGGTCATAAACAAGTAAGGTTATAGAACACATATCGTTACAACCAAACCTCGACTTGATTACAAGTATAAAAGTTTGGCTAAGTGTATTTGGTTCCCATGAGGAACAAGCATACGTCATCAGGAGTCGGCAATACCTCGACTTTAGCACCAAATAGGCTTGTCAGGCCCAAAGATCTAAGACGTCGCCAGGCTAGCAATAGTTAATGATTGTAAACAAACTATGTATCTCATATAATCACTTACAATACACAAATAACCATGACAAAATAATAAGTTGAATTGCAAGTGCTTTACAAGTCTCAAACGTTTATAAGTGTATGATGTATAAGTATCATGTTTCACCCCAAAATAGTGTGAAATAAAGTAAAAAGGGGGCAAGGAAACTCACATGTTAAAATAAGTGCAAGAATGGAGATTAATAAGAATAATAACAAGCGTCGTTCCAAGATGTATCGTCACAAGACACCTAAATATATATGTTTACAAGATTAAAGCTTTACAATAAGTTTAATGAATTAACAAGGACTAGGAATCAACTTGATGTTTGGGGTTTTGTTGATTATATTTGCCAAATAAGAACTCAATTATATTCTCGTGGGAACAATTTTATTTATTTTATATAAACATATGGATTAAGAATAACTTTTATAATAATTTTGTAATGTTTATAAAGTTTAGGTCAATTTTGTAATTAAATAAAAAAAGAACACAAAATTAAACAATAGTTTAAAGGCAATGTTTGAAATAATAGTTTGTGTAAATTAAACTAGTATTTAAAGTCTACATTTTTATAAAAAAATATTGTAACTATATTATTAACTTTAGGATAATAATATAAAGGTATTTTTATAAATAAATTACAGAAAAATAATTAAATAGTTTTAAAAGAAACAAAGTTTATGAAATGATTTTTCATAATTTTTAGAAATTTTTAACATTAAATTTGAAGGCCAAAAAGGCCTAAAAAAATACTTGAGGTTCCCCGGATTCGAACCGGGGACCTCCTGTTTAGAGGTCATGTGTTTTACCAGTGAACCAAAGGCTCTCAGCCGCGGTAAATATTGGTTTTTAAATATTATAAACCCGTTTAAAGAAAATTCCCCAAACCTTAAGAACCCTAGAATCGTTGATTCCAAATCGATCCCCAATTTGTTTCAGAACATGAAATTAACCTTGGGGCTTTTAATCCCCAAGTAAAACCGATCAAATCCATGTGTTTGATTACCCGTTTTGAGATCGTTTTGTTAGCGAAAAAGACGAAGAACAGTCACGAACTCGTGAAGCTTGTTTGATGTTCAAACGATGGTTCCAGCCAAATTCGTTGCACAGAGAGCTTCTAATGGTGCACAAGATTAAAAGCCCTCAAACAATTTTCGTTTATGAAGCTCAGAAGATAGTTTTTGTTTGAGATGCAGGTCGCGGCTTCAAAGGGTAATCGGGGTGTAATTCGTGTGTGTTTCGGATGTAATTGGAAATAGCAGACGGTTTGAGATAGATGGAGGATCGATTAGGTTCAATTAATTCGATTGTTATGGAGTTTTAATGTTCGAACGGCTTGGAGGTTTAATGTGAATCGGTTACCAAGTTCAATCGTCGATTACCGGCTTAAACTTCAATTAAAGTGTATTAAAGGGGTCGAGTTTTGCTCGTTAACCGATTGGTAACGATTTGGGATCAAATTCGAATGGTTTTAGTCAGTTTAGAGTCCCGCCGGACTTGGCCGGAGTCCGGCCGGCGAGGTCACCGGAAAAACGGGAGAGAGAGGGGGAAAAGGGTTTGAGTTTTCATTATTTACACAAATGGTCCCTCTAGTTTATTATTTATCATTTTATGTATAAACCTATTAATTAAAGTTTCAAATTTTGCAATTAAACCCCCAAACTTTAACTGCTTAAAGTTTTAAACATTGTTAAGTTTAGTAACTATACAATTTATTTTATTTATTATTATTAACGTTATTATTGTTATTATTATTCTATTATTATTACCAAAATTGTTATTATTATTATTATTATTATTATTATTATTATTATTATTATTATTATTATTATTATTATTATTATTATTATTATTATTATTATTATTATTGTTTAGATAAATTAAAAACTTTAAATTAAATAAGGAATTATACATAAATAGCCCACCAAGTTACATAAATAGCATAAATAGGTCTTAAAGGAATTAACCAAAAATTAACTTTTAATTAACAAAAATACGAAATGTTACAGTCTCCCCAACTTAAAAGAATTTCGTCCCGAAATTAAAAGAAATGAAACTATACAAATAAGAATGGGTATCTCTTCTTCATGTGCTCCTCACGTTCCCAAGTAAATTCAGCGCCACGTTTATTTTCCCAACGAACCTTGACGATTGGGGTTGTTGTGGTTCTCGTCTTCTTCATTATGCGGTCCATGATTTCAACAGGTTTCTCGACAAAATGTAATGACTCGTCAATCTGAATATCTTCCAACGGAACATACAGACTTTCGTTGGCCAAGCACTTTCTCAAATTTGAGACGTGAAATACAGGATGAACTCCACTAAGGTCGGAAGGTAGCTCCAGTTTATAAGCCACTTTCCCAATCCTTTTCAGGATTTTGAAAGGTCCTACAAATCTTGGAGCCAGTTTGCCCTTCTTTCCAAAGCGAACCACACCTTTCCACGGTGAAACCTTAAGAAGAACCATCTCCCCAACTTGGAATTCCAATGGCTTACGTCGCTTATCAGCATAGCTCTTTTGTCGACTTCTCGCCACTTCAAGGTTCTTGCGAATGATCGAAACTTTATCGGTCGTCTCTTGTATAAGTTCAGGACCAGTGATGAAGTTTTCACCAATGTCGGTCCAACAGATCGGTGAACGACATTTACGACCATAAAGTGCTTCGAACGGTGCCATCTTGATACTCGAGTGGTAACTATTGTTATACGAAAATTCCGCGAGCGGTAGATGCGTATCCCAATCGCCACCAAAGTCAAGAACACAAAGGCGCAACAAAATCCTCCAAAGTTTGGATCGTTCGCTCGGTTTGACCATCGGTTTGAGGATGGTAAGCCGTGCTTAGATCTAGTTGTGTACCCAAGAGTTCTTGCATAGACGACCAAAAATGTGAAGTGAAGCGAGCATCTCGGTCGGATATGATGTGCAGAGGTACCCCATGACGACTTACAATCTCATCAACGTATATACGAGCTAACTTTGATGTCTTGTAAGTGTCACGTATGGGTATAAAATGTGCCGACTTGGTCAATCGGTCAACGATCACCCATATGCTATCATGTCCTCGGGAGGTTCGGGGTAACTTAGTTATGAAGTCCATGGATATGTGTTCCCACTTCCACATAGGGATCTCGGGTTGCTCAAGTAATCCACTTGGACGTTGATGTTCACTTTAACCTTCATACACGTGAGACACTTAGCTACATAAGTCGCTATGTCTTTCTTCATTCCAGGCCACCAATATTGACCACGTAGGTCCATATACATCTTATCGGAGCCAGGATGAATAGAATAACGAGTTTGATGAGCTTCGTTCATGATGAAGGTACGGAGGTTATCGCGATTTGGAACCCAAATTCGATTTCCGAAGTACATCAATCCATTAGGTTTCGTTTCCAATTGGGTTAGAAGATTATGCTCCAATTCATCCTTCAATCTTCCTTCTCGTTGTACCATTTGTTGAGCCTCCAGGATACTAGACTCGATGTCACTATCTATTCTCAGGTTTTGTAGCAGTACGGTGGTCTCGTTGACATCTAGTCGGATCTCAGTATCGAACTCACTCAAAGTGTCAAACCATTGACGTCGATCGCGAATTTCTTGGAATGAGATCATCTTGTTGTGAATCTTTCGGCTTAGTGCATCGGCTACAACATTTGCTTTACCAGGATGGTAACGAATGTCACAATCATAATCACTAATCAACTCCACCCAACGACGTTGTCTCATGTTGAGATCTTTTTGGTTGAAAACGTGTTGAAGGCTTTTGTGATCGGTGTAGACTATACATTGCGTACCATACAAGTAGTGTCTCCAAATCTTCAAAGCAAAGACAACAGCACCAAGCTCGAGATCGTGTGTTGTATAATTCACCTCGTGAACCTTCAATTGTCTCGATGCATAAGCTATGACCTTCCCTCGTTGCATGAGAACACAACCAAGGCCTTGTTTAGATGCATCACAATACACGTTGAAATCGTCGTTTCCATCGGGTAGGGTCAAGATAGGAGCATTGCACAACTTATGCTTTAACGCTTCAAAAGCTTCTTCTTGCTCGGGACCCCACTCGAATGGTTTATTCTTTTGAGTCAAAGAAGTGAGTGGTTTCGCGATCCTCGAGAAGTTGGCAATGAATCGCCGATAATAACCAGAAAGGCCAAGAAAAGAACGAACTTCGGTAGGAGTTGTAGGAACACACCAATTTTTCACACCTTCCACCTTTGCAGGATCAACGTGAATTCCTTGGCTATTCACCACGTGTCCTAGAAATTGTACTTCCTCGAGCCAGAAATCACACTTCGAGAACTTCGCGTACAGTTGCTCTTTCTTTAACAATTCAAGAACCAATCTCAAATGTAGTTCATGATCGGTATTGGACTTGGAATAGATAAGTATGTCATCAATGAAGACGATCACAAACTTGTCTAGATAAGGCTTGCATACTCGGTTCATGAGATCCATGAAGACAGCAGGAGCATTGGTTAAACCAAAGGCATCACCATAAACTCATTGTGCCCATAACGAGTACGGAACGCGGTCTTTGGGATATCATCATCATGGACTCGCAATTGATGATAGCCAGAACGTAAGTCGATCTTCGAGAAAATAGCAGCTCCTTGAAGTTGGTCAAACAAATCATCGATACGAGGAAGAGGATAACGGTTCTTGATGGTAAGCTTATTAAGCTCACGATAATCGATGCACATACGAAACGTTCCATCTTTCTTCTTCACGAATAGAACAGGTGCACCCCAAGGCGAAGAACTAGGACGGATGAAACCCTTCTCGGACAGCTCTTGAAGTTGACTAGAGAGTTCTTGCATTTCCGATGGTGCAAGCCGATATGGTGACTTAGCCACGGGGTTTGCTCCCGGTATCAAGTCAATTTTAAACTCGACTTCACACACGGGAGGTAAACCACTGAGGTCATCGGGAAATACTTCAGGAAAGTCTCGTACGATAGGACATCCTTAAGTTCTTTCCTTTGACTTTCGTGTTGACCACGTAAGCCAAGAAGGCCATATACTTCTTGCTTAAGCACTTTCGGGCTTGAGTGCAAGACATGAGTTTAAGCCCTTTGGAAGATTTCTCACCGAACACTTTCAAAGTATCTCCAGAGGGTAATGGTATACGAATGCACTTCTCGAAACAAATGATCTCGGCATGGTGTTTGGCTAACCAATCCATACCAATGATGACGTCGAAGCTTCCAAGTTTCATAGGGATAAGATCGATAAGAAAATCATGCGTGTCAAGACTTAAGATGCAATCACGAATAACGACGTCAACGGTGATCGGTTCTCCATCGGAAACTTCAGCAGTAAGAGGTCTTTCTAGTTTCGTATGTGGCTTAGCAAGTATGGGTTCAAACTCTAACGAAACAAAACTCTTATCGGCTCCAGAATCGAATAGGACATAGGCATAAGTTTTATTAATAAGGAACATACCTGTTCAATTTTAAAGGTATTTAACGACGCAGGTAAAACATGAAAAGAATTAGGTCACAAAAGTTAAAGGTAAGTTAACATACCATTCACCACATCGTTGTTTGTTTGTGCTTGGTTAGCGTTGATGTTGAAAGCACGTCCTCGAGCTTGTGGAACATTACCCACAAGATGAGGACATTGTGGGCGGAAATGACCAGGTTCCCCACAGTTGTAGCAAACACGGTTTGTGACCACGGTGGCGTTGTTAGGTGCACGGTGACAAGTCGCCACCAAGTGACCATATTTACCGCATAAAGTACAGATACGGCATGGTTGATTTCCCGGGTGATGGTACCTACAAATGTTGCACATAGGCCAAGGACCAGCATAAGCCCTAGCCCCAGGCACTTGTGCCACAGGTGCAGCCGCAGGTACAAGTTGTCTTTGGGTTTGTTTGGGTGCAGCTACGGCATAGTTGCGTGCCGGTGTGAACTTGCGCTTCTTGTTGTTGTTGTTGTAAGACGGTTCAGCTTTGGTCCCCTTAACAGCCTCGGTAGCCATCTTATCTACCTTCTTTGCACTCTTCACAGACATGGTGCCCGCTCGTATATGGTTGTCGGTGAGTTGAGCGGTGATAGTAATGGCTTCTTCCAAGGTTGTGGGTCGGCTACCCACCACAACATCTTGAATTTGGGGTGGTACACCCTTAATGAACTTCTCGATGTTGCGGGGGACAGTGTCGACCATGTGAGGCAGCAGTATACTCAACTCATGATGCCTAGTTGAGTAGGCCAAATGATCACCATCATTTTGCTTCAAGTTCCAAAACTCTTCTTCCAACTTTTGCAACTCACTTCTTGGGTAGAACTTTGTGATGGCGATGTTCTTGAACTCTTCCCAGGTAAGTGCTTGCACAGCTTCAGGTCCACGGCTTCTCTTCTCGCTATTCCACCAGGTAAGTGCCCTTTGTTGGAGCACACTAGTAGCATAACGAACCTTGAGCGTCTCGGGACACTCACAATTGATAAAAGTATTCTCCATGCTTTCGAACCACTCAAGAAGACCAGTGGCTCCTTCCTTGCCACTAAAACTAGTGGGCTTGTAAGAGCTAAAGTGTTTGAAGGTGCAAGTTTGATTGTTCCCGTGTTGGTTGTTCTCGTTTTGGTTGTTGCTATTCTCTACATGACCATTTCCATTGTTGCTACCATTGGTCATTAATGTGCTATTAAGTTCAGCAACCATGGTCGGGATGACAGCAGCCATTTGTCGAGCAATCATGGCGGCTAACTTACGATCGGAACTTCCACGCTTTCCATGATGACGAGACATGATGGAATATATAAAATGAGTTAGATACGAGAATTGGAATAACAAGGGTCATAATTCAACAAGGATAAGGCAAAAGTCGTAAGGCACATGGAATGGTTCCATTTGGTAACGCATTACCATTTGGAAACATTGACACGTCAAGGTAAGTTGACCCACTCGCCTTAGAAATTTGTGTATGTTGACCATAGTTTATCACTCATCCCAGAAATCCCTAGGTAAGCATAACTAGTCCCGTAGGATTTATGCGATATGCTTGCCTTAGCCCGAGGGCCTTTTGCCAGGAAATCCAGAATACTGGTGTCTATGTGTCACACAAATTTCTTAGGTTCATGAAATCAAAACCTTGATAAGATTTTACATAGATTAGACATAAGTCTAAGGATCCAAGTCATAAGCATAAGTATACAATTCCACGTGTCGTCGAGAATAAGATTAAGAAGTTTCATTTGTCGGGGAGAGTCAAAGTGTCAAAGGTAAGTTTAGGGAGACGAGTAACAAAGTTTAAACAATTACAAGGCAAACCTATGCTAAGGCATCAAGTTGCACATAAGTAAGGTATAGCATTATGTAGCATGTAACAATATATATATTTCCAAGAATATAAATATTATTCTATGAGGTTCATGCATAAGCTATAGTCTAGGTCACCATTTCTAATAACCTAAATCCCTATAGTTATGGGCTCTGATACCAATCTGTCACACCCCAACCTTGACGGCGGAAACGTCGAGATGTGAGGGTTAAGATTGTTCACAGCCACATAATGCTATATTTAAATTGCAAATATTATTATCATAAGTCTTAAAATGAAGTACAAGCATAGGTCTCAAACATGAAATAATTTCCATACAAGACTAAACTTTTCATAAACATTTTATTCATTAACTAGGTCCAAGTCCTAGTTTTATTGCAAGCTTCAAAAGTCCACTTTAAACTTGGGGGTTTCCTGAAACATGATAAAAGTAAGAGTCAACTAAAAATAGTTGGTGAGTTTTCAAGGTTTTCATACATAATATGAAAAAGGTTACAAGTAGCAATTCATGTCATAGTCATAAGCAAGTAAGGTTATAGAACACATATCGTTACAACCAAACCTCGACTTGATTACAAGTATAAATGATTGGCTAAGTGTATTTGGTTCCCATGATGAACAAGCATACGTCATCAGGAGTCGGCAATACCTCGACTTTAGCACCAAATAGGCTTGTCAGGCCCAAAGATCTAAGACGTCGCCAGGCTAGCAATAGTTAATGATTGTAAACAAACTATGTATCTCATATAATCACTTACAATACACAAATAACCATGACAAAATAATAAGTTGAATTGCAAGTGCTTTACAAGTCTCAAACGTTTATAAGTGTATGATGTATAAGTATCATGTTTCACCCCAAAATAGTTTGAAATAAAGTAAAAAGGGGCAAGAAAACTCACATGTTAAAATAAGTGCAAGAATGGAGATTAATAAGAATAATAACAAGCGTCGTTCCAAGATGTATCGTCACAAGACACCTAAATATATATGTTTACAAGATTAAATCATTACAATAAGTTTAATGAATTAACAAGGACTAGGAATCAACTTGATGTTTGGGGTTTTGTTGATTATATTTGCTAAATAAGAACTCAATTATATTTCTCGTGGGAACAATTTTATTTATTTTATATAAACATATGGATTAAGAATAACTTTTATAATAATTTTGTAATGTTTATAAAGTTTAGGTCAATTTTGTAATTAAATAAAAAAAAAGAACACAAAATTAAACAATAGTTTAAAGGCAATGTTTGAAATAATAGTTTGTGTAAATTAAACTAGTATTTAAAGTCTACATTTTTATAAAAAATATTGTAACTATATTATTAACTTTAGGATAATAATATAAAGGTATTTTTATAAATAAATTACAGAAAAATAATTAAATAGTTTTAAAAGAAACAAAGTTTATGAAATGATTTTTCATAATTTTTAGAAATTTTTAACATTAAATTTGAAGGCCAAAAAGGCCTAAAAAAATACTTGAGGTTCCCCGGATTCGAACCGGGGACCTCCTGTTTAGAGGTCATGTGTTTTACCAGTGAACCAAAGGCTCTCAGCCGCGGTAAATATTGGTTTTTAAATATTATAAACCCGTTTAAAGAAAATTCCCCAAACCTTAAGACTCTAGAATCGTTGATTCCAAATCGATCCCCAATTTGTTTCAGAACATGAAATTAACCTTGGGGCTTTTAATCCCCAAGTAAAACCGATCAAATCCATGTGTTTGATTACCCGTTTTGAGATCGTTTTGTTAGCGAAAAAGACGAAGAACAGTCACGAACTCGTGAAGCTTGTTTGATGTTCAAACGATGGTTCCAGCCAAATTCGTTGCACAGAGAGCTTCTAATGGTGCACAAGATTAAAAGCCCTCAAACAATTTTCGTTTATGAAGCTCAGAAGATAGTTTTTGTTTGAGATGCAGGTCGCGGCTTTAAAGGGTAATCGGGGTGTAATTTTTGTGTGTTTTGGATGTAATTGGAAATAGCTGACGGTTTGAGATAGATGGAGGATCGATTAGGTTCAATTAATTCGATTGTTATGGAGTTTTAATGTTCGAACGGCTTGGAGGTTTAATGTGAATCGGTTACCAAGTTCAATCGTCGATTACCGGCTTAAACTTCAATTAAAGTGTATTAAAGGGGTCGAGTTTTGCTCGTTAACCGATTGGTAACAATTTGGGATCAAATTCGAATGGTTTTAGTCGGTTTAGAGTCTCGCCGGACTTGGCCGGAGTCCGGCCGGCGAGGTCACCGGAAAAACGGGAGAGAGAGGGGGAAAAGGGTTTGAGTTTTCATTATTTACACAAATGGTCCCTCTAGTTTATTATTTATCATTTTATGTATAAACCTATTAATTAAAGTTTCAAATTTTGCAATTAAACCCCCAAACTTTAACTGCTTAAAGTTTTAAACATTGTAAAGTTATTAACGTTATTATTGTTAATATTATTCTATTATTATTACCAAAATTGTTATTATTATTATTATTATTATTATTATTATTATTATTATTATTATTATTATTATTATTATTATTATTATTGTTTAGATAAATTAAAAACTTTAAATTAAATAAGGAATTATACATAAATAGCCCACCAAGTTACATAAATAGCATAAATAGGTCTTAAAGGAATTAACCAAAAATTAACTTTTAATTAACAAAAATACGAAATGTTACATGAGCTATGGCAAGTCATAGTCACAAGGTCAAAAGGCAGATATGCCTTTTGATCCTACAATTGATTTTGTTAGTGTCTAGTCAATTGTATCCAGCTGGCTTTCAAAGTATAGCCGGCTGTAGGTTGTAGTATAAGTATTCCAAGTTCTTGTATCTTTCTTTATGCTTTGTAACACTTGTAAAAGAACTTGAGAAAGCAATATACTGCCTCCTTGAAACCCAACTCTCTTGTTCTGTCTCTTTACTTTACTTGTGTTCTTAGTATCATCATATTGGTTAATCCAGTTTCACTGTTTGATCAAAGTTTAGTTGTTCTCCTCATTGTGTTGTTGTGTTGTAATTTGTTCAAGCCCTTAAACGGTCCTGCAATTGGTATCAGAGCTTTTCAGGCTCTTGATATAAGATCTCACCATCTTAAGATCCCTCACACACACAAAAACTAAACTCTCCAAATGGCATCCATCTCAAAGACTAATATGGAGACTGGAACCATGAACAAATCCCCACTGATCACTCTTGATGATTTTGACACCTGGTGTATGAGAATGGAAGGTTTCATCAGGTCTCTGGATTCAAGAATGTGGGAATCTGTTGAGAATGGACCTTTCATACCCAGCACTCCTTCTGCTACTGGTGCTGGTATGATTCCAAAAGATGTGGCCAACTACTCTGATGAAGATAGGAAGAGAGTAGAGATTGATAGGAAGGCCATGACTGCTCTTCAGACTGCTCTCCCAAACTCTGTATACAGAGGCTTTAAGAAGTGCAAAACAGCTAAACAGCTGTGGGATGCACTGAAGCTGATGTATGAAGGCTCCTCTGAAGCCAAGGAGAACAAGAAGGATCTCCTGAAGCAGCAGTTTGAAAACTTCACCTTTAAAGCAGGTGAAACCATGACTCAACAATACTTCAGGTATGTTGAGATAGTGGATACCCTAGTGGATGGAGGAGTTCCTCTTGAGAACAGGGACATTGTAAGGAAGTTCATGTCCTCACTTCCTAGGCAATGGACACACTATTGTGTGGTGATCAAGAGGACTGAGAACCTTAAAACTCTTACTCTGACAGAGTTATATGGGATTCTCAGTGGATACCAGATGGAGATGAACATGCAAGGTTCATCTGGCAACTCCAACAATCAAATGGGTTCAGCCCTTCATGTGGTTGAAAGGATAGCATAGAACCCCAACATCATCTCATATGCTACCCTGACAACTCACAAAAGGGTCCTTTCATCACCTTCCCGGAGACACCCAGGGAGAACTTCTCTCAAGGAAGCCCATTCCAAGAGACAAGCTCTTCTCAAGCCTTTGTGTCTACTGATGAAAGCTGTGGGAACTCTCTCTTCACTCTTGAAGACCTGGACTGTATCCATCCAGATGACCTGGAGTACATGGAAATAGTTCAGCAGATGGCTCTCCTCACTCATAGAGCCAAGAAGTTCTACAAGAGAACAGGAAGAAGGTTTCCAAGCAATGCTACCAGTGGAAAGTTTGGCTGGATAAAAGCAAAGTCAAGTGTTACAACTGTAACTTGATGGGCCACTTTGCTAGGGAGTGTAAGGCACCTAAAACAAATGGTGGCCAAACACAACCAGACCAAACTACACTGACAAAGCCCCTCAAATGAGAAGCCAAAGCAACATGCTGCTGTTGCTGTTGAAGAGGGAGGCTTTGACTGGAGCTTTCAGGTGGAAGATGCTTCTCCAAACCAAGCACTGATGGCAGACCATGATGAAGCCAAGGTATTGGAACATCTCTGTACTCCTGAATGCATTGCTAAAGTAAACAGATACAGGTCCTACAACTTAGAATGAGATCTGATCTTGAGTCATTAAACATATTAAAATCTGATTTTAGAAAGTCTGAAAATGATTACAAGTTAAAGATAGAGGACTTGGAGAAAACCATTTCAGTACTAAAACATGAACATACAGATTTTAGAACTCAGATCCAGGATCTCATAACTAAGTTGACTGAGTGCCAGGCTGAGCTTGTGATCAGCAAAGCCAAGGCAGAAAAGAGTGTTCTTGAAGAAGAGACCTTCAAGAACATGATATCCTCATCCCTGCACAACAAAGTGTGCTATCAAAATAGACAGGGACTGGATCAAATGAGATAGCTCCTCCACACACAATCTTGTCTGTAAGATCTCCTAGGTGTGGAACTTGTGAAGATGAGCTTCCTCTCATAGATCCTATAAGTGAGGAGGATGAAGAAGTGATAGTGAAGAATTCCTCTGAGAAGAGTGAAGAAGAGGATTCTTCCAAGGGCCACTATCCTTCTGAGGAGAAGAAATCTACTGTGATGACCAAGTCCAAGAGAAAGAACTTGATCAGGAAGAGCAAAAGGAAAGCAAAGAAGGCTCAAGAGATCAAGGCTACTTTTGATGCTAAGCAGAAACAAGTTTTTATCTCTGCAGGTTTCAAAGTAGTAAGGACTGAAGACATCAACCAAGACTCCTCAGCTAAGAGTCCTGGTTCTTGTTCAAATCATCTCAGTGCAAAGAAGAAGACTGAGCTGCTGTGTACCACTGCTGCACAGCCTGGACCATCAAACTCCAAGAACAGTTCACAGCCCAAAAGAACTGTCTCAGCATCTACAAGATGAAGGTGGAGAAGGGATGTGACCAAAGCCAGTCTTGCTCTCATAAGGAGACTCTTTTGAAGAAGAAAATGTTATGTGTCATGTGTGAAAGTACCTCTCACATTGCTAAGGATTGCCCATACAATCCTAAAAGTACTATCCACATGACCAATACAAAGACTTCAAAGAGTTTCAAGAAGTCTCAAGCTTCGGAAGGAAAGTCTGTTTCCTTCGGAAGCTCCAAATCAAAGAAGAAGGTAAATGGAAAATTACCTTCGGAAGTAAAATTGGTCTCGGAAGAAAGGAGTTCTTCCGAAGCACTGAAGTCTGCTGCAGTGACTGTAGAATCTTCCGAAGGTTCAGTCATCAAAACTTGTGAAGTCCCAAAAGCTTCTAAGGTTTTGAAGGTCAAGTCCAAGACTCCAAAGGTGGTGTGGAAGTCTAAGAAAGACCAAATGACTGAAGTTTCTCCATCAACAACAGCTGAAGATCCCCTTAGTACAACCATAGGATCTATTACTGTTGCATTACCTTCTATTATACTTAGTGAGCCCAAGACAAGTAAGGCTTGGGTTTCCAAATGTAACTAATCATTTTCTTTGTGCAGGAACAGCTCAAGACAAGCAGGAATGTCTGGATAATTGACAGTGGCTGTTCCAGGCACATGACAGGCAATAGGTCTCTACTCCATAACTTTGAGAGAATTGATGGAGGACCAGTTGCTTTTGGAGGAGATGAAGGTGGTTACATTTCTGGAAGGGGCAAGGTCACAAATGGTAAGCTCAGCATTGAGAAGGTAAACTTTGTTAAGGAGCTTGGGTACAATCTTCTGAGTGTATCCCAATTTTGTGATCAGAGTCATAACATGCTCTTTACTGAGCATGAGTGCATTGTTCTCAAGCCTGGAGTGGTCATTCCTCATGAGCATATCCTGCTCAGAGCCCCCAGGAAAGGGAACATGTACAAGATGGATTTGCAAGAAACATCTCCCTCTGGAGAAGTTTCATGCTTTCTATCTAAAGCAAATAGTGATGAGTCTTTCCTATGGCATAAAAGAATGTGCCATGTAAACTTTAAGAACATGAATAAGCTAATTAAACATGATTTGGTAACTGGAATGCCAAAGAAAGAGTTTACAAGTGATGATCATTGTGTTGCATGCCTGAAAGGGAAGCAACATAAGGTATCTCACAAGCCTAAGGAAAGGAACTCCATCACTACTCCCCTACACTTGTTACATATGGATCTCTTTGGCCCCACCAGTGTAATGAGTCTAGGAAGGACCTCTTATTGTTTAGTGATCACAGATGATTTTACAAGATTCACTTGGGTTTTCTTTCTTAGAACTAAGGATGAAACCCCTGAGATTCTGAAGAATTTCATCTTAAAAGTTGAGAATCAAAGTGATCACAAGGTCAAAACCATAAGATGTGATCAAGGAACTGAATTCAAGAACCAAATCCTTGATACATTTTGTGATGAAAAAGGTATTACAAGACAATATAGTGCTCCCAGGACTCCTCAGCAAAACGGAGTTGCTGAGAGGAGAAACAGGACACTAATTGAAGCTGCAAGAACTATGTTGTCTGACTCTAAACTGCCCATCACCTTCTGGGCAGAGGCAGTTAATACTGCTTGCTATGTGCAAAACAGAGTTTTAGTAGTTAAGACACATGGTAAGACTCCTTATGAACTTTGGCACAAGAGGAAACCTTTCATTGGTTTTCTCAGGTCATTTGGATGTCCCTGCACCATCTTGAATACCAAGATCAAATTGCCAAGTTTGCTGAGAAATCAGATGATGGACACTTCATTGGATACTCTTCCCAAGCTAAGGCTTATAGAGTATACAATCTCAGAACTAGAATTGTTGAGGAGTCAGCCAATGTGACTTTCAATGAACACACACCCTGTGTGGCTGGTTCTGGTCCTGATTGGCTATTTGATCTTGATTTAGTTACCAACTGTTTTAACAAATCTTGTGAGAATGTTTCAGGATCTGCAGAAAATCTAAATACAGGTGATCCTGATCCAAGATTTGAGCTAGGAAGACCCTCAACTCATACATCTTCAGCTCCAGTTGGAACTACTTCAGCAAATGAGGTCTCTATCAGCACTACAATGACAAATTCAGCTGATACATCTGGTATGCCTTCAAATTCCAGCTCAGAGGCTCCTCAACCAGATAAAGATACCTCAATTGTAGAAGACAACAATGGTGATGGTGATAGTGATCAGGAATTTCTTGATGCTAATAACCACACCATAGATGACAACATCAATGATGTCACACACTCATTGGATCAAGTTAATCTTGATAAGTGTGGTAATGTGGAGGGTGAATCATCTATGCCAGATCTAAATTTCTCAAATTTGGATCTTTCTCAGCAACTTGCTGTGATCCCTCAGCTAAGGATCCACAAGTCTCACCCCACCACAAACATCATTGGAGATGTTGTCACAGGGGTAAGAACAAGAGGACAAACCCATGAAGCAAATGTTTGTCTTCACTCTTGTTTCTTATCTCAGATAGAGCCAAAGAAAGTTGATGAAGCTCTAAAGGATGGAAGTTGGGTTGAAGCTATGCAACAAGAGCTGCTTCAATTCAAAAGGCAGAAAGTTTGGAACCTTTGTCCTCTTCATGGGAAGACTACCATTGGAACCAAATGGGTTTTTAGGAATAAGAAGGATGATAGAGGAATTATCATCAAGAACAAGGCAAGACTAGTTGTTCAAGGATACACACAAGAAGAAGGGATTGACTACACTGATGTCTTTGCTCCTGTAGCAAGATTAGAAGCTGTTAGGATATTCCTGGCATTTGCTGCATCCAAGAACTTCAAGGTCTTTCAACTTGATGTAAAGTGTGCTTTCTTATATGGAGTGATTGATGAAGAGGTTTATGTCAAACAGCCACCTGGTTTTGTAGACCCTGATCATCCTGATTATGTCTGCAAGCTTGACAAAGCTCTTTATGGGCTGCATCAGGCACCCAGAAAGTGGTATGAGACATTGTCTGAGTATCTTTGTAAACATGGATACAGGAGAGGTACTATAGATGGAACTCTCTTCATCAAAGGACAGGGAAATGACTTATTGCTAGTTCAAGTATATGTAGATGACATCATCTTTGGTTCAACTAATCCAAAGCTCTGCAAAGACTTTGAGAAGCTGATGAAAGACAGATTTGAAATGAGTTCAATGGGAGAACTCAATTTCTTTCTGGGAATTCAAGTGAAGCAGGTTGAAGATGGCATCTTCATAAGTCAGTCAAAGTATGTTCAGGACATACTCAAGAGGTTCAACATGACTGATTGTAAGATTGCTAAGACACCCATAGCCAGAAACCACTCCCTTGGACCTGATCTTGAGGGGGAGTGTGTAGATGAACATTTATACAGGGCTATGATTGGGTCTCTTATGTATCTTACAGCTAGCAGGCCTGATATCATGTTTGCTACATGTATTTGTGCAAGATATCAAGCCAACCCTAAGATGTCTCACTTAATCACTGTCAAAAGGATTTTAAGATACCTCAAAGGTGCTTCAACACTTGGTCTTATGGTATCCAAAGAATCCTAACTTCAATCTGTATGCTTATACAGATAGTGATTATGGTGGTTGCAACATGACTGCAAAGTCTACATCTGGGGGATGTCAATTCCTTGGTGGAAGGGTTGTCTCATGGCAATGCAAGAAACAATCCTGTGTGTCTGCATCAACTGCTGAGGCTGAATACATTGCTGCTGCAAGCTGCTGTGCTCAAGTGCTTTGGATTCAAAATCAGATGCTGGACTATGGATTTAACTTCAAGGAGACTCCTATCCACATAGACAACAATAGTGCTATCTCTATCACTGAGAACCCTGTGCAGCACTCAAGGACCAAACACATCAACATCAGGTATCATTTAATAAGAGATAACTATGAAAAGGGATTAATTAAACTAGTCAAAGTTCATACAGATGAACAATATGCTGATCTGTTTACAAAAGCTTTTGATGAACAGAGATTTAAATATCTGATATCAGCTATTGGGATGATTAACTTTGAGTAGACTTTTTCTTAAAACTAATTCTAATTATTTCTTCTTAAAATATGTGTGTCCTAAGTTGTCTAGTTCATCACTTTCATAAGCTCATGTTTTCTTTGGATGTAAAATTCTTTTTGAAGACTTTCCTTAGATTCTTGAAAATTTTCTGATACTTCGGAAGATAAAATTTTATCTTCGGAAGAAAATCATGTCTTCAAAAAAATAACTGTCTAAGAGATTTTACCTTCGGAAGAAGTCTAAATCCATCTTCCGAAGCTTAAATTCTTATCTCAGACACTTATTTGTTTTTAAGGACTTTTTCCTTCCGAAGCAAAATTAACTCTCGGAAGCTTTGTTGTTTCTTATACAAAGCATCCAAGTGTTTATTTCTCTTCCGAAGCATAAATTTTCAAGACTCTCAGGAAAATCTTCCGAAGCCATTTTAGCTTCGGAAGCTTTTTCATTAAAACTTCCGAAGACAATTTACCTTCGGAAGCTTTTCGAATTCCAAGAAAACTACTTTTTGAGCAAAAGTAAACTACTTTTTCAGAGGTGGGACCGACTTCCGGATTTCAAAGTTTATCCTCTTTCATTAACTTTGGTTCAAATCCCTTTTCACATAAATACCCAACGGTTCCCCCTCTTCCTCACTATCTTCCTCAATTCCACTATTCCTCAAACCTAATTCTCTAAACCGCCTTTGCTTTCTACCTTTCTTCACCCTTAAGCTTCTGAAATGGCCAACCTTAACCGCAGAAACAACCCAGATTTCTCCATGCAACTTCACAGGCAACATAATCAAGTTGCTCTGTTAAGCTCTGAGAAAGATGCAAGTTTCTCAGAGATTTGCCAATTCTTAACTCTATCCAACTACTTCACCTCCCTGACCATTGATCCTACTCTGTATGAGGATCATTTGCTTGAATTCTGGAAGACCTGCCAAGAGGTCATTATGGATGGGGAGAAGGCACTGTCTGCCACAGTGCAAGGGAGGACAATCTTCATCACTCCGGCCATCATCAACCATCATTTGCAGCTGGATGATGAAGAAGGTGAGTTGTCCTTCCCAAAGGAAGCTGTTAATCATTCCTTTGAGCAGATGGGCTATGAGGGAGATTTCTCTGTAAAGACCTTCAGGAAAGGGAAGGTCTCATCCCAGTGGAAATACCTGCTCCATGTGGTTATCCACAGCTTATCAAACAAGCATGGTGGGTGGGACCAGATTCCTGAGGATCTCTCCTTTATAGTTCATGGAATGGTTCAGGGGGTCAAGTTCAGGTACTCTCAATTTGTTTATACTAATTTACTTGCAAACTTGGACTCCTTAGAGTATTACATGTTTCCTAGATATGTTCAACACATTCTTAACTGTGAACTGGGCTCACAGTTGAGGGAAACAAGTAATATTCTTAAATTGGGACAGATGAAGCCCGGCATCTTTAAAATCATGAAGAAGCCAACTGTAGGCTTCTCAGGGGTAGAAACAGCCCTAGTCCCCAAAATGTTAGAGCTCATTGCTCAAGGTGACAACCTAGCAACACAAGCTAGTGTTGAACCCACACCTTCTTTTTCTTTACCACTAAAAAGACCACAAATAACCCTCACCTACCAAAGAAAATCCAAACGAACCCCTGCTCAGGCTATTGAGTCTGTGCAGGTCCCCATATACTCAACCTTACAGGAGGAAGTGGACACTAGAGCTCCCACTTCCCCTGAGGAGCAAACCACTCCCATTTCTTCACCTATCAGGGCTGAGGTTCCTCATGCTCACCCTGATGAGCTCACAAGCCCAACAGCCTTAAGCCTTCACTCTGAGTCTCAACACTCAAGTGAACAACCTTCAGGGGACAGCTACCATCCCCAGCCTTTAGATCTAAACCAACCAATTCCCAACCTATCCTTCTATACTGATGAAGACTTAGGATTCAGTGAGTACCATGAGTCTCTCTTCTCCTCCCCTACTCAAAGAGAGATGAGTACCTCTGATTCTCCTCAGTCTATCCCACATCAGTCACCTATTACTGAGGTGGACACTTCTGAACATGTTCAGGATGTCCATATGGAAGAGGCTCTCACTTCTGAAAGTGATTACATCATTAAGACCTCAACCATGGCAACTCAGCCCACTGGCATCTCAACTGAGATTGCTAGTGAGCAGAGGAAAACCAGCAGCCAAGAACCTCAAGCTGGTGGTGAGAGAGAGGACTTTGGTCCAATCATCTCATCCCCAATGATTCTTCTGATGAAGAAGAGGGGAATTTGAGACTAAAGGTGCAGAAACTGTCAAAAACATGCTCCTATTTAGTCTCTAAGGTTAGTCACCTTGAATCTCAGGTGACTACCTTACAAAACAGGGTCAATGATCAGCAACTTCAGATTTCATATCTAAAGGAAAAACTAGCTGGGAGACCTTTAAGGAGAGCTCAACCAGGAACACAAGAACCTGTGGAAGTGATTGACTTATCCTCCAGCTCACCTATGCAAGTGGGTGATGCTACCAAAAAGGGGAGAAAGTTATTGCAGCCACAGAACCTGGGAGTTCTTCACAGAGAATGGACATAGAGGACTCACCATCCTCACTTGCTGTTGTGCATTCTCAGCAACTTCCTCAAGTTCACATTAATGTGGACTCTATAGACTCTATCATCAGGAGTCTCTTTGAGGAAGGTATACCAAGGCTGTGTCATCTCCACCACAAGGAACTTCAAACTACATCATAAGGTGGAGGTATGATGCTGACAGAAGAGCCCTTATCCTTCACAGAGTTCAAGGGCAACAAGAAGTTTTTGATTTTCAAAGCCTGAACTTCTATGAAAGATTGGATCTAGTCAACATGCCACTTGTCAATCCAAGCAACTCAAGACAAGCTGACAGATTGGCTCAAAGAATCCAAGATAGGATCCTTGCAGAGTTCAGTCTAAGAAGGAGACTTAGGCAATCAGGCAATGTCATCGGTCAACTGGATGTTGAGGTGGACCCTAAGATTAGTTTATAGGGAAACCTTGACTGAAGGCCCAGTGGCAGAACCTGAGACCCCTGTCTCATCATCAACAACTGCTGTAGAGGTTCAAACTCCTTCTAAGACACCTGCTGGTGAAGGTGTTTCTCAGCCTCTCTCTGGCCAGAGCATGGAAGAGAGAGAGAGGAAAAGGAAGCTAAGGGGAGAAAGTTCCTCTGGGTCATCAAGCTTTATGCAAGCTGCAATCAGCACTGCCCCCAGACCAAATACTCAAGATGATGAGTTGAGGGCAGTCAGGATTACCTATTTACAGACCAGGAACTATGATATTGATGAAATCATCTCCCTCCCCTTAGAAGAATTGAATGAACTGGTTGACATGGAAGTGTCAAGAGAGATGAAGGAGAAAGAGGATGCAAGGCTACTTCTCCAATTCAAAGAGGAGAAGAGACAGAAAAGACTCTACAAGCATGCTCCCACTCTCTCTCCAGTTCAAGAAAGTCCTGCACAGGAAGATGTGGCTCCAAAAGAACCTCAGGTAGACAAAGAAGAAGATAGGATCAAGATGATCAACTACCTGAGTGCCACATGCTTCTATCAGGCAGATGCACTTCTTCCCCTGTCCTATGACTTCATTGAGTTTGAGTACCTAAAGCAACTTGAACTTGAGCTAGTCAAAGAAAGAAAGACAACTAAAAGGAAGCTAAGGGAAGAAGCTGCAAAGTCAAGAGCCATCATCCACAAAAGTATGAAGAAGTCTGTTGATAGACAAAGGATGATGAGCTTCTTGAAGCTATATGGATTCTCCGGAATGAGACTTGGCCCTATGTCTCTATCCACAATGGATGAGCATATAAGGGTGATCAAGCAGATGATTAAGAGTGGTGAACTGATTGACTTGCACTCTCTTCCAAGTCAAGTCCCACCTGAAGTGGAGGTTAAGTTTGAACAACCTGAGACACCTCAATCCGGACCTCCAGCTGAGCCTCAGCAAGCTTCATCTTCTGATCCAAGGCAGGGTCAAACTCCCTCTCCTTCTGAACCTGTGAGGAAGGAACACCCAACTGAGAAAGACAAGGATGATCAACAAGGTGCTGCAGACCAGTCTTCTCAGTTAAAGTCATCAAAGACGAAGAAGAGAATGGCTTCAAACCAAAGTCAAAGAAGAAGAAGCCTAAGTCATCTACCTCTACACCTCAGGCTGAATGAGATCAACCTGAGGAAGTGCATGATGAGGCAGCCCAATCAACTCCTATGCAAGTGGCTGCTCTAACAACTGAGACACCCATCTTGTCCTGGACTTACTCTACCAATCCAGAAAGATGGCATGTAATCAGAGATCAAGGTGTTGAGAATGTCTACTCTTGGCAAGACATAATCAACTTACCTCTACATGATCTCTTTGAGATGAGAAGATACTATGAAGGTCTTGATGATCCTGACCATCTAATGAAGAAGGGCATGGTCATGATTGTACTGAAGACCTCCAATATCTGAAGATCTTCTAAGTGTTTTGGTAGCATCAGCCGAGGGGGAGTTTGTAAGGATTCCTTTAAGTCTGATGCAAACCAAAACATCCAATGTGTCTCTGCAACATGCACTAAGTACTGAAGTAAAGAATGCTTTGGAAGTTTTACACAATACACTAGAAAATACTCTAAGTGTAAAATCTTCCGAAGCCAAGACCAATATCTTCCGAAGCCAAACATGAAGTCTTCCAAAGCCTCAGAGACAAAGTCTTCCAAAGCTTCAACCTATGAAGACAGATTTCTTCCGAAGACTTTTAGTATACATGCTTTATCTGATGTAATTTTCCTTAAAGCTGGACACCTTTCTGATGCATCTCTGTAAAGTCACCAACTTACATGAGTTGGTGAAAAGGTCCATGCTTTTGGTAACTGTACATTGAGGTCTTGAGTCTGTAACTTTCTACTTTATGTACTTTATCCTTTTTTTAATATATAAGGATGTGAGCTATGACATGTCATAGTCACAAGGTCAAAAGGCAGATATGCCTTTTGATCCTATAATTGATTTTGTTAGTGTCTAGTCAATTGTATCCAGCTGGCTTTCAAAGTATAGCCGGCTGTAGGTTGTAGTATAAGTATTCCAAGTTCTTGTATCTTTCTTTATGCTTTGTAACACTTGTAAAAGAACTTGAGAAAGCAATATACTGCCTCCTTGAAACCCAACTCTCTTGTTCTGTCTCTTTACTTTACTTGTGTTCTTAGTATCATCATATTGGTTAATCCAGTTTCACTGTTTGATCAAAGTTTAGTTGTTCTCCTTATTGTGTTTTTGTGTTGTAATTTGTTCAAGCCCTTAAACGGTCCTGCACAAAGTTTAAGTGAAACGGGTAAATTTTCAAAATAAATCTTAACTTAAACTGAAAATAGGACAGAAAGGAAAGGGATGCCATCTTGAGTAGCTGCGTGCCATCAGGTATTTTTCTTAATGTTAATCGGTATTACGTGCGCATGTTATGTGGTTATGTGTTGTTTGTAGATTTAAATACTGATATAGTCAGGACAGGTAATGCTTGGGGTATGAAGAGTAAAGTAAGTGGCTAATCACAACTGGTCACTATAATTAGGGACTTACTATACTTGACATAAACTGAGCTGTTCCCTTGAATGAACATGTTGGTGTTTGAATCTTATAGTGTGTTTAGAGGATGGCCGGTGGTAGATCTTCGAAGTTTTCACCAGGTGAAGGTTGTGGTGGACGTTGTGATGGATCGCGTGTCACGAGAAGTATGTCTAGGGTTGCTGATATGGCACTCGAAGAGCCTGAGATCCATCACCCGGAAGGCGGTGATGATAATGCTAACCTGAGGACCGCACTGAAAGAGGCTGTTGTTGAGGGAGTTCAACAGGTTATGCAGACGATTCTGCCATCTATGATGACTGAGGTAATTAGGACGGTGAAGGAGACGACTGCTATTGAAGTGAGCAAGAAGGGTAGCGGTGACAAGAATTGGAACGGAAAGCTGTTTGGACGTGGCAGGGCCACTCTAAACAAAAAGGTTGCCAGGACGCATGACTGGTGTGTGGCCACATCCGGTGCGGGGTCGAGAAGGTGTGGCAAGTGTGGACAAAAACACCCCGGGGAATGTAGATTGGGGACTAATGTCTGTTTCCGTTGTGGAAGGACCGGACATGTGGCGAAGAACTGCGGTGTGAGGAGGTGTTATTCTTGTGTTGAGGAAGGCCACATGATCAGGGATTGCAAGAAGCCGAGGGCTGAAGGTTCGTGAGTGAAGAAGGCTGGAGGAGAAGGACGAGTGCCAGAGCATTTACGATGACGCAGGAGGAGGTTGAGACGGACCCCGATGTCGTGTCAGGTACGTATCTAGTAATCAAACTCTTGCTCTTGGGTTGTTCGATTCCTGTAACACCCCGAAAAGTCGAAACGAGTCATTAAGGATAATGGGCTTAATTATTGGGTATTTTAATAAGGTAAAGAAATGGTCATGGGCTAAAATTAGGATTATTGGGTAGTGGCCTATGGGATTAAAGGCCCATAATTAGCCCTTAAGCACCCAAAACCAGCTTCATCTTCCTTATTACAACCCTAGCCACCAAAATTCGTAGAGAGAGAAAGTAGAGAGAGAATGTGAAGAAAACTCAAGATTTGAAGCTTCCAAGGTGAAGAGATTAAAAATCTGGGTGTTGGAGCATCAAGATCTAAGAAAGAAACAACAAATCAAGGTAAGAATCGACCTTTAAACCCTTCTGTAGATCAAACCCGGATTCTAGGGTTTTGGGTTTTGAAAAGTTGCAAAGAATCACATAAAGGTCACATTTTTACGTATGAAAACCTGTATAAAGCTTAGATTTAGCCTGATGGATGATAAACTAAGAGATTGGACGTAAAAAGTTATGATTTTGGGTTAAAAACGGACTGGTTCGTAATTTTTATACGATCTACGAAACTGTATGTTCATCCAGCGAATTTGCATATTCAATCAGCGAAACTATGAGGACTTTATGCGAAACTATAGTTTCGCAGGTAGTTTCGCAGACATGTCTTTCCAACGAAAGTTGGGCGAAACTGGCAGCAAAACTGGCAGCGAAGATGCCAGCGAAACTACCAGCGAAGGTGCTAGCGAAACTAGCAGCGAAACTGCTGGTGAAACAAGCAGCGAAAGTGTTGGCGAATCTAGCTGCGAAACTGCTGATCTTGCAGCAAAATTAACAGCGAATTTTGGCAAAAAATTAACCCCTTAGAGTGTTAACTTGTCTGCAGGTTGTGTAGTGGGATCCTAGCCTAGAAAGCTTAGTCTAGAGGTTATTCGTGGTATCCAAGTGAGTTCTAGATCCCCTATTTATAAGTTTTCCATGTTTTGGGGCTATTATGCATACTAAATTTACGTTCTTAAATGACCAAGATTTCAAGGGATTTTTACAGGAAGAACGATTTTTCTATAATCCCGGCCCTAGCCAGGGGCGTTGCCCCTTGGACCCCACTAGGGGCTGCTGCCCCAAGGACCCCGCTGTCAGGGGCTGCCGCCCCCGAACACCGCTGTCCCACGGCGGGTCGGTTATGTTTTATGATGGCTAGTACTTGGTATGTTGTGTACTTAATAAGTTAAGTATTATATATTAAAACGGAAGATGATATTAATGAAAAGCGAAACTTAATGAATGTTACCCTCGGGCCCGTTTGATGATGTAAAGTCTTGCAAACACTATGATAGACTTCACTTATGTGAGTCTGATGTATGATGATGGATCTGTATTCATGAGCGGGCTATGTGCCTTGCAGTGTGGATCAACTGCCGGGGGTTAGCTACCGTTTTCATGTGTACCGACAGGGATTGGCATTTGTTGTCAATCAACATGGAGCTCTTGCTTTGTGCAATCTCGTTTATGATGAAAGTGAAAGATAATGAAAGAATGAAAGATAATGAACATGCTTATTATGATGCAAGTTATCTTATGTACTATGATGTATGCATGGTCATTATAAGAAGGATAAAGTTTATATTTTCTTATATTAATTAAAACTAGGACTCACTCTGCGAAGCTGACTTTTATGCATAATAGTTGGCAGGTAAACAGTGATGCTGAGGATGGCACACGGAGCTACTTGGGGAGCTATGGATGGCATTATTGTTTATGAAATCTTTATTGTAATTTTAAGAACAAGTAACATGTTTTGTTTGAAATTAAAGGACAAATGTATGAGTACAATATGGTTTCTACGTTTTAAATGAATGTCTAATTATTTCCGCTGCAATGCTTTATTATTAAACTGATTTTATGCTATGATTAACCAACTGTGAGGCTTCCCGGGAACGGGGTCTTACAAGTTGGTATCAGAGCCAAAGTTTAAGAGAATTGGGTAAACTATTTTCAAAACCTAAACTTAAACTGAAAATGGGACCGAATGAAGGATGCCAATCCAAGTAGCTACGTGCCATCAGGTAAAAGTTTCAAGTAAACCAGAATTATGTGCGCGTGGTATTTGTTTTATGTGCTTCTAGATTTGAATACTGATATGTGTTAGGATAGTGATTGCTTGGGACAGGAGGGTAAGGTAAGTGGTTAATCACACTTGGCCACTGTAATTAAGGACTTAACATACTTATAATGATCTGAGCAATTATCTTGAATAACCATTTTGTTGTTTGAATCTTATAAGAATTAGTTATGGCTGGTAGAAAATCTGGGAAGGCAACCCGAGGAGGTGCTCGTGGCGGGCGTACTACTAAGCCACGTGTCACCCGGAGCAAAGCTAAGGCTCCCGAGACTGTTCATGAGGAGTCAGACCTCCATAGTCACCCGAGGGGGAGGGATCAGCCACCCTCAAACCCACTGTGAAGGAGGCTATCGCTGATGAGGTCTACAATGTCATGCAAAATGTCTTACCCTCAGTGGTGACCGAGGTGATCAAAGCAGTTAAGGATGGAGAGAAAGCTGAGAAGAAAGGGAAGGAAAGTGAGAAGAATTCAGGAAAGTCCACTGGGAGGACTGAGGAATCTGAAGAGGAGCCATCAAACCCTAAAGTGGTAGTCCATGATGACGACAGTGATGTGGAGTCCGAGAGAGAGACTACTAGAGGGTGCAACTATGGGGCATTTCAAAGGTGCAAGCCCCCAACCTTTGACGGTAACGGCACTGCTACTGCCGCTCATCGTTGGGTTAGAGGGATGGAAGCGGTACTGGAAATTAGTGAGTGCCGAGAGGATCAAAAAGTTAAGTTTGCCACTCATTCCTTCGTTGACTCAGCGTTATGCTGGTGGGACAATATTGTCCAGGCTGAGGGGAAGCGATCGATAGCCAAGATGAAGTGGTCTGAGCTGAAGGAGTTAGTGCTGGAGGAGTATTGTCCCCATCGGGAATTAGACAAGATTGAAAAGGAGTTCTTGTATTTGAAGGCTGGGAAGATGACTCATCAAGAGTATACCTCCAAGTTCAATGAACTTGCAAGACTTTTGCCAGACATGGTGACACCTGCGTCCAGGAAGATCAAAAGATACATACAGGGTTTGCCTGTGGACATCAGGAGGCACATGATTGCAGCCAGACCGGGTATGTTTAGGTCTGTGGTGGATTTAGCTAGGAGGTTGTATGATGAGAGAGTCCTAGTGCCTGTACAGAAGAAGGTGGAGAAATGGAATGGGAACAAGAATGGAAATGGGAAGAGGTTCGGAGGTGATAACTTCCGGAGTGGAGAGAAGAGGATGAGGGTTGAGGATCAGTCTGGGAGACAGGGAAATACTGGTGAAGGAGGTGCTTGTAGAAAATGTGGAAATCGTCATTCAGGGGAGTGCAGAATTAGGACGGGAAAATGTTTCAAATGTGGAGGCGAGGGCCACTATGCTAGGGATTGCAAGTGGGGAGGTGTTACCAGTGTGGCGAGATGGGTCATATGGGAAAAGACTGTAAGGAAGGAAAACCAGAAGGATCAGGAACAGTTAAAGCTGGAGATAAGGGAAGGGCGACGGTTCAAAGGCGAAGGCGAGGGCATTCAATATAATTCGCGAGGAGGCCAGGGCAGACCCAGAAGTAGTCTCAGGTATGTTTCTGGTAGACCATGAATATGCTTTTGTGCTCTTTGATTCTGGTGCTAGTAGGAGTTTTGTGTCTGCTGCCTTTCGTCATTTGTTGCATGATAAGAGTAGAAAGTTAGATGAGCCTTTCTATGTAGAAACAGCCATTGGTAAGTCCACTAAGTTAACTGAGGTGGTTGAGGATTGCCTTATTGAGTTAGAAGATTGTAAGTTCCCTGCTAGGTTGCATGTTATGGCCTTAGGAGGTTTCGATGTGGTGTTAGGCATGGATTGGTTAGCTACCTATTAAGACAATATAGTATGTAGTAAGAAGATAATTCGTCTAACAGCGCCCGATGGTAGTTCTGTTACGGTTCGTGGAGATAAGGTGTGTTGTGTACCGAAGGTCGCGTCGATGATCACAGCTGAAAAGTACTTGAGACGTGGGTGCAGCGCTTACTTGGCCTATGTAAAAGATGTGGATGCGCCAGAGCCACAATTATAAGACGTGCTAGTAGTGCGCGAGTTTCCTGACGTCTTTCCTGAAGACCTGACCGGTGTGCCGCCTGACCGCGAAATCGAATTCCAAATTGATTTGCTACCGGGAGCACAACCTGTCGCTAAAGCACCGTATCGATTAGCTCCTTCGGAGATGGTAGAACTGAGGGACCAGATGCAAGATTTATTGCATAAAGGCTTCATCCGACGAGTATCTCTCCATGGGTGCTTCGGTTTTATTCGTCAAGAAGAAAGATGGTAGCATGCGGATGTGCATTGACAATCGCGAGCTCAATAAGCTGACCGTAAAGAATCGGTATCCGTTACCAAGGATCAACGACTTGTTCGATCAACTTCAGGGTGCCAGCTAGTTTTCAAGGATAGACCTGCGGTCTGGTTACCACCAACTGAAGGTGAAAGAACAAGACATTCCTAAGACAACGTTCCGGACATGTTATGGACATTACGAATTCATTGTCATGTCCTTTGGTTTAACCAACGCGCCAGCTGCTTTCATGGACCTCATGAATAGGGTATGTCGACCAATGTTGGATAAATCGGTGATAGTATTCATCGACGACATCTTGATTTATTCAAAAAGTGAAGAGGAACATGCCGATCATATTCGAGAAGTATTGGAGACGCTCAGAAGTGAGAAGCTATATGCTAAGTTCTCTAAATGCGCATTTTGGCTACGAGAAGTTCAATTTCTGGGTCATGTGGTTAATCCCGAGGGGATCAGGGTGGACCCTGCGAAGGTTGAAGCGGTGATGCAATGGGAACCTCCAAAGACGCCATCCGAGATTCGTAATTTCTTAGGCCTGGCAGGCTACTATAGGAGGTTTATCCAGGATTTCTCCAAGATAGCTTCTCCTTTGACAAAGTTGACCCGAAAGGACGTGAAGTATGAATGGGGTACTGATCAGGAGAACGCCTTCCTAGAACTGAAGATGAGGTTAACTCAAGCCCCTGTCTTGACGTTACCTGAAGGGAACGAGGATCTAGTGGTCTACTCGGATGCCTCGTATGCAGGATTGGTTGCGTGTTAATGCAACGAGGGAAGGTGATAGCCTATGCTTCTAGACAATTAAAGGTTCACGAGGCAAATTATCCCACCCATGATTTGGAGTTGGCCGCGGTGGTGTTTGCATTGAAGATTTAGAGGCATTACCTGTATGGGGTGAAATGCACCATCTTCACTGATCATAAAAGTCTGAAGTATTTATTCGAACAAAAGGAACTCAATATGAGGTAGAGGAGGTGGTTGGAACTGATCAAGGATTATGACTGCGAAATTCATTATCATCCAGGCAAAGCCAATGTGGTTGCTGACGCCCTTAGCCGAAAAGGACGACCCGAACCAATTCGGGTGAGGGCTTACCAGATAATCATGACGCCTGATGTTATGAAACAAGTGAGGGAGTTCCAGGATGAGGCATTAAGAGAGGATAGAGTCAACTCTGAAAGGATGAAAGGACAAGTTTCAGACTTAAGGGAAAACACCCTGGGTGTTAGAACCCGATCTGGGAGAATGTGGATCCCTCTCTATGGGGATCTAAGGGAGAAAATCATGGATGAGGCTCACAAAACTCGATATTCCATACACCCCGGTGCCACAAAAATGTATCAGGATATGAAGAAAGATTACTGGTGGCCGGGAATGAAGCGAGACGTGGCTAAGTACGTGAGCAAGTGCCTGACTTGTCTGCAAGTGAAGGCAGAGCACCAAAAGCCATATGGGAAGATCCAGCCTTTGGATATCCCTGAATGGAAATGGGAACACATCACAATGGACTTCATCACGAAGCTACCTCGCACGGCGAAGGGAAGCGACGCAATCTGGGTGATTGTTGACCGTCTAACAAAGAGTGCCCATTTCCTACCAATTCGTGAGACATATTCCTCTGAGAGGTTAGCAGAGCTATTTATCAAGGAAATCGTGGCTCGTCACGGCGTGCCAGTGTCTATCGTTTCGGATAGGGACACGCGGTTTACGTCCAAGTTCTGGAAGATGTTTCATGACTCAATGGGGACTAGACTGCATATTAGTACGGCTTACCATCCCCAGACAGATGGTTAGTCGAAAAGGACGATCCAGAATTTAGAAGACATGCTACGAGCCTGTGTAATCGACTTTGGAGGAAGTTGGGATGAGCACTTACCGTTGGCAGAATTCTCATATAATAATAGTTACCATGCCAGCATTGGTATGCCACCTTACGAGATGTTGTACGGTAGGAAGTGCAGAACGCCCGTGTGTTGGGGCGACATCGGGCAGAAGGAATTAAGGAGTCTTGAAGTGATTGAGGTCACAACTGAGAAGTTAGATAAGATTAAGGCTTTCATGAAAGCTGCAAAGGACCGCCATAAGTCTTATGCTGATAAGAGGCGTAGGCCGATAGAATTTGAGGTTGATGACAAGGTTATGCTCAAGGTATCGCCCTGGAAAGGGATCATCAGGTTTCGAAAAAGGGGAAAGTTGAGCCCAAGATTTATAGGGCCATTCCATATTATCGTAAGGGTAGGAGAAGTGGCCTACAGATTAGAACTACCTGATGAGTTGAGTGGAATTCACCCTACGTTCCACGTATCTCATCTCAGGAAATGTCTGGTAGATAATGATGCATTTGTACCATTAGAAGACATTGAAGTCGATGAACGGCTAAATTATGTAGAGCAGCCGGTGGCCATCCTTGATTGGAAAGAGAAGCACTTACGGAATAAAGTGGTTCCACTAGTACGGGTACATTGGAGACACAGAAAAGGGTCACAATCTACGTGGGAGACTGAGGAGGAGATGAGGAAATTTTACCCTCAATTGTTTGATGACTGACAGGTTTCGAGGACTAAACCTAAATAAGTAGGGGAGACTTGTAACACCCCGAAAAGTCGAAACGAGTCATTAAGGATAATAGACTTAATTATTGGGTATTTTAATAAGGTAACGAAATGGTCATGGGCTAAAATTAAGCTTATTGGGTAATGGCCTATGGGATTAAAGGCCCATAATCAGCCCTTAAGCACCCAAAACCAGCTTCATCTTCCTCATTACAACCCTAGCCACCAAAATTCGTAGAGAGAGAAAGTAGAAAGAGAAAGTGAAGAAAACTCAAGATTTGAAGCTTCCCAAGGTGAAGAGATTGAAAATCTGGGTGTTGGAGCATCAAGATCTAAGAAAGAAGCAACAAATCCAGGTAAGAATCGACCTTTAAACCCTTCTGTAGATCAAACCCGGATTCTAGGGTTTTGGGTTTTGAAAAGTTGCAAAGAATCGCATAAAGGTCACATTTTTACGTATTAAACATGTATAAAGCTTAGATTTAGCCTCATAGATGATAAACTAAGAGATTGGACGTAAAAAGTTATGATTTTGGGTTAAAAACGGACTGGTTCATAATTTTTATGCGATCTGCGAAACTGTATGTTCATCCAGCGAATTTGCATATTCAATCAGCGAAACTATGAGGACTTTCTGCGAAACTATAGTTTCGCAGGTAGTTTCGCAGACATGTCTTTCCAACGAAAGTTGGGCGAAACTGGCAGCAAAACTGGCAGCGAAGATGCCAGCGAAACTGCCATCAAAGGTGCTAGCGAAACTAGCAGCGAAACTGCTGGTGAAACTAGCAGCGAAAGTGTTGGAGAATCTAGCTGTGAAATTGCTGATCTTGCAGTGATATTAGCAGCGAATTTAGGCAGAAAATTAACCCCTTAGAGTGTTAACTTGTCTGCAGGTTATGTAGTGGGATCCTAGCCTAGAAAGCTTAGTCTAGAGGTTATTCGTGGTATCCAAGTGAGTTTTAGATCCCCTATTTATAAGTTTTCCATGTTTTGGGGCTATTATGCATACTAAATTTACATTCTTAAATGACCAAGATTTCAAAGGATTTTAACAGGAAGAACGATTTTTCTATAAGCCCGGCCCCAGCCAGGGGCGTTGCCCCTTTGACCCCACTAGGGGCTGCTGCCCCTAGGACCCCGCTGTCAGGGGCTGCCGCCCCTGAACCCCCGCTGTCCCGCGGCGGGTCGGTTATGTTTTATGATGGCTAGTACTTGGTATGTTGTGTACTTAATAAGTTAAGTATTATATATTAAAGCGGAAGATGATATTAATGAAAAGCGAAACTTAATAAATGTTACCCTCGGGCCCGTTTGATGATGTAAAGTCTTGCAAGCACTATGATAGACTTCACTTATGTGAGTCTGATGTATGATGATGGAACTGTATTCATGAGCGGGCTATGTGCCTTGCAGTGTGGATCAACTGTCGCGGGTTAGCTACCGTTTTCATGTGTACCGACAGGGATTGGCATTTGTTGTCAATCAACATGGAGCTCTTGCTTTGTGCAATCTCGTTTATGATGAAAGTGAAAGATAATGAAAGAATGAAAGATAATGAACATGCTTATTATGATGTAAGTTATCTTATGTACTATGATGTATGCATGGTCATTATAAGAAGGATAAAGTTTAATTTTCTTATATTAATTATAACTAGGACTCACTCAGCGAAGCTGACTTTTATGCATAATAGTTGGCAGGTAAACGCTGATGCTGAGGATGGCACACGGAGCTACTTGGGGAGATATGGATGGCATTATTGTTTATGAAATCGTTATTGTAATTTTAAGAACAAGTAACATGTTTTGTTTGAAATTAAAGGACAAATGTATGAGTACAATATGGTTTCTACGTTTTAAATGAATGTCTAATTATTTCCGCTGCAATGCTTTATTATTAAACTGATTTTATGCTATGATTAACCAACTGTGAGGCTTCCCGGGAATGGGGTCTTACAATTCCGGTGCTGGTAGGAGTTTTATTTCTGCTGTATTTTGTGCTAAGTTGCCCATTAAAAGTAGAAATGTTGATGAGCCCTCCGATGTAGATACTGCCATAGGTAAGTCTACCCGGATTTCTGAGAGCGATAGAAGGCTGTGATATTGAATTAGAAGGTCATAAGTGGTTTCATGTTAGACTGTCTGTGATGACCTTAGGCGGTTTCGATGTAGTCCTAGGAATGGATTGGTTGGCGGAGTACGAGGCGAACATTGTGTCGCAAGAAGGTGATTCGGTTAACGGCGTCTGACGGGAGTATGGTGATGGTTTATGGTGATCGAGTCGCTACGATTCCAAAAGTGATTTTCAATGGTGGTGGCGGGAAAGTGTATGAGGCGTGGATGTAGTGCCTACTTGGCCTATGTAAAGGATGTGGATACGCCAACACCACAACTATCCGATGTACCGGTTGTGTGTGACTTTCCAGATGTATTTCCCGAAGACTTACCAGGAGTGCCACCTGACCGTGAGATCGAGTTTCAAATTGATTTGATACCAGGTGTCCAACTTGTTCTCGAGGCACCGTATCGGTTGGCTCCGACTGAGATGAAGGAGTTGATGGAGCAGTTGCAAGAGCTGCTTGATAAGGGGTTCATTAGACCGAGTATCTCTCCTTGAGGCGCTCTGGTCCTGTTTGTGAGGAAGAAAGACGGTAGTATGAGGATGTGTATTGACTACCGTGAGCTGAATAAGTTGACGATAAAGAATCGATACCCCTACCGAGAATTGATGATTTGTTCGATCAGCTTCAAGGTGCCTGTTGGTTTTCAAGGATAGACCTTCGATCGGGCTATCATCAGTTAAAGGTGAAAGAGCAGGATATCCCTAAAACAGCTTTTCGCATGCGTTATGGTCACTACGAGTTTCTTGTCATGTCTTTTGGTTTGACCAATGCACCAGCTGCTTTTACGGATCTAATGAATCGAGTGTGTCGGCCGATGTTGGATAAATCAGTGATCGTGTTTATTGATGATATCCTGATTTATTCGAAGAGCGAGATAGAGCATGCCGGTCACATTCGAGAGGTGTTGGAGACATTGAGAAGGGAGAAGCTGTATGCCAAGTTCTCCAAATGCGCGTTCTGGTTGCGCGAGGTTCAATTCTTGGGTCGCGTGGTGAATTCGGAGGGGATTATGGTGGACCCGACAAAGGTGGAGGCGGTGATGCAATGGAAGTCTCCAAAGACGCCATCCGAGATTCGTAGTTTCTTGGGTTTGGCGGGTTATTATAGAAGATTCATTCAAGACTTCTCTAAGATCGCTTCTCCACTAACTAAGTTGACGCGGAAAGATGTGAAGTTTGTATGGGGTCAAGCTCAAGAGAAGGCTTTCGAGGAAATGAAGGCGAGATTGACTCAAGCTCCTGTTCTGTCATTACCCGATGGAAGTGAAGATCTGGTGGTTTATTCAGATGCTTCCTACTCGGGCTGGGATGTGTGTCGATGCTAGGAGGAAAGGTTATAGTCTATGCATCCCGACAGTTGAAGGTTCATGAGGCTGAAAGCCTAAAGATAGGCAGAAGTCGTATGCCGATAAGAGACGTCGACCGATTGAGTTCCAGGTGGGTGATAGAGTTATGTTGAAAGTCTCACCTTGGAAGGGTATCATTCGGTCTAGAAAGCGGGGCAAGTTGAGCCCGGGATTCATAGGGCCTTTCTGGATCATTGCTCGAGTAGGAGAGGTGGCCTATAGATTGGAGTCACTAGAAGAGTTAAGAGGAATTTACCCGATATTCCACGTATCTCATCTCGGGAATGTTGGCAGATGAAGACATGATTGTTCCACTGGAGGACATCGAGGTAGGCGAACAGCTCAATTATGTGGAGCAACCAGTGGCGATCATCGATCGTAAAGAGAAGAGATTGAGGAATGAAGTGGTCCCACTTGTGCGCGTACGGTAGAAGCACAGGAAAGGATCCAAGTCAACATGGGAAACTGAAGAAGAAATGAGGCAGCATTACCCACGTTTGTTCGAGGAATAACAGGTTTCGGGGACGAAACCTAAATAAGGGGGGTGGACTTGTAACACCCGGAAATTTTCTTTGAAGCCGGCGAAAGAAGAAAAGAAATAAAGTCCAAATTCGAGGGACCAAACTTGCCAAAACGGGAGAAGGTTGAATGGGTAGGAGTATAAAAGGAGGAGGGCAGCTCACACCCTCCCCCACACTCATCAAAAATCTGCCAAAGAGGAGAGGAGAGGGAGAAAAGGGTCTCAAGCTTGGTTCTTGTGGATTCGAGCGTGAAAGTTGAAGTGTAGCGGGTTAGATCGAAGCTCTATTCGACGGGGTTGTTTGTGTGAGTTCTAGGACCCCTCTTTTACACACTTTTGAATGATTTTAGGGCTGGAACACATCTAAAACCAGTTTTTGAAAAGTTGGGTGTTGAACCCGTTTGTATGCGTACGTGTATGTGTTTGATGCGGGTGGGGTTGATTTCGGGCTTGTGTGTGCTTGAATGGTGTTGTGGTAGGTGTTTCTAAGGTTTAGGATGGTTGATTTGGGCTTAGAACGAGTTTGGGAGAGCTTGGAGGCCGAAAAGGGCTGTTTGCGTTCAGGATAAACTGCATTCTGCATCAGCTAGGGCTAGGCGACCGAATGGTATGCGACTGGAGGCCATACGGCCGATTGGCATGCGACTGAGGTCCATGCGCACGATTGCGATGCGACTGAGGTCCATACGCATGAAAGTCATGCGACTGAAGTTCATGTGCCTGTAAGGCATGCGATTGAAGGATATGTGACTGAGGTCCATGCGCCTGGAGGCCATGCGACTTAGGTTCATACGCACGAAGGTTATGCGACTGAGGTCCATGCGCCTGGAGGACATGCGACTGAGTTCCATCCGTACGAAGGGTATGCGACTGAAGCCCATGCGTCTGAAGTCATGCGACTGAAGGCCATACGCATGGAAGTCATTTGACTGAGAGTCCATACGCATAGGTGTCCATTCGCCCATAGGTCCATTCGCATAGGGTCCATTCGCCTGATATCCATTCACCTAAGTGTTCAGTCGCCTGGAAGGCCATGCGACAAGGGGGTGTCCATACGCCCAAGTAAGGCTCATACGCCCGAAAGAACATAGTTTATTTACTGACTTTCGGGGGAAAGTGCAGATGTAAGTTTTGACGTGGAAGGTTCCCGGTAGTTTATGTAAGTTGACTTTGAGGTCATAGACGTTATGATGGGTATGATGATGATGTATGATGTTGTATGATTATGCATGATGTATTTTATGTATGTATGATGATGCCCTGTATGATGATGTTGACTGTGTATGTTGATGTTCCTTATTACTATGTATGATTATTTTCCCTTGGCTTTACGTGGAATGTTAATGAATGAAATGAAATTATTTTGTAACGTAAAGTGAAAGATAATGAAAGAGGAACATGACGAATGAATGCATGCATTAATAAATGATAGAATGTAACAAAAGTCTTGCAAGCCTTGGATGTCGGGACACTCCCCATTGTAAGGTGTTAGCCCAACGGTGTGCGGGTTAGCTACCCCAGAAGGATGCACATTAGGGTCCTTCTTTGTGATTGACCATTTGTATAGAACCATTGTTTCTTGCCTTCGGTACTGTGGCCATGAGGTGCTGTGCACCGTGATGGAAGGTCTATGATAGGCTTCGGTCCAGTACCAACGGACGGAAGAGCATAGCGCATGACAATGGTATACCTAAATTTTACCTTCGGTACTGTGGCCATGAGGTGCTGTGCACCGTGATGGAAGGTCTATGATAGGCTTCGGCCCGATACCAACGGACAGAAGGGTAAAAGTTCATGGTTGTGACGGAAAGAAAAGATGTAATGATGAACGAACTAATGAAAGTAAGAAAGTATGAATGAATGGAAGTTAATGGATGAATGATGAAGATAATAATGATATTATCTATGTGTATGTATGATTCATGATCACATGCAAAAGTAAAGAACGGTTTTAATGAATGAAAAGTATGTTTTATTATAAAACTAGAACTCACTCAGCAACACTGACTTTTATGTGTTTCCAGTTAGCAGGTAATGGTTGCTGAGGATGGCACGGGGCGGCTACTCAGCTCTTTGGATGGCATTCTTTTGTTTAAATGTTTTTGCATTGTAATGCGAACCAACGATGTTTTGAATGAATGATTGTATTAACTTGCAAAAGCATATATAATGAAATGATATGTTTATTTTGATGATTCCGCTGCGTTGTTTATGTAAGTTAAATGTAATTATAAGTTTTATGAGCAATGATTAACCAGCTGTGAGCGTCCCAGGAATGGGGCCTTACATAAGTCAAAGTATAATATTCGGTAAATATCAAATCCCAATATGTATCTTAGGTCAGAGGATACCAAATGATATTCGCCTTCACTCAAATTTACTTATGATCAATCAAGAAGATTCAATGTAGTAATATTTGAGATGCGGGTCAGTCCAATATTTGTATTCCACAAATATCTATGAACCTTGGTAGCAATTCTTTGCTCTATATTCATCCATATGAATATCTACCAATCCAAGTTCATAATAGTCTTACCCTCGTTCTTGTTCCCACAAGTATGAACGACTACGGACGTTCTAAGTAAATGATTTACTCATGGATTTTAAACATGCGAAGTAGGAATATTAGTTGAACCATTATAACCAAATAATTCATTCAAGTAATGAAGGGTTACAATATCCAAGTAAAAAATTAAAGATCAAATCCAGTCACTAGAATATTGAAGTCTCATGGCACAAGTATGACTTTCTGTCATGGCTTACATATATGTAATGAATGAGGTGAATGAAATACAATATGTGATTGATGCTTATAATGTTTAATGTTTCATTGTTTATTGTGTGATAAAGTATATTGAACTAACTATATAGGTTTGAGGTTATTGTTCATAGTTCTTAGTCAATAATGATTGAGAAACGTGTTCAAACTTAATCGTATGAAGTCTTCATGCGAATGGACCATGCTAATGGACCATACGCATGAATACTTCTAATGAACCAGTCGCACGACTGAACCAAACGACTGGATCAGTCGTATGAATGAGACATGGTATTGACTCAGTCGCACGACTGAACCTTCAGTCGTGCGTATGAATTAGTTGCATGAGTCAGTCGCACGACTGAACCATGCTAATGGTTCAGTCGCACGAATGAAGACTCAAACCTATAAATACCACTTAATTCGTGGAAAAACGTAACTGAGACACATACTCATAACCTAGCCGTCCAGAGCGTCCAGAAACCCTGTTCCAAGTTCATAGTTCGCATCTGATCGTTCTCTACTCGTTCTTAACGTTTCTTTCATCATTAGATTTATCGGGATTGCGTTCTCACTGATTGAATCGCAATTCAAATAGGATTCCACACTATTTGATCTGGTTTCACGCATTATAAGTTGGTATTCGTACGTACACGGTCCTGACAAGTAATATCAGAGCCTTGGCTCTTGATTTTACGTGTGATTCGATTAGTCTCGGTGTAAAAAACAAGTTTTTCATTCAAAAGAGTCACCTTTTGAGTAAAACAATGTTTTCGATGTCTCTAGGTCTCAAAGTTTACGTTTTTCGTCATACGGCAGATTAAGGTTCTTGAAAAATCACGTTTTTGTGTCAAAGTGTCAAAAACCTTCGATTTTGAAAAAACAGCAGCCTTCAGTCGCGCGATTAGCTCAATCGCACGACTGAACTCAATCGCATACTCCTCTCTCTAACGAGTATGCGTGAAACCAACTAATACAACTTGTCAGGACCGTGTACGTACGAAACACCAACTGATAATGCGTGAAACCAGATCAAATAGTGCAGAATCCTATTTGATTGGCGATCCAATCAGTGAGAACGCAATCCCGATCAATCTAACGATGAAAGAAACGTTAAGAACGAGTAGAGAATGATCAAATGCAAACTATGAACATGGAACAGGGTTTCTGGACGAAGAATCAATCAGTGAGAACACACGAAGAATCAATCAAGAATTGAATCTAACGTTAGAAGTCTATTAGAAATCGATCTAATGTGTTCTGTGAACTTGGAGAACGATTTGGGAGGCTTCTGGACGGCTAGGGTACGTCGTAATAGTATGAATGCTTACGTTTTCCACGAATTGGGTCTAATTATAGGTTAGTATTGTTCAATCGTGCGACTGGACCATAAGTATGGTTCAGTCGTGCGATTGAACCATGCGGTTGATTCATCCGCACGGCTGAGTGTTCAGTCGTGCGACTGAGCCAATCTTATGTGTCAATCATACGACTGATCCAGTCTCCTGGTTCAGTCGTGCGATTGAGTCAATTGTATGAAGTTATTCATGCGTATGGTCCATTCGCATGGGCCATTCGCATGAGAACTTCATTATGTTAAGTTTGAATGTTTTAATTAATATAACTTGATGTGTAACCATTCAAACAATCATAAACCCAATTAATCAACTCAATAACGACTCATTAATGAAATATTAGACATTACAAATCACAAAAAATCCATATCATTTCATTATTCAATTCATATTACATCATAGTCAGACAAACAAGATCTATTACATTACAAATCATGATCTAGGGACATACATGCATCAACAAACTCCCCCTTGGACCTAGATCTCTCTAATCTCTTGTCTTCTGCATAACCTCCTTGTATTTCTTGTACTTATCCTCTTTGGTGACTCCCGCGTGAATTTCAAACGCGAAGCAGAATCGTATAACGTTTTGGAACTGGAGGGCTTGTACAATATCTTGCGTGTCATAGAACAATGGCCACTTGTATAATGTATAGACATCATTAGCCGACAAGTTAGTAAGCCACATCGGGTCGAATACCCTGATCGTATCCATTTGTCCCTCTTTGCTTAGGACTATGACCGCTTCAGCTGTTCTCCAATCATAGTACCACCACTTAAAGTGTGGAGTGAAGTCCTGTGGCATTTCCCTGAGTGGGATTCTCGACATTGTGCGCGGAGGACTCCACTTCAACACAATCTTGGGCTTGCCAGTAATGGCATCAATCTCAGACCTTCTGATATACCTAGTAGGCTGTTGGGGTCTGAAGTTAACCCATCTGGTGTGGTACTCCTTCTTAAGGGCAGCCTCGAACCAGCCTGACATCTTCCTCGGGTCAGCATACAAAAGCTTTAGCTTAGCCAGCTGGTTGAGCTCAAATCCTGGTAGAGTTTTCAGATCATGTGGGAATCTGAAGTACTCTATGCCCTGTTCTCTCTTAACTGCATAAGCATTAATATCATCAAAATACGCCTATGCTATAATCCTGCCAGACACCTTGTGGTGTTTCTTGACTCTGTAGAGCTTGGTGTAGGCATCTTTCTTCGGTGCAGCACGTTGGGCTCTAACTTCTTCAAAACATGCAGCCCACTCAGCCTTTCGAATGTCAACATCATCATTTGAGGCTTGGGCTGTTCCTTCTGTCTTCTCTGTTTCCTGCTCCATCTTGTTCAACACCTCAAAAGTATCACTGACGAGGGACTCACCCAGATTGGGGACCACATTACCCTCATTGGCAGCGTACTGAGGGTACTCATCTGCGGTGATATCTTCGACCTCGACTTCATCAACATCGTTGAGCTCTTCATCACTAGTCGAATCACATGTTGGAGCATCTTTAACTATTTCATCCGGATTGAGCTTGAAAATCTCTGCGAGTTGCTCGTTGGATAGGTCATGAATTATTTCCCCTTCTTCAGGGGTATAACTCACAGACCTTCTTACGTTCCCTTGCAGATCAAGAATCATGGTTAGTTGAGTCTTGACTTGTTGAAAGGGAGAAACGTCAAACTCATCTCTTTGATAATTTGGATCTGTTTGATTTAAACATTCAACACATAAATCATTAGTAAGTAATCAAACAGAAATACATTCACTTAATATATAAACATTCAATACATTGTTTTCAATACAGGATTCAGACACAAAAGTAAATAAATACATAAACATCTAGTCTTTACTTTTATCCTGAATCATAGTCTCATCACTCGGAGGAACAGAGGTGGTAGCTGACTGGTCCTGTCTGTTCTTCGACCTCCTCTCTTGACCTGAAGCAGAGGCCGATGCAGCCGCATCCCCTCCTTCCGCTTCATCATCGTCGTCCTTCCCCTCTGTCCTCTCTCCGTCTGTTTCCTCCTCAGCCTCTGTATCATCCTCTTCATCTTCATCATCATCTTCATCATCAGCGTCACCATCATCTCCATCATCTCCATCCCCTTCCTTGATCTTTAAGGGCTCATCCTTTGATCCCTTTAGCCGCAGCATGATGGTCTTGTTGGTGGTCTCCAACTCCTCTATCCTTTTAGCTGATTGGGCATGCTGCTCCTGGAGTTGGGACATCTCTACATGCTGGGCATCCATCAGCTGAGCCTGCTGCTCTATAACACGAGCCTGCTCTGCCATCTGGTGAGATTGGGCAGCAGTCAGGTCGGCAAGCTGTCGGATCTGTGCAGCTTTCTCCTCATCGACAGCTAGTAAGCGCATCACCATCCGGTTGAGCGCTGACAGCTGTTCCTCTACCCGATTGGAGGTATAGGTGATCCATAAGTGTGTGAGGACTGGGCTGACGGTCCTGCATGGTGAGAGGTGGTGGTGGTGGTGGCTGTAGTGAAGATGGGTCGGAAAATGGTGGAGGTGATGTGGGGTGTAAATGGTATGGTTGTGGATGGGATCTGTACTGTGGTGGTAGGTATGGTGGTGGCTGTGGTAGCTGTGGTGGATGTGATGGCTGTGGTGGTGGATGGTATAGCTGTGGAGGTGGTAGTGGTGGCTATGGTGGTGGATGTAGAGGCTATGGTAGTAACGAAGGTCAACCGACGCTTCTCCTTCTTCAGACCATGGGGCTGAGCCATCCTCTTCCTCCTCGTCCCTGTGGAGGTGGATGCTCCCCCTACAACCCTGCCTGCTGAACTCGGTGCATAACTTGGGTCAGTATCCGTCTCTCTGGAGTCTCTCGGGTGTTCACCAACCACCCGTAGCCCGTGTTCTGTGGGAACAACTTTGCTTCCCACAGTTCTCGTGAGGGGCTCCTCGTCAGACTCCTCCTCTTCTTTAGCACCATGAACAAACTCCTGATGAAATCCGGCTGTCTCAGCAACATCTCCAGTAGGGGCAGACACTGGGGGAATAACATCAGACACAGTGCCTCTCGGTGGAGCGGGCATATCGTCCCCAGCGTCTCCACTATCATCATCATCCGAGTCAATCTCTGGGAGTAGCAGCCTCTCATCATCCGAGTCACTGTCCTCATGACGCCATTTGCGTCTGCCTGGTGCCACATACCTCTCGTTGGCCAGGTGGCCAATCAATCTCTTAACTTGGGGCTTAACCTGCTCCCCCATATAAACCCTCATCCGACCCAGTGTCGTATCATCCATGATCTCCAGTGCCACTGCATCATGACTCTCTTTGGGCAGATGTGGCAGCTTCTCGTTGAAGATGAGTTGTAAAAACCTGGGGTACGTACAAAACCCCTCCTTTCCCTTTGCCTCCAAGTTCTCCACCAGATAGGAGAATATCATACTAGAAAAGCTGAAGGGGTGGTTCAGCACCAGTGCCACGTAGGCATTTTGGATCTGGTCTGAGAGGTCGTCGAACCCACCCCTCCTCGAAGCAACGCACTTAAGGATCACGTGGGCTAAGTACTTGTACTGGGGCACAGGTTGCTCTTGTTGAGCACACCTGAGTTTCTGTCCCCAGCGTACTTGATCCTCAGAAAGCATCCTCTCACGGTCAGTGGATGTAATCTGGTAGGATGATCAGTATCATCTCCAAACTCTAGGACCCTTTGGATGTCAGCAACAGTGATCTCGATATCATGACCCAGTATAGAGCTCCGAATGCTGTAGGGCTCACGAGAGCGGTCCACAGAGGCATTCTCCCAGAATGCCTGATGTAGTGATCTGTAGGGCGTGCAGGGAGTAGAGATAGCCTTATAGATCCGGGAACGTCTGAGGAAGTCTATAATCTCGGTGAACTCGGCCCCGTTCCTAGTAGTGTGGTCCAAATGAGCACAGATGTTGTGCTTTGGATTTATGGACCATCTCTCCGACATTTTCCTGAAAACCACATGACATAGAACCATTAGTACATAATACATTAAAAATTCTGTTCTAAGTGTAATGTTGAAATGCATTCAGATTCATTCGTGCGAATGAATCATGGGACTGAAGTCAGTCGGCTGTCCTTTCATGCGACTGAGCTCATTCTGGTCAATGAGACATGTGATTGGGTTCAGTCTGCTGACTGAGTCTGCGAATGGTTCAGTCGGCCGACTGAGCTCAAACGCATGGTTCATTCGGGCGATTGACCCAATCGCAAGTTTCAATCGTGCGATTGGAGTTCATCCGGGCGACCAGTCACCTGTCCTATAGTTCAGTCGCCTTCCGTTCGAATCTTTAACAAAACAGGTGTTTTAACATGGATACCCGGTTCAATAGACTCGCATTCTTGTTACTAATAACCGATTACACTTAATTTTAACGTTTTGCACAGTTTTGGTAGGTTATTAGGTCATTTATGTCTCGGTTCTTGTTTTACAGTCGAATACCCAAATTAGGGTTTAAAACCTTCAGGTTTTGGGAAGATGGAACTTCAAACTACCTGTATAGTCAATACCGAGAGTCAGTGAATCAAGATCAAGAAGAAAGCAAAGTCGAATGAAATTTTGGCAGAGTAACGGTAGGGTGTGTTGACTTGAGAGCGATTGGGGTGTGATGAATGAAACGCGATCGACTGTGCCCTTTAAATACTGACGCTGGGTTCAATCGGCCGACTGGCCTCAGTCGCTCAGTTCATTCGGGCGACTGAGGCTCAATCGTGCGATTGGCCCAGTCAGTCGCATGCTGTTGACCGACTGAGGTTCAGTCGGTCGACTGACTCAATCGTGCCTTTCATTCGCCTGTTCAGTTGACCGAATGAGTCTCAGTCGGTCGACTGACTCATTCGCCCCCTTCCAATCGGTCGAATGGGTCATTCTGATAAGCCATTCGTGTGAATGGCTCAATCTCATGTCCATTCGTGCGAGTGGGAGCCATTCGCATGGTTGGTCCATTCTCATGGTCCAATCGTGCGAATGGGTCACACTTAGTTAATTTTCTGCCATTTTTACCAATTTACATTTAAAATCCTTTTAACTTTTGAAATTAACGTTATGAGCTTTTGATCATCTTAGACATGATCATTTTAACTTGAAAACTTTTTGATCACCTCAGACGTGATCCTTTTAAACAATTTAGTCACCTCAGACGTGACCCTTTTAAACACTTTGTCACCTCAGACGTGACTGTTTTAAACTTTTAAAACACATGTGGTCATCTCAGACATGACCCTTTTTAGTGAGTTGATTCCTTACTGATTTTCCTGATGTAGTCCGACAAACTAACAAACTAAAACTACTAACTAACTTAGAGAATTTAAACTAAATACTCAAAACAAGACTTGTTTTTGGCTTTTTGTGAGAGATAAATCCTAAGATGGACATCTCCGAGATTTGGTTTCGGAATAGACAGCTTCAACTTGGATTGACCACACCTGGACCAATTCAATTTTGGAATCATACAGGCAAGTCAAATCATTTGGGACTTGTTATCAAAATCTTTTGATGCTCAATTCTTGGTGTTCATCCAGAGTCATTAGCAACTTTAGGGATACTGGAACTCTTCGATTTTCACATTGATTTGAACTTTCGAGAATTGCAGCCACAAGGATTGTCAATATGTTTGTCCACTTAAATCCATACACAGACTTTTGACTCAGACTGGTGATTGATTTAGGTTTAATTATTTCAACTAACATTTGTGGATCCCACACTTATATGGTAATCAACATTCCTCAGGAGCTTTTGAGCGGTCTGCGGGTATTATTACAAGAAGAGACTATTCTTGGAGCTTTCAAAGAGAAGCCAGTCCTCAGGTCAGTGCCATCGCACAACAGAGAGGCGGCAAACAACAATGAATTCTAGAATATCTAGGTTATGCTTATCCTCAAGTCAGTGCCATCGCACAGTAGAGAGGCACACAACCTATCTCCTTGTTAGAGCAGCTTATTTTATTTGCACAAAATGCACCAACAACATAAGTCATTAGCTTTATAGCATTTGTCTTTCATTTTTTTCTTGCTTTCTCTAATTATGGTCATCCGCACACATTTGTGGCGTTTACATGCTCATTGCCCCTTATTGGAATATTGTTGATTGTGTTAACAGTGATAAGATGGAAGCCCACAGTCAGTTGAACACTTTAGTTTGATCTTGAGATCACCAGTCAGGTCTAATCATCTATTGTGTTGAATCTACCGACATATCATTTGTGGTCTAGCAACCTCTAGGTCTACTTTCTTTGTGTTACCTTAGGAGTTACCAGTTTTCTATCATCTTCCCTTTTATATTGCCTAGACTACACAAACTTATACTTTGAATTTTTGCATCTTTTCTAAAATTATCATTTTAAAGTCCCTCTAGATTTGTTCCTGTGTACTATCATTTTCCAAAGGTTTTGAATCGGTATCACAGATACGATCCACCTTATATCAGCTATCCACTCTGTTGGTCCATGTGATCGATGAACAGTACAATTGATATGATAATTTGATCAATATCAAACACACAATCCAAACAACAACAATTGAGAATGAATAAGATGAATCAAGACATATTTGGTACTCAAATGAACAATATCACTCAATAACAACAAGCACAATTGTATTTCAATGAAGAAACTGCTTAGAAATGGTAGCTTGCAACAGAATTCCACAATTAGGGTTTTGCAAGCTTACCATACAAAGTGAAATGACAATTGTATATATAGTAGTCATAGTTTCGCCGACAGTTTCGCTATAAGCGAAACTGTCATGCCGAAACTATAGTTTCGCCCGGCAGAACACAAGTTCGCCGGGTAAACCAAAACAGCAAACTATGAGCGAATGTATAGATTCGCTCACAGTTTCGCTGGACTGCCAAAACTGCTAATTAATAAGAAAATACAAAATGAAACTAACAAAAGTTCTATTACAATGCAAAGTAAACATCTATACTAAAGTGAGTCCAACCTAACATGATCTTCAATACTCCCCCTAGGTTGGACCTCACTATCTTCACTTCTCTTGATTTGACTCGTCGGCTCCGGTTTCCTCTGTTGCTGTTGGTCTATCTTCATCACCTCCCGCTGCAATATCTTCAGAAGCTTCAGCCACTGATCCTCCAAGGTTCGTTCCTGCATCACTAGCTTCCTCAGAATGACCACTAGCCCTAGCAAACTGCCTGGTCATATCTTGAACATCCATGGCCAAATCATCTTGTGCTCTCACCTTTTCAGCCAAACTCTTTACCTCCGCCCGTACTCCTCTTATTTTGTTTTCCACATTCATAAACAGACTGGCCTCTTTTCATGTTTCCTCTCCAGCCCCAGCCTTAATATGATTTTCACAAAGAGTCAAGAGATCTTCATCACTGAAGCTGAATAACTCCATCGGGTCAAACACCCTAAACTCTTTTCCGTGTTTGGCTCTAATCACCGCTTCGCCAATATTATTATCATAAAACCACTTTTCAAAGTCCTGTAAACGTTGGGGAAGAGGATCAGCCAATCTTACCCTGTTTACAGTCTTTGGTGGTTTGACTCTCAAAACAATCCTTCCTTTGCCAGTCTCCCAGTCTTTATCTTTCTTTGATCTTTTTCGTTCAGCCTTCATGTATCCAAATGACTCAAAATTATCATTAAGTCCATTTTTGATTTCCTTCTCAAGAAATACTGCCCTTTCACTTATATGAGCATTAATCAAAGGCAAAGTGGCCAACCGTCTCAGATCCCATTTGGGCAAGGTCTTAAAAGCCTTCCTCTTAAGCATGTAGCTGATATTTCCTCCCCTTCTTTTAATCATAAACATCTTTAAGCTAGGATTGTAGCACCAACTTATTATCTTCTTATCTGCTTCTTTCCTGCTTAAACCTTCTATATTTTGAAATAAAGGAGTAAGTTCTTCAGCCTCCTTTTCCTTCACCAACCAGTCATTCTTATCCATCTCGAACACATCAGCTTCATCTTCTCCCTTCTTAGCAACATACACCAATGGTCGCTCATCTACTTCATAAAACTCTGGTTCAGAGTCATAATCTACCAATTGCTCATCCTCCTCATCTTCATCAACCAAACCTTTTCTTTTATCAGACACTCCTTCAGTGGTAGCTGTAACAACCACTTCTTCACCCACAATATCCTTATCAAAATCAAACTGTAAGTTAACAAACCCAGCCTCAATAATATCATCATCCTCATTTCTTCCAGCATCTTCTCTTGGGATCTCCTGTTCCCCTGCTTCAGTATTAGCTGCTCCAGAAGTGCCCTCTCCTACCTTGGATGAAGTACCCACATTCAAGAATGAGTACTTAGATATATCAGTCATATCATCTAACTCAGATTGAGTTAGTTGACTAGGTAGGCCAGCTGCAGCTTTCATCTGAGAAATTTCCTCAAACAATCTCTTAATCAATTTATTCTGGTCAACCAACATCTTTTGCATTCCTTCAATTACCTCATCCTTTTGTTTTTCCCTAATCTCCTGATTCGTCAGTTTAGTCTTTATCATCCTCAACTCATTTGCCAAAGAAGTATTTAGATTACGAATCACATCCTCATCAAGACCCGCACTAGCCTCTCTCCTGGCTGTGAATCCCTCGTGTCGATGTTTTGTTCTTCGTTCAGGCTCAACAAAGTCAGTTTTCTTTTTAGATCTCCGTTCTTTCTCCACCCTTATCTCCTCTGCTTGTGCATCTATATCTTCTTCAAAATCATAATCTTTTTCTTTTGCATATCTCTTTCTCTTCTTAGCTGCATCAGTTTGCTGCACCCTTGTTTCCTCAGCCCTTTTGTTTTCAGACTCATCAACCCGTCTGATATAATTCCAGCGTTCTGGAGGGTACATATTTTCCCAAAGATGGGTGATTTTTCCACTGAAATCATGTCGGATAGCACAGCAGTCAGCAAATATCCGAGGGTTCATCTGCACTAGTCTCTTGACTTCACCATGTTTAGGAACATCCGGAATAAGCTCATCAATAATCATCTGAATAAAGCGAGGGTATAACAACCATTTATCTTTCTTCACAGCCATCACATTCTCTGCCATACACGCAAAGATCAGTCTAGCAATGTTTGCTTTCTCCCCTTTACAACATATCACCATAGCTTTGGCCCAGTCAAGATTAAGTCCATCGGATCCACCCTTACGGTGATCTAAGCACATAATAAAAACATGTGCTATATATCTCCATTCCTTAGATAAAAAAGACTTTTTAATCTCCTTCCTTGAACCAAAAGTTGGTCCCTCATATCCCATTTGTCTGAAAGCTTGGAACACTTCAGACTCTGTCATATCAACTTCATCACCAGAATCATCTTCCAGTCTAAGAATCCTAGACACGCTCTCAGCAGTAATAGTTATATGATGATCAATCACTCTAGCTGTGATTCTCTGTACATCTCCTCCAGTGTTGTATTCTGCTGATCTCAAAAAATCTCTAATATGAAGATCATAGATAGTGGGTGAGTGAGATATAGCATATGCAATGGGTGATCTCTGAAGCCATCTAATACAGTCACGAAATCCGGCCGCCTTCGGAAGAGTATCGTCTAATATGGCAGTGATGTTATTCCTCTCATCAAACTTGAGATTCGCCATGATAACCTGAAAAGAACAACAATTAAATTTGAATGAGAAATACTGAAAATAAGAAAATAAGACAAAATATAAGAAACAATCAGTTTCGGCAAGCGAAACAATAGTTTCGCTGACTAAGACATGATAGTTTCGCTGAATCAAAGACAATTTCGACAAGGAAAACAAACAGTTTCGACAAGCGAAACTATAATTTCGCTCATTGAAACTTGTTATTTTCGCAGAACAAAAGACAGTTTCGACAAGATTAGAATGAATTAAAGTAGTTTCGCAATTAGTTTCACCAAATATTAATTTAGTTACGCTATTACGAATTAGTTTCGCTGTATGAAACTTAGTTTCGCTGACATAAGAAAACACAAGCGAAACTGTGCAAGTTAAAGATCAGTCATTGCGAAATTAGAGAAAATATGGCGAAACTGTTAAGTTCGCTCGGACAGCATAACTTTACAGTTTCGCTGAAAAGATGTGAACTTTCGTTCAATTTCGCAGAGGAATCTGTAGTTTCGCTGAACGAACAGCGAAACCACCGAAGAGACACAATCCAGATTTCTTAATAATAGATGATTTTAACCAGATTAAGGAGTGAATCAAGGTTCGAAACTCACATACGAAGTGAATAACACTAAAAATCAGTCCAAATCACTAACATAAATCAAAATCGCCAATACTGTTACGGAAGAACCCTAAAAGTGAAACGGAGCGTTTATGCGAAATTATGAGAGAAATTTCGCAACCATGACTTATATAGCAAATAGTTTCGCAGACAGCGAAACTATAAATTCGTCTGGCGAATTTACAGTTTCGTCCAGTGAAACTGTAATTTCGCTAGAAAATAACTGGTTAACAACTTATTATCAAACCTAGCGAAATTGCAGTTTCGCATTGCGAAATTGTTAGCGAAAGAATAATTTCGCACCCCTTTTATTTTTAATTTATTATTATTATCTTTTTTTTTTTATTATTTTAATTATTATTTTTTATTTTTTTTTTTTTTTAATTTATTATTTTTTTTAATTTATAATACACAAAGGAAGCACATCACATAATAAGATCTAAAATAATCAAAGATCACATTCTCTAAATATTTTAGAACATAAAGATGATCAAAAAAATCATCTACCAGTCATGAGATCATACTGAATACAAGATCTGATCACAATCTGCACAGAAACAACTGAAATTAGAACAAATCAATAACGATTACTGATATAATTGTCCACTTAAACTCATGCCTTATCCTTTTTCGACCAACAGCTTATGATTCATTTAAGCTTCGATTAGATGCTTTAGAATGCTAAGACCCCACAATCATTTGGTAAAAACCCTCACACCCAACCTCAGGATTTCTTGAATTATGAATCAATCTTCATAGAACAAGGTTTGTTAATTAGGTGCAAATGATTATAAACAGAATATTTCATTCTGAGAGAAATTCATCGATAAGATGATTTGACATAATTATATCAAAATGGTGAGAGCTCCAGATCTATACTCACGTATAACAGAGGAGATAACCATTTGAACATGTGATGATGAGAGCTCCAGGTCAGTACTGTCGTACAGAAGAGGAGATCATCACTCCAGGTCAGTACTCACGTACAGCAGAGGAGATAAGCACAGACACAAGACATCTTGACACTAAATATACCAGCAGAGGGTGATGACATAACAAGGCAAAATGAACGAAAGATTCATTCTCAATCCAATTTTTGTCAGGACTCAGTTTTTGTGCAATCCAAAACGATTGAGTAAATCCAGACATTCTTAAGCATGAAGTTTAATTTTATCATAAAGCTGCTGTCTACTTCATTCATCAGGCTGAGTCTATCAAGCATATCGTTAAAGAATCTGATCCACTGATCCATTTTTTTTAATAATGTGAAACAGAATCCAGTAACAGTTACTATCATTTCTCATGGAAGTACCGGTCATGTAAATAAAAATACTTAGAGAATATACAATCATTTCTCATCATGTTAAATTCCGATCTCAGAATAATGATATTACTCCCCCAAATTTTTATTTTCATATTTCTATTATTATAAATTAATTTTATTTGTTTTTTTTATTTTTTTATTATAATTTTTTAATATCAAAGAAATAGAAAATGAAAATTTAAAAAGATATTAACCCAAGCATAGAAATCAATTCATAAAAACGAGGTTTATCAAATGTTTTTGTGAAAAGATTAGCTTTTTGATTTTTTGTATCGATGGGTATAATATTAATGAAACCCTTCTCTTGAGCATCACGAATCGCATGAATTCGTGTTTCAATATGCTTTGTGCGGGAATGATGAATGGGATTTTTAGCAATTCCAATGGCAGCCTCATTGTCACAGAATAAAGGTGTATGAAGGAAATTAATTCCATAATCAATCATTTGGTGTTGGATCCAGAGAACTTGAGAGCAGCAGCTGGATGCACAATATATTCAGCTTCTCCTGTAGAAAGAGAAACAGTAGTTTGTTTCTTGCTCTGCCAGGATACCAGACAATTTCCCAAATATTGACAACCTCCAGACACAGATTTTCTGTTTAACCTGCAACCATTGGAATCACTATCAGAGTAAGCATGTAAATCAAAATTTCCACCATATGGATACCACAATCCGAGACGAGACGATCCTTTGAGATAACGAAATATTCGTTTGACAGCTTTCTCATGAGATTCCTTTGGAGCCGACTGATATCTAGCACAGTAACCAACAGCGAAAGTGATATCAGGACGACTTGCAGTAAGACATATGAGAGAGCCAATCATAGACCTAAAAAGATGAGGATCAACTGGTTTGCCATTTTCATCCGGAGTTAGACAGGTCTGAGCCGTAAAAGGAGTCATCTCAGTAGAGCATCATCCATCTTAAATTTCTTCAGAATATCTTTAATGTACTTCTCTTGATGAATAAGAATTCCTTATTTCTGTTGTTCAACTTGCAATCCAAGAAAGAAACACATTTCACCCATCATACTCATTTCAAACCCTTGGCTCATCACTTCTTCGAACTCTCTACACAATTGAGAGTTTGTAGATCAAAAATAATATCATCGACATACACTTGAACAAAGATCATTTCACCATTCACCTCTCTTTTAAATAAGGTCATATCAATGGACCACGAGAGTAACCATTGCTTAGAAGATATTGCGTAAGAGTCTCATACCAGATTCTGGGTGCTTGATGAAGACCATACAAAGATTTATCGAGCTTATACACTTTATCAGGAAAATCAGGATCTTCAAAGCCTGGTGGTTGACATACATATATCTCCTCATCAATATCTCCGTAGAGAGAAAAGCACACTTCACATCCATCTGGTAAACTTTGAATTGTTTATGAGCAGCATGAGCAAGAAATATTCTGATTGCTTCAAGACGAGCAACTGGATCAAAGACTTCTGTATAATCAATTCCTTCTTCTTGAGCAAAGCCTTGCACTACAAGTCTAGATTTGTTTTCGCACCACCACACCCCGATCATCTGGTTTGTTCTTAAATACCCATTTTGTACCAATTGGATATTTGTTGGGAGGTAAATCAACTAAGGTCCAAACCTTAAGCTTTCTGAACTGTTGAAGTTCCAATTGCATAGACTCTACCCAACAAGGATCTTGTAGAGCAGCATGAACATTTTTTGGAACAATTTGAGAAATGAAGCATGAGAACAGACAAACATTAATCAGACCAGATTGACTTCGCGTGCGAACACCATCAGAAAACAGATCCAATCACATTATCAAGCGGATGATCTTTCAAAGTTTTATAATCACTTGACGAAGGAAAGATAGTTGAAGAAGTATCAACCATTGCCGGAGAAAGATTAGATGAAGGTGAATCAATGACAGGTGTTGAATCAGGTAAATTAGGAGATGGAGGAGATAAAGAATCAGATAATGGAGCTTGATCAGGCAATTAGAGACGAAGAGCTGACATCAGTTGAAACAGCATCATTTACTAGCGGGGTGGATGGAACAGACGATGGAGATGATGGAATAATATTCGTTTGAGTACTTGGAATTGAGTATCATCATCGAAAAACTGGCAAATTAAATGAATTGAACACAGTATTGAAATCAAAGAACCATGCAGAGGTTCAGATTTCACTTCAGAAGGATTGGATTCCTGCCAATCAACATAGAATACTCTTGAACATACGTGTTCTCTTGTTATAAATCGGTACGCCTTTTGGTAAGAAGAGTATCCAACAAAATAACACTCGTCAGAAACAACACCAAATTTTTGTTTGAGATTGAGTATTAGAAGAGTACAAGAACAGCCAAAAGGTCGAAAGAAATCAATTAGTGGCTTCCTCTTATGAAAAGGTCATAAGGAGTCTTCACTTTATCTTTCACAATTAGCACCCTGTTTAGAACATAAGATGCCAATATTAACAGCTTCAGCCCAGAGAAATAATTGGTAATGAGGATTCTATCAACATTGTGCGAGCAGCTCCACAAGAGTGCGATTCTTTCTTTCTGCAATACCGTTCTGCTGGGGTGTTCTTGCAGCACTAAATTGTCTCACAATCCCTTTTTGAGCACAAAATGAATCAAGAATCTGATTTTTAAATTCAGTGCCGTTGTCACTTCTTAATCCCATAACTCTTCTCTTACTGATGATTCGATAGAAAGAATTAATTTCTGCAATTCCTCTGCAACTTCACTTTTGTGTGCAAGAAACCTCACCCATGAATAACGTGAGAAATCATCTGTAACAACAAGACAAAAGGATTTTTTAGCAATTGATTTAACACTAATTGGCCCAAATAAATCAGTATGTAACAACTCAAGAGGACTTGATATGCTATTTAAAAGTTTGGGCTTATGAGGTTTCTTATGTTGTTTCCCTTTGGCACATGCCATGCATTTTTCAGTAACAGAAAAATCTTTTAAAGGAAGTCCTCTAACAAGATTGTTCTTTACTAATTTATTAATTATCTTAAAATTGACATGGCCTAAGCGACGATGCCACAAGAGTGACTCAGAGGTGGATGCTTTTGAGAGAAGACAGTTGCAGTAGCCTTTGACTCATTTGAATTCATATCAAGAAGATATGTATCATGTTTCCTTGGAGCACGCATGAGAATTAAATCCTCCGGAATGGCTATCTCTGATTTTAAAAATAAACATTCGTCAGATTTAAATAGAACAAGAATGTCTTTATCGCAAATTTGAGAAACACTCAGAAGATTAAAAGCCAATTCAGGAACATGGTTGACTTTTTCTAGAGTAAGAGAACCATTGGTAACTTCTCCTTGTCCAATCATTTTTCCACCCTTCTTATTTCCAGCAAATGCCACATATCCTCCATCTATAATCCGATAATTGGTCAACAAATCCTTTAATCCCGTCATATGCTTGGAACATCCGCTATCAACATGCCACAGACTGTGTACAATCTTTGAAGAGGATCCCTGAAATGAATAACAAATCATTTAGCCAGGAGCAATAGGGACCCAAGATTGAACAACTTTTGTTTTTAAAGAAGCTGATTTTTTACAAAAGAAATTATTAATCAATTTTGTCAATTTATTCCCAAAACAATTCCTATTAGAGGATCTTTGAATCAAAGGACAATTTTGACCAGATGATCCTCTTGACCACACCTGAAACAATGATGTTTGAATCTAGGTCTATGATGTGATGAAGTAAAAATAGGATCAATAATAATCTCCTCATCACATTCAGATAAACTAGAATCAACATCACTGAATGTCTCATACAACTCATGATGTTTTTGTTTATTTGAATCAGAATTCTTTTTTACAAAATCAGAACATGATTCTTCTGACAAATCAGTAAAATTTGTACCATTGGTACTAGTGTCAGATGAAGACGAACTGCATTTTTCTGATGATGTCATATTTAATGGTATGAAAGATGGAATAGGTTGAGAGAAGAACTTTTCGAAAGAATTAATTTTAAGTTGCTCAGTTGTTTTTGGAGAAACATCAGATTCATTACATTCATTACGAGAACAGAAATCATCACTATCATGATTTGAAGTACAAGATGGAATAAAACTATCAAGAGAACATGAGACATTCAAGTCTGTTACATTTGAACTAGAAACAAAAACTGAATTTAAACTGGACTTATTATCTAAAACAGACTGCTGATTTTCAGGTGTACTAGAACTAGTGCATCCAAGCCCACTAGTTGGTCCATAGTCGTAGCCTTCACGATTGTACTTAGAGTTATTCCCGACTAAACCTGCAGACATACTGTCAGTATCTGATTTGATTAAATCATTAGAAGGATGAGGAACAGGCATAGGAGAATAACAGTATGTACTAGGAGGAGGATAAACCTGTACATTTTAATAACCCAAACCTGTTTTAATTCTTGCTCCCCGTTGAGATTTACAAAGATCATCATGTTTCATTCCAGAAATAGTCCATTTATCTAACTTTGACTGAAGTTTGCTTGCTTCAAATTCAGCAAGAGCAACCCGTTCAGTCAAAGTATTAATCTCTACATTTCTTTCCAAAACAATTCTTTTTAAATGATCAGTTTCTTTAAAGCCTCATTTATTTCACAAAATATTTTGATTCATTCATTTTAAGTTCATCATTAATTCGTTTTAAATCCTTTTCATTATCAATTAACAAACGATTAGCCTTATAAATCCCAAAATGTCTAATTTGCAAGCAGATGAGCACATATCCTGTATTACCTCATAAGGAAGTCCCATTACCATCCTTTCGGCAGCTAAAGCTTTATCGCACATGCATACTGGAGTACTTGATTTCCTTTCCTCAACAGTAGCGGCCGCATCATCCTTCTCTTTTCTTTCTCAGCTTTTGAATTTCTTTCTTCAACTGAACCTGTAATTTCCTCTTTCTCCTCTCCATTTGCCTTCTCTTCTTTCTCCTTTACTGAAGCTTCGTTTTCTCCTTTGAATTCCTTGAACAGCACAAATCCATCTTTATCAACTTCCATCTCATCACTTTCCACAACCTCAGCAACTAACGCATGATTTATTTCAGACCTTGTTTCTTCCACCTCTGCACTCCAATCAAAGTTTGAGATCAAGGCTGACTCCTTTTTTGAATTTCCTTCTTCCTTTCTTTCTCTGCTGTCAATTTGGTACTCCAGTGTTACTAGGATCTGTGACAATTGGTAATGGACATTCACGTTTAAAATGTCCCAATTGTTTACAATTAAAGCACCTCAATTTTGACTTATCAAATCCTAGTTTTGAGGTTGATGATTGACCACCAAAGTTCTTTCTTCCTGTTCTTTCCATGAATCTCCGGGCTCTTAAAGTTACCATCGCCATTTGCCATTGAATGTCAGTTTCTTCTAGATCATCAGGATCAACCTGATACATATCCTCCATAGTCATTCCTTTACCTTTCAATTCTCCAGCAACAAGAGCTTCATAGCTCTGAACAAACATTCCAAAAAGAGCCATTGTTTCAGATGAAATTGAAGTTTCAGCATTCACCTTAGAATTTCCCAATTCTTTTCCAACATGACTACTACCACTCGAGAAATTACTTGTATTGTTCCCTCCTTGAATTGGATTTTGAATGTGAGAGTTTGCAGCGGATGACAACAAAGCAGCATTTTGAGAAAAACCAGATGTGGGCATCATAGTCTGGTTAAATTCTCTTCTTTTCATATCCAACTCAAAAGATTTCAACTTGTTAATGATATCCATCAGCTTATAATCTGTAAAACCTCTTTCTTGTTTGAGCATCCTCACTTGAAGACTCCACTGTGGTGGAAGAGAATCAAGAAGCCTATTAACTTGTTCACTGTTGGAGAGTCTTTCATCATACTTCTTCAGAGTGCTTGAGACGGTTAAGAAACGATTTGTAAGATCTGTCAAACTTTCATTCTTGTATCCTACAAACGAATTGAACTCCTTTTCAGCTTGAATACTCTTGTCTTTCACCAGATCTGCATTCCCATCATAGAATTCACAGAGAGCATCATAAAGGGATTTAGCATTTTTATGCTCTACAAAACGATTGTAGATGTCTGGAGCCAAGCAAAGAGTTAGAGCACCAAAAGCTTTTTGATCACGATCAATCAGTTTCAGATCTCTTTCAGTATAAGAAGATGGGTCTTTGTTCTGAGAAACGACATCACCAACCGTAACCGTAGGTATATGAGGACCTGAAATAATTGATTCCCATTGATTATGATCTGTGTAGAAAAAGAAAGCTTCGAGACATCTCTTCCAATCTTCAAAATTATCTCCATTAATGAGTCTTGGAGGTCTATTAGGAGCAACACTTTCAAGATCCGCAAGTGTAAGAGTAGTTAATTTCGACATGATAGTTTCGGCAAACAAGTTGATAATTTCGCTGACAAATTCGCTGAAAGAAATAACTTGATTAACAGTTTCGCTGAAACAATACTATCGCAGACACTTTCGCTTGCAATTTCAGCAGCACTTTCGCTTGAACAGAGACAACAATTGCTTAGTTTCGCTGCTAACTTCGAAGGAAACAAGCTTGAACTTTCGTTCAAAATAAATTCGGCAGCAATTTCGCTTGATGATTGGTCAAAAACACTATTGAACTTTCGTTCAAGGGAGTACTTTCGCTGAAACTCTAGAAAACAACTTCAGATCCAAAATAACTCATAATTTCGCTGAATGAAGATGACAGTTTCGCTGTAAGAACAGTAGTTTCGCTGGTCGATCTCAAAACCCTTTTTCATCTCAAATTCAATCTGAAATCATCCAAAACTCAATGAATTTGAGATCTGATGATTGTAGAATCTTCCTCAATCAAGAACAAGCATAATTCAATCAATTTCCATGCCAAAAACAGCTGATAATCCAATGAAAATTGATTGAAACTAGATATTGACCAAAACCACAAAAACTCAACAAATCAAGAGCACTAAGGCTCTGATACCATATTGTTGGTCCATGTGGTCGATGAACAGTACAATTGATATGATAATTTGATCAATATCAAACACACAATCCAAACAACAACAATTGAGAATGAATAAGATGAATCAAGACATAATTGGTACTCAAATGAACAATATCACTCAATAACAACAAGCACAATTGTATTTCAATGAAGAAACTGCTTAGAAATGGTAGCTTGCAACAGAATTCCACAATTAGGGTTTTGCAAGCTTACCATACAAAGTGAAATGACAATTGTATATATAGCAGTCATAGTTTCGCTGACAGTTTCGCTATCAGCGAAACTGTCATGCCGAAACTATAGTTTCGCCCGGCAGAACACAAGTTCGCCGGGTAAACCAAAACAGCAAACTGTGAGCGAATGTATAGATTCGCTCACAGTTTCGCTGGACTGCCAAAACTGCTAATTAATAAGAAAATACAAAATGAAACTAACAAAAGTCCTATTACAATGCAAAGTAAACATCTATACTAAAGTGAGTCCAACCTAACATGATCTTCACACTCCTTCTCCCTCGTTTTTTTTTTTTTTTTTTTTTTAATGTTAGCTTGCTGACATATTCTCCCCCTAAAATACTAAAATCATTACTGGTTTAATTATTTTAGGATTTTAATAAACAGCAAAATAACATGAGTTTAATTTAAACATACTAAAATAAACAAATAAAATAAAATAACACATAAAAATTTAACTAAACTACATCGGACTACACATGATCATCATTAGGAATAACCTCACATTTCTTTTTAATGCCGTTGACCTCTAGCAAATATTGAAAACGTGGTTTATCAAAGGCTTTAGTATAGAGGTCAGCGCGTTGAAAATCAGTATTAATTTTAACCACATCAATTAAGTTCTTTTCAAAACAGTCTCTTATGAAATGGTATTTAATACCGATATGTTTGGTCTTAGGATGTTGGACCAGATTTTTAGTTACTGCAATTGCAGCAGAGTTAGCAACAAAAATAGGAGTAGAAAAGAACTTTAAACCGTAATCCCGCATTTGCTGTTGAATCCAGATGATTTGTGAACAGCAAGTTGCAGCAGCAACATATTCGGCTTCACAGGTTGACAATGCAACTGATGTCTGCTTCTTACACTGCCAGGTAACTAATCTTCTCCCAAAGAATTGACACCCTGCTGATGTAGACTTGTAGTTCATCTTGCAGCCCCCGTAATCCGAGTCACTATACGCGGTAAGCTCAAAGTCATCATCATGAGGGTACCACAACCCAAGTGTGGGTGTACCCTTCAGATAACGAAAAATCCTCTTGACCCCGATCAGATGGTTGACCTTAGGCTTAGCCTGATATCTAGAACATAAACATGTAGCATACATGATATCAGGTCTTGAGGCAGTGAGATACATAAGGGATCCAATCATTCCTCGGTACATCGTGGCATCTACAAGATCTCCATTTTCATCAGGTGCTATATCGTTATTCGTAGCAAGTGGAGTCCCAGCAGCAGATGCATTCTCCATGTCAAAGCGACTGAGAATGTCTCCTACATACTTGGTCTGATGTAGAAAGATCCCATTTGGAGTCCGATCCACCTGTAACCCTAGACTTCATCTCCCCCATAGCACTCATCTCAAACTCTTTCTTCATAACTGCTTCAAACTCTTTGCATAACTCTTCGTTCTTTGAACCGAAGATTATGTCATCAACATAGATCTGTACGAGCAGTAGGTCGCCATCTTTTTCTTTAATGAACAGCGTGCAGTCAATGACTCCCCTGCGAAAGCCGTGTTTCACAAGATGAGTCGAGAGTTTCTCATACCAAGCTCTTGGAGCTTGATGAAGCCCGTATAAAGCCTTGTCGAGCTTGTAAACTCTATCTCGATGATAAGGATCTTCAAATCCCTCGGGTTGACTGACATACACTGTTTCTCTGATTTCCCCATGAAGGAATGCACTCTTCACATCTAATTGGTAGACTTTAATCTTCATGTATGATGCATAGGCAAGGAAGATACGAATGGCTTCCATCCTTGCCACGGGTGCAAACACCTCATTATAGTCAATCCCCTCGACTTGGCGAAAACCCTGAACCACCAATCGAGCTTTGTTCCTGATAATGACCCCTTGGTCATCCTTCTTGCATTTCAGGACCAATTTGGTGCCAATGACTTTAGCACCTTTAGGTCTATCAACCAGAGTCCATACACCTAACTTCTTGAACTGCAGAAGTTCTTCTTGCATGGCACTCACCCACGCCTCATCATTTAGTGCATCACTGACATATTTTGGCTCAAACTACAAGACAAAACACCAATAAGCACCATCATGAATGTAACCCTTCTCCATAACTGTGGCGTAATCAGCTGATTATAGCTGATTTCGGGTTTGTACTCCTGATCTGACATCCCCAATGACATTTTGAAGGGGATGATAGACGTTTAGTCGTGATCCTGGAGTAGTAGGAACAGCTACCTCAAAGCCAAGATTATGAACATTTGGTTCTGCATCTGAGGTAGATGGAGTTTGAGGTTCCGAAGTCGAAGGTGCATCACTGGTAGATGCTTGTGGACTTTCAGGAACTGGAACCTGTTCCTCCTGACTGTTCTGGTCATCTGCTTCAGCTTCATCTTCAGAGGAGGAGTCACTGTCATTGACTACTTCCCCTGACTAAGTAGATGATTCTCCCTGTGAGCTAGATGGTGTATTCAAAATCATACATCATCCTAGTAGCTAACTCATCATCCGAGGGAGAGAGAGGGATGTTGAAGGACTTGAAGAATCCATCATAGTCGAAGAAGTAGGCGGGTCCTTTGCCAGTAGGTGGTGTGGTATATCTCTGAACGTCAACATTACACCACACCTCTACAAGACCCGTTGAGTTGTTGTAAACTCGCTTGTTCGGTATGTTGTATCCTAGAAAGATTCCTTCATCCGCCTTCTCGCTGAATTTGCCTTCTTGTGTCTTCTTCAGAAGTGTGCACGGTGCGCCAAACGGTTCAAGATTCTCCAAATTCGGTTTGCGTCTTTGTAGTAGCTCGTAACATGTCTTTCCGTGACGCTTGACTATCAGGACTCAATTCAGTGTATAACATGCATTCGCCACTGCCTCATTCCAGAATTGGATAGGCAGTTTCGAGTCTGCCAGCATAGTCTGTGCTGTCTCTATCAAGCTTCTGTTTTTTCTCTCAGCAACGCCATTCATCTGAGGCGTGTAGGCAGAAGTGAATTGATGCACAATTCCCTTTTCCTTGCAGTATGCCTCCATCCACTGGTTCTTGAATTCTGTCCCGTTGTCTGAGCGTACTTGTCTAACCTTCAGCTTGTAAGAGATTCCAGTGTGGTTACTAACTACTTGAATGACTCAATGTTTCTGATTTGGATTTCAGAAACATTACCCAAGTGAACCTTGAGTAGTCATCAGTGACCACAAAACAGTACAAGTCGCCTGCAATGCTCTTTGTACTGACTGGACCAAACAGATCCATGTGAAGAAGTTCAAGAGGAAGTTCTATTGAATGAACTTTCTTTTCCTTATGAGACTTCTTCGTCTGTTTGCCTTTCTTGCAAGCTACACAAAAGTCAGGAAGCTGGAAGTTCTTGACATTAACTCCTCTCACCAAATCCTTCTGAATCAAATGATTCATCTTCCTTTGACTAATGTGTCCCATTCTCCTATGCCAGGAGATGGAATCCTTCTCAGTAGCTTTAGATAGAAAGCACTGAATCTCATGATCCGTTGTAGCAGCTGTTGACAGATCCAAGACATAAAGGTCTTTATATCTTGAAGCAGTCATCAGAACTTGGTCCTCTGGGATCACGTAGTCTTTCTTCAGCACGTAACACTTCTTGTTGTCGAAGATGACCTTAAATCCTTTATCACAGATTTGGGAAACAGAAAGTAAGTTATTTTGAAGTTGTTGAACATAGTTCACCTTATCAAACTTAACTTTCTGATTTCCCACTTCTCCCTGAGCTGTGATATAGCCTCCCTTGTTTCCAGCAAAGGAAACATGCCCTCCTTTTATTTGCTTGACGTTTGATAAAAGGACCCTATTTCCTGTCATGTGCCTAGATGCTCCGCTGTCTACAATCCACGTGTTAGTTTCAGCACTGTATCGAACACCCTGCACATACAAAGTAAAGAATTAGTTTAGGTTAGGACCCCAAGCCTTTACTGGCTTGGGTTTCCCAGAGGCATCACACATCATAAACTCCACCCATTGACCCTTAGAGGGTGAGGGTAGCTCAGGTTCCTTCTTGTCATCAGTATCAGACACGCAGGATGACTTCTCTTTCCATAAGCCAGACTTGTGCAAGGCCTGTTTGTGGTAAACAGTCGACTGGCTTACAGGTTGAACTTTAGGTTCACTAGTTCTTCTAGGTGGAGTCAGAGAACTCCTCTTAGAAGACCTAGGCTTTGAATCCTGAAGTTCAATCTTCTTCCTAGGTGTCTGATAGAAAGGACAATAGGTAGCAATGTGTCCACATTCTCCACAGTTGTAGCATGACTGGCTATCAACTTTATGAGTAAACTTTCTTTGTGGAGAAGTGTGTGACACTCTAGTAACATCAATCACTTTAGGTTTAGACTCTGGTTCTTTTGATGTTTTCTCTGGTTTAACAAAGTTAACTGTCTTAACCTGTTTAACATCTTTCTCTTTTTGGTTAACTGGTTTTTGACTTGAAGCATGTGAAAAATTAACATTAGAAGTCTTTTTAGGTTCTGATTTGACTCTGTTTGACCCTGACTTTAAGTTAACTTTTTCAAATTCCTTTTCCAGATTAACACAAGGCAATTTACCCTTTGCCTTTGAAGTGGCCTCCTTTTGTTTGTGCCCAGATTCAATAGATGAACATGAAGTATCTGGATCACTTACAAAAGGAGTAGACACCACGTGATCCTTGATGGGGTTATTATTTACTGGTCTAGTCTTAGTGTTCATCAAGGTCTTAGGTGGTGGTGGAACCACTTTGTAACCCAATCCCTCCTCGTTATTCCTTTCTCTCACTAAGTGTTGAACTATGTGTGAAGAAGTAGTCCAACTATGCAGTTTCTGTTTTAATGAGTTTACTTCTACTTCTAGAACTGCCTTTTGCTTCTTAGTGTCTTCTAGGGAGTTTAGATAGTACCTAATGTCATTTGCTTGGTTAAAGGCAACTACTTCGGTTTCCCTAAGCTGTTTAGTCAAAAGGTCTATCTTTTCTTTATAACTATGCTCATTTTGTTTTAATACTCTATTAGCCTCAGTGCACAGTTGCAAGTCTTTTACTAAGTTATCATTATGATCTAATAACCTAGCAAATTTTTCATCTATGCTATTCCTAAAAGTATCACAAGCAGAACAAGCATGATTATCAAACATTTGGTCAGTAGTACTTACCTAAGTTGGTTCAGAAGAGTTAGCCATCAACGCAGCATCAGATGTCTCTGGTTCTGGTGATTCAGTCTTTTCTGTCTCTGACGTGGAAGTCTCCTCTTTAGGCTTGTAACTGACCTCGGCTGCAGTTGCTTCTTCACTATGTGACATCGCTATCTCAACTGCTAGATCGCCTTCACTCGTAGAATCATCATCAATATCTTATACATTTGCAATGTTTGATTCCCCTGGTGAGACAAACTTAAAGCTCCAATTCTGTCCTTCATCATCATGAGCAGTCAAGGCTTTTGGATCCTTGCTTGATGAAGTAGAACTGGAAGCTTGCTTGTCTTGGCGAGTAAAGGGCGAGAATGGGTTCCCGTTACATGTCTTCTTTGGCTTGACACATTCTCTCTTGAAGTGCCCCTTCTCTCCACAGTTGAAGCAGGTCACTTTGCTCTTGTCAAAGCCAAATGTGGTATCCTTAGTAGCTACCAAGTTCTGTCCAGTCTTTTTAACAAACTTCTTCGCCCTCCGGACAGCACTAGCAAAGGCCCACATTATGTCCATCCTCTCAAGCTCCATTTCGTCCACCTGCTCGTAGTCCTCGTCTGCCAGATGGCAGTTTCCAATCTTCCCGGCAACAAGTCCATCATATGAATGGACCACTGCTGCCAAAAGATCCATATGCTCTCGAGCTACTTCCACAGTCATATTACCGAGGTTATCGGTCTTCAGTTTAGTAGCACTTGCTTCTGATCCAATATAGTGGGTACAAGAAGACCCTGACGTGTCTGATCCTGAAGGAGAAGCATGTGATGGACCCAAAGAGCTAGACAAAAATGCAGTCTGGAGAGGTGCTCCAGATGTCTTAGCTTGAGGCGTGGAGTTGTACAAAGTTGGATTTTGTGTGTACGAAGACTTCTGAGCTCTGTACTTCATCCTTAGTGCTTCTTCTCGCAACTTAAGAATAAAGTCATTAATATCCAGCTTTGCAAGCATTCCATTTTGTCTCAGGTTAGACACGAATGAAGCCCACTTTTCAGGCAATCCGTCTGCAAAGTTACTAACTTTCTCTTCCATGGTAGTCTCCACCCCATGTGTATGCAGTTCGCTGATCAAATGGTAGAATCTGTCTATGACGTCGTCTAAACTCTCGTTACCAATCGATGAGAAGTTATCGAATTCCTTCTTTAACTCCTTGGCCTTGATTGCCTTCAACGAAGCATTCCCGTCGTACCTCTTCTCTACCTCATCCCACAGTTTCTTGGACTGCTTATTCTCTGAGTACTGGTGGAATATGTCTTTGGGGATAGACTGTGTAATCAATGCATAAACTCTTTTCTCTACATTGTACTTAACTTTCTGCGCGTCCGTCATCCCTCCTAACGTTAGCTTAACTCCATCAGCTCCCACCGGTGTACTATATCCAATCTCGATGGCTTCCCACAGATTCGGATCCACTCCATTGAGGTAGATCTCAAAACGTTGTTTCCAGTGGGGAAACTCATCTAAAGTCAAGAGCTTTGGTGGTTTATTATGATTACCCACCTCACTCTCAAGCAAAGGCAGGTTCTGTATCCTAGAGTCCTTCCCAGCAGTAAAGGCTGACATCTGATCTTCCATGGCGAATAACTTTAAGTCTAATCAAACAAACTTTCACTGATGCGACTGAAGGATGCGAATGGTCTAGTCGTGCGTATGAACTCTGCGACTGGTTCAATCGTGCGGCTAAACTGGGCGATTGGTTCAGTCATGCGAATGAATCTGGTGCGTATGAGCTATGCGAACGAACGGTTCAGTCGGCCGAATGAAGGTGCGACTAGGTCCAATCGTGCGAATGGGCAATGCGAATGGAGTCCAGTCGTGCGAATGGGTCACTCGTGCGACTGAAGCTGCTGTTTTGCGAAATTTTCTAGGTTTGACGTGTTTCAGCCGTAAAAAATCGAAATTTTGCAATGTCTAATCGCCTAAGTCCATAGAAACGAAACTTTGATGAGCAGGGAACGTCCAAGATCACTTTTGACACCAAAGATTGCGTTTTTAGTGCAAAAACACAAACTTTTATGCAATATTGATTGAATCACACGTAATCAAGAGCCAAAGCTCTAATACCACTTGTTAGGACCTGGTATTTGAATGAAATACCTAGTGATTAACGTGTAAACTAGATCAAATAGTGCGGAATCCTATTTGATTGGCGATCCAATCAGTGAGAACACACGAAGAATCAATCAAGAATTGAATCTAACGTTAGAAGTCGATTAGAAATCGATCTAATGTGTTCTGTGAACTTGGAGAACGATTTGGGAGGCTTCTGGACGGCTAGGGTACGTCTGGAGTCGTAATAGTATGAATGCTTACGTTTTTCCATGAATAGGGTCTATTTATAGGTTAGTATTGTTCAATCGTGCGACTGGACCATAAGTATGGTTCAGTCGTGCGATTGAACCATGCGGTTGATTCATTCGCACGACTGAGTGTTCAGTCGTGTGACTGAGCCAATCTTATGTGTCAATCATACGACTGATCCAGTCTCATGGTTCAGTCGTGCGATTGAGTCAATCGTATGAAGTTATTCATGCGTATGGTCCATTCGCATGAGAACTTCATTAAGTTAAGTTTGAATGTTTTAATTAATATAACTTGATGTGTAACCATTCAAACAATCATAAACCCAATTAATCAACTCAATAACGACTCATTAATGAAATATTAGACATTACAAATCACAAACAATCCATATCATTTCATTAATCAATTCATATTACATCATAGTCAGACAAATAAGATCTATTACATTACAAATCATGATCTAGGGACATACATGCATCAACACGTTCAATGTGCCTAGTCTTTGAATATGCACGGGGTTCCTTGATTTGAGAAATCGCACCCTCGTTATCACAAAAAATTTCTAGGGGGTCCTGAATGGAAGGGACCACCCTTAGATCGGCAATGAATTTATTCAACCATGCAGCTTCTTGAGCTGCTAATGAAGCGGCGACGTATTCTGATTCTGTAGTTGCTAATGCCACCATATCTTGCTTAGAGCTCTTTCAAGAGACCGCTCCTCCATTCAAGATGAAAATATATCCTAATTATGATCGTGAATCATCCCGATCAGTTTGGAAACTCGCATCTCTGTAACCTTTTACCAGAAGTTCCTCCTCCCCAGATCCATAGATTAGGAACATATCTTTAGTCCTCTTTAGGTACTTAAATATGTTCTTGACAGCCATCCAATGACTATTTCCAGGATTTTGTTGGTATTAGCTTGTCATACTGAAAGCGCATGACACGTCCGGCCTAGTGCATATCATTGCATACATGATGGACCCTATAGCAGACGCATAAGGGATTCCCTTCATTTTGTCTTGCTCATCCTTTGAGCTTGGACATTGAGTCGTACTCAATATCGTTCCTCTTTGAATAGGTGCGGTACCTTTCTTAGAGTTTTCCATCTAGAACCTTTTCAAGATCTTATCAATGTATGCACTTTGATTTAAACCTATCAACCGCCTTGATCTATCCCTATAGATCTTTATTCCCAAAATATAGACGGCTTCACCAAGATCCTTAATGGAAAAACAGCTTCCAAGCCAGGTTCTTTGTTGGAGCTGTACAAGATAGTCTATATTATCAACATAGTCAAAGTTAACAAAAGTCAACGTCATGGTCAAAGTCAACACAAGTCAAACCCGACACGTTCGAGACGAAGAACCGAGACGAGACGTTGAAGATTTAGATGACTAGGAGTTTTATTGTAATAAATATATTTTGTGTGAACAAAATAAATTTTATCTTGTTTTAGTCATTTTTATGTTTAATATGTAATTTTCATTTAAATAGTCTAAGTCTAGGGGGTTAAGTGCAATTAGTAAATGTTATTCTAGACTATAAATATGTTAATTGTCATAAGTGTTGGTTAATGGTTGAATGACCAATAAATTTAGGGATTACTTGTAAAGATATTATTAGCAATCTAATTGATGACCAAAGGAGTTTTGATTGTAATTATCATATTTGATCTATATCCTTCATGATTTGATTCAAGTTTGTTTATCCTGAATTTACAATTTGGTATCAGAGCCTTATTGGATCAAATTGATTGAAGTTTTGAAGGTGTTCATCATAATTTTAGAGAGAGAAAATGGGGGTTTTAAAGAGAGAAACTAGATCTGAAAATTAAAAGGTTTCAAATCTTCATCAAAATCATCAGATCTACAAAGTTTTACAAGGAATTTAAAGATTTACAAGTTAGAAATCAGATCTACTCCTAAATCTATACAAGATTCAACAAAATTTTTCAGATCCAGAGATTTTCTCTCACACACACTAGTGTGTGTGTTCTTGGTGTTCGTGAGGATCTTCAAATCTTCAAATCATCAAGCTGCGAATTTAGCATAATTTTGAACGAAAGTTCACAGTTTCCGGCGAAATTACAGCCGAAACTGCACATTTCCAGCGAAACTGCAAATCTCCGGCAAAACTGCAACTACGGCGAAACTATTCCGGCGAAACTATCAAATTCCGGACAAATTGCATATTTTCCGGCGAAACTATAAAAAACCTGCGAAATTAAAAATAATCAGCAAAATTTAATACAAAAAGAGGCTGCGAAATTAAAAAAAATCATGTGAAACTATATAATACAGAAAAGAGGCTGCGAAATTAAAAAAAATCGTGTGAAACTATATGTGGATCTGAATAATCATCTGTCTCTAGCCATTAACCACACAACCAAATCTATCACCACCACCGTAGCAACACCACCGTCATCTCCACCGCTTCGGTGGTTCCAATACCAGAAACCTTATCCCTATATTTCACATCAACATAACCAGATTTCCTCCAACTCAAATCGCGACAAATCATCATCATTAATTCTTATCAAACCCCTCCGTTTCATTACCAGTTATTGTTAGGGATATCACAGAACTGAAGTAGACCGAGTTCACCGAGATACGAAACATCACGGTGAGTAGACTCAACCGGAATGATCAACTGAACGAACTTCATCTTCTCCGACCACATCAGATCCATCTCTGGCAAACTCTTCAACGATTCCATCATCATTCTCTATTCTCACGCCGCTCTCACTCTCATGCACCGCCGCAAACGGCGGAGGCTCTCCCACACCGGCGATGCGATTCGTCTCCTCACGGTGGTCAAACACTGCACCACCTCCGCCATCACCGACCGCTTCGTCATGTAGTCGACCAACACCTGCGTGACCGCAACCATCTTCACAACCATCCTCATCGCAACCCTACTTGTCATTGGAGATCCGTCAGAGTTCTTCCACAACCACCCCTGTTACACCATCTTTAGGTTTTGGGGCACACCATCACCACCACCGCGATCAGCTCACCGAGATCTCATTGTAGATACCTTTTAATCGCCGCCATTTGCCTACCGGAGACTCGCCGGAAAAGGGTCGCCGGAAAAGGGTCGCCGGAACGCTAGAGGGTTCACTGCCATCCGCCTCTTTTCTCTTCTCTCTTGTGTGTGCGTTGAGTGGTGTATGTGTTAGTATTTTAGAGTTTGTGTTTGTGTTGGATCTAGAAAGACTGGTGCAACCAAAACCAAATCACTTAGACTATTTTGGTGCAACTAAAAAGGACTTCCGAAGCAAAGTGTGGAACTTCCGAAGGAAAAAGGAGCTCTTCCGAAGACAAAGTGTAAAACCAACTTCCGAAGGAAAACTCCAACTTCCGAAGCCAAAGTATTCACTTCCAAAGATCAAGACTTAGAGTGAAAGATCAGAAGTCAACTTCCGCAGTATGAAAGAAGTCCTCAAGCCTCGGAAGTATAGAAGCCTCTTCCGAAGTATAAGTGGCTATGGAAGAACTTGTTCTTCCGAAGCCAACTTACCTTTGGAAGACACTATTATTATCCAGTGGACATAAGTATGGTCTCCCTAACACTCCGCTGCAGACCTCTAAGATACTGCATGGCGATTTCTCAAAAGACATGTAGTTGACCATACTTTATTCCATTGTTTACCTTTATAAGTTAGTACAGTTGCCAACTTTAGTTGGTGACAAAAGGTAAGTCATGGACATGTCATGACTACCATATCTTAGATAATACTTTATCTAAGATATCTTAACTTTAGCATTGTAGTTTATGCTTTAGTCTTAGGTTTCCAGCTGGTATCAAAGTATATCCGGCTGTAGGATCTAGTATATATAGTTTCTTATTGGTAACTAATGTTGTATGCTTGTAAGAGTCTTGTAATACTATGAGTTGAGAAGTAATATATACAAGTGCCTTTAAAATTATTTCTGTGTTCTTTGCTACTTATTATAATATCAACTGTTAGAAGAGATTATACTTCATCTGACTTGAGTGTAATATAAGTGAGTTTGAGAGAAATCCAAGTGTTAAGTGACAAACCCGATCCTGCAATTGGTATCAGAGCTTCTTAGGCTCTTGATTGTGAGATCTTACCATCCTAATCAACCTGTTTTTTACTCCTCCTTACACCACACTCAAAATGGCCCTCAATAAGTCTAAAGTAGAGATGGGGACAATGACTAAAGCACCCATCATCACCCCTGAAAACTTCAGGTCATGGAGCAGTCGAATGGAAGGCTTCATCAAGTATCAAGACAACAAGATGTGGCAATCTATTGTCAATGGCCCGTAAAAGCCTAAGGTGGCTGGTGGAAACGGTGCCATGATAGAGAAAGCTGTTGAAGACTACTCTAATGAGGACCGGAAGAAACTAGACATTGATAGCAATGCTATGACAGTTCTCATGACTGCAATTCCCAACTCCATCATGGTGGGGTTTGAGCATTGCAAGTTAGCCAAAGAACTGTTTGATGCACTTGCTCACATGTACTCAATCTCAAATGACTCCAAGAAGGACTCACTGAAGCAGTAGTTCGAGAACTTCACCTACATTGCTGGAGACCCTCAGCCAGCAATACTTCAGGTACATGGATCTCATTTCTTCCCTTCAGTCTGTGGGAATTGCTCTTGAACTTAGATACCTCACAAGAAAGTTCATGAGTGCACTTCCCAATGAGTGGACGTTCTACTGTGTCTCTATCAAGAGAATAGAAAACCTGAACACACTCACCATGACCAAACTCTATGGCATCCTTGATGGATACCGTTTGGAAATGGAGAATAAGAGAGGTCATCAGACAAGCAGACCCTTGAGTCTTCCTGCTAGCAACGCCTTAATGGTTGCTGAAGGCTCAGGACCCTCCCAACCTCAACAGTACCTGACTTACACCCAGCAACCATCCTGTTCTTCTGGGCCATATATCACATTGCCTGAGACTCCAAGGTCTCAACAAGCTCAGCAAAGCTCCTTTCAGGACAGCTGTGCTTTTGTCTCAGGAAGTGGACACTCTAGTGATTATAAGTATTGCTTTGATGATCTAGAGTGCTTCAGCCCAGGTGATGTGGAATACGTGGACATAGTCCAACAAATGGCTCTCTTAACCTACAGAGCAAAGAGGTTCTTCAAGAGAACTGGAAGGCAATTTCCCCGGAACCCAATCAATAGCAAATTTGGGTTTGACAAAACCAAGGCCAAATGTTACAACTATAACCAACTTGGTCATTTTGCAAGGTAATGCAAGGCTCCCAAGTCGAATCCGGGAACCACACAGGCCTCCACACATCCCTCTACACCAAAGCCCACTGGAAAGTCAATAGAGACAGCTGCAATGGCTCAAGAAGTTGACTGGAGCTTCATGGTACAGGATGTGACTCTTGCTCAAGCACTCATGGCCGGAACAGATGACAATAAGGTATATGAACATCTCTGTACTCCTGCCTGTATTGCTAAGGTTAAATTGTATCAGGACTACAATATGGAGTTTAAATCCGATATTGAGTCTTTAAATGTTTTAAAATCTAATTTTAAAAGGGTTGAATCTGACTATCAAAGAAAAATTAAGGAGTTAGAGAAAACTGTGTCCCTATTGAAACATGAACACACAAACTATAAGACTCAAATTAAGGATTTAATATCCAAATTGTCTGAGGTTCAAGCCCAGCTTGTCACAGCTGAGGCTCAAGCCAGGAATTATACTATTTCTGAGAAAAACTTCCAAGCTATTCTTGCATCATCCTCTCACTTAAAACTTTGTTACCAAAACAACGGTGGGTTGGGAACCAATGAAATTGCTCCACCACACTCTTATGAGTATATAAGACAACCAAGGTGTGGTATTGAAGAGCAAAAGGTTCCATCTGCTGACCCACCTTCTCATGAGTCAAAGAGTGATGCAACTATGGAGACCATCACAAGGAAAAACTAGGTAATTTTACCCACTCCTACCGGTGATGATCAACCCCTGACCACCAAAGCCAGAAGAAGCAGAGCTAAGGAAGCCAGAAAAACTGTCAAGAAAGTGGCTGAGTCTAAGCTAAAGATAGACCCAAAGCAAAAGGGTATATTCATATCAGCTGGATTCCAGGTGGTAGGAAACTCTGATTAAGGAAAGGAGTGTAGTACCAGCACTCCTGTCCTACCAAAGGATCAGAAGTTAAAGGGAAATGTTGCTGATGAAGAGAAAAAGAACAAGAAACAACAATCTTCAAATTCCCAAAAGATTAACATTGCGTGCATAATGTGTGGTCTGCAAAACCACATGGCCGAAGATTGTTACTACAATCCTGCTAGAACGTATTATGCAAATAATGTTAAAAAGGAAGGACTCAGGGAAGGTTTCTCATTTGGACCATATCAAATGGTTCAAGTGATGAAAAAGGGAAAGCTTGTTCCAAAGTAAGGTTGCTTTCAGAAGAAGGTCCTTCTTCCGAAGGGAAAAAGGCTTCGGAAGCTAAAGCTGTCAAGACTCAAAAGAATAAAAGAGTCCCCTTGAGACCATCCCAGAAGAAGACTACTTCGGAAGAAAAGGTGGTGAAGGCTTCTTCCGGAAAGAAAGAAGCTTTGGAAGAATGTCAAGCTGCAAAAGCTTCAACAAGCTCATCCTCCATGATCAACCAAGGGATGGAATGGAAGATCAAGGAAGATGCTGCAGCCCAAACCTCTTCTTCAAAGACATCCATTGAACCCCCATACATAAATTTTGGTTCAATTATGTCACTATCATTGGAAGAACCCACGACCAACAAGGCTTGGGTTTCCAATCAAAACTGATCATCTCATCTTATGTGCAGGAACATCCATATGACAAGAATAACAATGTTTGGATTGTGGATAGTGGATGCTCCATGCACATGACAGGGAACAAATCTATCCTTTAACAATTTCAACATTATGATGGAGGTCTTATCCAGTTTGGAGGTGAGGCCGGAGGATATATTTCTGGCAGAGGAAGTATATCAAACAGAAAATTAAAAGTTGACAAAGGTAACTTTGTCAAACAGCTTGAACAAAACCTGTTAAGTGTTTCTCAATTCTGTGATCAAAAGCATCAAATGCTCTTCACAGAACATGAGTGCATAATCCTCAAACCTGGGATGACAATTCCTCAAGAATTGGTGCTTCTTAGATCTCCCAGGAAAGGGATATGTACAAGCTGGATATGAACAATGCTTCCCCAATGGGAGAAATATCATGCTTTCTTTCCAAAGCTGATGGTGATGAGTCAACACTATGGCATAAACGAATGTGTCATGTAAATTTTAAGACAATGAATAAATTGGCTAAAAATAACTTGGTACATGGTTTGCCTAAAAAGGAATTTTTCTGCAAAGATAACTGTGTTGCATGCCTGAAAGGGAAGCAACACAGGACATCTCATAAATCCAAAGTTGTTAACTCCATCACCACTCCATTACACTTATTGCACATGGATCTATTTGGTCTCACAAGTATAATGAGCATTGGAAAAAATCATATTGCTTTGTGATTGTTGATGATTTTACTAGATTTACATGGGTATTCTTTTTAAGAACCAAAGATGAAACTGTTGAAACTTTGAAATCTTTTATTCTTAAAATAGAAAATCAAATTGATCACAAGGTTAAAATAATTAGAAGTGATCAAGGGACTGAGTTTAAGAACCACATTCTTGACTCATTCTGTAACTCAAGGGATTGCTAGACAATATAGTGTCCCTAGAACTCCTCAACAAAATGGTGTTGCTGAGAGGAGGAACTTGACACTTATTGAGGTTGCTCGAACTATGTTAGCTGATTCAAAGCTACCTCTAACATTCTGGTCAGAGGCAGTAAGCACTACATGCTATGTACATAACATGGTCCTTGTAGTTAAGCCACATGGAAAACCCCTTATGAGGTATGGAACAAGAGGCCACCGTTCATTGGCTTTCTAAGGTCATTTGGCAGCAGGTGTACCATACTTAACACAAAAGACAATTTTGCAAAATTTGCTGAAAAGTTGGATGATGCCATCTTTGTTGGATATTCCTCTAACTCTAAAGCTTATAGAGTTTATAACATTAAAAATCAACAATTTGAGGAATCTTTTAACATTATAGTTAATGACCACACTCCTTGTGTTAGGGGGAATGGCCCTGATCATATTTTTGATTTAGAATTGTTTCCAAACTATTCTAAACCATCGTATGAGAGTGTTTCAGCTGGAACAGGTGCTTAAAGTGATTCTGATGATGGCCAACTGTTTGAGCTACCCAGACCTATTCCAAATTCTACAAGAGCTGCAACAAATCAAGCTCCCACTATTGGCAGATCCGAAAGTATAACTATCTCAAGGAATTGTGGAGCTTCAACCAGCGGTTCACCTGTTGACTCTCAAACTTCATCAGGTGACACTGCACAGCACCAAGCTGATGGAATCAACATCTTGAAGGAATAGACAACTATTAATGCTACTTCACAGCAAACAAATGATGATGTTTCTCATTCATTCAATTAGTCCTCATTGAATGAGTTTGAAACAACAGCTGGACCAAGTGTTCAAGCTTATGAGCAGAATATGTCCAATTTGGATCTATCTTTGCAAGTGGAGGTAATTCCTAGACTTAGGATTCACAACACTCATCCAGCTGAGAACATCATATGGGAAGTCTCTTAAGGCGTGAGAACAAGAGGACAAACTCACAATAGGAATGTCTGCTTGTACTCATGCTTTTTATCACAAATAGAACCCAAGAAGGTGGAAGATGCCTTGAAAGATAGTAGCTGGGTTGAATCAATGCAAGAGGAGCTGCTTCAATTCAAAAGACAAAAGGTTTGGAACCTATGTCCGCTACCATCTGGTCAAGTACCTATAGGCACAAAATTGGTTTTCAGAAACAAGAGAGATGATAGAGGCTTGATTATCAAGAACAAAGCAAGACTGGTGGTTCAAGGATACACTCAAGAGGAGGGAATCGATTATACTGATTTCTTTGCACCTGTTGCAAGACTTGGGGCAGTTAGGATCTTCCTTGCTTATGCTGCATCCAAGAATTTCACCGTCTACCAGTTTGATGTCAAGTGTGCCTTTCTCTATGGGGATATAGATAGGGAAGTTTATGTATGCCAACCTCCAGGATTTGAAGACCCACAACACCCCAACTATGTGTGCAAATTGGGTAAAGCTCTATATGGGCTGCACCAAGCACCTAGGCTGTGGTATGAGACATTGTCTTAGTTTCTTCTGAAGAATAGTTACACTAGAGGTACCATTGATAAGACTCTTTTCATAAGAATGTCTGGGAAAGACATCTTGCTCGTTCAAGTCTATGTTGATGACATCATATTTGGTTCCTCAAATGACCAAATGTGTAAAGACTTTGAGAGCATCATGAAGAAGAAGTTTGAGATGAGTTCCATGGGAAAAATGGACTTTTTTCTTGGAATTCAGGTGAACCAAATGAAGGAAGGGTTTTTCATCAGTCAATCTAAGTATGTCAATGACATTTTAGAAAGATTTGATATGAAAGATTGTAAGGCAGCAAAAACACCTATACCCAGAAACCACAATCTCTGCCCTGACTCTGAGGGGAGAGGATACTGATCAACATCAGTATAGAGCAATCACTGGTTCTCTGATGTATCTCACAACAAGTAGACCTGATATCATGTTTGCAAGTTGCATTTGTGCAAGATATCAGGCTGCTCCAAAGGTGTCTCACCTAGTTGCTGCCAAGAGAATCCTTAGATACCTTAAAGGAGCACCTAAACTAGGTCTCTGGTATCCAAGAAAAATGATTTCAATTTCTATGGTTACTCTGACAGTGATTATGGTGGCTGCAATATCAACAAGAAATCAACATTCGGTGGATGTCAATTTCTTGGAGGAAGGATCATCTCATGGCAATGCAAGAAGCAATCCTGTGTCTTTACATCAACTGCCGAAGCTGAATACATTGCTGCTGCTAGTTGCTGTGCTCAGCTGCTGTGGATTCAGAACCAGATCATAGACTACGGATTCAACTTCATGAGCACTTACAGGATCGGGTTTGTCACTTAAACACTTGGATTTCTCTCAAACTCACTTATATAACACTCAAATCAGATGAAGTAGAGTCTTTTATAAGAGTTGATAATAATATAATAAGTAGCAAAGAAAACACAGAAATAATTTTCAAGGCACTTGTATATATTACTTCTCAACTCAAAGTTTTACAAGACTCTTACAAGCATGGAACATGAGTTACAATAAGAAGCTATATATACTAGATCCTCAAGCCGGATATACTTTGATACCAGCTGGAAACCTAAGACTAAAGCATATACTACAATGCTAAAGTTAAGGTATCTTAGATAAAGTATTATCTAAGATATGGTAGTCATGACATGTCCATGACTTACCTTTTGTCACCAACTAAATATGACAACTGTACTAACTTATAAAGTTAAACAGCGGAATAAAGTATGGTCAACTACATGGCTTTTGAGAAAACACCATGCAATATCTCAGAGGTCTGCAGCGGAGTGTCAGGGAGATCATACTTATGTCCACTGGATAATAGTAGTGTATTCCGAAGGTTAGTTGGCTTCGGAAGAACAAGTTCTTCCAAAGCCACTTATATTTCAGAAGAGGCTTCTGTACTTCCGAGGCTTGAGGACTTCTTTCATACTTCGGAAGTTGACTTCTGATCTTTCATTTTAAGCTATGATCTTTGGAAGTAAATACTTTGTCTTCGGAAGTTGGAGTCTTCTTTCAGAAGTTAGTTTTACACTTTGTCTTCGGAAGAGCTCCTGTTTCCTTCAGAAGTTCCACACTTAGCTTCGGAAGTCCTTTATTAGTTGTACCAAAATAGTCTAAGTGTTTTGGTTTTGGTTGCACCAGCCTTTCTAGATCCAACAAACTCCCTCTAGGCTGATGCTACCAAAACCTCACTTGTTTCTGCTTCTCAAAGCTTTCAACACCAGGGACAGAAGATATTTGTCTGTTTCTTTGTTCTTCCTTGAAGTGGTGCTGAGAAGCTTGTACAAGTCATTAGTGGATAGGAGATCCAGTCTATCACTCTAAATGACATGTACCCTCTGTTGCATCCCCTTGAAAAGAGTTAGTTGACGGGAGTTATAGTCATACTCCTATCTAACTAATGGATTCAAGTTCAGGACCTTCAACTATTTGCAGAAAGGCTTTGCCTTTGGTTGTTGATCCCTTCCTTTTCTCCTCCTCTCTCACTTTCAACTCTTCTTCAACCTTGGTCCTAGCAGTTAGCTCGGCCATATGAGCAGCTACATTAGAGTTTGAAGGGTTGGAGAATGGCTTCTCTGCTAACTCAGTAATATCAAATCTGCTTAAGTGCAGCAGAGATGAGGCACTTAGCCGTTTGAGCTCTCCATTCTCTCTTTCAACAACAAAGTTGCGAGAAGAGTCTTCGAACCTCCACTGGATGATGTTCTTCCTAGGTGCAAGAGGTTGTCTTGGCACACGGTCACCTTTCTTGGTATCCAGCAGTGTCAGCAGCCTTCTCCTTAACTTTTTTTCTTCCTCATTCAAAGTGTCTGAATTGAGGCCAAGGAGATTTGTAGCTTGGTCCAATGTTCTTCTGGGTAGATCAAGAAATTGATCTCTAGTGAGGGAACATGAGGATCCATCAACATAAGTCAAATTGACTGAATCCTCCTCACAGGAGATGTCCCTCAGGGTTGTGCAATTGATGAGCTTTGTCTTGATTGCCTTGAACTCCTCTAAGGGGAGATGTGTAGAAGGCTGAGGGGATGGTTTGAGGGTTTGTTGGGTAGGTTGAGGTGTTTGTGTTCTGGCTAGTGTTTTGGGTTGGAGGATGGGTAGTTTGGGTGGTTGAGGTGAAGAGGTTGGTAGGGGTGATGGTGTAGGTTCAGGGGGTATGGTTCAGTGGTTGGTTCAGTTTTGATGGGGAATGGAAAGGGAATTGGTTCAGGTTGTGGTTGGGTTTGAAGTTGGGGTTGAGTAGTTGATTTGAAGATCATCCCCTGTCCCCTTCTGTACATCTCCTTCCTCTTCCCCAAGCGAATGTCAGCCTTTATGTCACTGACATGTCGCTGGAGGGTCTTTTCAGACATAGGACCCACCTGCCTGCCAGAGAAGCCATGAGCACGAGATAGCTCTTCATCCAGGCCTCTTCACCTATCTTCTTGGTAGCAGCTAGTCCTGCTTCCTCTTCCTTCTTCTTCTTCAGCATCAGCTTTTCCCTAGCAGCTTTCTTTCTCTCTTTCTCCATTTGATCTTGCTCTTTGTTGAAGAGCCAAAAGATCGTGTCATTGTTGTGTGGAGATAATTCTTCTAGAGAGAAACCTCTGGAGGTTAGGAAAGTTATCCTTTCCCTCCTGAGCTGCTGATCAGCTTCTCTTTCTTTCCTCTCCCTTTCTTCCTCTAAGGCAAACCTTGCTGCCTCTTCTCTTTGCTGTTTTTGCAGCAAAGTTGCCTTTTCCAGCTCAACTAACTCCTCTAGTGGTAGCAGGAGTACATCTTCACTCGCAGCTCCTATAATGACAAGTCTATCAATGATCTCTACTCTTCTTCTATTATTGATTGCCTCCTGGTTGGCTGCAGCTGCTTTGCTACTGGCAGTTAGCAGTTTTCCAGTTGGAAGTCTACCTTTTCTTTTGAGTTTTTCTAACCTTTCTTCCTCCCGAAACTCTTCCTTAGTCATCTTCCTCTTTCCTTTGATGTCTTCGGAAGTGCTAGACTTTGGGGGTTCTTGATGGAAGGTTCAGGTTGAGTAGTAAAGATGGAAGCTAGAGTTAATGCTGATGTTTGAGCTAGGGGTTGGGTGAGAAAATCCTCCCTATTAACCTCAGATGCAAGTTCTAGGATTGCATCTGTGACTATTAGATCATCGGATAAGGAGAATAGTCCTTCCGCAGCTGCAATCTCAGCTTCGGAAGATTGAAGTTATTCTTCCGAGCCTTTGATTTGTGCTTTGGAAGTCTGTGAGAATGCACTATCTGTCCCAACTGTCTCAGTTACTGGGCCATCAGTCCTTGTTTCCCTTTTGAAGTTAATCAGTTCCACTTGGACCTTAGGTTGACCAACTTCCTCAATAGTGGTAGAAGGTGCATTTAACCTCTAAAGCTCTTGAGCTCCGAAGTAGATCACAGACAGATCAGGACTTGGCTGTTCAATAAGAGATTCCAACAGGAACTTGTTGAAGAACCTATTGAGATCTTGGAGCATCCTTTGATCCATTTTAATTACAACTGAGGAGGCTCAAGAAAAACTGAAGCTTGTTGCATAGGATATTTTGAGCTTAGGGAAGTGAGAGCTTGACTTTGGAGTTCCTCTTGTCTTTGGCTTTGTCCCTGAACACTCTCCCTTTTTGGTAGCATCATCCTGAGAGCTTGATGAGCTAGAGGAAGAGGTCAAAGAGACCTGAGTTGGTACGTGCCTAACAGACCTCTCAATCTGTTTCTCAGCTAGTTTGGCCTTGAGATTCTCAATCTCAAGTTGCTGAGTGGCAGACCTATCCTCTAAAGTCCTAACCTTAGATTCAAGATTTGAGACTTTAGAAAGTAGGTCTTCAATGGTGAGTTGCAGTCTTCCCTCATCTTCTTTTGAAGAATCACGGGGAGATGAGGTAACATACCTTGTATGTTCATCCTCACCACCAGATGTGGTTTCTTGGCGCCCTGGTTTCCCTTGCTCAATGATGTCTCTTTCAGAGTCATCAAAGGGCATGGTTGCCGTAGATTCAGTCTCAGTAATGTTACCACTGTCCTGAGGATCCCTTGAGGCTCCTTTAGTAGTGGCAGCTGAATCTACATGAGTCCCCTCCACATCAGTAGGACTCACCTCAGTAAAGGCTCGCTGATGGGGGCTAGAGATAAGAGATCTCTCTGGGCTTTGTTGATCCTTGAGAGGGTGTTGTGGATCAACTTCATTGCCCTGAAGAGACATAATCTCTTCATCAGCTCCGATTAATAGGTCAGTAAAGGATATGGAAGTAAAACCTAGTGACCCGAGACTTTGATCAATGTCTAAAGGCATTGAGCCTGTGATGGGGCTGTCCCTTTTTGACTGCTTAGGGGAGTATAAAGACTCTCCCTGAGGGTTTTCAACTTGGATTTGGGGCTCATGGGTCTGAGACTGAGGAGACTCAAGACCCATATTGAGGTCAATTGTGAAGGATGGTTGGACCTCAGGCTGAGTGGGAGCCCATTGTTCCACTCTAGCCTTTTTGGGTAGAACAGGAGGAGCTTGTTCAATCAGAGAAGATTGAACAAGGGTTCGTTTGGGGTGTCTTTGATAAGTGATGGTAATGGGTGGAGAAGGTAGATTTGGCAAAGTGAGGGTAGTTGCTGGTGTGGGTTCATCACATGTGGGGTTAACAGGGATGTCACCAGGAGCCATTGGCTCAATCATACCTGGAAGAAGTGTAGTATCTCTTCCGGTGAAGTTGGTGGACACTCTCTTCAAAGTTTTGAAGATGGTCGGCCTCATTTGAGGAACACCCAGAGCAGCTGCACAGACAAGCTTGCTATGGTCCAGCTCACAACTGATTATATGCTGGAGAAACCTAGGATACATGAAGAATGTGTCCCGTTGAGGTTTCCCATGAGATTGGTCAGCACAAATCTTGAGTAGTTGAAGCGGAGGCTTCTCACCAAACCATGAACTAGGCACCCAAGTTCATATGGGATTTGATCCCATCCCCCAGATTTGTTGGACAAACAGTGAAGAACTACATGCAGCAGGAACTTCCAGTTGTAAGAGAAGTTGAATTTGTAGACGGTTGACCTGCTAACATCTCCACCATATCCCATTTGGATATAAGTGTTGTCCAAATCTGCTTTGGGGAATTCTGTAGGAGCGCCTCATCATGAAGCTCTAGATGCTCCCTGATGATTTGTTCTGAAATGACCAACTTCTGGCCACATGCTCGATCTAATGACACGAACCCCATTTAGGGTTTCAATCTGACCGTTTGCCCAAAATTTTGACATATGATTTGAGTAAACACTAGGGTTAACAGTCAGGGCAGTGTAGTAAGAATATTGGGTTAGAAAGGAGATGATATCTGAGAAGTCGTCATCCCTTGAAGAATCAAGGAGTGCGACTTGGTTGTGCTAAGGGTTAAGTGCCCTTTGAGAAAGTTGCAAGAAGATAGTTCTGCATTGGGTAAATTGAAGATGAAGAAAGCTTTTAGGGCAGTAATTTTGGTAAAAAGGATGAAAGTGATTAGCCAGAGGCATTTAAACTGGTGGAATGGCGGTTTAAAGGGGGTTTGGATAAGATGATGGGAGGTTTCAGTGGATGATGTGACATGGGCAGTAAGATTAGTCCATTTAAATAATCCGACATCATTAACAAAATCTTTACTTTTTACAGAGTGGGGCCCAAAAGATTTCCGTTACACAGTAAAATCTTTCTTCCGAGTATAATGCATTTCCGAAGGTAATCTTATTCCGAAGGCAAATTTACTTCCGAAGGTAAAGTTTTTACTTCCGAGAGTATATGTTGGTTTCCGAATGGAGAATGTTACAAGCTTCGGAAGTAGATCTGATATGAAATCAATCGCTTCTTCCGAGAGTTAACAACTCTTCCGAGAAGAAAATTATCCTGGGAGGAATTTGCTTCGGAAGATATGAAAATATCTTCTGTGGGTTAATTCCTCTTCGGAAGAATTCATACTTAGATAATATTTTAGAGAAAGACCTTTCGTAACATGGCTTAGATTGTTTTGACATAAAACTTTACACATTAAAAGTTTTCAAATGAGATAGACTAATCAAGGTTTATCATCCCAATAGCTATAATGAGATATTTGAATCTTTGTTCATCAAAGGCTTTGGTGAACAAGTCAGCATATTGTTCATTTGAATCAACTTTGATTAACTTGATATGATTTTTCTCATGAATATCTCTAATGAAATGATACCTAATATCGATGTGTTTAGTTTTCGAGTGCTTCACTGGATTTTCAGTAATAGAGATAGCACTGTTGTTGTCAATGTGGATAGGAGTGCTCATGAAGTTGAATCCGTAGTCTATCATCTGGTTTTGAATCCACAGCAGCTGAGCACAAAAACTAGCAGCAGGAATGTATTCATCTTCAGCAGTTGATGTAGAGACACAGGATTGCTTCTTGCATTGCCATGAGATGATCCTTCCACCAAGAAATTGACATCCATCGGATGTTGATTTATTGTTGATATTGCAGCCACCATAATCACTGTCAGAGTAATCATAGAGATTGAAATCACTATTTCTTGGATGCTAGAGACCTAGTTTAGGTGCTCCCTTAAGGTATCTAAGGATTCTCTTGGCAACAATTAGGTGAGACACCTTTGGAGCAGCCTGATATCTTGAACAAATACAAGTTGCAAACATGATATCATGTCTACTTGCTGTGAGATACATTAGAGCACCAATAATTGCTCTATACTGATGTTGATTAGTATCCTCCCCCTCAGCGTCAGGGCTGAGATTGTGGTTTCTGGGTATAGGTGTTTTTGCTGCCTTACAATCTTTCATTTCAAATCTTTCTAAGATGTCATTGACATACTTAGATTGACTGATGAAAAACCCTTCCTTCATTTGCTTCACCTGAATTCCAAGGAAAAAGTCCATTTTTCCCATGGAACTCATCTTAAACTTCTTCTTCATGATGCTCTCAAAGTCTATACACATTTGGTCATTTGAGGAGCCAAATATGATGTCATCAACATAGACTTGAACGAGCAAGATGTCTTTTCCAGACTTCCTTATGAAAAGAGTCTTATCAATGGTACCTCTAGTGTAACCATTCTCAGGAGAAACTGAGACAATGTCTCATACCACAGCCTAGGTGCTTGGTGCAGCCCATAGAGAGCTTAATCCAATTTGCACACATAGTTGGGATGATGTGGATCTTCAAATCCCGGGGGTTGGCATACATAGACTTCCCTATCTATATCCCGATATAGAAAGGCACACTTGACATCAAGCTGGTAGACGGTGAAATTCTTGGATGCCGCATAAACAAGGAAGATCCTAACTGCCTCAAGTCTTGCAACAAGTGCAAAGACATCAGTATAATCGATTCCCTCCTCTTGAGTGTATCCTTGAACCACCAGTCTTGCTTTGTTCTTGATAATCAAGCCTCTATCATCTCTCTTGTTTCTGAAAACCCATTTAGTGCCTATAGGTACTTGACCAGATGGTAGCGGACATAGGTTCCAAACCTTTTGTCTTTTGAATTGAAGCAGCTCCTCTTGCATTGATTCAACCCAACTACTATCTTTCAAGGCATCTTCCACCTTCTTGGGTTCCATTTGGGATAAAAAGCATGAGTACAAGCAGACTTCCTATTGTTAGTTTGTCCTCTTGTTCTCACGCCTTCAGAGACTTCCCCTATGATGTTGTCAGCTGGATGAGTGTTGTGAATCCTAAGTCTAGGAATTACCTTCAGTTGCAAAGATAAATCCAAATTGAACATATTTTGCTCAGGAGCTTGAACACTTGGTCCGGCTGCTGTTTCAAACTCATTCAATGAGGACTGATTGAATGAAAAAGAAACATCATCATTTGTATGCTGTGAAACAGCATTAACAGTTGCTTGGTCCTTCAAGATGTTGCTTCCATCAGCTTGGTGTTGTGCAGGGTCACCTGAAGAGGTTTGAGAGTCAATGGGTGGACCACTTGTTGAAGCTCCACTATCTCTTGAGATGGTTATACTTTCAGATCTGCCAATAGTGGGAACTTGATTTGTTGTAGCTCTTGGAGAACTTGGAATAGTTCTGGGAAACTCAAACAGTTGATCATCATCAGAATCACTTTGAGCACCTGTTCCAGCTGAAACATTCTCACAACATGGTTTAGAATAGTTTAGAAACAATTCTAAATCAAATATATAATCAGGGCCATTTCCCCTAACACAAGGAGTGTGCTCATTAACTACAATGTTGAAAGATTCCTCAAATTGTTGATTTTTAATGTTATAAACTCAATAAGCTTTACAGTTAGAGGAATATCCAACAAAGATGGCATCATCCGACTTTTTCAGCAAATATTGCCAAATTGTCTTTTGTGTTAAGTATGGTACACCTGCTGCCAAAGGACCTTAGAAAGCCAATGAATTTTGGCCTCTTGTTCCATAGCTCATAAGAGGTTTTTCCATGTGGCTTAAGTACAAGGACCCTGTTCTGCACATAGCATGTAGTGCTGACTGCCTTTGCCCAGAATGTTAGAGGTAGCTTTGAATCAGCTAACATAGTCCGAGCAGCCTCAATAAGTGTCCTATTCCTCCTCTCAGCAACACCATTTTGTTGAGGAGTTCTAGGAGCACTATATTGTTTGGCAATCCCTTTTGATTTACAGAATGAGTCAAGAACGTGGTTTTTAAACTCTGTCCCTTGATCACTTCTAATTATTTAAACTTGTGATCAATTTGATTTTCTATTTTAAGAATAAAATATTTCAAAGTTTCAGTAGTTTCATCTTTGGTTCTTAAAAAGAATACCCATGTAAATCTAGTAAAATCATCAACAATCACAAGACAATATGATTTCCTTCCAATGCTCATTATACTTGTGGGACCAAATAGATCCATGTGCAAAAGTGTAATGGAATGGTGATGGAGTTAACAACTTTGCATTTATGAGATGCCCTGTGTTGCTTCCCTTTCAGGCATGCAACACAGTTATCTTTGCAGAAGAATTCCTTTTTAGGCAAACCATGTACCAAGTTATTTTTAGCCAATTTATTCATTTTCTTAAAATTTACATGACACATTCGTTTATGCCATAGTGTTGACTCATCACCATCAGCTTTGGAAAGAAAGCATGATACTTCTCCCATTGGGGAAGCATTGTTCATATCCAGCTTGTACATATCCCCTTTTCTGGGAGATCTAAGAAGCACCAATTCCTGAGGAATTGTCATCCCAGGTTTGAGGATTATGCACTCATGTTCTGTAAAGAGCATTTGATGCTTTTGATCACAGAACTGAGAAACACTTAACAGGTTGTGTTCAAGCTGTTTGACAAAGTTAACTTTGTCAACCTTTAATTTTCCGTTGGATATAGTTCCTCTGCCAGAAATATATCCTCCGGCCTCACCTCCAAACTGGACAGGACCTCCATCATAATGTTGAAATTGTTGAAGGAGAGATCTGTTCCCTGTCATGTGCCTGGAGCATCCACTATCCACAATCCAAACATTGTTATTCTTGTCATATGGATGTCCCTTATTTTCATCTGTTTCGGCCATGAGTGCTTGAGCAGGAGTCACATCCTGTACCATAAAGCTCCAGTCAACTTCTTGAGCCATTGCAGTTGTTTCTGTTGACTTTCCAGTGGGCTTTGGTGTAGAGGGATGTGTGGAGGCCTGTGGGGTTCCCAGATTTGATTTGGGAGCCTTGCATTCCCTTGCAAAATGACCAAGTTAGTTATAGTTGTAACATTTGGCCTTGGTTTTGTCAAACCCAAATTTGCTGTTGATTGGGTTCTGGGGAAATTGCCTTCCAGTTCTCTTGAAGAACTTCTTTTCTCTGTACGTTAATAGAGCCATTTTTTGGACTATGTCCACGTATTCCACGTCATCTGGGCTGAAGCACTCTAGATCATCAAAGCAATATTGATAATCATTTGAGTGTCCACTTCCTGAGACAAAAGCACAGCTGTCCTGAAAAGAACTTTGCTGAGCTTATTGAGACCTTAGAGTCACAGGAAATGTGATGTATGGCCCAGAAGAACAAGATGGTTGCTGGGTGTAAGTTAGGTATTGTTGAAGCTGGGAGGTTCCTGAGCCTTCAGCAATCATTAAAGCGTTGCTAGCGGGAAGACTCAAGGGTCTGCTTGTCTGATGACCTCTCTTACTCTCCATTTCCAAACGGTATCCATCAAGGATGCCATAGAGTTCAGTCATGGTGAGTGTATTCAGGTTCTCTGTTCTCTTGATAGAGACACAGTAGAATGTCCACTCATTGGGTAATGCACTCATGAACTTTCTTGTAAGATCTCTAAGTTCATAAGCAATTCTCGAACTGCTACTTCAGTGAGTCCTTCTTGGAGTCATTTGAGCTACAATACATTTGAGCAAGCACATCAAACAGTTCTTTGGCTGACTTGCAATGCTCAAACCCCACCATGATGGAGTTGGGAATTGCAGTCATGAGAACAGTCATAGCATTGCTATCAATGTCCAGCTTCTTCCGGTCCTCATCAGAATAATCTTCGACAACTTTCTCAATCATGGCACCGTTTCCACCAGCTACCTTTGGCTTATATGGGCCATTGACAATAGATTGCCACATCTTGCTGTCTTGATACCTGATGAAGCCTTCCATTCATCTGCTCCATGACCTGAAGTTTTCAGGGGTGATGATGGGTGCTTTGCTCATCGTCCCCATCTCTACTTCAGATTTGTTGAGGGCCATTTTGAGTGTGGTGTAAGGATGAGTGAAAAACAGGTTGATTAGGATGGTAAGATCTCACAATCAAGAGCCTAAAAAGCTCTGATACCAATTGCAGGATCGGGTTTGTCACTTAAACACTTGGATTTCTCTCAAACTCGCTTATACAACACTCAAATCAGATGAAGTAGAGTCTTTTATAAGAGTTAATAATAATATAGTAAGTATCAAAGAACACACACAAATAATTTTCAAGGCACTTGTATATATTACTTCTCAACTCAAAGTTTAACAAGACTCTTACAAGTATGGAACATGAGTTCTAATGAAAATCTATATATACTAGATCCTACAACCGAATATACTTTGATACCAGCTGGAAACCTAAGACTAAAGCATATACTATAATGCTAAAGTTAAGGTATCTTAGATAAAGTATTATCTAAGATATGGTAGTAATGACATGTCCATGACTTACCTTTTGTCACCAACTAAAGATGGTACCTGTACTAACTTATAAAGGTAAACAGTGGAATAAAGTATGGTCAACTACATGGCTTTTGAGAAAACACCATGCAGTATCTCAGAGGTCTGCAGCGGAGTGTCAGGGAGACCATACTTATGTCCACTAGATAATAGTAGTGTCTTCCGAAGGTAAGTTGGCTTCGGAAGAACAAGTTCTTCCAAAGCCACTTATACTTCGGAAGAGGCTTCTGTACTTCCGAGGCTTGAGGACTTCTTTCATACTTCGGAAGTTGACTTCTGATTTTTCACTTTAAGCTTTGATCTTCGGAAGTAAATACTTTGTCTTCGGAAGTTGGAGTTTTCTTTCGGAAGTTAGTTTTACACTTTGTCTTCGGAAGAGCTCCTTTTTCCTTGGAAGTTCCACACTTAGCTATGGAAGTCCTTTATTAGTTGTACCAAAATAGTCTAAGTGATTTGGTTTTGGTTGCACCAGCCTTCCTAGATCCAACAGCACTCCTATCCACATTGACAACAGTGCTATCTCCATTACTGAAAATCCAGTGAAGCACTCCTAGACTAAGCACATTGATATCAGGTATCATTTCATTAGAGATATTCATGAGAAAAATCTAATCAATCTAATCAAAGTTGATTCAAATGAACAATATGCTGACTTGTTCACCAAAGCCTTTGATGAACAACGATTCAAATATCTCATTACAACTATTGGGATGATAAAACTTGATTAGTCTATCTCATTTGAAAACCTTTTAATGTGTGAAGTTTTATGTCAAAACAATCTAAGCCCTGTTACAAAAGGTGTTTCTCTAAAAAAAATTTCTCTAAGTATAAATTCTTCCGAAGAGGAATTAACCCTCGGAAGATATTTTACATATCTTTTCGGAGGAGTTGTTAAGTCTCAGAAGAAGCGATTGATTTCATATCAGATCTATTTCCAAAGCTTATAACACTCTCTATTCGGAAAGCAACATATACTCTCGGAAGTAAAAACTTTATCTTGGGAAGTAAATTTGCCTTCGGAAGAACATTACCTTCGGAAATGCTTTATACTCGGAAGAAAGACTTTACTGTGTAACGGAAATCTTTTGGGCCCCACTCTGTAAAAAGTAAAGATTTTGTTAATGATGTCAGATTATTTAAATGGACTAAACCTTACCGCCCCTGTCACATCATCCACTGAAACATCCCATCATCTTATCCAAACCCCCTTTAAATTGCCATTTCACCCGTTTAAATAACTCCGGCTAATCAGTTTCATCCTTTTTACCAAAATTAGTGCCCTAAAAGCTTTCTTCATCTTCAATTCACCCAATTCCGAACTATCTTCCTGCAACTTTCTCAAATGGCACTAAACCCTCAGCACAACCAAGTCGCACTCCTTGATTCTTCAAGGGATGACGACTTCTCAGATATCATCTCCTTTCTAACCCAATCTTCTTATTACAATACCCTGACTGTTAACCCCATGATTTACTCAAATCATATGTCTGAATTTTGGGCAAATGGTCAAATTGAAACCCTAAATGGGGTTCGTGTCATAAGATCGAGCATCTATGGCCAGGAGTTGGTCATTTCTAAACAACTCATCAGGGAGCATCTCGAGCTTCATGATGAGGGCTCTCCTACAGAGTTCCCTAAGGCAGATTTGGACAACACTTATATCCAAATGGGATATGGTGGAGATGTAAGCAGGTTAACCATTTACAAGTTTAACTTCTCTTATAACTGGAAGTTCCTACTGCATGTAGTTCTTTATTGCTTGTCCAACAAATCTGGGGGATGGGATCAAATCCCATATGAACTTGGGTGCCTAGTTTGTGGCTTGGTGAGAAGCCTCCGCTTTAACTACTCAAGATTTGTGCTGACCAATCTTATGAGAAACCTTCAACGGGACACATTCTTCATTTATCCCAGGTTTCTTCACCACATAATCAACTGTGAGCTGGACCAGAGTAAGCTTGTCTGTGCAGCTGCTCTGATTGTTCCTCAAATGAGGCCGACCATCTTCAAGACTTTGAAGAGAGTGTCCACCAACTTCATCGGAAGATACACTGCACTTCTTCCAGGTATGACTGAGCCAATGGCTCCTGGTGACATCCCTGTTAACCCCACAGGTGATGAACCCACACCAGCAACTACCCTCACATTGCCAAATCTACCTTCTCCCCCCATCACCATCACTTATCAAAGACCCCAAACGAACCCTTGTTCAGTCTTCTCTGATTGAACAAGCTCCTCCTGTTCTATCCAAAAAGGCTAGAGTGGAACAATGGGGTCCCACTCAGCCTGAGGTCCAACCATCCTTCATAGTTGACCTCAATATGGGTTTTGAGTCTCCTCAGTCTCAGACCCATGAGCCCGAAACCCAAGCTGAAAACCCTCAGGGAGAGTCTTTATACTCCCCTGAGTAGCCAAAAACGGATAGCCCCACCACAGGCTCAATGCCTTTAGACATTGATCAAAGTCCCGGGTCATTAGGCTTCACTTCTATATCCTTTACTGACCTACTAATAGAAGCTGATGAAGAGATTATGTCTCTTCAGGGCAATGAAGTTGATCCACAACACCCTCTCAAGGAACATTAGAGCCCAGAGAGATCTCTTATCTTTAGCCCCCACCAGCAAGCCTTACTGAGGTGAGTCCCACTGATATGAAGGGGACTCATGTAGATTCAGCTGCCACTACTGAAGGAGCCTCAATGGACCCTCAGGACAGTGGTAACATTACTGAGACTAAATCTACGGCAACCATGCCCTTTGATGACTCTGAAAGAGACATAATTGAGCAAGGGAAACCAGGGCGCCAAGAAACCACATCTGGTGGTGAGGATGAACATATTAGGTATGTTACCACATCTCCCGTGATTCTTCAAAAGAAGATGAGGGAAGACTGCAACTCACCATTGAAGACCTACTTTCTAAAGTCTCTAATATTGAATCTAAGGTTAGGACTTTAGAGGATAGGTCTGCCACTCAGCAACTTGAGATTGAAAATCTCAAGGCCAAACTAGATGAGAAATAGATTGAGAGGTCTGTTAGGCACGTACCAATTCAGGTCTCATTGACCTCTTCCTCTAGCTCATCAAGCTCTCAAAATGATGCTACCAAAAAGAGGGAGAGTGTTCAGGGACAAAGCCAAAGACAAGAGGAACCACAAAGTCAAGCTCTCACTTCCTTAACTTCAAAATACCTTATGCAACAAGCTTCGGTTTTTCCTGAGCCTCCTCCAGTTGTAATTCAAGTGGATCAAAGGATGCTCCAAGAACTCAACAGGTTCTTCAACAAGTTCCTATTGGAATCTCTCATTGAATAGCCAAGTCCTGACCTGTCTGTGATTTACTTCGGAGCTCAAGAGCTTCAAAGGTTAAATGCACCTTCTACCACTATTGAGGAAGTTGGTCAACATAAGGTCCAAGTGGAAGCTGAGATTAACTTCGAAGGGGAAACAAGGACTGATGGCCCAGCAACTGGGACAGTTGGGATAGATAGTGCATTCTCACAGACATCTGAAGCACAAGTCAAAGCCTCGGAAGAACAATTTCAATCTTTCGAAGCTGAGATTGCAGTTGCGGAAGGACTATTCTCCTTATCCGATGATCTAATAGTCACAGATGCAATCCTAGAACTTGCATCTAAGGTTAATAGGGAGGATTTTCTCACCCAACCCCTAGCTCAAACATCAGCATTAACTCCAGCTTCCATTTTCACTACTCAACCTGAACCTTCCATCCAAGAACCCCCAATGTCTAGCACTTCCGAAGACATCAAAGGAAAGAGGAAGATGACTAAGGAAGAGCTTCAGGAGGAAGAAAGGTTGGAAAAGCTCAAAAGAAAAGGTAGACTTCCAACTGGAAAACTGCTAGCTGCCAGTAGCAAAGCAGCTGCAGCCAACCAGGAGGTAGTCAACAATAGAAGAAGAGTGGAAATCATTGACAGACTTGTCAGTCTAGGAGCTATGAGTGAAGATGTAATCCTTCTACCACTTGAGGAGTTAGTTGAGCTGGAAAAGGCAACTTTGCTGCAAAAACAACAAAGAGAAGAAGCAGCAAGGTTGGCCTTAGAGGAAGAAAGGGAGAGGAAAGAAAGAGAAGCTGATCAGCAACTTAGGAGGGAAAGGATAACTTTCCTAACCTCCAGGGGTTTCTCTCTAGAAGAACTATCTCCACACAACAATGATACGATCTTATGGCTCTTCAACAAAGAGCAAGATCAAATGGAGAAATAGAGAAAGAAAGCTGCCAAGGAAAAGCTGATGCTGAAGAGGAAGAAGGAAGAAGTAGCAGTATTAGCTGCTGCCAAGAAGATAGGTGAGAAGGCCTGGATGAAGAACTATCTCCGGGCTCATGGCTTCTCTTGCAGGCAGGCGGGTCCTATGTCTGAAAAGACCCTCCAGCGACATGTTAGTGACATAAAGGTTGACATTCGCTCGGGGAAGAGGAAGGAGATGTACAGAAGGGGACAGGGGATGATCTTCAAATCAACTACTCAACCCCAACCTCAAACCCAACCACAACCTGAACCAATTCCTTTTCCATTTCCCATCAAAACTGAACCAACCACTGAACCATACACTCCTAAACCTGCACCATCACCTTTACCAACCTCTTCACCTCAACCACCTAAACTACCTATCCTCCAACCCAAAACACTAACCAGAACCCAAACACCACAACCTACCCAACAACCTCTCAAACCATCCACTCAGCCTTCTAAACATATTCCCTTAGAGGAGTTCATGGCAATCAAGACAAAGCTCATCAATTGCACAACCCTGAGCGACATCTCCTGTGAGGAGGATTCAGTCAAATTGACTTATGTTGATGGATCCTCATGTTCCCTCACTAGAGATCAATTTCTTGATCTACCCAGAGGAACATTGGACCAAGCTGCAAATCTCCTTGGCCTCAATTCATATACTTTGAATGAGGAAGAAAAGAAGCTAAGGAGAAGGCTGGTGTCTTTGCTGGATACAAAGAAAGGTGACCGGGTGCCAAGACAACCTCTTGTGCCTAGGAAGAAGATCATCCAGTGGAGGTTCGAAGACTCTTCTCACAACTTTGTTGTTGAAAGAGAGAATGGAGAGCTCAACAGGCTAAATGCCTCATCTCTGCTACACTCAAGCAGATTTGATATTGCTGAGTTAGCAGAGAAGCCATTCTCCAACCCCTCCAACTCTGAAGTAGCTGCTCATATCAGAAATCATCTGGGCAGTCTTCAAATGGCCAAGCTAACTGCTAGGACCAAGGTTGAAGAAGAGTTGAAACTAAAGAGGAGGAGAAAAAGAAGGGATCAACAACCATTGGCAAAGCCTTTCTATAAATGGTTGAAGGTCCCAAACTTGAATCCATAGTTAGATGGGAGTATGACTATAAATCCCGTCAACTAACTCTTTTCAGGGGGCACAACAAAGGGTAAATATCATTCAGAGTGATAGACTGGATCTCCTATCCACTAATGATTTGTACAAGCTTCTCAGCACCACTTCAGGGAAGAACAAGGAAACAGACAAATATCTTTTGTCCCTGGTGTTGAAAGCTTTAAGAAGCAGAAACAAGTGAGGTTTTGGTAGCATCAGCCTAAGGGGAGTTTGTTGGATCTAGAAATGGCTTGTGCAACAAAACAAAATCACTTAGACTATTTTGGTGCAACTAATAAAGGACTTCTGAAGCTAAGTGTGGAACTTCCGAAGGAAAAAGGAGCTCTTCCTAAGACAAAGTATAAAACCAACTTCCGAAGGAAAACTCCAACTTCCGAAGACAAAGTATTCACTTCCGAAGATCAAGACTTAGAGTGAAAGATCAGAAGTCAACTTCCGAAGTATGAAAGAAGTCCTCAAGCCTCGGAAGTATAGAAGCCTCTTCCGAAGTATAAGTGGCTTTGGAAGAACTTGTTCTTCCGAAGCTAACTTACCTTCAGAAGACACTACTATTAACCGGTGGACATAAGTATGGTCTCCCTGACACTCCGCTGCAGACCTCTGAGATACTGCATGGCGTTTTCTCAAAAGCCATGTAGTTGACCATACTTTATTCCACTATTTACCTTTATAAGTTAGTACAGTTGCCAACTTTAGTTGGTGACAAAAGGTAAGTCATGGACATGTCATGACTACCATATCTTAACTAATACTTTATCTAAGATACTTTATTTTTAGCATTGTAGTATATTCTTTAGTCTTAGGATTCCAGCTGGTATCAAAGTATATCCGGCTGTAGGATCTAGTATATATAGTTTCTCATTGTAACTCATGTTGTATGCTTGTAAGAGTCTCGTAATACTTTGAGTTGAGAAGTAATATACAAGTGCCTTGAAAATTATTTCTTTGTGTTCTTTGCTACTTATTATATTATTATCAACTCTTAGAAGAGATTATACTTCATCTGATTTGAGTGTAATATAAGTGAGTTTGAGAGAAATCTGTTAGGACCTGGTATTTGAACGAAATACCAAGTGATTAGCGTGTAAACCAGATCAAATAGTGCGGAATCCTATTTGATTGGCGATCCAATCAGTGAGAACACACGAAGAATCAATAAAGTATTGAATCTAACGTTAGAATTCGATTGGGAATCGATCTAATGTGTTCTATGAACTTGGAGAATGAATTGGGAGGCTTCTGGACGGCTAGGGTATGTCTGGAGTCGAAATAGAATGAATGCTTACGTTTTTCCACGAATTGGGTTCTATTTATAGGTTAGTATTGTTCATTCGGGCGACTGAACCATAAGTATGGTTCAGTCGTGCGATTGAACTATGCGGTTGATTCATCCGCACGACTGATTGTTCAGTCGTGCGACTGAGCCAATCTTATGTGTCAATCATACGACTGATCCAGTCTCCTGGTTCAGTCGTGCGACTAAGTCAATCGTATGAAGTTATTCATGCGTGTGGTCCATTCGCATGTGCCATTCGCATGAGAACTTCATTATGTTAAGTTTGAATGTATTAATTTATATAACATGATGTGTAACCATTCAAACAACCATAAACCTAATTAACCAATTCAACATGACTCATTAATGAAATATTAAACATTATCAATCACAAACAATCAATATCATTTCATTAATCATTTCACATTACATCAGAATCAGACAAACAAGATCTATTACATTCAAATCCTGATCTAGGGACATACATGTATCAACACACTCCCCCTTGGACCTAGATCTCTCTAATGTCTTGTTTTCTGCATCACCTCCTCATATTTCTTGTACTTGTCCTCTTTTATGACTCCCGCGTGAATCTCAAACGCGAAGCAGAGTCTTATGACGTTCTGGAACTGGAGGGCTTGTACAATGTCTTGCGTATCATAGAACAGTGGCCACTTGTATAGCGTGTAGACATCATTAGCTGACAAGTTGGTAAGCCACATGGGTCGAATACCCTGATAGTATCCATTTGGCCCTCTTTGTTTAGGACTATGACTGCTTCTCCTGTCCTCCAATCGTAGTACCACCACTTAAAGTGTGAAGTGAAGTCCTGTGGCATTTCCCTGAGTGGGATTCTTGACATTGTGCGTGGAGGACTCCACTTTAACACTATCTTTGGCCTTCCAGTAATGGCATCAACCTCAGACCTTCTGATATACCTGTAGGCTGTTGGGATCTGAAGTTAACCCACCTGGTGTGGTACTCCTTCCTTAGGGCAGCCTCAAACCAGCCTGACATCTTCCTCGGGTCAGCATACAAAAGCTTTAGTTTGGCCAGCTGGTTGAGCTCAAAACCTGGTAGAGTCTTCAGATCATGTGGGAATCTGAAGTACTCTATGCCCTTTTCCCTCTTAACTGCATATACGTTAAGGTCCTCAAAATACGCCCATGCTATGATCCTGCCAGACACCTTATGATGTTTCTTGACTCTGTAGAGTTTGGTGTAGGCATTCTGTTAAGGTGCAGCGCGTTGGGCTCTAACTTCTTCAAAACACGCAGCCCACTCAGGCTTTCGGATATCGACATCATCATTTGAGGCTTGGGCCGTTCCCTCCGCTTTCTCTGATTCTTGCTCCATCTTGTCTAACACCTCAAAAGTATCGCTAATAAAGGATTCACCCAGATTGGGGACCACATTTCCCTCATTGTCAGCATACTGAGGGTAGTGCTCGGCAGTGACATCTTCAATCCCGATTTCATCAACATCGTTGAGCTCTTCGTCACTGGTCGAATCGCACGTCGGAGCATCCTTTACTATCTCATCTGGATTGAGCTTGAAGATCTCTGCTAGTTGCTCGTTTGATAGGTCGTGAATTATTTCCCCTTCTTCAGGGGTATAACTCACCAACCTCCTTACGATCCCTTGCAGATCAAGAATCATAGTCAACTGAGTCTTGACCTGCTGAAGGGGAGCAACATCGAACTCATCCATTTGGTAATTTGGATCTGTTTGATTACACATTCAACACATCAACCATTAGTCATCAATCAAAACAGACATGCATTAAAATTAATATAAACGTTGAATACATAGGTTTAAATACATGTTTCAAATACAAAAGTAATTAAATACATAAACATCTAATCTTTACTTTTGTCCTGGATCATCGGCTCGTCACTTGGTGGAGCAGAGGAGGAAGCTGGTTGGTCTTGTCTATTCTTGGATCTCCTCTCTTGACCTGGAGCAGAGGCCGATGCAGCTGCATCCCCTCCTTCTGCATCATCATCTTCATCCTTCTTCTCTGTCCTTTCTTCTTCAGTCCCCTCATCCTCCTCCATCTCATCCTCATCATCCTCATCATCATCTTCATCATCATCATCACCATAATCTCCGTCTCCCTCTTTGATCTTCAAGGGCTCCTCCTTATATCCCTTTAGCTTTAACATGATCGTCTTCTTCGCCTCCTCCAACTCCTCTATCTTCTTGTTTGATGTGACACTATGTGCTTGGAGTTGGGCTATCTCATGGCTCTGAGCAGCCATCTGTTGGGCCTGCTCCTCTATCACTCGAGCCTGCTCTGAGATCTGCTGAGCCTGTGCAGCAGTAAGATCAGCCAGCTGGCGGATCTGAGCCACCTTCTCCTCATCCACAGGTAATTGGCGCATCACCATCCGGTTAAGCGCAGACAGCTGTTCCTCTACCCCAATTGGAGGTAGAGGTGATCCATATGATTGAGAGGGATGGGCTGAGGGTCCAGCTTGGTGGGAAGTGGTGGTGGTGGTGGCTATAGTGAATATGGGGCTGGGTTTGTGAAATGGTGGAGGTGATGTGGGAGTGAAAGATATGGTGGTAGATGGCATCTGTACAGTAGTGGGAGGTGTGGAGGTAGTAGTAGTAGCTGTGGTGGTTGCTGTGGTGGTTGATGGTGTGGCTGTGGAGGTGGTAGTGGTGGTGGTAGCGGTAGTGGCTGTTGTGGTAACGAAGGTGAGTCGTCTTTTCTTCTTCTTCTGACCATGGGGCTGAGCCATCCTTTTCCTCCTCGTTCCGTTGAGGTGGATGCTCCCCCTACAACCCGGCTAGGTGACTCCGGTGCATAACTAGGATCAGCAGCTATCTCTCCTGAATCTCCCGGGCGTTCACCACCGCCCTTAGCCCATACTCTGTGGGAACAACCTTGCTTCCCACAATTCGTGTCAAGGGCTCCTCGTCTAACTCCTCTTCCTCCTCACCAGGAACAATGTCCTGATGGAAACCGGCAGACTCGGCTATGTCTCCAGCTGGGACAGACACTGGAGGTATAACATCAGAAACTGCGCCTCTCGGTGGAGTAGGCATATCATCCCCAGCGTCCCCACTGTCGTCATCATCGGAATCAAGCTCTGGGAGCAGTAGCCTCTCTTCATCTGAATCACTATCGTCATGACGCCACTTGCGTCTCCCCGACGCCACATATCTCTCATTGGCCAAATGGCCAATCAACCTCTTAACCTGGGGCTTTACCTGCTTGCCCCTATACACTCTCATCCGACCCAAGGTCGTGTCATCCATAATCTCAAGCGCCACAGCATCATGGCTCTCCTTGGGAAGTAAAGGCAGCTTCTCGTTGAAGATCAGCTGCAGAAACCTAGGGTACATACAAAAACCCTCCTTCCCCTTAGCCTCCAGGTTCTCCACCAGATAAGAAAAATCATACTCGAAAAACTGAAAGGGTGGTTCAGCACCAGTGCCACGTAGGCATTCTGAATCTGGTCTTATAGGTCGTCGAACCCACCCCTCCTCGAAGCAATACACTTCAGGATCACATGCGCCAAGTACTTGTACTGGGGGCACAGGTTGCTCTTGTTGAGCACACCTGAGTTTATGTCCCCAGCGTACTTGATCCTGAGAAAGCAGCCTCTAACAGTAAGTGGATGTAATCTGGTGGGGTGATCAGTATCGTCCCCAAACTCAAGAACTCTCTGGATATCAGCAGCTGTAACCTCAATCATGACCAAGAATAGAGCTCCGTATACTGTAAGGCTCACGAGAACGATCCACGGAGGCATTCTCCCAGAATGCCTGGTGTAATGATCTGTAAGGCGTACATGGTGTGGAAATGGCCTAATGTATCCGAGAACGTCTAAGGAACGCAATGATCTCTGTAAACTCGGCCCCGTTCCGAGTCGTATGATCCAAGTGAGCACATATGTTGTGCTTTGGATTAATGGACCATCTATCAGCCATTTCCTGAAACACAAGACACAGAACCTTTAGTACATAGTACATCAAATTCAGTTCTAAGTGTAATGTTTAAATTCATTCTGATTCATTCGTGCGAATGAATCATGCGACTGAAGTCAGTTGGTTGTCCTTTCATGCGACTGAGCTCATTCGGGTGAATGTGACATGCGACTGAGTTCAATCTGCTGACTGAGTCTGCGATTGGTTCAGTCGGCCGACTGAGCTCATTCGCATGGTTCATTCGGCCGATTGACCCAATCGCAAGATTCAATCGTGCGATTGGAGTTCATCCGGACGACTAGTCTCCTGTCCCACTGTTCAGTCGCCTGTGGTTCGAATCTTGATCAAAACAAGTGATTTAACATGGGTTACCGGTTCAATAGACTCGCCATCTAGTCACTAATAACCTATTAAACTTAATTTTAACATTTTGCTTAGTTTAGGTTGGTTATTAGGTCATCTTCAGTCCGGTTCTTGTTTCAATCGAATTTCACAGAGTTAGGGTTTCATTTCTTCTGATTTCATTGAGATATAACTTCAATCTACCTTGTATAAACAACAACGAACGTCAGAGAGTCAATATCAATGTAAAAGCACGGTCTAGCGAAATTTTGGCAGAGTAACGGGAAGAAAGCGATTTAGGAGCGATTGAGGGTGATGAGTAAAATGCGATCGACTGTGGCCCTTTAAATACTGAAGCTGAGTTCAATCGGCCGACTGGGCTCATTCGCTCAGTTCATTCGGGCGACTGAGGCTCAGTCGTGCGATTGGCCCAGTCAGTCGCATGCAGTTGGCCGACTGAGGTCCAGTCGGTCGACTGACTCATTCGTACCCTTTCATTCGCATCTTCAGTTGACCGACTGAGTCCCAGTCGGTCGACTGACTCATTCGCACCCTTCCATTTGGTCGAATGGATCAGTCTGATAAGCCATTCGGGTGAATGGCTCAATCTCCTGTCCAGTCGTGCGAATGGGATCCATTCGCATGGTTGGTCCATACTTATGGTCCAATCGTGCGAATGGGTCATACTTATTAAATTTTCTGCCATTTTGAACATTTTACTTTTAAGACCCCTTTTAACTTTTGAAATTACCATTATGAGCTTTTGATCATCTCAGACATGATCATTTTAACTTGAGTTGATCCCTTACTGATTTTCATGATGTAGCCCGACAAACAAACAAACTAAAATGACTAAATAAAGTAGAAAATTAAACTAAAGTATAAAAATAAAACTTGTTTTTGGCTTTTTGTGAGAGATAAATCCTAAGATGGAAATCTATGAGATTTGGTTCCGGAATAGGCAGCTTAACTAGATTGACCACACCTAGACCAATTCAATTTTGGAATCATACAGGCAAGTCAAATCATTTGGGACTTGTTATCAAAATTTTTGATGCTCAATTCTTGCTTTTCATCCAGAGTCGTTAGCAAGTTTAGGAAATCATACTGGAACTATTAATTCCCACATTGATTTGAACTTTCAAGAATTGCAGCCACAATGATTGTCAATATGTTTGTCCTCTTAAATCCATACACAGACTTTTGACACAAACTGGTGATAGTTTTAGGTTAATTATTTCAACTAACATTTGTGGATCCCACACTTATATGGTAATCAACATTCCTCAGGAGCTTTTGAGCGGTCTACGGGTATTTTTACAAGAAGAGACTATTCTTAGAGCTTTCAAAGAGAAGCCAATCCTCAGGTCAGTGCCATCGCACAGCAGAGAGGCGGCAAACAACAATGAATTCTAGAATATCTAGGTTATGCTTATCCTCAGGTCAGTGCCATCGCACAGCAGAGAGGCACACAACCTATCTCCTTGTTAGAGCAGCTTAATTTTATTTTGCAAAATGCACCAACAACATAAGTCATTAGCTTGATAGCATTTGTCTTTCATTTTTTTCGTGCTTTGCTCTATTATGGTCATCCGCACACATTCATGGCGTTTACATGCTCATTACCCCTTATTGGAATATTGTTGATTGTGTTAACCAGTGATAAGATGGAAGCCCACAGTCAGTTGAACAACTTAGTTTGATCTTGAGATCACCAGTCAGGTCTAATCATCTATTGTGTTGAATCTACTGACATATCATTTGTGGTCTAGCAACCTCTAGGTCTACTTTCTTTGTGTTACCTTAGTAGTTGCCAGTTTTTCTATCATCTTCCCTTTTATATTGCTTAGACTACACAGACTTATACTTTATTTTGCATCTTTTCTAAATTAAAATTTTAAAATCCCTCTTGATTTGTTCCTGTGTACTATCATTTTCCAAAGGTTTTGAATCGGTATCATAGATACGATCTACCTTATATCAGCTTTCCACTCCTTCTCCCTCGTTTTTTTTTAATGTTATTGGCTGACTTATTCTCCCCCTAAAATACTAAAATCATAACTGGTTTAATTATTTTAGGATTTTAATAAACAGCGAGATAACATGATTTTAATTTAAACAAGCTAAACTAAATAAAGAAAATGAAAAAATAAAGTAAAATAAAAGGTTTAACTAAAAACACATCGGACTACACATGATCATCATCAGGAATAACATCACTTTTCTTTTTAACGCCGTTGACCTCTAGCAAATATTGAAAACGTGGTTTATCAAAGGCTTTAGTATAGAGGTCAGCGCGTTGAAAATCAGTATTAATTTTTACCACATCAATTAAGTTCTTTTCAAAACAGTCTCTTATGAAATGGTATTTAATACCGATATGTTTGGTCTTTGGATGTTGGACCGGATTTTTAGTTACTGCAATGGCAGCAGAGTTATCAACAAAAATAGGAGTAGAAGAAAACTTTAAACCGTAATCCCGCATTTGCTGTTGAATCCAGATGATTTGTGAACAGCAACTTGCAGCAGCAACGTATTCGGCTTCACAGGTTGACAATGCAACCGATGTCTGCTTCTTACACTGCCAGGTAACTAATCTTCTCCCAAAGAATTGACACCCTGCTGATGTAGACTTGTAGTTCATCTTGCAGCCCCCGTAATCCGAGTCACTATACGCCGTGAGCTCAAAGTCATCATCATGAGGATACCACAACCCAAGTGTGGGTGTACCCTTCAGATAACGAAATATCCTCTTGACCCCGATCATATGGTTGACCTTAGGCTTAGCCTGATATCTAGAACATAAACATGTAGCATACATGATATCAGGTCTTGAGGCAGTGAGATACATGAGGGATCCAATCATTCCTCGGTACATTGTGCATCTACCAGATCTCCATTTTCATCAGGTGCTATATCATGATTAGTAGCAAGTGGAGTCCCAGCAGCAGAAGCATTCTCCATGTCAAAGCGACTGAGAATGTCTCCCACATACTTGGTCTGATGTAGAAATATCCCATTTGGTGTCTGATCCACCTGTAACCCGAGAAAAAACTTCATCTCCCCCATAGCACTCATCTCAAACTCTTTCTTCATAACTGCTTCAAACTCTTTGCATAATTCTTCGTTCTTTGAACCGAAGATTATGTCATCGACATAGATCTGTACGAGCAGTAGGTCTCCATCTTTTTCTTTGATGAACAGCGTGCAGTCAATGACTCCCCTGCGAAAGCCGTGTTTCACAAGATGAGTCGAGAGTTTCTCATACCAGGCTCTTGGAGCTTGATGAAGCCCGTATAAAGCCTTGTCGAGTTTGTAAACTCTATCCCGATGATAAGGATCTTCAAATCCCTCGGGTTGACTGACATAGACTGTCTCTCTGATTTCCCCATGAAGGAATGCACTCTTCACATCTAATTGGTAGACTTTAATCTTCATGTACGATGCATAGGCAAGGAAGATACGAATGGCTTCCATCCTTGCCATGGGTGCAAACACTTCATTGTAGTCAATTCCCTCGACTTGGCGAAATCCCTGAACTACCAGTCGAGCCTTGTTTCTGATAATGACCCCTTGGTCATCCTTCTTGCATTTCAAGACCCATTTGGTGCCAATGACCTTAGCACCTTTAGGTCTATCAACCAGAGTCCATACACCTAACTTCTTGAACTGAAGAAGTTCTTCTTGCATGGCACTCATCCACGCCTCATCATTTAGTGCATCACTAACATATTTTGGCTCAAACTGCGAGACAAAACACGATAAGCACCATCATGAATGTATCCCTTTTCCATAACTGAGGCATAATCAGCTGAGTATAGCTGATTTCGGGTTTGTACTCCTGATCTGACATCCCCAATGACATTGTCTAGGGGATGATAGACGTTTAGTCGTGATCCTGGAGTAGTAGGAACAACTACCTCATAGCCAATATTGTGAACATTTGGTTCTGCATCTGAGGTAGTTGGAGTTTGAGGTTCCGAAGTCGAAGGTGCATCACTGGTAGATGCTTGTGGACTTTCAGGAACTGAAACCTGTTCCTCCTGACTGTTCTGATCATCTTCTTAGCTTCATCTTCTGAGGAGGAGTCACTGTCGTCGACTACACCCCCTGACTGAGTAGATGATTCTCCCTGTGAGCTAGATGATGTTGAATCCTAAGATGGTGTATTCAAGATATCATACATCATTCTAGTAGCTAACTCATCATCTGAAGGAGAGATAGGGATGTTGAAGGACTTGAAGAATCCATCATAGTCGAAAAAGTAGGCGGGTCCTTTGCCAGTAGGTGGTGTGGTATATCTCTGAACCTCAACATTACACCACACTTCTACTAGACCCGTTGAGTTGTTGTAAACCCTCTTGTTCGGTATGTTGTATCCAAGATAGATTCCTTCATCAGCCTTCTCGCTGAATTTACCTTCTTGAGTCTTCTTTAGAAGTGTGCACGGCGCACCAAATGGTTCGAGATACTCCAAATTCGGTTTGCGTCTTTGTAGTAGCTCGTAACATGTCTTTCTGTGGCGCTTGACTATCAGAACTCGATTTAGTGTATAACATGCATTAGCTACTGCCTCATTCCAGAATTGGATGGGCAGTTTCGAGTCTGCCAACATTGTCCGTGCTGTCTCTATCAAGCTTCTGTTCTTTCTCTCCGCAACGCCATTCATCTGAGGCGTGTAGGCAGAAGTGAATTGATGCACAATTCCCTTTTCCTTGCAGTAAGCCTCCATCCACTGATTCTTGAATTCAGTTCTGTTGTTGAGCGTACTTGTCTTACCTTCAGCTTGTAGAGAGATTCCAGTGTGGTTACTAACTCCTTGAATGACTCAAATGTTTCTGATTTGGAGTTCAGAAACATTACCCAAGAGAACCTTGAGTAGTCATCAGTAACCACAAAACAGTACAAGTCGCCTGCAATGCTCTTTGTACTGACTGGACCAAACAGATCCATGTGAAGAAGTTCAAGAGGAAGTTCTATTGAATGAACTTTCTTTTCCTTATGAGACTTCTTCGTCTGTTTGCCTTTCTTGCAAGCTACACAAAAATCAGAAAGCTGAAAGTTCTTGACATTAACTCCTCTCACAAGATCCTTCTTAATCAAGTGATTCATCTTCCTTTGACTAATGTGTCCCATTCTCCTATGCCAGGAGATGGAATCCTTCTCAGTAGCTTTAGATAGAAAACACTGAATCTCATGATCCGTAGTAGAGCTGTTGACAGATCCAAAACATAAAGGACTTTATATCTTGAAGCTGTCATCAGAACTTGGTCCTCCGGGATCACGTAGTCTTTCTTGAGCACGTAACACTTCTTGTTGTCGAATATGACTTTAAATCCCTTATCACAGATTTGGGAAACAGAAAGTAAGTTGTTTTGAAGTTTTGAACGTAGTTCACCTTATCAAACTTAACTTTCTGATTTCCCACTTCTCCATGAGCTGTGATATAGCCTCCCTTGTTTCCAGCAAACGGAACATGCCCTCCTTTTATTTGCTTGACATTTGATAAAAGAGCCCTGTTTCCTGTCATGTGCCTGGATGCTCCGCTGTCTACAATCCACGTGTTAGTTTCAGCACTGTAGCGAACACCCTGCACATACAATGTAAAGGATTAGTTAAGGTTAGGAACCCAAGCCTTTACTGGCTTGGGTTTCCCAGAGGCATCACACATCATGAATTCAACCCATTGACCCTTAGAGGGTGAGGAAGGTTCCTTCTTGTCATCATTATCAGACACAGAGGATGACTTCTCTTTCCATAAGCCAAATTTGTGCAAGGCCTGTTTGTGATAAACATTCGACTGGCTAATGGGTTGAACTTTAGGTTCACTAGTTCTTCTAGGTGGAGTTAGAGAACTCCTCTTAGAAGACCTAGGCTTTGAATCCTGAAGTTTAATCTTCTTCCTAGGTGTCTGATAGTAAGGACAATAGGAAGCAATGTGTCCACATTCTCCACAGTTGTAGCACAACCTGCTATCAGCTTTATGATTAAACTTTCTTTGTGGAGATGTGTGTGACACTCTAGTAACATCACTTAGTTTAGGTTTTGACTCTGGTTCTTTTGATGTTTTCTCTTGTTTAACAAAGTTAACTATTTTAACATTTTTAACATCTTTCTCCTTTTGGTTAATTGGTTTTTGACTTGAAAATTGTGAAAGATTAACATTAGAAGTCTTTTAGGTTCTGATTTGACTCTGTTTGACCCTGACTTTAAGTTAACCTTTTCAAATTCCTTTTCCAGATTAACACAAGGCATTTTACCCTTTGCCTTTGAAGTGTCCTCCTTTTGTTTGGTTTTAGATTCAATCGATGAATATGTGGAATCTGGATCACTAACAAGAGGAGTAGACACCACATGATCCTTGATGGGGTTATTATTTATTGGTCTAGTCTTAGTGTTCATCAAGGTCTCAGGTGGTGATGGAACCACTTTGTAACCCAATCCCTCCCCGTTGTTTCTTTCTCTCACTAAGTGTTGGACAATGTGTGAAGAACTTGTCAAACTGTGCAGTTTCTGTTTTAACGAGTTTACTTCTACTTCTAGAACTGCCTTTTGCTTCTTAGTGTCTTCTAGGGAGGTTAGATAGTACCTAATGTCATTAGCTTGGTTAAATGCAACTACTTCGGTTTCCCTAAGCTGTTTAGTCAAAAGGTCTATCTTTTCTTTGTAACTATGCTCATTTTGTTTTAATACTCTATTAGCCTCAGTGCACAGTTGCAAATCTTTTACTAAGTTATCATTATGATCTAATAACCTAGCAAAATTTTCATCTATGCTATTTCTAAAAGTATCACAATCAGAACAAGCATGATTATTAAACATTTGGTCAGTGGTACTTACCTGAGTTGGTTCAGAAGAGTTAGTCATCAACGCAGCATCAGATGTCTCTGGTTCTGGTGATTCTGTCTTTTCTATCTTTACTGTGGTTGTCTCCTCTTTAGGCTTGTAGCTGACCTCAGTAGCAGTTGCTTCTTCACTATTTGACATCGCTATCTCAACTGCTATATCTCCCTCACTCGCAGAATCATCGTCTAAGTCTTCTACACTTGCAATGTTTGATTCCCCTGGAGAGACAAACCTAAAGCTCCAGTCCTGTCCTTCATCATCATGAGTAGTCAAGGCTTTTGGATCCTTGCTTGATGAAGTTGAACAAGTAGCTTGCTTGTCTTGACAAGTGAAGGACGAGAATGGGTTCCCGTTACCCGTCTTCTTTGGCTTAACACATTCTCTCTTGAAGTGCCCCTTTTCTCCACAGTTAAAGCAGGTCACTTTACTCTTGTCAAAGCCAAATGTGGTATCCTTAATAGCTACCAAGTTCTGTCCGGTCTTTTTCACAAACTTCTTCGCCCTCCGGACAGCACAAGCTAAGGCCCACATAATATCCATTCTCTCCAGCTCCATCTCGTCCACTTGCTCGTAGTCCTTGTCTGCCAGATGGCAGTTTCCAATCTTCCCAGCAACAAGTCCATCATAAGAATGAACCACTGCAGCCAAAAGATCCATGTGTTCTCGAGCTACTTCCACAGTCACTTACCTAGGTTCTCGGTCTCCAGTCTAGTAGCATTCGCTTCAGATCCAATATAGTGGGTACAAGAAGACCCCGACGTGTCTGATCCTGAAGGAGAAGCTTGTGAAGGACCCGATTAGCTAGACACAAATGCAGTCTGGAGAGGTGCTCCAGATGTCTTAGCTTGAGGCATGGCATTGTACAAAGCTGGATTCTAAGTGTACGAAGACTTCTGAGCTCTGTACTTCATCCTAAGTGCTTCTTCTCGCAGCTTTAGAATGAAGTCATTTATATCCAGCTTTGCCAGCATTCATTCTGTCTCAGGTTAGACACGAATGAAGCCCACTTTTCCGGCAATCCGTCTGCAAAGTTAGTAACTTTTTCTTCCATGGTAGTAACAACCCCATGAGTATGCAGTTCACTCATCAGATGGTAGAATCTATCTATAACATCGTCCAAACTCTCGTTTCCCATCGATGAGAAGTTATGAAATTCCTTCTTTAACTCCTTAGCTTTTATTGCCTTTAGCGAAGCATTCCTGTCGTACCTCTTTTCCAGCTCATCCCATAGTTTCTTGGACTGCTTATTCTCTGAGTACTGGTGGAAAATGTCTTTAGGGATAGACTGTGTGATCAATGCATAGACTCTCTTCTCTGCATTATACGTAACCTTCTACGCGTCTGTCATCCCTCCTAAAGTAAGCTTTACTCCATCGGCTCCCACAAGAGTACTATACCCAATCTAGATAGCTTCCCAAAGATTTGGATCCACTCCATTGAGGTAGATCTCAAAACGTTGTTTCCAGTGGAGAAACTCATCTAAAGTTAAGAGCTTTGGTGGTTTATTATGGTTAGTAACAGCAGGTTCTGGATCCTAGAGTCCTTCCCAGCAGTAAAGGCTGACATTTGATCTTCCATGGCGAATAACTTTAAGTCTAATAAAACAAACTGTCAACTGGTGCGACTGAAGGATGCGATTGGGCTATCCGTGCGAATGAACTATGCGACTGGTTCAATCGTGCGGCTGAACTAAGCGATTGGTTCAGTCGTGCGAATGAAGCTGATGCGTATGAACACTGCGAACGAACAGTTCAATCGTACGAATGGAGACGCGACTAGGTCCAATCGTGCGTCTGGGCAATGCGAATGAGGTCCAATCGTGCGAATGGCTCACTCGTGCTACTGAAGCTGCTGTTTTGCGAAAATTTCTAGGTTAAACGTGTTTTAGCCGTAAAAATTCGAAATTTTGCAAACTCTAATCGCCTAAGTCCGTAGAAACTAAACTTTGATGAGAAGGGAACGTCCAAGATCAATTTTGACACAAAAGATTGCATTTGGATGTAAAAACATAAACTTTTTATCCATCTTGATTGAATCACACGTAATCAAGAGCCAATGCTCTGATACCACTTGTTAGGACCTGGTATTTGAACGAAATACCGAGTGATTAGCGTGTAAACCAGATCAAATAGTGCGGAATCCTATTTGATTTGCGATCCAATCAGTGAGAACACATGAAGAATCAATAAAGTATTGAATCTAAAGTTAGAATTCGATTGGGAATCGATCTAATGTGTTCTATGAACTTGGAGAACGAATTGGGAGGCTTCTGGACGGCTAGAGTACGTCTGCAGTCGAAATAGAATGAATGCTTACGTTTTCCACGAATTGGGTTGTATTTATAGGTTAGTATTGTTCATTCGGGCGACTGAACCATAAGTATGGTTCAGTCGTGCGATTGAACCATTTGGTTGATTCATCCGCACGACTGAGTGTTCAGTCGTGCGACTGAGCCAATCTTATATGTCAATCATACAACTGATCCAGTCTCCTGGTTCAGTCGTGCGACTGAGTCAATCGTATGAAGTTATTCATGCGTGTGGTCCATTCGCATGGGCCATTCGCATGAGAACTTCATTATGTTAAGTTTGAATGTATTAATTTATATAACATGATGTGTAACCATTCAAACAACCATAAACCTAATTAACCAATTCAACATCGACTCATTAATGAAATATTAAAATATCAATCACAAACAATCAATATCATTTCATTAATCATTTCACATTACATCAGAATCAGACAAACAAGATCTATTACATTCAAATCTGATCTAGGGGACATACATGTATCAACAAAATCCAAGTGTTAGTGATAAACCCGATCCTGTAGTTTGTATCTGTGTTAATGGGTTAATGGATAATGGGTTTTCAAAGAAAGTGGGCTAATAATTAACAAATGGGGGTAACAATTAAGAAGTAACAATGTGGGCTAGTTAAAGATTAAAAATTGGGCTGCATTTTTTAAGAAAATTGAGGTGTGGGCTAATAAAATATCAAAAGAAAATTGACCCCAGTTGCTAAGATTGCATAGAGTGATATTTTAAAAAAAATTATTTTTCTCGGGGGAGAATTTTTATAAAAATTTGGGAAAATATTTTAGGGCGTTGAATTGTTCAAAATTATTAATAAAATGTCATCTCTCAAAGACTTTAAATCAGATAATCTCATAATGGCACAAAGCCGGTTGACTCTTTTATAGGTATAAAGAAAGAAAAATTATCAGATTTGATTGATCGATTCTTAAAGGTGGCAAAATAATCTAAAGAAGCATGTTCCAGATCTTAGTAATCATGAACAGATTCAAAAGCTTCTTGACTCGCTTCTGTCTGCATGGAATCATCAAGTTAAAATGTTTGAAACAAGAAAGAGGTTTATGTTGACTCAAAAATTATGGATATGATCAACATACTAAAATCTCTCGAGCTGGATATCCAAAGAAAAGAATTTCAGCAAGTCGTGTTCCCACATCAACCCAAACATTTAATACTGAACTTGTTTCTTCTGTAACAAGCATACGTGATTACAAAGCTGAACTGATGAAAAGATGAAATTATTGAGAACTGATTTGGAATCCAATGTTAAAATCGAAGGAAGAAATTATTGAAGCTCTAAGAGTCGACAATGACAGTAAACTAGAGTCTGTGAGAACCGATGATGATAAGGCTAGAAAAGTTGATAACAGAGAGAAAGAATCTGAGGCTGACGAGATGCTGAAGGTCAAAGAAGAGGAACAACAAGAAATCAAAAGGGTTTGCAATTGTGAAAAGAACTTAGCTACAGAACGAACTATCATGCGTATTCTTATGAGACTGTTCAGGATATGTGTTCTTCGTCATGCAAAATCTGATTATTGGGATTTATAAGGCAAACAGATTGTTATTGGAAAATGAAAAGAATAAAAAATAATCAATCAAGAATTAAAGAAAAGAAAATGAATGCTTTTTCAAGAAAACTTAATGAAGCATTTGCTGAAAATGATCTTTTAAGAAGAACCATACATTGAAATTAATATTTTGAGAGAAAGGGCTTGTTTTAGCTCAATTTGAACGACACAGCTTCACAAAGCTTTTACACATGAAAAAGGATGAGCTTATTGCTAAACAAACAAGGGATGCGGGTAAAACATGGGATTGGATATAAATCTGATGGTGAACTGTATTTAATTCAGTTCCACCCCCTTCTACTTTATGTTATTCACCAATCCCTAGACCTCATCCTAAAAATAATTTCTTTGAACAACCTAATAATAGTTTGCATGCAGGTTTTGAGCGGTTTCAATCTTAATGAGGTGCGAGATGATTATGATTCTACAATTGGTATGGGATACAATAAACCGAATGTTGACAGTTAAGCTAACGATTGTTTAGTCCCGGTTGTTTATAAATCTATATCTACTATTCTTCTAACTTAATTGATAAGTTTAAAGCAGGGAAAAATTCCTACTTGAGCCTGTCAGGTTGTGTGAAAGATGAGATAAATCAGGAATCACCGAATCATCAAGTTCCACCAACAACAACACATCATATTCTGTCAATCAAGATCCATTGGAAGCAGATCTGTGTATATGAGACTGGTCAAGCTCAGATGATGAATCAAACACAGAGGCCGTGTCAGTTCATCAAAGATCAAGATATCACCTGAAATTATCAAGTCTCAAACGCTTCCAAAAGCTGAAGCAAGACCAATATGTCTCTTCTCCAACTGCAAAACAACCCAGTCAATCAATGAAGATCTCATTCCCTGTTCAGCATAGTAAACGCCAAAAAAGCAAGAATTTGCAACAACCACAAAGCAATCTCCAATTCCAAATGCACTACACGGGACTACAAAGAATCAAAAGTCTTTCAAGGCTGTGTTTTGAGTGTGGAAAGAAGGTCATGTGGTAAAGAAGTGCCCTCAAAGACTTGTTTCAGATGGTAAAGGCAAACCGAATTGCTTCTCCCGATCACAGTCTACAAAAAAATGTTTCTGTGGTAAAGGCAACACGGGTTGCTTCTCTGGTTCAAGAGGTAAAAAGCACACATCTTTGAATGGTTGGATGAAAAACCCCCCATCCAAACCTTTTCATGGAAGTCGGTTTCACATGATTCAAAGATGAAAATGACCAAAGGTCAAAACCAAATTCTTTTCCTTCCGGTCTTAAACAGAAAATGATTTCCAAATTTAATTCATTCAAATCCAAATTAATTGAATCGAAATAAATTTGGCAAATTAAAAAGAAGGATACAGCAATCCCCAATTGTTTAAACGGTCGTGTGCAGAAACAGTTTACTTATATTGATGAAAAAGAAACTTCCAAGACTACGATGGCCTGGGTCCCCTATCTAACTAATTTGTTAATGAGTGCAGGAACAATTCAAGAGGACTGTTAGTAATCCGTTTTACTGACATAGATTGTTCCTAATTCAAATTTGAGGCGGAACAAACACGTTAAGGTCATGGTATTTTAACCGCAATCTGGATTTTTATCTACACAATCATAGTTCTCGATTCACAGTCACTACATATTTATTGATCATTTATTTCTTATCTTGAAATCATCTTGAAATCATCTTGAAATATTTGCTCTTGCATGACTTGCGTTTTAAAATGAGAAATGATAGTAACTGATGCTGTGATCTGATTTACATCTTCTTTTAAATTGCAAATAAAAGAAAAACAAACAGATTCTTTAATGATATGTTTGGTAGACTCAGTCTGAAGAATAAAACAGACAGTTGTATGATGATTTAAATTAAAATATATGCTTAAGGATGTATGGTTTTACGCAATCATTTTGGCCTGCACGAAAACTGAGTCCCGACAAAAATTGGATTGAGAATTGATCTTTCACCCACCATGATACAAATCATATAAGCCATATCTTTGAGCTATGTTTGGTGTATTTATGTGTCTTGTGTTTGTGCTAATATCCTCTGTTGTACAGAAGTACTGACCTGGAGTGATGATCTCCTTTGTTGTATGATAGTACTGACCTGGAGCTCTCATCGGCACATGATTAAATGGTCATCTCCTTTGTTATACGTGAGTATAGGCCTGCAGCTCTCACCATTTTGGTCTAAGTTGTGTCAAATCATCTAAACAATGAATTCCTCACAGAATGCAATATTCTGTTGATAATCACTTGCACACTAATGCACACGCCTTGCTCTATAAAGATCGTAACAAAATTCAAGAAATCCTGAGGTTGGGTGAGGGTTTTTGCCAAATGATTATGGGGTCCTAGCATTCTAAAGTATTTAATCGAACCTTAACGAACCATCTGCTGCTTGTTGAAAAAGATAGGGCATGGGTTTAAGTGGACAAACATATCAGCAATTGTTATTGATCTGTTTGAGAATTTCAAAATCATTTAAAGACTGTAATTAGATTAAGTTATCTGTGTGATCTCATTGCTTGTCGATGTTTAACTTCATCTTTGTGCTAAAGTATATCTTGAGGATATGATCTCATGATCGATTCAGTTCTCGGTTATAAAAAATAGATAAAAAATGTTATAATAAATGTATATAATAAAAATAAAATTATAATAAATTTTCATTTCAAATTCTTTTAGGTCTTCCATATTATGCTGTTACAATTTTATCATTTTTCATGCATTTCACAGAAATTGTGCACAAACGAACACGGGTTCGCTTGTTTTCAAACACAGATAAACACGGGGTTATTTTGTTAAAATGAAATGATCTAATTAGAAATGTCGAGATTGTGTTTGTGAATGTGTTTCAGATTTTTGGTGTAATTGATGGCCGATCATCAGTTGAGCAGTGTACCTGATCAGAGAACCTGTTCCTCAAGTTTGCAGAAGATACCGAGCTAGGAATCCTCCTCCTACATCTTCTGAAGCACTCAAGATTAGAGATTTGAGAAAGCCGTTCCAATATCCTCGCAAATGTTGCATTCAAAAAAAGAGGAGACATAAATAGGGGAAGCTTATGAGATGAATAATCTTTCTCATCAGATTCCGAAAGCTTCAATTTGAAGATCTTTCTACTGTTGACTTCTCGGTGCTGATTTCGTTTGAAGACGTTGATAATGATAGACTAAGGGGGAGTATTGTTGGAGCTGTACAAGATAGTCTATATTATCAACATAGTCAAAGTCAACAAAAGTCAACGTCACGGTCAAAGTCAACAAAAGTCAAACCCGACACGTTCGAGACAAAGAACCGAGACGAGACGTTGAAGACTTAGATGACTAGGAGTTTTATTGTAATAAATATATTTTGTGTGAACAAAATATATTTTATCTTGTTTTAGTCATTTTTATGTTTAATATGTAATTTTCATTTAAATAGCCTAAGTCTAGGGGGTTAAGTGCAATTAGTGAATGTTATTCTAGACTATAAATAGGTTAATTGACATTAGTGTTGGTTAATGGTTGAATGACCAATAGATTGAGAGATTACTTGTAAAAGTATTATTAGCAATCTAATTGAAGATCAAAGGGGTTTTGATTGTGATTATCATATTTGATCTATAATCTTCATGATTTGATTCAAGTTTGTTTATCCTGGATTTACATTCTTACACCTTCCAAGGTTGGAATGTCATTTCCAAATAGTAGGATGTCATCGACATACAATACTAGGAAAGTGATGATGCTCCCACTAGCTTTCTTGTACACACATGCTTCATCAGCGTTTTTGATGAACCCAAATTTGATTACTTCTTCATCAAAACGGTGATTCCAACTTCTTGATGCTTGCTTCAATCCATATATTGATTTCTTTAACTTGCATACTTTGTTAGGATGTTTTGGATCGACAAAATCTTCGAGCTGAACCATATAGACATCTTCCTCAAGATATCCATTTAGAAAAGTAGTTTTGACATCCATTTGCTAAATCTCATAATCATAATGAGCAGCTATGGCAAATAATATCCTAATAGACTTTAGCATTGCAACCGGCGAGAAGGTCTCATCACAATCAACCCCTTGAGTTTGAGTGAAACCTTTTGCTACAAGTCTAGCTTTATAAGTATCCAAGTTTCCATGCATATCGGTTTTCTTCTTGAAAACCCACTTACTTCCAACTATCTTGGAGTTAAGAGGTGGTTCAACTAAGTCCCACACTTGGTTGTCATACATGGATTGCATCTCAACGTTCATGGCTTCAAGCCATTTGTCACAATCGAAATTGGACATTGCATCATGGTAAGTGGTTGGTTCATCAGAATCTACCACATAGCATTCATCTACGAAAAATCCATATCTTTCAGGTGGATTACTAATTTTACCAGATCTGCGAACGTTTTGTGTGTATTGATCAACCATTTGATCATCCTCAACATCCTCATGTTGAGTCCTAGTGTCAACCAAAAGTGTATCGGGTTGTGGTTCTTGATCCTCCTCAAGATCCACTGTCCTACTGCCAGCTCCTTCCATAAGGAACCTAGCTTCTAAGAACTCAGCCTTCTTGGCAACAAACTCCTTTTGTTCCAATGGATCATAGAAATAATATCCCATTGAATCTCTAGGATATTCAATAAAGATACACTTAGTGGAACGGCTTTCTAACTTGTTTGAGGTGGTAGTCTTAACATAAGCCTCACATCCCCACACCTTTAAATATGATAGAGATGGAATCCTTCCATGCCATATTTCAAAAGGTGTCTTTTCCACATTCTTGGTTGGGGTCATATTCAAAATACAGGCCGTAGAGAGCAAAGGAAAACCCCAAAAGGATAGAGGCAATGAGCCTCTAGCCATCATAGATCGAACCATATCCAATAGAGTTTGATTTCTCCTCTCAGACACACTATTGTTTTGTGGTGTTCCAGGTGGAGATAGTTGTGAGACAATCCCATAACTTCTAAGATGATCTCTAAAAGCATCACTTAGATATGCACCTCCTTTATCGGTGCGGAGAATTTTCATTGACTTTTTGAGTTGAATTCCTACTTCATTCTAGAAGGTTTTGAACATTTCAAAAGCTTCATCTTTGTGTCTTAACAAGTACACATACCCATATCGACTATAGTCGTCGGTAAAGGTAATGAAGTATCTTTCATTGTACCTAGTCATTGGCTTAAAAGGACCACATACATCCGAATGTATGATACCTAATAATTCTTTTGCCCTTTCGGTTTTGCCACTAAAAGGTGCCTTAGTCATTTTGCCTTGTAAACAAGATTCACATACATCAAATGAATCATATTCACTTGCTTTTAAAAGACCATTCTTTTGAAGTGTTTGTATGCGCTTCTTGTTTATATGACCAAGATGGCAATGCCAAACATAGGTGTCACTCAAATCCAATTAAGCTTCTTGGTGGTGGTTTGGTACAATGAGCTATCATATAATGTGTTTTCATGAACCAATTCATAAATACCATTAATAGGAATAGCTTTAAAATAAAATATGTCATTTAAAGAAACATGAATTTCATTTTCAATAAATGTCAAAACATAACCATATTGTCTTAATTGGGCAACTGAAATAATGTTCCTAGTCAAACTAGGAGCATACAAAACATTGTTCAAAATTGCTTCCAAACCATTTCGAAGCTTCAATATGTAGTCCCCTCGGTCTTCAACTTGAACTTTTGCCCCATTCCCCATGTAGAGGCTTACATCCCCTTTCTTGAAGTTCTTACTTCTTTTGAACCCCTGCAACAAATTGCAAATATGAGTTCCACATCCGGTATCCAATACCCATGTGTTAGAGGATATTAAATTGAGATCAATATGAATCATGAAAATTGTACCTGAGGTTTGCCCGGCATCCCTCTTAGCTTGCAACTCTTTGAGATGGACAGGACAATTTCTTGCCCAATGTCCAATCTCCCCACACTTAAAGCATGGGTCATTTGAAACAACCTTTTGCTTCTTCTCCGCTTGTTTTGGTGGTGGCGCTTTTACCACTCCCTGTCCTTTTACCTTAACATACCCTTTACCCTTGGCAACACTTGCCTTGGGTGCGGGGTGAGGCCTCTTCTTGTTCCCACCTTCATTGATGGTGAGAACGGGTAAAACCTTTTTACCCATGGTCGCCTCGGCAGTTTTGAGCATAGATTGAAGCTCACTTATGTTTTTGTCCCACACGTTCATGTTATAATTCATAACAAAGTTGTCAAACCTTTTTGACAAAGAGTTGAGGATCAAATCCGTAGCCAACTCTTTCGAGACGGGACAATTCAGCCTTTCGAGGCGGTCAATGTGGCTCTTCGTCTTAAGTACATAAGATGAGACCGATTGCGTGTCATCCATACGACATGCATGGAGTGCTCTAACGGTTTCGAAGTGCTCTACTCTTGCTTGTTGTTGGAACGTTTCCTTCAACTGGGTAATCATGTCGTACGCTCTGTGATGTTCGTACTCCTTTTGGAGATCCGGAGTCATACTTGCCAACATGAGGCAAGACATTTGGACCGAGTCCTAAGTGTATCACCCAACTATTGACGGCCTCCTCATCTTTCTCATTGGGTTGATCGAGAATCGGATCGTCTAAAATATATGACCGTTTCTCTTGCTTGAGAACAATTCTCAAGTTTCGAAACCAATCGATAAAGTTGTTATGGTTTAGACGCTTCTTTTGGAGAATGGTTCTTAGTGATAGGGTATGAGCGTACGGGATATCATTGTTTTCATTGTTGTTGGTGGCCATCTACAAAATTTAACAAAGTTCAATTTTAGTATTTTCGATATTATCATATTTTAATTATTAATACCCTTTTATGTGTCTTACACAATTTAAAATTCTAGAATCCAATGTTTCATTTAAATAGTGATTAGGTGACCTTTATCCCATTATTTAAATTAACAAGGTAGTCAACATTTGACAATTGCAATCCTTTGCAACTTCTAGAGGTATGGGATCGACTTAAACATCATATGTATTGTCGGCATGTTAATCCCATCAACACCATTTGTAAACCACATTGTAGGTGATCCATTTAACATGGTTTGCAAATCAAGTCACCCTACTTACACACACATGTGGGTTTACCAACACAAGTGGTTAGGTGACCTTTATCCCACAAATATAGTATTCCCACCTCAAATCACAAGTTCCCTCCAAATAGTTAGGTGACTTTAATCCCATTAAGAGTTTCCAAGTGGCTCAAGTGTTGTGCAAAAGGACGGTGTAAAAACTTGTTTTCAAAAGAAATTTTAAGTTTTCATAATTCTAGTTTAGAAAACTCTATGTACCTTGTATTTGCATGCTTTCAAACACGTGGTATCCTATGGTTCACTTTTTAATAAAACCCCTTTTATTAAAATCATTAATCCTTTTAATAACCTTTTATTAACCACTTAATGATAAAGAACCATAATATTTCAGCTTGTTATGTTTGTTAATAAGTTTGTTATGCATATCCAAGTATCAAACAATCAACCATAAAACAAACAACCAAAGAAGCACAACCATTACAATCACAAGTGTATAACAATAGCCACTAAGATGACAGCACTTGTTTGCCATCACAAGTGTTGTCATTAGGTCTTTCCTAAGGATTAACAATGACACATCAAAAGGTGTCCATGAACTCCCACTTGAATCCACATCCAAATGCTTCAAGTGTCCATGTCTCTTTTTGTGTCCTTCCTTTGTGTCTTCCTTTGGGTCTTCCACTTGTGCATCTTCTTTTACAAAATTATATCCTAATACAATTTTTCTAATAAAAGAAATGCACCTAATCTATTTATTACATAACCAAAGAATAAATAAATTACAACCCAAAGATACAAACACAAAATATTATTACATCCCTTTGGAAGAATAAAACCAAACATGACAAACATTCAACCAAATCCAAAGCACACTTGGTCAAGGCTATGTTATGCACCAAAACATGTATCCAAATACAATATTCAAGAACAAAATGAACTCCCTTTTTAACCCTTAAAATTTCAGCCAACATAAACTAAAATTTTAGGGTTTTTGTCCAAACAAAACAATCAACCATTTGACATCAATCTTTCAAGGTTTATTCTAAAGCATGTAAAATAAAACTTGAAAGACAAGGGATTCATACATCCAAAATAAATCAGCCCCTAATGGGTTGAAAAAGTCCAACAAAACTAACTTTTCTTGTACTTTTGAAGCAAGTTTTCAACATAACCCGCTCTAGATGCCATTGTTGGGTTTGTTACAAGTTTATCAAAGATAGTTTAACCATTTAAACCAAAAACGCAGCGGATATAATGTGACATTAAACTTAATTTAGTTGCCGAAAATAAGCCATATATTTACCAACAAAACAAACCCAAGAATGAGGATCATGTATGTGAAAAGAAATGCTATCAAACAACACCAACCATAGGGAGTTCATAGAATGCTACCTTTCTAAGAACAAAGAGATTAGAGATGGATGTTAGATGAAGAAGATGATGATGTTCTTGAATCCAAGCTTTTAAAGGAGAAGACCTCAAGCTAGTATACCCACAAGCCCTTGCCAACACCCAACTTGTTAGGAAGTGCAACACCAAAGTCTTCTTCTTGCACCTCTTATCAAAACAAAAAATTTCAGCTAGAAACCACTTCAGATCCAAAATATTTCTGCTAGAAACAATAAGAGAGAATTGCTATGTGTGTGAGAGAGAGTGTGTATGGAGTGGAGTGTGTTTTTTGGTTTAAGTCTTGCATAAAACAAGAAAAGGAATCCCAAGGAGAGAGAGCTCCAAGGGGTGGCCGAAAATTACTTCAAAATGGGTTTCCCCTATTTTAATTTTATAAAATATCACACTCTTTAACCTATATGTTTATAAAATTAAAACCCCTTTTAATTTTATAAATTGAACACACTTTTATTTGTTATAACCCACTCAAATAATAATACAAATAACTTCGCATGAACAAATTATCCATATAATATTGTTTTATTTCAAAAGCAATAATTTGGAAAGCCCATTTTCCAAAATTGGTGTCAATATTTATTTATATGATCATATCAGCAAATAAATATTTATTGGTGTTTATTTAGCTTGTTATTGGGTATGACCCGACTTGGATCATAACGTACTAACCACATCAATCTTGTATGTGTCTTGGGCATACAAGATCCAACAACATTATGCTTAGGATTTGTCTAGGTTTGAGCGGGTAGTTTGTTGATGCATGTATGTCCCTAGATCATGATTTGTAATGTAATAGATCTTGTTTGTCTGACTATGATGTAATATGAATTGATTAATGAAATGATATGGATTGTTTGTGATTTGTAATGTCTAATATTTCATTAATGAGTCGATATTGAATTGATTAATTGGGTTTATGATTGTTTGAATGGTTACACATCAAGTTATATTAATTAAAACATTCAAACTTAACTTAATGAAGTTCTCATGCAAATGGCCCATGCGAATGGACCATACGCATGAATAACTTCATACGATTGACTTAGTCGCACGACTAAACCAGGAGACTGGATCAGTCGTATGATTGACACATAAGATTGGCTCAGTCGCACGACTGAACACTCAGTCGTGCGGATGGATCAACCGCATGGTTCAATCGCACGACTGAACCATACTTATGGTCCAGTCGCGCGATTGAACAATACTAACCTATAAATAGACCAAATTCGTGGAAAAACGTAAGCATTCATACCATTACGACTCCAGACGTACCCTAGCCGTCCAGAAGCCTCCCAAATCGTTCTCCAAGTTCACAGAACACATTAGATCGATTCCTAATCGACTTCTAACCTTAGATTCAATTCTTGATTGATTCTTCGTGTGTTCTCACTGATTGGATCGCCAATCAAATAGGATTCCGCACTATTTGATCTGGTTTACACGCTAATCACTAGGTATTCCGTTCAAATACCAGGTCCTAACAAGTGGTATCAGAGCATTGGGTCTTGATTACGTGTGACTCAATCAAGATTGCATAAAAGTTTGTGTTTTTGCACTAAAAACGCAATCTTTGGTGTCAAAAGTGATCTTGGACGTTCTCTGCTCATCAAAGTTTGGTTTCTACGGACTTAGGCGATTAGACATTGCGAAAATTCGAATTTTTACGGCTGAAACACGTCAAACCTAGAAAATTTTGCAAAACAGCAGCTTCAGTCGCACTTGTGACCCATTCGCACGACTGGACTCCATTCGCATTGCCCATTCGCATGATTGGACCTAGTCGCACCTTCATTCGTCCGATTGAACCGTTCGTTCGCATAGCTCATACGCATCAGATTCATTCGCACGACTGAACCAATCGCTCAGTTCAGCCGCATGATTGAACCAGTCGCAGAGTTCATACGCACGACTAGACCATTCGCATCCTTCAGTCGCATCAGTGAAAGTTTGTTTGATTAGACTTAAAGTTATTCGCCATGGAAGATCAGATGTCAGCCTTTACTGCTGGGAAGGACTCTAGGATACAGAACCTGCTGTTGCTTGAGAGTGAGGTGGGTAATCATAATAAACCACCAAAGCTCTTGACGTTGGATGAGTTTCCCCACTGGAAACAACGTTTTGAGTTCTACCTCAATGGAGTGGATCTGAATCCGTGGGAAGCCATCGAGATTGGATATAGTACACCTGTGGGAGCTGATGGAGTTAAGCTAACGTTAGGAGGGATGACGGACGCGCAGAAAGTTAAGTACAATGCAGAGAAAAGAGTTTATGCATTGATTACACAGTCTATCCCCAAAGATATCTTCCACCAGTACTCAGAGAATAAGCAGTCCAAGAAACTGTGGGATGAGCTAGAGAAGAGGTATGACGGGAATGCTTCGTTGAAGGCAATCAAGGCCAAGAAGTTAAAGAAGGAATTCGATAACTTCTCATCGATTGGTAACGAGAGTTTAGACGACGTCATAGATAGATTCTACCATTTGATGAGCAAACTGCATACACATAGGGTGGAAACTACCATGGAAGAGAAAGTTAGTAACTTTGCAGACGGATTGCCTGAAAAGTGGGCTTCATTCGTATCCAACCTGAGACAGAATGGAATGCTTGCAAAGCTGGATATTAATGACTTCATTATTAAGTGCGAGAAGAAGCACTTAGGATGAAGTACAGAGCTCAGAAGTCTTCGTACACTCAAAATCCAGCTTTGTACAACGCCACGCCTCAAGCTAAGACATCTGGAGCACCTCTCCAGACTGCATTTGTGTCTAGCTCGTCAGGTCCGTCACATGCTTCTCCTTCAGGATCAGACACGTCAGGGTCTTTTTGTACCCACTATATTGGATCTGAAGCAAGTGCTACTAAACTGAAGACCGAGAACCTCGACAATGTGACTGTGAAAGTAGCTCGAGAGCATATGATCTTTTGGCTGCAGTGGTTCATTCATATGATGGACTTGTTGCCGGGAAGATTGGAAACTGCCATCTGGCAGACGAGGAATACGAGCAGGTGGACGAAATGGAGCTTGAGAGGATGGATATAATGTGGGCCTTAGCTAGTGCTGTCCGGAGGGCGAAGAAGTTTGTTAAAAAGACCGGACAGAATTTGGTAGCTACTAAGGATACCACATTTGGCTTTGACAAGAGCAAAGTGACATGCTTCAACTGTGGAGAGAAGGGGCACTTCAAGAGAGAATGTGTCAAGCCAAAGAAGACGGGTAACGGGAACCCGTTCTCGTCCTTCACTCGCCAAGACAAGCAAGCTTCTAGTTCTACTTCATCAAGCAAGGATCCAAAAGCCTTGACTGCTCATGATGATGAAGGACAGGATTGGAGCTTTAGGTTTGTCTCACCAGGGGAATCAAACATTGCAAGTATAGAAGATATTGATGATGATTCCGCGAGTAAGGTGATCTAGCAGTTGAGATAGCGATGTCGCACAGCGAAGAAGCAACTGCAGCCGAGGTCAGTTACAAGCCTAAAGAGGAGACTTCCACATCAGAGACAGAAAAGACAGAATCACCAGAACCAGAGACATCTGATGCTGCGTTGATGGCTAACTCTTCTGAACCAACTCAGGTAAGTACTACTGACCAAATGTTTGATAATCATGCTTGTTCTGATTGTGATACTTTTAGGAATAGCATAGATGAAAAATTTGCTAGGTTATTAGATCATAATGATAACTTAGTAAAAGATTTGCAACTGTGCACTGAGGCTAATAGAGTATTAAAACAAAATGAGCATAGTTATAAAGAAAAGATAGACCTATTGACTAAACAGCTTAGGGAAACCGAAGTAGTTGCCTTTAACCAAGCTAATGACATTAGGTACTATCTAAACTCCCTAGAAGACACTAAGAAGCAAAAGGCAGTTCTAGAAGTAGAAGTAAACTCATTAAAACAAAACTGCATAGTTGGACTAGTTCTTCACACATAGTTCAACACTTAGTGAGAGAAAGGAATAACGGGGAGGGATTGGGTTACAAAGTGGTTCCACCACCACCTGAGACCTTGATGAACACTAAGACTAGACCAGTAAATAATAACCCCATCAAGGATCACGTGGTGTCTACTCTCTTGTTAGTGATCCAGATTCTTCATGTTCATCTATTGAATCTGGAAACAAGCAAAAGGAGGCCACTTCAAAGGCAAAGGGTAAATTGCCTTGTGTTAATCTGGAAAAGGAATTTGAAAAAATTAACTTAAAGTCAGGGTCAAACAGAGTCAAATCAGAACCTAAAAAAACTTCTAATGTTAATTTTTCACATGCTTCAAGTCAAAAACCAGTTAACCAAAAGGAAAAGGATGTTAAACAGGTTAAAACAGTTAACTTTGTTAAACCAGAGAAAACATCAAAAGAACCAGAGTCAAAACCTAAAGTGATTGATGTTACTAGAGTGTCACACACTTCTCCACAAAGAAAGTTTAATCATAAAGTTGATAGCAGGTCATGCTACAACTGTGGAGAATGTGGACACATTGCTTCTTATTGTCCTTTCTATCAGACACCTAGGAAGAAGATTGAACTTCAGGATTCAAAGCCTAGGTCTTCTAAGAGGAGTTCTCTGACTCCACCTAGAAGAACTAGTGAACCTAAAGTTCAACCTGTAAGCCAGTCGACTGTTTATCATACACAGGCCTTGCACAAATCTGGCTTATGGAAAGAGAAGTCAGCCTGCGTGTCTGATACTGATGACAAGAAGGAACCTGAGCTACCCTCACCCTCTAAGGGTCAGGGTGGAATTTATGATGTGTGATGCCTCTGGGAAACCCAAGCCAGTAAAGGCTTGGGTTCCTAACCTAAACTAATCCTTACTTTGTATGTGCAGGGTGTTCGATACAGTGCTGAGACTAACACGTGGATTGTAGACAGCGGAGCATCCAGGCACATGACAGGAAATAGGGCCCTTTTATCAAACGTCAAGCAAATAAAAGGAGGGCATGTTTCCTTTGCTGGAAACAAGGGAGGCTATATCACAGCTCAGGAGAAGTGGGAAATCAGAAAGTTAAGTTTGATAAGGTGAACTACGTTCAACAACTTCAAAATAACTTACTTTATGTTTCCCAAATCTGTGATAAAGGATTTAAGGTCATCTTCGACAACAAGAAGTGTTACGTGCTGAAGAAAGACTATGTGATCCCAGAGGACCAAGTTCTGATGACTGCTTCAAGATATAAAGACCTTTATGTCTTGGATCTGTCAACAGCTGCTACAACGGATCATGAGGTTCAGTGCTTTCTATCTAAAGCTACTGAGAAGGATTCCATCTCCTGGCATAGGAGAATGGGACACATTAGTCAAAGGAAGATGAATCACTTGATTCAGAAGGATCTGGTGAGAGGAGTTAATGTCAAAAACTTCCAGCTTCCTGACTTTTGTGTAGCTTGCAAGAAAGGCAAACAGACGAAGAAGTCTCATAAGGAAAAGAAAGTTCATTCAATAGAACTTCCTCTTGAACTTCTTCACATGGATCTGTTTGGTCCAGTCAGTACAAAGAGCATTGCAGGCGACTTGTACTGTTTTGTGGTCACTGATGACTACTCAAGGTTCACTTGGGTAATGTTTCTGAAATCCAAATCAGAAACATTTGAGTCATTCAAGGAGTTAGTAACCACACTGGAATCTCTCTACAAGCTGAAGGTTAGACAAGTACGCTCAGACAACGGGACAGAATTCAAGAACCAGTGGATGGAGGCATACTGCAAGGAAAAGGAAATTGTGCATCAATTCACTTCTTCCTACACGCCTTGGATGAATGGCGTTGCTGAGAGAAAGAACAGAAGCTTGATAGAGACAGCACGGACTATGCTGGCAGACTCGAAACTGCCTATCCAATTCTGGAATGAGGCAGTGGCGAATGCATGTTATACACTGAATCGAGTCCTGATAGTCAAGCGCCACGGAAAGACATGTTACGAGCTACTACAAAGACGCAAACCGAATTTGGAGTATCTTGAACCTTTTGGAGCGCCGTGCACACTTCTGAAAAGACACAAGAAGGAAAATTCAGTGAGAAGGCGGATGAAGGAATCTTTCTAGGATACAACATACCGAACAAGCGAGTTTACAACAACTCAACGGGTCTTGTAGAAGTGTGGTGTAATGTTGACGTTCAGAGATATACCACACCACCTACTGGCAAAGGACCCGCCTACTTCTTCGACTATGATGGATTCTTCAAGTCCTTCAACATCCCTCTCTCTCCCTCGGATGACGAGTTAGCTACTAGAATGATGTATGATATCTTGAATACACCATCTAGCTCACAGGGAGAATCATCTACTCAGTCAGGGGGAGTAGTCGATGACAGTGACTCCTCCTCTGAAGATGAAGCTGAAGCAGATGACCAGAACAGTCAGGAGGAACAGGTTCCAGTTCCTGAAAGTCCACAAGCATCTACCAGTGATGCACCTTCGACTTCGGAACCTCAAACTCCAACTACCTCAGATGCAGAACCAAATGTTCATAATCTTGGCTCTGAGGTAGCTGTTCCTACTACTCCAGGATCACGACTAAACGTCTATCATCCCCTTGACAATGTCATTGGGGATGTCAGATCAGGAGTACAAACCCGAAATCAGCTATACTCAGCTGATTACGCCTCGGTTATGGAGAAAGGTTATATTCATGATGGTGCTTATCGGTGTTTTGTCTCGCAGTTTGAGCCAAAATATGTCAGTGATGCACTAAATGATGAGGCGTGGGTGAGTGCCATGCAAGAAGAACTTCTTCAGTTCAAGAAGTTAGGAGTGTGGACTCTGGTTGATAGACCTAAAGGTGCTAAAGTTATTGGCACAAATGGGTCCTGAAATGCAAGAAGGATGACCAAGGGGTCATTATCAGGAACAAAGCTCGATTGGTGGTTCAGGGTTTTCGCCAAGTCGAGGGGATTGACTACAATGAGGTGTTTGCAACCGTGGCAAGGATGGAAGCCATTCGTATCTTCCTTGCCTATGCATCGTACATGAAGATTAAAGTCTACCAATTAGATGTGAAGAGTGCATTCCTTCATGGGGAAATCAGAGAAACAGTCTATGTCAGTCAACCCGAGGGATTTGAAGATCCTTATCATCGGGATAGAGTTTACAAGCTCGACAAGGCTTTATACGGGCTTCATCAAGCTCCAAGAGCTTGGTATGAGAAACTCTCGACTCATCTTGTGAAACACGGCTTTCGCAGGGGAGTCATTGACTGCACGCTGTTCATTAAAGAAAAAGATGGCGACCTACTGCTCGTACAGATCTATGTTGATGACATAATCTTCGGTTCAAAGAACGAAGAGTTATGCAAAGAGTTTGAAGCAGTTATGAAGAAAGAGTTTGAGATGAGTGCTATGGGGGAGATGAAGTTCTTTCTCGGGTTACAGGTGGATCAGACACCAAATGGGATCTTTCTACATCAGACCAAGTATGTGAGAGACATTCTCAGTCGCTTTGACATGGAGAATGCTTCTGCTGCTGGGACTCCACTTGCTACGAATCACGATATAGCACCTGATGAAAATGGAGATCTTGTAGATGCCACGATGTACCGAGGAATGATTGGATCCCTCATGTATCTCACTGCCTCAAGACCTGATATCATGTATGCTACATGTTTATGTTCTAGATATCAGGCTAAGCCTAAGGTCAACCATCTGATCGGGGTCAAGAGGATTTTTCGTTATCTGAAGGGTACACCCACACTTGGGTTGTGGTATCCTCATGATGATGACTTTGAGCTTACCGCGTATAGTGACTCGGATTACGGGGGCTGCAAGATGAACTACAAGTCTACATCAGCAGGGTGTCAATTCTTTGGGAGAAGATTAGTTACCTGGCAGTGTAAGAAGCAGACATCGGTTGCATTGTCAACCTGTGAAGCTGAGTATGTTGCTGCTGCAAGTTGCTGTTCACAAATCATCTGGATTCAACAGCAAATGCGGGATTACGGTTTAAAGTTTTCTTCTACTCCTATTTTTGTTGATAACTCTGCTGCAATTGCAGTAACTAAAAATCCGGTCCAACATCCAAAGACCAAACACATCGGTATTAAATACCATTTCATAAGAGACTGTTTTGAAAAGAACTTAATTGATGTGGTAAAAATTAATACTGATTTTCAACGCGCTGACCTCTATACTAAAGCCTTTGATAAACCACGTTTTCAATATTTGCTAGAGGTCAACGGCGTTAAAAAGAAAAGTGAGGTTATTCCTGATGATGATCATGTGTAGTCCGATGTAGTTTAGTTAAATTTTTCTGTTTTATTTATTTTATTTGTTTATTTTAGTCTGTTTAATTTAAACTCATGTTATTTTGCTGTTTATTAAAATCCTAAAATAATTAAACCAGTAATGATTTTAGTATTTTAGGGGGAGAATATGTCAGCAAGTAACATTAAAAAAAACAAGGAGAAGGAGTGGATAGCTGATATAAGGTAGATCGTATCTGTGATACCGATTCAAAACCTTTGGAAAATGATAGTACACAGGAACAAATCAAGAGGGACTTTAAAATTTAATTTTAGAAAAGATGCAAAATTCAAAGTATAAGTCTGTGTAGTCTAAGCAATATAAAAGGGAAGATGATAGAAAACTGGTAACTCCTAAGGTAACACAAAGAAAGTAGACCTAGAGGTTGCTAGACCACAAATGATATGTCGGTAGATTCAACACAATAGATGATTAGACCTGACTGGTGATCTCAAGATCAAACTAAGTTGTTCAACTGACTGTGGGCTTCCATCTTATCACTGGTTAACACAATCAACAATATTCCAATAAGGGGTAATGAGCATGTAAACGCCACAAATGTGTGCGGATGACCATAATTAGAGCAAAGCAAGAAAAAAATGAAAGACAAATGCTATAAAGCTAATGACTTATGTTGTTGGTGCATTTTGTGCAAAATAAAATAAGCTGCTCTAACAAGGAGATAGGTTGTGTGCCTCTCTGCTGTGCGATGGCACTGACCTGAGGATAAGCATAACCTAGATATTCTAGAATTCATTGTTGTTTGCCGCCTCTCTGCTGTGCGATGGCACTGACCTGAGGACTGGCTTCTCTTTGAAAGCTCTAAGAATAGTCTCTTCTTGTAATAATACCCGTAGACCGCTCAAAAGCTCCTGAGGAATGTTGATTACCATATAAGTGTGGGATCCACAAATGTTAGTTGAAATAATTAAACCTAAAACAATCACCAGTCTGTGTCAAAAGTCTGTGTATGGATTTAAGTGGACAAATATATTGACAATCATTGTGGCTGCAATTCTCGAAAGTTCAAATCAATGTGAAAATCTAAGAGTTCCAGTATGATTTCCTAAAGTTGCTAATGACTCTGGATGAACACCAAGAATTGAGCATCAAAAGATTTTGATAACAAGTCCCAAATGATTTGACTTGCCTGTATGATTCCAAAATTGAATTGGTCCAGGTGTGGTCAATCCAAGTTGAAGCTGTCTATTCCGGAACCAAATCCCGTAGATGTCCATCTTAGGATTTATCTCTCACAAAAAGCCAAAAACAAGTCTTGTTTTGAGTATTTAGTTTAAATTTTCTAAGTTAGTTAGTCGTTTTAGTTTGTTAGTTTGTCGGACTACATCAGGAAAATCAGTAAGGAATCAACTCACTAAAAGGGTCATGTCTGAGATGACCACATGTGCTTTAAATGTTTAAACGAGTCACGTCTGAGGTGACTAAAATGTTAAAAGGATCACGTCTGAGGTGATCAAAAGTTTTCAAGTTAAAATGATCATGTCTGAGATGATCAAAAGCTCATAACGTTAATTTCAAAAATTAAAAGGGGTTTAAATGTTAATATTCAAATTGGCAGAAAATTTAATAAGTATGACCCATTCGCACGAATGGACCATACGTATGGACTAATCATACGAATGGAAGTCATTCGTACGAATGGACCATGAGTATGGACCATCCAACCGAATGGCCCATACGATTGGCCCAGTCGGATGCTTAAGGGCGAACGAGTGAGTCAGTCGCACGACTGAGATCCAGTCGGACGACTGAAGAAGGGCGACTGACCAATCGCACGACTGAGTCCCACTCGCACGACTGAAAGGTGCGTATGAGCTCAGTCGCACGATTGAATCTAGGGTTAGTATAAATAGAGGGGGAGTCGGTCGCAGAGACTCACCACCCTCAAAGTAACCCTAAATCGCACGACTTAACACCACTCTGCCAAAATTTCATTTGATCTCTAAAACCCCCCGTTTCTTGATTACTGATCATATACATCGACTTTACAGGTAATTTGCGGTGAAGAGAAACCACAATAACGTTCAATTTGACTCCAGATCTGTAAAATCAGACCCAAAAACTAACCGAGACTTAAGTGGCTTAATAACCTAACTAAACGACTCAAACAGATGAAATTAAAGACGTTAGGTGTTATAAGAATGTATTGCGAGTCAAATGAACCAGATAACGATGTCTAAAACTCAAAAATGGTGAAAAAGTGAATTTGAATTGAACAGTCAGTACATCATGCGAATGGACAGGTTGATGAACTTCAGTCGCACGACTGAAGGGTGCGAATTGCCTAACCGCACGACTGAACCATGCGTATGAAGTTCAGTCGCACGACTGGTGTAACCGCATGAGGTTACATGCGCATGAGTCCAGTCGCACACTCAGTCGTACGCATGAGATCATTCGCACGACTGAATCCCAGTCGCACTGTTCAGTCGCACGACTGATCTCAGTCGCACAACCTCAATCGCATGACAGAAAGATTTTTTCAAGTTTAAGTGTTTCATGACGTTCTTAGCCAAAGGTACTAATGTTTATTTTGATTTGTGTTACAGATGGCGAGTCGATGGACTATGAGCACGAAGCATAACATATGTGCTCATCTGGATTTGACATCCAGAAACGCTGCTGATTTCTCGGGCATCATCACATTTCTGCTGAGATCGAGGATTGCACATGCCATTTCTACTCCTTGTACTCCTTATAGGTCATTCAGCAGGCCTTCTGGGAAGGCGCTACAGTTGATAGATCCTCTGAGCCTCACTGCATCAGGAGTACTATCTTTGGAGAGGCTATTACTGTCTCAGAGGAGGATCTAAGGATTTTTACAGTTGGGGGATGACGCTGATTGTCCGACTCGATTACACCCCCTCACAGTCAGAGGATGCTTTCTGAGAGCCAAGTACTCTGGGGACATCAATGCTGGGGTACTCAACAAGAGTAACCTCTGTCCCCAGTTTAAGTATCTTGCGCACGTGCTACTCAAGTGCATAGCTTCCAGGAAGGGAGGCTTTGATGAGCTATCTGATCAGATACAGAACGCGTATGCTGCGTTGGTGCTGAACCACCCGTTCAGCTTCTCCAAAATGATCTTCACCTATCTGGTGGAGAACATTGAGGGGAAAGGGAAGGAGGGCTTCTGCATGTATCCGAGGTTTATGCAGATGATTATAGATCAGAAGCTTCCCTCCCTGCCGAAGGAGAAGGAGGATGCGGTAGTCCTCGAGGTCATGGATGACACTACTTTGGGGAGGATGAAGGTGTACAGGGGGAAGCAAGTGAAACCCCCTGTCAGGAGGTTGTTTGGGCATCTGGCCCGGGAAGACTACGTGGTGCCAGCCAAGAGAAAGTGGCGCCACGATGATAGTGATTCCGATGTGGAGCAGATTGCTCTACCAACTCATGACTCGGATGATGATGATAGTGGAGACGCTGGGGACGATATGCCTGCTCCACCAAGAGGCACTGTGTCAGATGTTATACCCCAGTGTCTGCCCCAGCTGGAGATGTTGCTGAGTCAGCTGGATTTCATCAGGATTTTGTTCATGGTGCTGAGGAGGAGGAGGAGTCTGATGAGGAGCCCCTACGCGAACTGTGGGAAGCAAAGTTGTTCCCACAGAACATGGGCTACGGGTGGTTGGTGAACACCCGAGAGACTCCAGAGAGACGGATACTGACCCGAGTTATGCACCGGGTTCTGCAGGCAGGGTTGTAGGGGGAGCATCCACCTCCACAGGGACGAGGAGGAAGAGGATGGCTCAGCCCCATGGTCTGAAGAAGAAGAAGAAGCGTCGGTTGACCTTCGTTACTCCATAGCCTCTACTTCCACCACCACAGCCACCACTACCACCTCCACAGCTATACCATCCACCACCACAGCCACCACATCCACCACAGCTACCACAGCACCACCATACCCACCACCACAGTACACATTCCCATCCACCACCATACCATTTACACCCACATCACCTCCACCATTTCACCGACCCATCTTCACTACAGCCACCACCACCACCACCACCTCACACACCAGGCAGGACCGTCAGCCCATCCCTCACACACTTATGGATCACCTCTACCTCCAATCGGGGTAGAGGAACAGCTGTCAGCGCTCAACCGGATGGTGATGCGCTTACTAGCTGCAGATGAGGAGAAAGCTGCCCAGATCCGCCAGCTTACCGACCTGACTGCTGCACAATCTCACCAGATGGCAGAGCAGGCTCGGTTATAGAGCAGCAGGCCCAGCTGATGGATGCACAGCGAGTAGAGATGTCCCAACTCCAGGAGCAGCATGCCCAATCAGCTAAAAGGATAGAGGAGTTGGAGACCACCAACAAGACCATCATGCTGCGGCTCAAGGGATCAAAGGACGAGCCTTTAAGATCAAGGAAGGGGATGGAGATGATGGAGATGATGGTGATGATGATGATGAGATGATGATGAGGATGAAGAGGATGATACAGAGGATGAGGAGGAAACTGACAGAGATAGGACAGAGGGAAGGACGATGATGATGAAGCAGAAGGAGGGGATGCAGCTGCATCGGCCTCTGCTTCAGGTCAAGAGAGGAGGTCGAAGAACAGACAGGACCAATCAACCTCCACCTCTGCTCCTCCAAGTGATGAGACCATGATACAGGATAAAAGTAAAGACTAGATGTTTATGTATTTATTTACTTTTGTGTTTGAATCCTGTATTGAAAACAATGTATTGAATGTTTATATTAAGTTAATGCATTTCTGTTTGATTAATTACTAATGATTTATGTGTTGAATGTTTAAATCAAACAGATCCAAATTATCAAAGAGATGAGTTTGATGTTGCTCCCCTTCAACAGGTCAAGACTCAACTAACCATGATTCTTGATCTGCAAGGGATCGTAAGAAGGTCTGTGAGTTATACCCCTGAAGAAGGGGAAATAATTCATGACCTATCTAACGAGCAACTCGCAGAGATTTTCAAGCTCAATCCGGATGAAATAGTTAAAGATGCTCCAACATGCGATTCGACTAGTGATGAAGAGCTCAACGATGTTGATGAAGTCAAGGTCGAAGATATCACTGCAGAGGAATACCCTCAGTACGCTGACAATGAGGGTAATGTGGTCCCCAATCTGGGTGAATCCCTCGTCAGTGATACTTTTGAGGTGTTGAACAAGATGGAGCAGGAAACAGAGAAGGCAGAAGGAACAGCCCAAGCCTCAAATGATGATGTCGACATTCGAAAGGCTGAGTGGGCTGCATGTTTTGAAGAAGTTAGAGCCCAACGTGCTGCACCGAAGAAAGATGCCTACACCAAGCTCTACAGAGTCAAGAAACATCACAAGGTGTCTGGGAGGATTATAGCATGGGCGTATTTTGATGATCTTAATGTTTATGCAGTTAAGAGAGAACAGGGCATAGAGTACTTCAGATTCCCACATGATCTGAAGACTCTACCAGGTTTTGAGCTCAACCAGCGTTTATATGCTGACCCAAGGAAGATGTCAGGCTGGTTCGAGGCTGCCCTTAAGAAGGAGTACCACACCAGATGGGTTAACTTCAGACCCCAACAGCCTACTAGGTACATAAGAAGGTCTGAGGTTGATGCCATTACTGGCAAGCCCAAGATAGTGTTGAAGTGGAGTCCTCCGCGCACAATGTCGAGAATCCCACTAGGGAAATGCCACAGGACTTCACTCCACACTTTAAGTGGTGGTACTATGATTGGAGAACAGCTGAAGCGGTCATAGTCCTAAGTAAAGAGGGACAAATGGATACGATCAGGGTATTCGACCCAATGTGGCTTACGAACTTGTCGGCTAATGATGTCTATACGCTATACAACTGGCCACTGTTCTATGACACGCAGGACATTGTACAAGCCCTCCAGTTCCAAAACGTTATACGACTCTGCTTCGCGTTTGAAATTCACGCGGGAGTCACAAAAGAGGAGAAGTACAAGAAATACAAGGAGGTTATGCAGAAAACAAGAGATTAGAGAGATCTAGGTCCAAGGGGGAGTTTGTTGATGCATGTATGTCCCTAGATCATGATTTGTAATGTAATAGATCTTGTTTGTTTGACTATGATGTAATATGAATTGATTAATGAAATGATATGGATTGTTTGTGATTTGTAATGTCTAATATTTCATTAATGAGTCGATATTGAATTGATTAATTGGGTTTATGATTGTTTGAATGGTTACACATCAAGTTATATTAATTAAAACATTCAAACTTAACTTAATGAAGTTCTCATGCGAATGGCCCATGCGAATGGACCATACGCATGAATAACTTCATACGATTGACTCAGTCGCACGACTGAACCAGGAGACTGGATCAGTCGTATGATTGACACATAAGATTGGCTCAGTCGCACGACTGAACACTCAGTCGTGCGGATGAATCAACCGCATGGGTTCAATCGCACGACTGAACCATACTTATGGTCCAGTCGCACGATTGAACAATACTAACCTATAAATAGACCCAATTCGTGGAAAAACGTAAGCATTCATACCATTACGACTCCAGACGTACCCTAGCCGTCCAGAACCTCCCAAATCGTTCTCCAAGTTCACAGAACACATTAGATCGATTCCTAATCGACTTCTAACGTTAGATTCAATTCTTGATTGATTCTTCGTGTGTTCTCACTGATTGGATCGCCAATCAAATAGGATTCCGCACTATTTGATCTGGTTTACACGCTAATCACTAGGTATTTCGTTCAAATACCAGGTCCTAACATAGTTCACCTTGAGATTCCAACTTACTTAGAATTGGCAAGTATTTTAGTGTTGGCTTTGTTTCTTGTTGAAAATAGTGTGTGCTAGATGCTAAATTGTTGACGATGTCTTCTAAAAGACATTCCAAACTCCCTCCTTGTTGTTGTGGTCAAGGCTGAAAGTTTGTGATTGTTTTACATTTGAAATAGAGGTCTTCGGTGAAATTATAGGGGTCTTTGTGGATAACCAACATTGGGTGCTTGTCCCCAATGTTGATTATTTCTGGGTTGTTCATAAGGTCTTGAATTCTGTCCGGGATAACCTTCTATTGCTTTTGCCTCTTCAACATCTTCTTGAAGCGTAGGACACATATCAGTAGGGTGTCCAAGTTGTAAGCATATTTCACACGCTCAAGGTTTTGGCCCAACTTACTTACCTTTTGTAAGTTGCATTACAGCTTTAGTCAATTTAGCAAATTGACTTTCAATGTGAGGATTGCTCACTTCTTTAACCACCCGTGGTATATCATCATACCATCCATCTTCTTGTGAGGAATGTTTGGTATCTTCAGCTATAGAGGCTATCAAGGCTCTAATTTGAGTTGGTGTTTTGTCAAGTAAAGCTCCCTCACTAGAGGCATTTATAAAACGTCTCTCTGGTGGTACTAACCTTCACAGAAGTATTGAACTAGTTGATGTTCTGAGATGCCATGTTGTGGGCATCCAGCCCATAACTTCTTGAATCTTTCCCAATAAGTATGCAAAGCTTCTCTTTTTGCTTGTTTAATCCCAATGATCTCCTTACGTAGAATAGAGGCTTTGACTTCCGGGAAGTACTTGTCTAAGAATAGTTTTGCAAGATCATTCCATGTGTTTACCGACCCCGGTGGTAGGTAATATAACCATTCTTTAGCCAAATTTTGCATAGCAAAGGGGAATGCCCTAAGCTTGATTTGGTCTTCAGTGACATTGTGTGGCTTCATTTCGGAACACACAACATGAAATTCCTTGAGGAATTTGTGAGGGTCTTCGTTCTCAAGGCCTCGAAAAAGTGGTAAAATGTGGATGAGGCCAGATTTTAGCTCAAAGTTCATCATAGCGGGGTAGAGTGATGGTTATTGGGTAACATCATGGGTTGCCCATTGTTTAAGGGTTTGTTCGGCTGGAGCTGCCATGGTTGGTTTGGGTGAGAGTGGTTCTTGATGGATAGGTAATTGTGGTGGAGTGATGGTTGTTTGTGAAGGTTGGGGTGATTCGGTTACAGATTCAGATTCACTTAACAAGGGTATATCTTGCCAAATGTCGGTGACTGGAGGTAAGGTAATAGGTGTTGAGGAACTTGCTAACTTCTTTTAGAGCTTCGCTTGTTTTCTTAACCTTTTTATGGTTTTTTTTATCTCCGAGTCAATCTCGAGTGGTGTACCTATACAAAAAGATCTTGGCATAAAATGATTAGAATCGCCGTATCCCCGGTAATGACACCAATTTGTTGGGTTTCAAATGTAGCAAATAAATAATGAAAATGTGAACCTACCATGTGCACACTAAAAATAGTATGAGCGGAAGTAGGATTTGTGTCCTCAGTGATACGTGTCAACTATTTTATACCAAAACATTTTAGCACAGCTACTTTGATTGATTATAGGCAAAGGAAGGTGGGAGTTTTAATTAAAAACTAAAACTAAAAGTAAATTGCAAAAAGTAGAAAATTTTCAATGAGCTGACACGGCCGTGTCAAAACTGTAAAGGAAATTTCACGCCATCGTGTTAAGGTTATGCCAAAAAAACGTAAATTTATTTTGTTTTTGTATTTTTTAATTATGAAAAAGGGATTACTGAAGATGTTAATTAAATTGTAAATTAATTGAAATATGAAAATTAATTCAAACACTAAGGTAATTTCTTGATTCGATTTGGCTTACGATCATTAACGATTACTGTGCAATGAGTATTTTCAATTAATGATTGTTTCGATACTAGATATTACGTCGTTCAGATATCCACTCTATCTAATGTCCAATCAATCGTAATTCATAGATTGGAGCCAAAATTCTACTTTAAGCTCACGCCGTTCGGATCTTAGCATGCAGGTCGCAACGATAGAAGTATCAATTATAACTAAAGACACACGCCGTTCAGTATGCTTAACTCGATTGAGTGATTCTATAACAAGAATGAATTCATAGACAGTTTTAGTATTAGAGAATTAATAAAGTGGTCAAATTTATTAACAATCTAATATATACCAGATTAGATCCGGGTTTAAGATCGAGAATCAAAAACAAACCATTAAAATAAAAACATCTAATAATCGTTTCACATAAGTTCAAACCAACATGGCGGCTAGGTTAATGTCAAAACAAAAATGAGAAAGCTTACTAAACAAAACCCTAAAATAATTAACTTGAATGTTAGTGATGACAAAGCCTTAAGAATTCCACTTGCTTTCCCACTTGATGGTACCTAGAGCATCCACAAAATTTTGCCCCTCCTTCTTCTTCTTGGTCGATTCCTTCTGCAGCCTCCAAAGATGCCCACACTTTGAAACTTTCAGCCCTATTTATCATGTCTTTTTTCCTCCAATAACTCCTATTTTTTATAGGGTTTTGTATTTAAATTCTTTTATAAGGATATAAGAATTTTCAAACTTAATGATATTTCTTTTAAGACCCTCTCTTTCTTTTTCTTTCTTCTCTTGTAATTCCATGAACCTACAAAACCAATCAAAACATACAAAAGTAGATTCCATCCTACAAAAACTACTATTTTATAAAATAAATGAAAAATGCATGCAAATAATGCAAAATATATGTTAAAATATACTCTAAAATTACTATAATTAATGACTAAAAATATAACTAACACTTACTTTTGTCAACTGTAGATTATGGTTTTGAGTCTGTAACTTTCTACTTTTTTACTTTTATCATTTTTGTATTAGATAAAAATGTGAGCTATGGCATGTCAAAGTCACTAGTCAAAAGGCAATCTGCCTTTTAACTTTACATTGATCTTGTTGTCTAGATTATTATTTTCAACTGGCCTTCAAAAGTACTTGTCATTTGATTTTAAGCCTTGTAACACTTTGTAAAAGAACTTGACAGCAATATACATCATTCTTGAAAACCATATTATCATGTTCTTATTCTTGTTCTATTCTTTACTTGTGTTCTTTGTTTTACCATAAACGGTTCCCTATTTGATCCGCTAAATGTTCTAACTCTCTCCAGATTATGGATAAAATACCACGACCTTAACCTGTTTGTTTCGCCTCAAATTGAATTAGGAACAATCCCTGTCAGTAAACCGGATTACTAACAGTCCTCCTGAATTGTTCCCGCACTCATAAACAGATTAGTTAGAAATGGGAACCCAGGCCACCGTAGTCCTGGAAGTTCCTTTTTCATCATAATAGTAACAAGCTTCTGCACACAATTGTTTAAACAATCTAGGATATCTGTATCCTTCTTTTTAATTTGCCAAATTTGTTTCGATTCAATAAATTTGGATTTGAATGAATTAAATTTGGAAAACATATTTTGTTTAAGACCAGAAGGAAAAGAATTTGGTTTTGAACCTTTGGTCATTTCCATCTTTGAATCGTGTGAAACCGGCTTCACATGAAAAGGTTTGGATAGAGGGTTTCTCATCCAACCATTCAAAGATGTGTGTTTCTTACCTCTTGATCCAGAGAAGCAACCCGTGTTGCCTTTACCATCTGGAACATTCTTTGTAGACTTACATGCGGAGAAGCAATTCGTTTTGCCTTTACCATCCGTAGCAAGTCTTTGAGGGCATTTCTTTACCACATGACCTTCTTTTCCACACTCAAAACAAGCCTTGAAAGGCTTTTGATTCTTTGTAGTCCCGTGTTGTGCAGGTGGTGATGAGGATTGCTGTGAGCTTGTAGCAGATTCTTGCTTGTTCTGAAGTTTCCTGTGCAAAACAGGGAATGAGATCTTCACTGGTTGAGTGGCTTGTTTTGCAGTTGGAGAAGAGATTCGTATCGGTTTTGATTCAATTTTAGGAAGCTTTTGAGACTTGACACTGTCAGGAGATATCTTGATATGAGAGGAACCAACACGCTCCTCTATGATTGATTCATCATCTGAGCTTATCCAGTCTCGTATACACAGATCTGCTTCCAAAGGATCTTGATTGACACCTCCTATTGTGTTGGCTTCGCTTATATGATTCTGATTGTCTGATGATTCAACAATTGTTCCTTCTTTGACAAACCTGACGGGAACAAACGAAGGAATGTTACCTGATTTGAATTTGTTGAAGAAAGTTGGAGAAGCAACTGAAATTGGTAATGGAGCATCAGAAGTAGAATCAGCATTAATCTTCTTATCAGACCCTTGCCTGAGGAATCCCAAACCAACAGGAGAATCCTGCACATCTCTAACCTCTTTAAGATTAACGTTGCTTAAACCTGCATTTAAACTATTAGTTTCTGCAGATTCAATCAAATCATTAGAGGGATGAGGTTGAGGCATAGGAGAGTAACAATGGGTGCTAGGAGGAGGATAGACGTATGGATTTTCACCACAACCCACACCCGTTTTAATCCTAGCTCCCCTCTATTTACACAGTAGCTCTTCCTATTTCATTCCGGATATGGTCCATCTATCAAGCTTTGTTTTAAGCTTGCTTGTTTCAAACTCAGCCAATGTAACTCTTTCGTTTAAAAAATTAATTTCAACATTTCTTTCAAGAAGAGTTCGTTTTAAATGATCATTTTCTTTTAAAGCTTCATTTAATTTTATGAAATACTTGGCTTCATTCTTTTTAAGTTCTGCGTTTATGGTGGTTAACTCCTTTTGGTTATCTAAAAGTAACCTATTAGCTTTATACACACCAAATAAATGAATTTTGCAAGCAGAAGAACACATATCCTGAACTGTCTCATAAGGAAGATCTAGGATGACTCTTTCAGCAGTAAGAGCCTTCTTGCAGTTGCAAACTCTGGTATTCCGCTTCCATTCCTCTTCCTTCTCAGCATCACAAACTTCAGCATTCAATTCAGCTCCAGCTTTACCCATTGATGTCTGCTTAAGCTCCTCTTGTACCTCTTCAGTTTCAGGTTTCGGTAAACCGTCGGAATTGGTGTCAGAATCTGATCTCTCTTCTGGTTTCTCTTTGGAGTTTGAAGTGATCTTTGGAGTTAGATATGTTGCTTCATAGTACTCATGACGTTTGATATCCAACTCCATTTCTTTCAGTTTGTTGATCACCTCCATTAGTTTGTAATCCCGGAAACCTCTATCTCTTTTAATCGACTTGCCGTGAGAGCTCCATTCTTATGGGAGGGAATCAAGTAATCTTAGAACTTGTTCATGATTTCCTAATTGGGCATCAAACTTCTTCAGATTACTTGCCACCAACAGAAAACGATCAACAAAATCAGACATCGTTTCATTCTTTAAAGCTACAAAATTATCAAACCGACATTGTGCAATTGTGAGATCATCTGATTCGAAAGATTTAATCAGTTCTGCAAAAGCCATATTTATTTTTATTTTGTTTAAACAATTAAACGCCCAAAAAATATTTTTCCCAAAAAATTTAGAATAATTCTCCCCCGGGAGAAATATTTCTTTTTTTAAATGTCACGCTAGAAAATCTTAGCAACTAGGGTCAAAATTGTTAGCCCATAATTTGCTGTCAAACCCAGCCCAATAAAAATTGTAATAATGCAGCCCATTTGCCAAGTTTTAAACCCAGCCCAATTGTTAGCCCAACCCAAAGTCCATTTAACCTAATCAAACCCTATCAAACTCAAACACAATACACACAAACACTAATAAAAAGAAGAATGCTGCTGATAAAGATACCCCTTAGGGTTCCGGCGACCACTTTCCGGCGAGCCGCCTTTCCGGCGAGTGTTTCCAAAAACCTTCTAGACTCAGCTACGGTTTCCAAAAACCTCACACCTCCACTCAGCTACTCTTAACGCTACCTTGTCCAACGCCACCTATCTCCGGCAGCTTCCACCGCCACTCCAATCAACCTCCGGCGACAAACAAATCACTCCAGCGCTACGGTTTCAGTTCAATCGATGGATGTTACACTTTTGGAGCCGAAATCGGAGGTCGATTTGAACAACCGAGAGTGCGAGGATGAGAGATAAAGAGGCGGATGGTGACTGTTCGTGGGGGATTCTGGTACTAGACCTAACCACTACAAGGTATGAGAGTCAACCTTCTGGATATGGTGGTTACGGAGCACCTCCGCCACAAAATCCATCTGACAGCCAACCTACTAATGGGCAATCGCCCAATGCAACCGGGTATGCTCAACCACCATACGGGACACCACCTACTGATGGTAGTGCTGCAGAGTACGCCTAACCACCATATGGTGCACCGCCACCTACTAGTCAGCCAAGATATGGAGCGCAGCAACCACCAGCCTATGGCGGTGGATATTATGACAGAGCATCTCAGGCGGCTCCACCTATTCCCAAAGCCTCACCCCAGCAGAACTAAAAGTAAGTGATGGTTGTTGATGGTTGTGGTAGTCGATCGTGGTTGAGTTGGTTTGTGTTGTGTGGTTGTGTGGTTGTTGAGTTGTAGGCGGTGGTGACTCTTGGTAATGGTTTAAGGATCTGAAAACCGTGAACCTTGTTTTTTTTTTTAGTTTCGCAGAAAGATTTCTTGTTGTTGTTTGGAATTGTGGTTTATTGGTTGACAGTTGTAGTTGGTTGTAGGTGGTGGTGGTGATTTGGGTGTAAGTGGGGAGATAATGATAATTTCGCAGAAACAATTTTTAGATTCGCAGGTTGAAGCTTTAATTTCGCAAATTTTTTTTAATTTCGCTGATTTTTATAATTTCGTAGGTTATAGTTTCGCCGGAAAATATGCAGTTTCGCCGGAGTTGCAGTTTCGCCGGAATAGTTTCGCCGGAATTACAGTTTCGCCGGAATTTCGCCGGAGTTTCGCCGGACGAAACTGTAATTTCGCCAGAAACTTTGAACTTTCGTTCAGAAAGGTGCTAAATTCGCTGGATGAAGATGTTGAAGCTCCAAGGACACCAAGAACACACACACACTAGTGTGTGAGAGATAAACTTTCAGATCTGAAGATTTTCATTGATTTTTCTTGTAAAAATGATGATGTAGATTCAATATATGTTGTAGATAATGACAGATCTGATGTTGTTGTTGTTGAATCTGTAGAAATTTGAACTCAGATCTACTTTCTCTCTCTAGAACCCCAGTTTCTCTCTCTACAAATTGATGAACATCTTCAAAAAATCAGCTAACAATTTCTTAAATTCTTCAATGCATTTGATCCAATAAGGCTCTGATACCAAATTGTAAATCCAGGATGATCAAACTTGAATCAAATCATGAAGAATTAGATCAAAATAATGATAATCACAATAAAACCCCTTTGATCTCTATTGATTGCTAATAATATTGTTTACAAGTAAATCCCTCAATCAATTGGTCATGCAACCATTAACCTAATTCTAATTACAATTAGGCTATTTATAGTCTAGTTTAAGTTTTCATATTTACACATAACCCCCTAGACTATATATTTAGACTAAAACATGACTCAAAGAAAGTATATTTTGTTCACACAAAATATATTTATTACAATAAAACTCCTAGTCATCTAAATCTTCAACGTTTCGTCTCGGTTCCTCGTCTCGAACATGTCGGGTTTGACTTTTGTTTACTTTGACCGTGATGTTGACTTTGGTTGACTTTCACTATGTTGATAATATAAACTATCTTTTACAACTCCAACAAGATCTAAACATGCCAGGCGATTGAGCTCAAAACTAGGAAGAGTCTTCAAATCATGTGGATATCTGAAGTACTCAATTCCTTTCTCCCTCTTAACAGCATAGACTTCCAAGTCTTCAAAATATGCCCACGCGATAATCTTGCCTGACACTTTCTGATGTCTTTTGACTCTGTAGAGCTTTGTGTAGGCATTCTGCTTTGGCGGCACGCGTTGGGCTTTCATCTCTGCAAAACAAGCTGCCCATTCAGCTTTCTTGAGATCAACATTTGCATCTGAAGCTTGGGCTTTACTTTCATTCTTTTCCTTTTCTTTCTCTATCTCTTCTAGCTTATCAAAAGTACCACTGCCAAAAGTTTCACCCAAGTTGGGGATAACATGTCCTTCAGGGTCAGTGTACTCTGGATAGTGCTCAGCTGTAACATCCTTAATCTCAATCTCATCAACATCCTGTAGCTCCTCATCACTCAGTACATCTACTTCTGGAGCGTCTTTGACAATTTCATCAGGATTGAGTCGGAATATTTCAGCTAACTGGTCATCGGTCAGATCATGAATGATTTCTCCTTCTTCGGGAGTGTAGCTCACTGACCTTCTGACTATCCCTTGCAAGTCAAGAATCATTGTAAGTTGAGTCTTAACTTGCTGAAGGGGTTCGGCATCGTACTCGTCTGTCTGGTGAGTTTCATCTGTTTGATTAAACATTAATCACATCACATATGAGTCATTATATAACACATTAATACATAAACAAATATAAATTATCATTAATTACATTGATGTAATATATAATTCAAGTACAAAAGTTTTTAAATACAAAGACATCTAATGATTACTTTTCTCTTGCTCCGTCGATTCTTCAGCTGGAGGAGCTAAGGACGAGGCTCCTTGATCTTGGTTTCTTTTAGTACGCCTCTCCTTAGCTTGAGGATTTAAGGCTGACGCAGGTGAATCACCTTCCTGATCATCATCATCCTCTTTATCTTTACCGCTCAGTCCTCCTTCATCAACATCTTCCTCAGAATCATCTTCATCCTCATCATCATCATCATCATCATCACCATCATCACCATCATCACCATCCTTGATCTTCAATGGCTCGCTCATAGATCCCTTAAGCTTTAGAAGTATATTCTTGTTCTTCTTCTCAAGCTCCTCTATCCTCTTGACCGACGCCATCACCAGCTTATTTTGACTAGTAAGCGCACGGTGAGCTCGACCTAAAGCCCTCTCATACTAAGCACTCTTCTTAGTCAGCTGATCGATTTGCTTGCCTTGGGCGTTGTTGACCGCTATCAGCTGGTTAATCTGATTTGCTCTCATGTGATCTGTAGCTAACAGCTTTAGCACCAACCTGTTGAGGTTTGCCAGTTGTTCCTCTAACCCAACAGTGGGTAGAGTAGGTCCTGGTGAGAATGTGGTGGGTAGTGGTAGTGGTGGTAGATGTGGTGAATATGGTAGGTGGAATGGGAGTGGATAGTGATGGAGTGGTTGTGGTAGTAGTAGTGGATGGATTGATAGTGGTAGTGAGAGGAGTGGTGGTGGAAGTAGTAGCTGTGGTGGTGGTAGTAGGTGATATGGTGGTGGTGGTAGCTGTGACAGTGGTGGTGGTTGTGGCAGAAGATGTAATCAATGTAAACCTCGGCCTCTTACCCTTTTTTCCATGAGGGTTAGCCATTCTCTTCATCCTAGAGCCCTTTGCAATAGGCATTCCCCCTTGGCTGCTGGACTGGTCAGGGGTGTAGGTAGGATCACTAACATCAGCATCAGCACCCCTCGACTCAGCCTGGCGTCCGCCAACCGCCTCGATCCCTCTATCTGTGGCACAACTCGGCTCCCGAAAGTCCTCACTAACGGCTCATCAATATACTCCTCATCATCATCGACCAAGAAGTCTTGGTGGAAGGCAGCACTTTCAGGTCCACTAGGTGCCTCACCACCTTGACCTTGCTCATCGTCGTCGTCAACGTCGTCTTCTTCGTCTGTGGGTGCCATGATGGGCTCGACGTCGGAGTCACAGTCATCGTGACGCCACTTCTTGCGCGATGGCCCCACGTACCCCTCGTTGGCCAAGTGGCCAAACAGTCTCCTCACCGGGGGCTTTACTTGCTTCCCCCGGTAGACCTTCATCCGACCTAGTGTCGTATCATCCATAATCTCCAAAACAACTGCATCCTCCCTCTCTTTAGGCAATGAAGGGAGCTTCTGATCAATGATCATCTGTAGAAATCTTGGGTACATGCAGAAACCCTCCTTCCCTTTTGCCTCTATGTTCTCGACCATGTACAAGAATATCATCTGAGAGAAACTGAACGGGTGGTTCAGCACCAGAGCAACATAGGCATTCTGGATTTGATCTGACATCTCGTCAAATCCTCCTCTCCTCGACGCAATGCACTTGATGATGACGTGGGCTAAGTACTTAAACTGGGGGCATAGGTTGCTTTTATTGAGCACACCTGCGTTGATGTCCTCAGTGTACTTCATCCGCAGAAAGCAACCCCTAACTGTCAGAGGGTGTAGCTTGGTTGGGTGGTCACCGTCTTCACCTAGATCCAGGACTTGCCTAAGATCGGCTGCAGTAAAACTGATCTCCTGTCCGAAGATCGAGCTCCGGATGCTGTAGGGCTCAGTTGACCAATCAACAGTAGCCCCTTCCCAGAAGGTCTGCTGGAGTGATCTGTATGGGATGCACGGTGTAGATATCGCCTTGAAGATCCTCGATCTCCTGAGAAAGGCAAATGATCCCCTCAAACTCGGAAGCATTCCGAGTGGTAGCATCTAAATGAGCACAAATGTTGTGCTTTAGGCTCATGGACCATCTATCAGCCATGTTGCTGCAACACAAGAAACATATACATTAGATTAGTGCATAACAGAAGAGAGTAGGAACTTAAACTGTTTTGATCAAACTGGCTTAGTCGTGCGATTGAATCATACGACTGAGTTCAGTCGTGCGATTGAGCCTACGACTAAGTTCAGTCGTGCGATTGAGTCCGCGACTGAGTTCAGTCGTGCGATTGAGCCTGCGACTTAGTTCAGTCGTGTGCTATGTCATGCAGTTGAATCAGTCATGCGACTGAACCCATGCACATGATTCATACGTGCGATTGAATTGTGCGTCTGGCTCAATCGTGCGATTGAATCATGCGTCTGGCTCAATCGTGCGACCGAGGTTTATTAGCATGTCCAATCGCATCCTACACTATTGAACACTCCAACCTTGAATCTTGGTCAAAACTTGATGTTAGACGTCGTGTTTAGACTCATTAGGTTCGTATGGACTCTAAATATCACTTAATATTCTTTATTTCAGCGATTATGTCCATTTAAGTGGTCTATTTGAAGAGTTTTACTGATTTCTTGATTTTAGTCGATTAAGTCCGTTAGGGTTTGATTACACTGGTCACTTAGATCGATTCCAGTCTCACAATACCTGTAGATGAATAAGAAACCGATTAGGATCACAATCGGCAAGTAATCAAGATAGAACAAAATTTGGGCAGTGTGTGTGTGTATGTGCGATTTCAGAGAACTTGAAGGGTGGTAAGGGTTATGACCGACTGACCCCTCTATTTATACTGCTTTTAATGTTTAGTCGTGCAACTGGACCCGTATGCATGCTTCATTCGTGCGACTGGGTTTCAGTCGTGCGACTGGCTCATACTCCCTCATCCATTCGTACGATTGGTTCAGTCTTGTGGTCCAATCGCATGGTTGTCCCATACTCATGATCCAATCGTGTGACTGAATTATTCGTATGGTTCAAACGTGCGATTGGCTCATCCTTATAATTCAATCGTACGATTGGCTCATACTTATGATTCAATCGTGCGATTGACTCATACTTATGAGTTTGACCTCATACACTTTCACACACTTAAAGTTCTAACCTTTTGATATAACATTATGAACAATGATCATCTCAGACATGACCTTTTAAATTGACACACATTTGATCACCTTAGACGTGATCCTGTTAATTTAAAAACCTTTGATCATCTCAGACGTGACCCCTTTTAGTGAGTGATTCACAGAATTCATCTAGTTGTATAGTCCGACTTTTACCTAAAAAACAAAAGTAGAACATAGAAAACAACTTTGAAATTTAAAGGAAAACAAGACATATTTTTGGGTTTTCTTTTATTAGAGATGGATTGAAATCTTTTAGAAAACCGTCTAGCAGATTTTTCTTCCTGAGCAGCACAGTTTCAAGTTAATTTGATCATTTTTGGAACGATTCATTATTGAATCATACAGGTATATCAGAATCATTTGAGACATTTTAATAAAATAATTTGATGCTAGATTCTTGTTTTGAACCGAGAGTCAATAACAATTTTAGAAAATCATACTAGAGCTATAAGATGCACACAATGATTTTGACTATCAAGAATTGCAGTCACGATGATTGTCAGTATATTTGTCCTCTTAAATCCATACACAGATTTTTCACTCACATTGGTGATGAGTTAGGTTATATTATTTCAACAAACATTTGTGGATCCCATACTTATATGGTAATAAACATTCCTCAGGTGATTTTTGAGCGGTCTACATGTATTTGACAAGAAGAAACTATTCTAAGAGCTTTCAAAGAGATGCCAAGCCTCAGGTCAGTGCCATCGCACAACAGAGAGGCGCAAACAACAATGAATTCTAGAATATTTAGGTTATGCTTATCCTCAGGTCAGTGCCATCACACAGTAGAGAGGCACACAACCTATCTTCTTGTGAGAGCATTTTTTTTTTCTTTTTGCACGTAACGCACCAACAACATTAGTCATTAGCTTGATTGCGCTTAACATTTTTCTTATGCTTTGCTCATTTTTATGGTCATCCGCACACATTTGTGGCGTTTATTTTGCTCGTCACCCCTTATTGGAAATACGTTGATTGTGTTAACCAGGGATAAGATGGGAACCCGCAGCAAGTTGAACAACTTAGTTTGAATTTAAATCACCAATGAGGTCTACTCATCTATTATGTTGAATCTACCGACACATCATACAATGGACTAGTAACCTCTAGGTCTACTTTCTCTATGTTACCGCAGTACCAGACTAGTTTTACTATCATTTTTCCTTTTATTTTGCTTAGACTTCTCAGCCTTATACTTTGAATTTTGCATCTTAATCATTTAAGTGCTTTTGAGGTCCCAAACAATTTGTTCCCTGTGTACTATCATTTTCCATAAGCGTTGAATCAGGATCACATATTTGATTTCATTTCTTTTAGCTAAGCTGCTCTCCTCCCTCGTTTCTTTTAAGTAATTAAATATTGCTCGAATTAAATACTAAACTAACCTATTCTCCCCCTAAAATTCTAAAACAGAAAATCTTTTTGTGTTTTTGGATTTAAATAGACAGGAAAATAAAAAAATTAAATGAAAATAAAAAGAAACTAAAAACATGTCGGACTACGCACTTTCTTCTTCTAGAATCACATCACTTTTCTTTTTCACGTCATTAACCTCTAAAAGATATAAAAACCGCGGTTTATCAAATGCTTTTGTATAGAGGTCGGCGCGTTGAAAATCCGTATTAATTTAAACAACGTCGATTAATTGCTTTTCAAAACAGTCACGTATAAAGTGATATTCAATACCGATGTGTTTAGTTTTAGGATGTTGGATCGGATTTTTGGTGACAACAATAGCAGCAGAATTATCAACAAAAATAGTGGTGTTAGAAAATTGCAAACCGTAGTCGCGCATTTGCTGTTGAATCCAAATGATTTGCGAACAACAACTTGCAGCAGCAACATATTCAGCTTCACAAGTTGACAGAGCAACTGATGTTTGCTTCTTACACTGCCAGGTGACTAACCGTCTACCAAAGAACTGACATCCCGCAGATGTTGACTTGTAATCTTGCAACCACCATAGTCCGAGTCACTATACACTATAAGCTCAAAGTCATCATCATGAGGATACCACAACCCAAGTACTGGAGTACCCTTCAGATAACGAAAGATCCATTTAACTCCGATGAGATGATTTACGTTTCTAGAACAAAGAAACGTTGCGTACATAATATCAGGACGAGAGGCTGTGAGGTACATTAGGGATCCGATCATTCCTCTGTACATTGTAGCATCAAGCAGATCACCATTTTCGTCGGGTGCCACATCATGGTTAGTGGCAAGTGGAGTTCCAGAAACTGAAGCATTCTCCATGTCGAACCGACTGAGGATATCACCTACATATTTGGTCTGATGCAGGAAGATTCCTTTGGGTGTCTGATCCACCTGTAAGCCAAGAAAGAACTTCATCTCCCCCATAGCACTTATCTCAAACTCTGCTTTCATTAAAGATTCAAATTCTTTACATAATTCTTCATTCTTGGAACCGAAGATTATATCGTCCACATATATCTGTACCAGCAGTGAATCACCATCTTTTTCTTTGATGGATAACATACAGACAATAAATCCTCTGCGAAAACTATGTTTAACTAGATGAGTTGAGAGTTTCTCATACTAGGCTCTAGGGGCTTGATGGAGCCCGTAGAGAGCCTTGTCCAGTTTGTAAACTCTATCCCGATGATAAGGATCCTTGAATCCTTCGGGTTGACTGGCGTAGACTGACTCACGGATTTCACCATGAAGGAATGCACTTTTTACATCTAGTTGATAGACTTTAATCTTCATGTAGGATGCATAGGCTAGAAAGATACGAATTGTTTCCATCCGAGCCGCAGGTGCAAACACTTCATTGTAGTCAATGCCTTCGACTTGTCTGAACCCTTGAACTACAAGCCTAGCCTTGTTTCTGATTATGACTCCTTGGCCATCTTTCTTACACTTTAAGACCCATTTCGTGCCAATCACCTTAGCACCTTTTGGTATGTCCACAAGGGTCCATACTCCTAACTTTTTGAACTGTAGAAGTTCTTCTTGCATTGCACTAACTGTTGGATCTTGTATGCCCAAGACACATACAAGATTGATGTGGTTAGTGTGTTATGATCCAAGTCAGGTCATACCCAATAACGAGCTTAACAAGCACTAACAAATATTTAATTGTTGATAAGATCATACAATAAATATTAGCACCTATTTAGCAAATTGGTTTTCTAAATATTGCTTTTGTGATAAGAACAATATTATATGGATAATTTTTTTCATGAGATTTTATTTGATACATTATTTAAGTTGGCTAAAAAGTGTCAAATAAAAGGGTGACATGTTATAAAATTAGACTTGTTTTAATTTTATAACTAAAAATGCATGAAAGAGTGGTTTTATTTTAAAATTGAAAATGGGTGGGAAACCCTTTTGGGTTTAGCCTTGCGGCCGCCCAAGGGTCCCTTGAAAAACCCAATTTTGTGTCTTGTAACATGCAGATTTCAATTGACACACTCTTCCATCATTTCACCTCTCTCTCTCTCAAAAACTCACAAGGCTACTCCCATTTTACCACAAGAATTCGGATTTTTGGCTGCATTTTGGGGCTGGATTTCGAACTTGAAAGAAAGATTGGAAGATCATTTTGGTGCAATAGGCTCCCTAGCATAGCAAGGTGTTTGAAAGAAGAAGCTTGTGGGTATTACTACTTGAGGTTCTCTTCTTTGAGGGCTGCATAAAAGACATCATCATCTTCTTCATCTCATTCTTGTCATCCATGTTTTTGAGGTTGCTGGAAGGTACTTTGGCAGCCCTTTATGGCTGTCATATTGTGTTCATTTTATGCATACATAGCATGTTCATACACATAAAATGATCCTTGATACGTGGGTTTGTTTTTACATTTAAATGGTCATCTAAAGGGCACAAATTTCAGCTTATAAAATCATGTTTTAAGTTGTTATTCCGCTGCGTTTTTCAGAATGTTTAAGTGGTTAAACTTGTTTTGATGTTCCTTCTAACCCATCAATGGCATCTAGAGCCGGTTATGTGGATAGCATGCTTGTTAGAATCCTTTAAAATTTGTTTTATAGGATTTTATAACCCTTTTGAGGGCTGAAATATTCTTGCTTGTTGAATCCCCAAACTTTCAAGGTTATGTCACACATGCTTGTGACTAAACCTTGAAAGATATGTATGATGATATATATTATTGTTTGGACAATGTATAAAACCCAAAATTTCAGTTTATGTTGGCTGAAATTTGGTGTTTTTAAGTGGGGTTTCATTGTATGTTTGGATGATAAGATCCTTGTTCTTGGTGGTGCATAACCTAGCCTTGACCTTATGTTGATTTAGTTTGAAATGGATGATTGTTTTGGTTGTTTTTCATTTGGGTTGTAATATTATTCTTTTGTGTTTCTTTGGGATGTAATTTATTTATTCATTCATTTGAAATGTAATAGATAGATTAAGTGCACTTTCTTTATTAGAATATTTGTATTAGGATACAAATTTTGTAAATGGAAATGCACTAGATGGAAGCACAAAAGGAAGACACAAAGAGAAAGACTTGGAGCATATGGATGCAAGTTCAAGTGGGGGTCAATAAAGACCTCAAATTTTGTGTTGTATTCAACCCTTAGGAAAGACCAAATGACCACACTTGTGATGGCAAACAAGTGTGGTCACAATAGTAGCTACGGTTATGCACATATGGATGTTTATTTTATGCTTGGTTATATGTTTGTTATTTGATTGTATGGTTGATATTTTGACATGCATAACAAACTAATTAACAAACTAAATATGATGGTTCTTGATCATTAAAAGTTAATAAAAGGTTATTAAAATGATTTAATGATTTTAAAGATTTTAAAGATTAAAATGGGTTTTAATCAAAGGACCATAGAGTACCTTGTATTTGAAAGCATGCAAATACAAGTACATAGAGCTTTCTTAACAAGAATTGTGAAATTGTAAATCCCTTTTGAAAAATAAGTTTAACACCATCCTTTTACACAACACTTAAGTTACTTGCAAACTCTTAGTGGGATAAAGGTCACCTAACCACTTTGAGGGAACTTGTAACTTGAGGTGAGAATACTATGTTTGTGGGATAAAGGTCACCTAACCACTTATGTAGTAAACTCACACGTGTGTGTAAGTAGGACGACTTGATTTATAAAATATATTGAATGGATCACCTAAAATATGTTTTATAAAAGGTGTTGATGGGATAAACATGCCGTTGTTAACATAAGATGCTCAAACGATCCTATACCACTAGAAGTTGCAATAGGTTGCAATTGTCATTCATGACTACCTTGTTTATTTATATATTGGGATAAAGGTCACCTAACCAATATTTAAATATAACGTTGGATTCTAGAATTTTATTTATTAATAGTCTATGCGACATAAAGGGTGTTAATAAATGAAATAAATTTTATCACAATTACTAAAATGGATCTTTGTAAAATCTTGTAGATGGCCGACCACACCAACGCTAATAACGATGTACCAAACCAAAACAACCAATCTCTTAGGGCGATCCTTCAAAGGGATCGTCTAACACCTAACAACTTCATGGATTGGTACCGCAACTTGAGAATTGTTCTCAAGCAAGAAAAGCGGGCCTACATTCTTGATGATCCCATCCCCGATGAACCTAACGAGGAGGATGTGGAGGCCTATAATGATTGGGTTAGATATACGAAAGACTCCATCCAAGTCTCTTGCTTAATGTTAGCAAGTATGACACCCGAACTCCAAAAGGAGTATGAGCTCCATGGAGCCTATGACATGATCACTCAGTTGCGGGAAACGTTCCAGCAACAAGCTAGAGTGGAGCGCTTCAAAACGGTTCGAGCGCTTCATGCATGTCGGATGGAGGAATCCCAATCAGTTTCATCTTATGTTCTTAAGATGAAAAGCCACATCGACCGCCTTCAAAGGCTAAATTGTCCTGTCTCAAAGGAGTTGGCCACGGATTTGATCCTTAATGGCCTAACTAAAAGGTTTGAGGCATTCGTCATGAATTACAACATGAACGGATGGGACAAGAGCATCAATGAACTTCATTCGATGCTCAAATCAGCTGAGGCGGGAATGGGTAAAAGGGTTTTACCCGTTCTCACTATTAATGAAGGTGGGAGAAGGAAAAGGTCTCTACCCCCTCCCAAGGCAAATGTTGCCAAAGGAAAGGGGCACGTTGGAGGAAAGGGGAAGATGGTTGTTAGGGCGGAACCTCCGAAGCCCAAGGAGAAGAAGCAAAAGGTTGCTGTAAACGACCCATGCTTCAAATGTGATGAGATAGGGCATTGGATGAAAAATTGTCCAGTCTATCTCAAAGAGTTGAGAGAAAAGAGGGATGCATGGCAAACCTCAGGTATAATTTACATGATACATGTTGAGCTAAATGTTATTTCTTCTAACACATGGGTATTAGATACCGGATGTGGAACTCACATTTGCAATTTATTGCAGGGGTTCAAAAGAAATGAGCATTATGCAAAAGGGGAAATAAGTCACTTCATGGGCAATGGTGCAAAGGTTCACGTTGAAGCCCAAGGAGACTACATTTTGAAGCTTCCAGGTGGTTTGGAAGTTATTTTGAACAATGTATTATATGCTCCTAGTTTGACTAAGAACATAATTTCTGTTTCCCGTTTAAGACAATGTGATTATGATTTCAAGTTTGTTGACAATGATATTCATGTTTCTTTAAATCATGTATTTTATTTTAAGGCTATACCTTGTAATGGTATTTATGAATTGGTTCATGAAAACGCAACATATGATAGCTCAATATACCAAGCAACCACCAAAAGGCTCAAATTAGATTTGAGTGATACCTACCTTTGGCATTGTCGTCTTGGTCATATAAACAAGAAACGTATACAAACACTTCAAAAGAATGGTCTTTTAAAAACAAATGAATGTGATTCATTTGATGTATGTGAATCTTGTTTACAAGGAAAAATGACTAAGGCACCCTTTAGTGGAACTAACGAAAGGGCAAAAGATTTATTAGATATCATACATTCGGATGTATGTGGTCCTTTTAAGCCAATGACTAGGAATGGTGAAAAATATTTCATTACCTTTACCGACGATTATAGTCGCTATGGGTATGTGTACTTATTAAGGCATAAAGATGAAGCTTTTGAAATGTTCAAAATCTTCAAAAATGAAGTAGAAAATCAACTCAACAAGTCAATTAAAATTCTCCGCACCGATAGAGGTGGTGAATACCTAAGTAATGATTTTCAAGATCATCTTAGAAGTTGTGGGATTGTCTCACAACTCACTCCACCTGGAACACCACAACATAATGGTGTGTCTGAGAGGAGGAATCGAACCTTATTGGATATGGTTCGATCTATGATGGCTAGAAGCACATTGCCTCCATCATTCTGGAGTTTCGCTTTGCTCTCCGCGGCCCGTATTCTGAATATAGCCCCAACCAAAAAGGTGGAAAAGACACCTTTTGAGATATGGCATGGAAGAGTTCCATCCCTATCATACTTGAGGGTCTGGGGTTGTGAGGCTTATGTTAAGACTCCCACCCCAAACAAATTGGAAGTCCGATCCACCAAGTGTATCTTCATTGGATATCCTAGAGATTCTATGGGATATTATTTCTATGATCCACTGGAACAAAAGGTGTTTGTTGCCAGAAAGGGTGAGTTCTTAGAAACAAAGTTCCTTATGGAAGGAACTAGTAGTAGAACAGTGGATCTTGAGGAAGATCAAGAACCACAGCCCGATGCACATATGGTTGAAACTAGCACTCAACATGAGGATGTTGAGGATGATCAAGTGGTTGATCAATACACACAAAACGTTCGCAGAAGTGGTAGAATTAGTAATCCACCTGAAAGATACGGATTTTTCATGGATGGATGCTATGTGGTAGATTCAGATGAACCAACCACATATCATGATGCAGTGTCCAATTTGGATTGTGACAAATGGCTTGAAGCCATGAGCGTTGAGATGCAATCCATGTATGACAATCAAGTTTGGGAACTTGTTGTACCACCTCTTAATTGCAAAGTAGTTGGAAGTAAGTGGGTTTTCAAGAAGAAAACCGATATGCATGGAAACTTGGATACTTATAAAGCTAGACTTGTAGCAAATGGTTTCACTCAAACTCAAGGGGTTGATTATGATGAAACCTTCTCACCTGTTTCAATGCTTAAGTCTATAAGGATATTGTTTGCCATAGCAGCTCATTATGATTATGAGATTTGGCAAATGGATGTCAAAACCGCTTTCCTAAATGGATATCTTGAGGAAGATGTCTATATGGTTTAGCCTGAAGGTTTTGTCGATCCAAAATATCCCAATAAAGTATGCAATTTAATGAAATCAATCTATGGATTGAAACAAGCATGAAGAAGTTGGAATCACCGTTTTGATGATGAAGTAACGAAATTTGGCTTTATTAAAAACGCTGATGAGGCTTGTGTGTATAAGAAGGCTAGTGGGAGCAAAATAACCTTCCTAGTATTATATGTTGATGATATACTACTATTTGGAAATGACATTCCAACCATGGAAGGTGTAAAAACCTGGCTTGGAAATTGTTTTTCCATCAAAGATCTTGGTGAAGCCGCCTATATTCTGGGAATAAAGATCTATAGGGATAGATCAAGGCGGCTAATTGGTTTGAATCAAAGTGCATACATTGACAAAATCTTGAAAAGGTGAGTTGAGAAGTTTACGAAGCGAAAGGTCCTTTCAAGATGGAAAACTCTAAGAAAGGACTGTACCTATTCAAAGAGGGACAATATTGAGTACGACTCAATGTCCAAGCTCAAAAGAGGAGCAAAATAGAATGAAGGCAATCCCATATGCATCTGCTATAGGATCCATCATGTATGCAATGATATGCACTAGACCGGACGTGTCATGTGCCTTAAGCATGACAAGTAGATACCAGCAAAATCCTGGTGATAGTCATTGGATGGCTGTCAAGAACATTCTGAAGTACCTAAGGAGGACTAAGGACATGTTCTTGATCTACGGGTCTGGTGATGAGGAACTAGTTGTAAAAGGTTACACGGATGCGAGTTTCCAAACCGATCGAGATGATTCACGATCTCAATCAGGGTACATCTTTATTCTGAATGGGCGAGCTGTTTCTTGGAAAAGCTCAAAGCAAGAAGTCGTAGCGTTGTCCACTACAGAGTCAGAATACATCGCCGCTTCAATGGCAGCACAGGAAGCTGCATGGCTGAAGAAATTCATATCCGATCTAGGGGTAGTCCCTTCCATTCTGGATCCCCTAGAGATCTTTTGTGACAACGAGGGTGCGATTGCACAAATCAAGGAACCTCGTGCACATCAAAAGACTCGGCACATTGAACGGAGATTCAACTACATAAGGGATGAAGTTGAAAAGGGAAAGATATGTATTCGCAAAGTTCACACAGATCAAAACATTGCGGATCCACTCACAAAGCTCCTTGAAAAGGCAAAGCATGAAGGTCATACTTGTGCCATGGGACTTCGGTATTCTAGTGATTGGATTTGATCTGTAAATCTTATATTTGGATATGTGGAACTCTTTAATTATTTGAATAAAATTACTCGGTTATAATGTTTCAATTAATGTTCCAAATAAGCATGTTTAATCCATGAGTAAAATTGTTTACTCTAAATGTCCGTAATCGTTCATACTTGTGGGAACAAGTGTGAGGGTAAGATTATTATGAACTTGGATTGGTTGATATTCATAAGGATGAATATAAAGCAATGGGTTGCTACCAAGGTTCATAGATATTTGTGGGATGCAAATATTGGACTGACCTGCATCTCAAATATTAGCACATGGAATCTTCCTGATTGATCACAAGTAATTTTGAGTAAAGGCGAACATCATTTAGTATCCTCTGACCTGAGATACATATTGGGTCTTGATACTTACCAAATGTTATACTTTGACTCAGTTCTTCGCTGTTCTGAAATATGGCAGTACAAAAGTCTGAATTCAGGTATAATATAAGGTAATTGTGTGAGACGTATGTAGTCAAGATGGGATTTGTCCCTCTTATTCGTTGAGAGTAAGATGTCTAAGGCCTGATAAAGTTAAATCAATGAGAATGATCACTCCGTGTCTCTAGATTTTAACATGACATCTGTGATAAAAGGATAGATAATTGTTTCACCTAAAACATTTCAAGTATGGTACTTGAAGAGGATGATGTTATTGAATGGCACTTAGTCATACGTACTAAGGGTAGTAAACTGTTGTTAGGCAGTATTTACTGCTTGCATCAATCTTTTATGAATCTTGTGCAAGTGGGAGATTGTTGGATCTTGTATGCCCAAGACACATACAAGATTGATGTGGTTAGTGTGTTATGATCCAAGTCTGGTCATACCCAATAACGAGCTTAACAAGCACCAACAAATATTTAATTGTTGATAAGATCATACAATAACTATTAGCACCTATTTAGCAAATTGGTTTTCTAAATATTGCTTTTGTGATAAGAACAATATTATATGGATAATTGTTCATGAGATTTTATTTGATACATTATTTAAGTTGGCTAAAAAGTGTCAAATAAAAGGGTGACATGTTATAAAATTAGACTTGTTTTAATTTTATAACTAAAAATTCATGAAAGAGTGGTTTTATTTTAAAATTGAAAATGGGTGGGAAACCCTTTTGGGTTTAGCCTTGCGGCCGCCCAAGGGTCCCTTGAAAAACCCAATTTTGTGTCTTGTAACATGCAGATTTCAATTGACACACTCTTCCATCATTTCACCTCTCTCTCTCTCAAAAACTCACAAGGCAAGAACTCCCATTCTTACCACAAGAATTCGGATTTTTGGCTGCATTTTGGGGCTGGATTTCGAACTTGAAAGAAAGATTGGAAGATCATTTTGGTGCAATAGGCTCCCTAGCATAGCAAGGTGTTTGAAAGAAGAAGCTTGTGGGTATTACTACTTGAGGTTCTCTTCTTTGAGGGCTGCATAAAAGACATCATCATCTTCTTCATCTCATTCTTGTCATCCACGTTTTTGAGGTTGCTGGAAGGTACTTTGGCAGCCCTTTATGGCTGTCATATTGTGTTCATTTTATGCATACATAGCATGTTCATACACATAAAATGATCCTTGATACATGGGTTTGTTTTTTACATTTAAATGGTCATCTAAAGGGCACAAATTTCAGCTTATAAAATCATGTTTTAAGTTGTTATTCCGCTGCGTCTTTCACAATGTTTAAGTGGTTAAACTTGTTTTGATGTTCCTTCTAACCCATCACTAACCCATGCCTCATCGTTTAGGGCTTCACTCACATATTTTGGCTCAAATTGAGACATAAAACATCGATATGCACCATCGTGAAGATATCCTTTTTCCATGACTGAGGCATAATCAGCTGAGTATAGCTGATTTCGTGTTTGTACTCCTGATCGAACATCTTCAATGACATTGTTCAAAGGATGATAAACATTAATCCGGGATCTAGGAGTGGTGGAAACAACTACCTCATTATCCAGATTGTGAAACCCAGGTTCAGTATTTGAAGCTGTTGGAGTATGAGGTTCCGAAGTGTCAGAGGCAGCCGGATATGATGCTTGTGTACTTTCATTGGCGAGAACCTCTTCCTCCTGATCTACATTTTAAGTCTCAACTGCTTCATCATCATAAGAAGAATCACTTACTTCAAGCTCTCCCCCTGAAGGGCTAGAAGTATCATCCAATGGAGTCGTTGATGTTGAGTCTGGTAGTGGAGTGTTCAGAACATCGTACATCATCCTCGCAGACAGCTCATCATCAGTGGGAGAAGGAGGTAGGTTGAAGGATTTAAAGAATCCCTCATAGTTGAAGAAGAAGGAGGGTCCTTTTCCAGCAGGGGGTGGTGTATCTTTGCAAACAACGTTGCACCACACTTCTACCTGACCCGTTGAGTTGTTATAAACTCTCTTGTCTGATATGCTATATCCGAGAAAGATACCTTCTTCTGCCTTCTCACTAAATTTCCCTGTCTGAGTTTTCTTCAACAACATGCATGGTGCGCCAAATGGTTCTAGATACTCCAAGTTGGGTTTACGTCGCTGGAGGAGCTCATAACATGTTTTCCCATGTGTTTGACCACTAAGACTCGATTGAGCGTGTAACAAGCATTAGCAACTACTTCATTCAAGAATTGAATAGGCAGTTTTGAGTCAGCTAGGATTGTCCTTCCAATCTCTATCAGGCTCCGATTTTTCCTTTCAGCAATGCCATTCATCTGTGAAGTGTAGGCAGATGTAAATTGATGTACAATTCCTTTCTCTCTACAGAATGCCTCCATCCACTGATTCTTGAACTCTGTTCCGTTGTGTGATCGAATCCACCTTACTTTAAGCTTGTAGAGTGATTCCAAAGTAGTAACTAGATGTTTGAATGATTCAAAAGTTTCTGATTTGGCTTTCAGAAACATCACCCAAGAGAATCTTGAGTAATCATCCGTTACTACAAAAGCAATACAGATCTCCAGCAATGCTCGTTGTACTGACAGGACCAAACAGATCCATGTGTAGAAGTTCAAGAGAAAGATCAATTGAATGAACTTTCTTTGCCTTGTGAGACTTCTTGGTATGTTTCCCTTTCTTACATTCTATACAAAAATCCGAAAGTTGGAAGTTCTTGACAGTTACTCCATTCACTAAATCATTTTGAACTAAATGAGTCATCTTCCTTGGATTAATGTGTTCCATTCTCCTATGCCAGGAGACTGAATCCCTCTCAGTTGCCTTTGACAAGAAGCATTGAACGGTGTGACTAGCTGTGGAGGCTTTTGATAGATCCAAGACATACAAGTCGTTATATCTTAAAGCTGACATAAGAACTTTATCCTCCTCAATCACATAGTTCTTCTTCAACATGTAGCACTTCTTTTTGTCAAATACAACTTTAAATCCTTTATCACATATCTAGGAGACTGAAAGTAAGTTGTTCTGTAGTTCTTGAACATAGTTGACCTTGTCAAACTTCACTTTCTCGTTTCCCACTTCGCCTTGAGCTGTGATGTAACCTCCTTCATTCCCAGCAAATGAAATATGTCCCCCTTTAATTTGTCTGACGTTGAAAATGAGAGACGAATTCCCTGTCATGTGCCTGGACGCCCCACTATCAATAATCTAGGTATTAGTGATAGCACTGTAGCGGACACCCTGCACATTCATAGAAACTTATTAGTTTAGATTGGGGACACAAGCCTTAATTGTCTTGGGTAACCCAGAAGAATCACACATCATAAACTCAACCCATTGTCCTTTAGAGGATGAGGGTGTATCTTTCTTCTTAATCTCCTCACTATCAGACATTATACTTGATTTTTTTTCCATAAGCCAATTTTGTGTAAGGCCTGTTTGTGATAAACAGGCGACTGGCTTATTGTTTGAACTTTAGGTTCACTAATACTCTTAGGTGGAGTATTAGATCTCGATTTAGAAAAACTTGGTTTTGCATCAAAAACTTCAATTTTCTTTTTGGGCGTCTGATAATAAGGACAATTAGGAGAAATATGTCCTCGTTTTCCACAATTGTAGCAAGATCTCCCTTCTACAGATTGAGGAAAATATTTATGTGGGTTTGAGTTTGGTAAAGGTGTGATCTTTGTCTGGTTGGGTTTTGTCACTTCTCTTTTCAATGTTTTAGATTCTTTAACAAAATTAATTGTTTTAAGGTTTTGAACATCTTTAACTTTCATTTTATTTGGACTTTGATGATTAACACGTTTTTGGTTAACTGATTTAGTCAATTTGGGTTCTGAAGTAGACTTTTGTGACCCTGACCTTACATTAACCCTTTTAATTTCATCATCCAGATTCTCAACAGGCATTTTTCCTTTTGATTTTAAGGTAGGCTCCTTCTGTTTAGTGATAGAGTTCACAGGTTTACTTGTACAATCAGGATCACTAACCAGAGGAGTGGACACCACATGATTCTTTACCGGGTTATTATTGATAGGTCTACATTTAGTATACAAAAGAATCTCATGTGGTGGTGGAACTACTTTGTAACCCAAACCTTCCCCATTATTTCGTTCTTTCACTAAGTTTTGAACTATGTGAGAAGAACTAGCCCAACTATGAAGTTTTTATTTTAACGAATTAACCTCGACTTCCAAAACTGTTTTTTCCTTTTTGGTTTCTTCTAAAGAATTTAGATTAATCTTTATATCATTTGATTAATTTAAGGCAACAACCTCGGTTTCCCTTAGTTGTTTCCCTAAAAGTTCTATATTTTTTTTAAAACTGTACTCATTTTGTTTTAATATATGATTAACTTCCGTGCATAGTTGTAAATCATTTACTAAGTTATCATTGTGTTCTAATAACCTAGCAAGTTTCAAACCAATGCTTTCTCTAAATTTGTCACATTCATTACAAGCATGTTTTTCAAATAATTGGTCTTTAGAACTTACCTTTGAGGAATCGGTTGAATCAGCCATCAAAGTAGATTTAGACTCTTCGAAGGCTGGAGATTCTGAACTGTTGCTTTGAGCTCTTCCTCAACCAAGTAATTTACCACGTTCGCAGCTTCTTCTCGAATCCGACATCGCTTGCTTAGCTGCACTCTCACCTTCACTAGCAGACCCATCATTTACTACTTTGACAAAGGCAATATTTGATTCTCCAGGAGAAACAAATCGGAAGGACCAGTCTTGTCCTTCATCACCTTGAGCAGTTAGAGCCTTTGTCTCTTTGCTTGAAGAAGCAGTTCCATTCACGTCCTTTTCTTGACGGTTGAATGTGGAAAATGGGTTCCATTTCTAGTTTTCTTGGGCTTTACACATTCACGTTTAAAGTGCCCCTTTTCACCACACAGTTGAAGCATGTGACTTTGGTTTTGTCAAACCAAACGTTGTATCCTTAGTGGCTACTAGCTTTTGTCCCGTCTTCTGACAAACTTTTTAGCTCTTCTGACTGCACTTGCCAAGACCCACATGATGTCCATTCTCTCTCTGCTCATTCTCATCAACTTGCTCGTAATCTTCATCTGCAAGATGACAATTTCCAATCTTCCCGACAACTAAACCATCATAGGATTAGAAAACAGTTGCTAGAAGATCCATGTGCTCCTTTGCAACTTCCACTGTGATATTTCCGAGATTCTTGGTCTTCAACTTTGTAGTGTTGGCTTCAGGCACTATGTAGTGGGTCCCTGATGACCCTGATGTTTCTGGTCCTGAAGCAGTGGTTTGGGAAACAGCAGATGAACTAGACACGAATGTTGTTTGTAATGGTGCTCCTGAAACAACCGGAGACGAAACTGAGTTGTAGAGTGAAGGATTCTGAACGTAGGATCCTTTCTTTTACTTGTACTTCATTATCAGTTCTTTCTCTTTTAGCTTCAAGATGAAGTCATTTATGTCTAATGTCACAAGAATGTCGTTCTGTCTTAGATTAGACACAAATGAATCCCATTTATTAGGCAACCCATCAGCAAAACTTGAAACTTTATCTTCCATTGATATGGTTACACCATGAGTGTGCAGCTCACTGATGAGATGATAGAATCTGTCAAACATCATCTAAGCTCTCATTCCCTATCGAAGAGAAATTATCAAACTCCTTCTTGAGAGTCTTAGCCTTCAGTGCCTTTAACGTTGCATTGCCTTCGTATCTCTTCTCCAATGCATCCCACAAGTTCTTCGCCTGCTTGTTCTCAGAGAACCGATGAAAAATGTCCTTTGGTATCGACTGAGTCAACAAGGCATACACTTTCTTCTCAGCATTGAGAGAATCTTCTGAGCTTCCCTTATTCCTCCCAAAGTTAACTTTGACCTCATTAACACTAATTGGAACCGTATAACCAGTTTGATGGATGTCCAGAGATTGGGATCACCTCCATTTAAGTAAATCTCAAACCGCTGTTTCCACTAAGGATATTCATCTAACGTTATCAGCTTCGGCGGTTTCTTGTGATTTCCTACCTCATTCTCCAGAAGAAGTAGATTCTGGATGCGTGAGTCCTTCCCGTAAACCAGCAAATTGATCTTCCATTTGTATAAACTTGGTACTTGGAGAGCAGAACAGGTTTAATCGTACGAATGTACTATGAGTATGGATCACTCGTGCGAATGAGGGTTGCGAATGAATTCAATCGTGCGATTGGATTCAGTCGTGCGTATGAACAAGACAAATGGACTCAGGCGACTGGAGTTGTTCAGTCGTGCGAACGAGTGATGCAACTGAATTCAGTCGTGCGAATGGAGTATACGACCGAGTTCAATCGTACGAATGAGCTAGTCCTGCGACTGAAGGCTGGTGTTTTTGCAAAATCGAAGATTTTGACACTTTGACACAAAATACGATTTTTCTAAGAACCCTAATCTGCCGTATAGTGAAAAATTGAAACTTTAATGCCAGAAAACGTCAAAACCCCTTTAGAAGCAATGTGGTGACTCTTTTGATTAAAACGTAGGTTTTTGACACCAAAACCTAATTGAATCAAACGCAAAATCAAGAGCCAAAGCTCTGATACCACTTGTTAGGGACCGTGTACGTACGGAGTACTAACTGATTCTCTGCGTTTATACCGGATCAAATAGTGCGGAATCCTATTTGATTGGCGATCCAATCAGTGAGAACGATAACCCGATCGATATTAGATTGAATTAAAATGTTAAGAACGAGTATGAATCGATCGGGAACGAACAACAATGAACTTGGGAGGCTCTTTGGGACGTTCTGGACGGCTAGGGTTATGTGTTATTCGCAATATCTCTTTAAGTGTTCTTTTTCACGAATTAGGTGGTTATTCATAGGTTAGGGTTTTTCATTTGTAGGACTGAACCATTCGCATGGTTCAGTCGTGCGACTGAATCATGCGATTGAGTCATACACCAACTGAAGGTTCACTCGTGCGACTGAGTCAATCTTTATATCTCAA